>CM014275.1:65717139-65823714 GCA_004135705.1 Alloteropsis semialata
AGAGCAGCAAGATCAAAAAAGGGAGGAGGTTTGGGGATCCTGCACCTTGGCAAATTCTCGAGAGCCTTAAGATTACGCTGGATGTGGAAGGAGTGTAAGAGCCCGGACGGAGACTGGTCGGCCAAAGAGACACCTTGCACAAACAAAGACAAGCAACTGTTTGCGGCTACCACGACCATCACAGTGGGTGACGGGAACAGCATCTCATTTTGGGATAGTGCATGGCTTCAAGGATGTAGGCCAAGAGACATAGCGCCAAGAGTGCACAGCATCTCAAAACGAAAGAACAGAAGCCTGCATGACGCACTCCTCAATAGTAAGTGGATCAGAGACTTGGATTTGCATCACGAGAGTTTCTCAGCTGCCCACTTGAGTGAATATTGCACCCTATGGCAACAAGTTAACCAAACACAACTCCAGCAAAGCACTCCCGACAACCTAGCTTGGAAGCTAACGACCGATGGTGTTTTCACAGCCAAATCGGCTTATGAGGCACAATACATAGGATCCACCTCGACGAACTATGAAGAGTTAATTTGGAAATGTTGGGCACCGCCGAAGTGTAAGTTTTTTAGTTGGCTTGCCATCCAGAACAGGATCTGGACCGCGGACCGCCTAGAAGCACGGGGATGGCCACACAACAACACGTGTGTCTTATGTCGCACGGCACAAGAAACAGGCATTCATCTTTTTGCCGATTGTCGCTACACTAAGCGCATCTGGGACGACATAAGCCATTGGACAGCAATTTCGGGCTTGAGTCCGGCAACCTGGCTGCCACGAGACTCTGTGCATGAGTGGTGGACAACACTAGCGCAGGTTCCCTCAAATGATCGCAAAGGTTTGAGGAGCCTCATCATCTTGATCCTATGGGAGATTTGGTTAGAGCGCAATGCAAGAATTTTCAATGCCAAGGAAATGACATGTCCGGCGGTGATTTCCAGGATAAAGAGCCAAACAAGTACCTGGATAGCAGCAGGCGCATCACACTTGGCGGCCCTCCTAGTTTAGACTAGTTCGCGTTTTCTTCCCGATTTCACTCCGGATGTCTTTTTTGGCACATCCTGTGAGTGAGCGAGTTTGTATATTTCTGGACCTTTTGTTGCCCGTCCGGGCCTCCTTCTTTTTAATATAGCGGGCAGCTCTCCTGCCGGTTCGTTTCAAAAAAAAAGGATGCGAGTCATCGTCAAATTATCACTCTATAATCTCAGGAGCATTTGGTGAAAGTCATCAGCAAATCAATTTCTAGAATTGTTCATTTGGACATTTGAATCCGTGAAGCATTTCAAGTTCTAAGACATGTTGTTATATTATCATTTCAATTTCTGGAAGTTCAGTAATGAACAGTTTTGTATAAATTTCAATTTTTGTGGAACTTTTTTTTTATGTGTTACATGTTTTTTAATTTATCCTCGGAAGAATTGGATCGATGGATGCTCAAAGTGTGAATGGTTCATAGATAAAGTGCCGGCTGATTTTGTTTTGTTTAGAAGTCAGCTCGTCACTCTACACTCCGTTACCTGTGCTGCCAGCCAAACACTATAAAGTAAATGGAAAACATTACAAAACTCAACCAAACAAATGGCGCTTTCAGTTCCACGGTAACAGATAGCACAGGCAACAGATTACATTACCGTTAACACTCCCAGGTCCGAACCAAACACCACCTTAGTCCCGAAAAGAAAAATATTCAGAATCCTGGCAAGAAAAAAGAGCATGTAGATGGTCAGAGAAGAAAAGCAGCAATGTTCAGAGAAGAATCGTGTACATGCAAAGGATGCGATGATGACTGAAAGCTATTATCTGAACTGGACAGGGTTTTTCAGGCACCTCTCATTGGAGTATCACACATTCACACTAAATTCAGACATTTCACGCGAAATTTAGCTGAATTTCGCTGAACTGTAGTGAAAGAGAATCACAAGCTTATTACTCGGCAAACAAGGAAGCAAGCAGCAGCAGGAAGAAGCTGACTGAACCGTATCAGGTTGCCTTGGCAGTTCACAGGTTCCTTGTGCACCGGACGACGGTGGCACGGAGCGGCCGCTTCATCACGACGGACAGCTCCTGCTTCTCGGCGAACTCCACCGGCTCGCCGGCCACCTCCCGCCACTCGAACTCCGCGACGAGGCTGGCCACGAACCACTCCAGGTGCAGGAGCGCCAGCGGCATGCCGGGGCAGATCCGCCGCCCGGCGCCGAACGGCATCATCTTGATCTCCTTGGCGCCGGTGAGGTCGACGTCCGCGCCCTCGCCGCCGGGGAGGAAGCGCTCCGGCCGGAATCGCAGCGGGTCTGGCCACACCGCCTCGTCGAGTGCCATCCCGGCCACCGTGAAGTTCAACGACGCGCGCCTCGGCACGCGAAAGCCCTCCAGCGTCGCGCCGCCGCCGGTGTCCGTCGTCGGCACGTGCGGCAGCAGCAAGGGGGCCGGCGGGTGGCGCCGGAGCGCCTCCAGGACAACGGCGCGGAGGTACGGCATCCTCGGCAGGTGCTCTTCTTCGATGCTCGCGCCGCCGGCGACCTGCTGGATCTCGCCACGAAGCCTGGCCTGGATCTCTCCGGCTGCGCCACGAGGTTCGCCATGATCCACTGTATCACCGCGGCCGTGGTATCGGTGCCGCCGGCCAGGAACTCGGCGCACAAGCTCACCAGCTCGCCCTCGGTGAGGTTTCTGCCGCCGTCTTCGGGGTTCCGGAGGCCGAGGAGGGTGTCAACATAGGAGTCAACGGCGGCGCGGGCGGCGTCGCGTTGCGCGCGGCACGCTCTGATCAGAGGGACGAACTGCTCGTCCTGCCGGCGCCGGAGAGACAACACCCTCTTCCACCGGCGCCTGAACACGAGCTTGGTGATCGCGGGACACACGGCGAACACCTGGAGACCCTTCGCCGACTTGAAGAACTCCCTCTGCAGCGCCTCGACGGACGCAATGACGCCGTCGGTGGCGAGCCCCTCGCCGAAGCACATGGTGACGACCACGTGGAACATGGCCCGGTGCAAGAGCTCCTCGATGACGACGACCCCGTCGCCGCGCATCTGCCGCGTGATGCCGGCGACGAGCCCCTCCAGGGCGCGCCGGCGAGCGCCGGCGAACCGGCGTAGACACGACGGCTGGAACACTCTGCCGGTGAGGTTCCGCCGGAACACGCGCCAGAGCGGGCCATACGCGCTGAACGCGATGTTGTGTTCGTTGCTGAAAATCCGGGAGGAGACCGAGACGCTGGACGGTGGCCTGTCGGCGAACGCCGCGCCACGCTGCACCAGCGCGCGGTGCGCCACGGCACGGTCGGCGACGAGGATGGCCGGACGGAACGGGTTCACGTAGAGGGTGAAGATCGGGCCGTACCGGGACCGGACGGCGTAGATGATCCGCTGGATGCCGGAGTTGGTCCGGCCAAGGAAGAGGAGCCGACCAAATAGCCAGAGCAGCGGTGGGCCAGGAGGGAGCGGGGGACCTTTCCGGTGGTCGGCCGGAGGGAAGAGAGGAGGAGGGAGACGGCAATGCAGAAGGTGATGGAGAGGGACTAGTAGAGCCAGTCTTCCATGGCGGCAGATTGACCAAGGTACGACTGAGCAGCTTCATCAGTTGCATCGTTTCTGCAATTTGATCAAAAGTAACGTATTGAAAAACATGCTCTCCTCTCTGTAACACGTTTCCCAATACATTTTTTCTATAGAAAATTCAACAAACTTTCACGAACTAAACAAGGCCATTGTCTTCATCAGCTTCAGCAGACGGTGCTGACATATTGACGTTTACAGGAGTTTAACAAGTCAGTTAACACTAATAATGAGTCAATCATTGTTTGAGAAAATTAGTTCGTAGATAGCTATCTCCAAACTTATTTTAAAGCACATCCATTTAACACAAATCAAACCACCGATTTGGTATACTTAATCATCACGGACTATAATAACATTGGGTCTAACTATATTCCAGATGACTCATCTTCTCCTTTGTGAAAATGTAATCATAATGGTGGAACTAAGCGTAGCTTAGTTGGTTGGGTTCCTTGCGGTGAAACTTGACCACCCGGGTATGAGTCTCCAACTCGGCACGAGTGTCCCATTTTTCTAGATTTATTTCAGGATTTAAGCGGCGCTATTTTTTGATTGGTAGGCGACGTGTCCCTCGATAGCGAGGCGCCTGTGATGACTTCATCAATCTCAAGATCGGAACAGCCGGCCCAGTCTCTTGAAGGTGCTAATAAGGGTAGGGTTTGTGTGCATATAATCATAAGAGTGAGTGTGCGTGCATGCGTGAACCTCTGTACTGGTCTTTCAAAAAAATGTAACCATAATGTACCTATATAATGTTTCTGGATAAAGAGAGGAGAGGGACAAGAAGATGACAGGTGGGCTCCATGTGGAGGGTAAAACAGTCTTTTTTGCCTATCCTCTGGGCTGGAAATAATTATTTTATTCGGTACATACCAAACATCGCTTTCACCGTGTGCTAGAGACAAAATAAACTTTGGGAGTATGTCCTTAAAAAATATTCCCAATGTTAGTTTATAGCCCAAATATAATAGCAATACTAACACATTTTGTCCCGACTGATTATAATTTGTCAAATTGAGACTATATAATGTTCCATGAAATATTTTTCAGTGTAGCGCGCCATGTATATATAACTAGAGAGATGACCCGCGTATTTGCGCGGCTAGTATATAGTTTTTAAATATCTATCTATATCTATTTTTGCATCCTTATTGTTTTCCTAAACTTATTTTTTCCTTACCGGTGTCCTCTTGTTACACATTAAGTCAAATTATTGACAAAATAATTCTGGCATTGTCATAATATTTTTCTTTGTTAAGACTACAATTATCTTTGTTGATCAATCTCTTATAGGTATACTTAATATGTACATCTTTGTTTATTTTTATTTTGACTAAATAACTTTGATTGGATTTATTTTAGTTAATGGTAGAAATTGGTAGTTTTATCAGCTAAAAAGAATTTCATATTTATGTTTTTATAGTGACAATGACGGGATAATTAATGATTGGACTAATTTCATAGTAAAGAAAAAGGTATATACTTTTTAGATAAAGAATGATTATTTTGGTTATTTCTTTTTATGTAAGAAAATATTTTATTTTATTTTTTAAAATAGTATTGAGGTATTTTAGGTTAATTTTTATGTAATAATATTGGTGGATGATTTTCAAAAAGATAAATATATATAGATGTTTTTGGCTAATTTTATGTAATGACTATTGTGGATAATTTTTAAATAGTTAATGGGTATTCTAGGCTAATTTTTATGTAACGACAATTGTAATTTTTTTCCTCCGATTAACGTGGAAACTTTTATGTTTTAAGAGTGAACGCAACTTTTTAATGACATTGGTGGATAATTTTTAAAAATATATATGAATGTTTTAGGTTATTTTATATGTAATGGCAGTGGTGATAATTTTTAAATAGTTAAAGGGGTATTTTCGGCTAAATTTTACGTAATGGCAGTGGTGGGTAATTTTAATTTTTCTTCTTTTCTCCGATTAATGTGAGAATTTCTAGGCCTTGAGAGCGAATATGGAGGCTCCATTTGTTGGTTTTTTTTCCTTCGATTAACGTGGAAACTTCTATGTCTTAAGAGTGAACGCAACTTTTTTAATGACATTGGTGGATGATTTTTAAAAATATATATGAACATTTTAGGTTAATTTTTATGTAATGGCAGTGGTGATAATTTTTAAATAGTTAAGGGGGTATTTTCGGCTAAATTTTACGTAATGGCAGTGGTGGGTAATTTTTCTTTTCTTTTCTCCGATTAACGTGAGAATTTCTAGGCCTTGAGAGCGAATGTGGAGGCTCCATTTGTTGGCCAAATACTAAGATAATAGATGGTTTGCAGGTGGCCATCAATTTCTTCCCTTGACAGGACATTGAAGCCTTTTGGATGTGATCAGGACCAGTAAACAATATTCCTTCTATTTTTTTATCAGATATGTCAGGATTTAAAAAACAATGTTTCATAATGATATATAATATATTTTCTAGCATGAATTATGATCACCCTGCAAAGTTTGTAATTATAACTTCATGCCATACTACCTAGAACTTACCTGCCGCAAGAAGGGTGAAAAAGATGACTCGTGATGGTGAACCAAATTAAGGCAAGGCCCATCATGGGTGATCCCAGGGCCGAGCTACATGTAGTTGTTGGTGTCAGCTGACATCGATAAAATTTGGCAATCTATGTATAAAGCTATTGTCTAGTGGTTGTTTTAACTTAAGATTCAATAAAGATGACATGTATGAGATAGAAATGATCTTGGTGAGTTCGGCGCCTGGCTCCGCCCCTAGGTGACCCGCATCATTCACGTAAAGAGCAAGAGTATGTGAGAATGAGTTGATGGATTGGAGACAACAAAGGTAAGCGTTAAGAGTAAGTCAAAGCAGGAGCACAAAGGATTTAGAGATGCCTTGAGCCAAGGACATGTCAAGGCGAACTATAACAGCAAGTCAAGGTGGTGGAAACTAACAAATGACTTGTATATGGCTCGAGTCAAGGCGGACATTAGCAAGACAAGGTGGTACCACAAAGAATGACATAGTAGAAAACTTATTAGATGGGATTAGTTGCAAGGGATAAAGGTGATGATTAATAGAATTAAGTACAAATGTCATGATGAACTGAACTCAAGGAAGAACATTCTAATAGTCCCAAACTTGGCCATGGCAGTGAACCAGTGTTTTTAGTTTCATTTTCACCTATTTTCAGTCTCCAACCAAATTAGCAAAATTCGCGAAATTTCGGCCCAAAGGTGATCTCTTTTAGTGAATGGCGACCGAAATTTGGTGAACAGTGATTTTGGTCAACACCGGAAAGACCGAAATTTTGTGAAATTCATGAAATTTTGGCCAAAATGTTGATCGTGGTGGTGATTGTAGGATTCACCGGATCCAAATGTTACATATCCCTAGGTTTGAAGGAAGCTGCAGTGGATTAAAGCCAAGTTCATGTGGTAATGTCAAAGGTGAGCAAGTGGGAGGCGGCCAATCACAGTCAATTTTTTAAAAAAATATAATAAGACTTTATTTTGTGTTATACTAGCTATTAGAAAGAAAAATGTGGGTGTAAAAGGACGCTCACAAAAATGTGGCCATATGCCTGTGTCTTGTTCTGCCTTCCCACTTCCCAGCTAGCCAATGAATAACCAAATAATCATGCATTGAAAATTATAAGTACTAAATGGAGCAGAGATGCGAAACTATGTCTCTCTAGAACGACAGACAAATAAGAAAATAATTCACAAGCTACAAACGACGAAGAACACAAAGCAGAGTATTAAGAACAATATTATCATGTTTGGTTTATGGTTACACGAGTATTTCATAGTTAGGAAGGTGGTTGGTTGCAGCCACGATGTCCATGTGGTAAGATTCTTTTCATTCCAATCTGGTCCCATGCGACATGATGCGTCAACGACTTCAAAAATATGGCAAAGTGATTTTAGTCAAATCAAAGTGTGACAAACAATTTGATGAAGTAGCCTTAGTCAAGTTTTGTAAAATTTTAAAGCAAATAATGACATCCTTAGTACATAGAGTAACTACATACATGAACCAAAACATGAACCACACCTTAATGTGAATGTGAGCACTTTCCAACCAGTAGTCCAAAATTAGCATAGGCCACGTCGGATTGGCTGGTTCCACTTTTGAGATGCGGCACCCAATCCTAAGGAGCCGGCCTTAGTTTGTCCTTTGCTCTTGTCGCTTGCCTTTGTCCTTTGCTCTCTTCGACCTTGCCGTATCCGCAGCTGATCAGCTCCACCACTCTACTGGTGCAGGATGAGCTGTTGTGAGCAACCAAACACACTCTTGGCTACCGGTCGTGCTCTAGCAACCACGATGGCGACGACGGCGAGAGCTACCTTGCAATTTCTTCTTAACTTCCTGACCCGATGCGCAGGCTTTAAAAGGGCGCTGGCCATTTCCTCTCAGCTAGCTCTTCAAGCTCTAACCCTTCTTCTCTAGTTGATTATTACTGAGTAACTCTTCACGCCTTATGTCGTCCCAAATGATCAAGGGTCATACATCGGCATTAGCAGCGCCGCCGGTATCCCTGCCGGACGATGAAAACATTCTCCGGGAGATCCTCATGCGCCTCCCGCCTCTGCCCTCCTCCCTCACACGTGCCTCCCTAGTCAGCAAGCTCTGGTGCCGCATCGTATTTGACCCTGATTTTCGCCGTCATTTCCGTGCCCACCACAAGACTCCTCCATTACTCGGGTTCTTCTTAGAGAACTTTAACAATAGACAGTACGTATTCACCCCCACTCTGGGCACCCCAGACCGCATCCCCCCAACACGCTTCTCCTTCCATAGCAAGGGCCTTTCCTTCCTCGGTTGCCGCCATGGCCTTGCTCTCCTCGAGGGCAGGTTCGAGGTCGTCGTGTGGGACCCTATAACCAACCGCCGGTGCTGCATAGATTTCCCACCGGAGTTCAAGATCAACCGTAACCTAAGGATCTACCATGGAGCCATCCTAAGGGATTCCGGCTCGAATGCCGTTAAATTGGTCATAATATTCTATGGCGTCTTTGAGCGGATTCTTTGCGCGTCCGTCTACGACTCGGAGTCTGGAAAATGGGGCGATACCATCTCAACAGCGGCCTTCTCCGACTGTTTCAAGCCCAGTGTCCTGGTCAGGAACACTCTCTATTGGTTGATTCCTGATCGCAGCGGCACCTTCCTTCAGCTTGATATGGATATGCAGAGTTTGGCCGTGATCCAGATGTCAGAGGAGATTCCTGTTCCTGATGGTTCTCATGTTCAGGCTTTGCGGACACATGATGGAGGCCTTGGCTTTGCAGTTGTTTCAAAGCAGAGAATCCAGTTGTGGGGGAAGACCGTCATTTCGGGCCATGTTGTTACAGGGGTGTTGCAGAAAACTGTTGAGCTAGACCAGCTCGTCTCACTGAGACCGCCAATGGAGATACAACGATCATCGATTGTGGGGTATGATGAGGAGAGCAATTCGATCTTCCTCTGGACAAGTATTGGTGTCTACATGATCCAGCTTGACTCGGTGAAGATCACCAAAGTTTCTGAAGACGCATGTATCCGTGGCTATTTTCCCTTCGCAAGTTTCTATACTGCTGGTAATAGCACATCGATCTCACTTTTCACGCTGCAGAACTAAATCAAATGATTGTGTGTATGTGATACAGAACTATCGTTCCTTTGCATAATTAAGGGCAAGCCAGCTGTAGTTACTAGTATTTAACCATTCGTTGCAAGTTTTTTTTGGTTTCTTTCTCAAGTTGGTTAAATGTGACCTTTTTTCCTTTATTAGTATTAAGTGGAATTGCATGAAAGCTATTAGTAAAATAAAATATGGAGCCGATGCCTGCTTAAAATATTCTTTCGTTAACTCTATTAGACGACCCGTCGCGCTTGTTGAGTTATGTTCCAAATTCACAGATAAAAGGCTAACTTCTGACGGAGCGTAGCGGAGGCCCGTCGCCGAAGGCTTGGGCCCTGCAACACCCCTGTAACAACATGGCCCGAAATGACGGTGTAACCTGACTCTCGACATAGTGAAGTTCTTGCTGGCTGGCGCCCGTGGTTTTTCCCTTCCGCATTGGTTGGGTTTTCCACGTTAAATCTCGTGTCCCCTTTGCGGTTTGATTTGCTTGTTCCATCGATTTCTTCGCCAACATTTATAACAGCGCTTCCGCGCGACCGTGCGCCGCCGCCGGCCGGCAGGCCGGTTAGGGTTAGGGTTAGGGTTTGGGCTCGGGGAGGGGGATTTGGTCTGCGGACCTAGAAGGAGGTGCGGGGGTGGCTGCCGGCCCGGCGGTGGGGACGGTCGCCGGGCGGAGGGCCGGGCGGCGATGGCGCCGCCGGCCGGGGCGGTGGGGATGGCGGCTGGGCGGAGCCGGAGACGGGGGAGAGGAGCTGCCTGGCGTTAGGAAGGGCGGGGTGGAGGGCGGGGGCGGTAGGTGGGCGGAGCGGCAAGGCGGCGAGGCGCCGCCGGCCGCCGGCGGTGGTGGAAGCGGCGGGGCGGGAGGTCCTCGGGCTCAGAAGGAAGATGAGGAGGGAGGGAGGAAGAGAGGAGGAGGCAGAGAGAAGTACCCGGAGAGGCTCGGCGGCGGCAGCGGGGAGTCTCGACGGCGGCGGCGGCGGGTCGCGCGACCCGTCACGGCTTAACGCGGTCCATATTCTTTGGTGCTTTGTTGTGCTCTTCTTTTTAGTACGCTCTTCCTACAGTCCTACCAATAAGAACTTGCATTGGCATTGCTCTCTCTTAAAAATAAAGATGAAGAATCTTGTATGTGAATTGAGTAGCTTAATTAATTGGTTCAAGTCAACGTTTAAAGCCTGTTGTTTGGTTTTATTTATCTTTATTCATTTTTTAGCGTTATTTATCTTTATTCATTTACCATCATTTGTTTTCACTTCAACTCTATGAGCATGCTTCATTGGGAAACTTGGCACAAGTTCCCACCAGAGTACTTCGTGATAATTTTGTTTTGATTGATCAATTAAGTACTTCGTGATAGACTTTGCTTTTGATTTCTTCCTATCGTTTGCGTACTCTTTCTATCTTTTTTGTCAGCTTATAAGCTGAGAATTTCTGTAAAAACTTGGTTGTGTGCGATCGCAGAAGCCGGAAACATTCCTTTTTTCTAAAAAAAGTTAAGTAGTCTAAACATGCAAGATGCTAATGAGCAGTTTTCCTTTTTCTGGGCATTAGATTTGGATTTTGCTTACCTTATTTATGACACTAATTATTTTTGGAGTTTACTTTAGCGTTTGACAGCATTAACATAAGTTTATAATAGTCTTCTGTAACACCCTAATTTTCATCACAAGAAATTGTAGAAACACTTCTGTAATTTTCTAGGTTTTATTTGAGGCATAAATAAATTTCTATGATTTAATTGGAATTATTTAGGTTTTTTTCAATTAAATAATTAATTAATAGATTCAATAAGTGTATTGTTGCTTTTATGTAATTGCATTTGTTTTTGTTTGGTTGCTTTTCAAATTTGAGTTTAAACTCTTTTAAACTCGAATTTGAATAGCGTTTGTTTGAGTGAGTTTTGTTGTTTCAGTGAAGTCTAGTTTTTCTCCCTAAGCTTTTGAATAGTCCGGTTGTCGCCCTCCATCTCTCCCGTCGTTCTCTTTTTGCCCGGCCCATTTCTCCAGCTCTTTCGGCCCAGCTCCCCGCCACGGCCCAGTCCATCCCGGCTCCCCCTCTCTTTCACTGGCGTGTGGCCCCCGCCCGTCGGGTGTGTCTTCAACCCCCGGACTCGTCCCCGAGCCGGACTCGTGCCTAAGTCCGACCGCCAGAGCCGAGCCGCGCCGCCCTTGGTCCTCCGTGGCACGCACGCCAACACCAACCCCGACCTATAAAACCTGGACACCCGCCCCGTTCGCGACCCCCAGGAACCCTAGCAGCCCTCGCGAAGACGCTGTTCCAGCCCCGCCGCCGAGTCTCGGGCGCTAGCTCGCAGCCGCCGCTTCTGTTCCGAGGCCCCGCCGTCCTTTGGTCCGCCACAATGCCACAAAGAGCTTCGCAACGAGGTGGGGAAGCTTGCCTTTGCGCTTGAATTCGTCGTCCTTCTCGGGGTGCCTCGGAAATTGCTCACCGGAGCTGAGTTGTGTAGGCCGAGCCGCCCCTCTTCATCTCTTGTCGCCATTGTCCTCCAATCGTCGACAAGAACACCCTCAGAGTGATCACAAGGTGATGAGGGAGCATCTGGTACCGCCCGTTTTGGTTTTCTTGTTCTCTACCGGTGTTAATTGCTCGTCGGACTTCTGCAGACCCGCCGACGCCGCTCCTCGTCGACGTCCGGTCACCGTCGTCGCCCAATCCACGTCCATAACACCCTGACAAGGTTCGCCGTGATCTCCTCTGCGTTCTGGTCTAACCCGTGCACCGATCCGATCTCCGAAGGCTGAGATCGAGTCTTCTCCGGCGAGCCGCCGCCTGTCGCCGCCGCCTGCCCCGACTTCGATGACCCCGAGCTCCGCCAGCCGTCTGTTCTCAGACCAACGCTCCAGATCGAGTCAACAGAAGAACATACCGGTCAGCCGAGGCCACTTTGCTAAAGAGAACCCCAGGAATCTGGTAATTAACCCGCAGTCCAAGGTCTATTCAAAGTATTTACCGATTGGTCCTGATTTCTTCGGTTTAACCCCCTAGACTTTCAAGAATTAGAACCCGCCGTCCAGCCTGGTCCTTTTACGAGTTAAACCCCAAGTTTATATACATAATTATGTATATGCCCTCGGATTTCTTCAATCTAACCCCTGAAATTCCTGTTCTTCGCAGTTAAGTCCTTGGAACACCGTTTTGGCCCTATCTCGAACGTTTCAACTCCGATTCGAGTGATTCTTCAGCTCACGTGACCGTAAGGACTTGATCTATACCTTTATACCATTCTTTTGTACTGTTGCCCATGTTTGGTGTATTGTTTCTTATTTGTTGTATTGTTTCCTTGCATGTGTGACCCCGTGATTGCGTATAGGAGCAACGTTCGTGGTTCTCAAGGTTTGTTCGAGGATTCGTTTGAGAAGTCCCTGAGCAGTAGCAGTTGTTAATTTAAGGCAAGTGTATTCTTGATCATACTTTTCATCCTAATAACCATATGACATGCTTATACACCGTAGTTCGCTATTGCTTGCATGCTTATAATCATGATGGGTCCCATAATTAGGATGACTAGTTTTCTTAATCATGCCTTGTCAACCTGGGTTTTTATATTAATGTTGGGTAGTACTTGCTTAGTTGCTATACTTGGGTTTGGTTTACACTAAATGTGAAGATAATAATATTGTGATATCTTTTATATATGATATACATGATCTGATGAGAATGTTAAACCAAGACCACATTGATTAATCGGAACATGGAGAACCACCCGGGATTTCCCGTACAACCACAATACCACATGGCTCTGGTCTTAGCTAAGTAATTAGAAGATCCCTTTGTTGTGTGGATGCACTGTATGTGTGGTATGGGCTGGTTGCTACCGGCAAGGTTTGTGAGCAGAGGTGCGGGGGCAGGAAGGTGCGCCTTTTATAGACCCGTCTGGCAAGGGAGCACACACACATTGGGAAATTCTTTGGAAAGGCTTCGTAGTGATTCTCTGGCCCCTCACCAAAGGAAGTGTTGAAGGGAGTAATTAACCCGGGCGTAATGAGAAACACGAATTGTGGGGAAAGCTGTACAACCTCTGCAGAGTGTCTAAAATCTATTGCAATAGCCGTGCTCGCGGTCATGAGCGGCCTGGACCCTCACATGATTAATATATCGAAAGAAGAATTAAATTGATTTATTTATGGTGATGATGCTTATGGGTTACCATATGCTTAATTGGGTTGGTATATACTTATACTTTAGTAATTATGATGCTAAATAAAATTTGACCAACTTAAGTGCTTAAAGCAATTTAATTAGAAGCCAAACTATTTCCTTGTTAAGCCTTTGCATGTCATTTGCTTTTGCTCTACATTTGCTGAGTACCAACCATAAGTGTACTCAACCTTGCTTTATCTGCGGCTCAGGCTTATACAGAAGTTTCAGTGGAGTATTTTGGGGTTTCTAGGCGTACGTGTTCCCCCAGTCAGCTGCCTGTGGAGAAGTTTTGAAGATTCCGCTGTTAGTTATTCGCTTCCGTGAGTGTAATAAGGGTATTTAATATTATTTACATTTTGCACTGTCTTTTATATCACTGATGAAGTCTCATATGTGTGTAAACTTGATCCTGGCGCACATATGATAGTCATTCGGTTTTATTTACAAAATCGGGTGTGACATCTTCGCAAAAAAAAACATAAGTTTATAATATGTTGCTCATAAGTTTATATGGAAGCAACTCTTGTGCCATTCTTGGAAATTTTCAAATTACAATGTAATTATAATATGTTGCCATTTTGCTCATAAGTTTATATGGAAGCAACTCTTATGCCTTTGGACTAGTGCTCCAATGCAAGTAGTCTGTACAACATGTATATGGTGATTGGCAATGTGCAATGTGGGGAAAAATTATCAAGTAGGGCTGTTACTCTTTGTTAGGCAATATGGTTAAGTTGAAAATTCTATGTTTTCTAATAATAAATCTTCGGCTGCTTCATATATGCAGGTTCTTTATAGGGGGCAAACTGTCTCAACTACTGGAAATAATCTCCACTCATGCCTATTCCAGACAAGCTAAAAACCGAGTCTACCAATGTTTTGTCAGCCTAGAAGGCATGTGTAAAAATAGGACAATAGACCGAACGAAGTTACAAGCTTTTCTCAAGGAACTGTCCCCAAAAAACTTGAACTGAAAATGAGTCTAGGAATGCATCGTCACTTGTAGCTGAAAACTGAGTTTACCGATGCTTTTTTTCCCCCGTAAGAAAGCATAGGTAAAAATAGGACAAAAGGCTGAATGTGGGTCACGGCCAACTTTCAACTAGGGGTGCAAGTGGGTTAGCCCGTGAACCCACGGACTTTTATTCCTGCTTTCAGCCCACCATAATTTGTGAGGGTATGGCCGTTCGGGATGCAAAAGGATGGCCCACAAGAGATGAAAACCTACATGGGCTTGAAGCTCGTGCACAGTCCGGTCGGTACTCGAGCGTGCGTAGTGTGATCGCGGCCCATTTAACAGCACATGGATGGGCTTGGCCATCTGTGTGTGGGTCGTCGGCTCGTCGCCTCCGGTACACGAGTCCGAGTCCAGGCCACGGTGGTCGGAGCTCCAGTCGCATGGACCAACATGCCGTCGGCCCCGCCTCAGGCCAGGCAGGCTTTACTCCGTCGGGATCAGACAGAAGAGCAGCCGGTGCACATGCCTAATTCGCCTCACTTTTTAAATATTTTACTCCGATGTTAATCAGTTTCTTATACATAAATATTATAGATCAGGCAACCATTAGGTTAATTAAGCTTCTCTTTTTGCGTACAAATTGGCACTACTAATTGATAATTAGTACTCTGAACTCGTAACAGAAGTATTGCCATGTTCATGATCATAACTCATGAGATCCCTTTTGCTCTGAACTATTGCTCCGTTTCACATTCAGAAAAGAGTGCTCACTTTGCAGTTTGCACCAATTCCTCCAAAATTCAGTTTGTTGAGTTGCGCCATTTCACAGTAGTACTGAAAGTGCTATTGTCAAATTTTGGGTAGTCCCAACTCCCAACTTATGTCGAACGTGTGATTGCCTATTTCTTGAATATAAGTTTGATCCGCCTTTACTTTAAAAAGAAAATTTTGATCTGCCTAACATGTAGCAAAATTTACAGCTATACAATTGTGCTTTTACGAAGTAGTTCTTGCAGAATAAAACTATCTGAATTTGGACAATTGTGTGTCAGGCATACTTATTCTTGAAGGAGATTAGGAGAATAACTGAGCATCAACATAGAGCTGAAGGATGTTACACTATAGACATCTGTTAGAAACGAATAACAGATGGTGAAAATAAACTGTACAAACGAAGCATTTAACATTCTGTACATGCATCTACACTTCAGCCACTCGCCCACTCCTATGAAGCTGAAAGTCATAATCCAACTTGCCACTTGACCATGGAGTGAGAAGAATTGTCATGTATTTAAAATTAGGAGTATCAAATAATCCTAGAACACATGTCCCCTGCAAAAGCATGCTTAAATTAGACCTAGACAGACAAACAGGATTTCTTATTGTTAAGATTTTCATCCTCAAAATTTCTTACCTGTTGGTAACTACAGCTTAATTGCAGCATAAGTCCCAGTTCCAGCAATAGCACCCAGAGGGGTTGCTACCATATAGATCCAAATCTGAGTGTATCTCCCAGTGGCGATTGCTGGACCAATTGTGCGTGCAGGATTCATCGATGCTCCTGTTGAAGGCCTGCTCATAAGATCGAAAAAAAAAGAATATTTCAAAATATATTTTTCTGAAAGTTTAAGTACACAAGAAACTTCCTTATGAAAGTGTTTCTGAATCATTCTATATGTACACATACCCTGCGACAAGAGCATTCATCATTATTGTTGCCCCAACGGCCACTGCTATCAACTCTTTCACCTGAAAACAGTGATGAGAATATCATTATATATTCCAATATTCCATCAACTAGAAAAGGGAAAACGCAAATGCAAGGTCAAAAGCAATAGAAAACTTACTGCATGGGGATCAGTTGCAAGAGCGGTGATGATGAACAGAAGTACAAATGTCATGATGAACTCAAGAAAGAACGCTTCGACAGTCCCAACCTTGGGTATGGTGGTGATCCCAGGGTTCACCGGATGGTAAATGCCCTTAACAGTGAAGGAAGCAGCAATGGAGCCAAGAATTTGTGCAGTCATGTAAGGCAGAATGTGACCAAGTGGGAGGTGTCCAAACACCGCCATGGCGATGCTAACTGCTGGGTTCAGGTGGCAACCAGATATGTGGATGAGGGACAGCACAAGAACAGTGACAGCTAAACCTGCAGATGTTGCGATGCCCAGCAGGCTCTCAACTCCATCATGCTGCTCATTCATGATGATGGTGGACAGTACGGTGAAGATCAATATGAATGTGCCAAGGAACTCTGCAATCACCTGCAACAACAATAACAAGGTCAGGATGATCTTTGAATAAAACTGAAAGGTAACTATCTGTACAACTGTTAAGGTTTTTTAATTTACCTTCTTGATAAGAGGAACCACTTTAATCTTGGGTAAGCCTTGATTCCATCGGTAATAGTGACTTGCATGAACATCAGAGGATTCAGCGGGATGTGTATGAGGATGTGAGCTGACACTGCCGGCATTGAGCAACTCAAATGGCATGATCTTGGAGCTTGCAGCCCTTGGGGAAATTATGATGGAAATCTTGTTGCTCTCACTTGTCAGCATAGGAGGAACTGTAACTGCAGCCACAGCCATGCTGCGCTTTTGTTCTTCCATTCTCTTCAGAGGCAAGCAGCTAAATCTCACTGTAATGGATTAAACAGGATGGCGCTGCTTAACTCTGCTTTTTTGTCTTTGTAGGGCAAAGGAATTCTGTTTTTGATGCTTGGATGTGATATGGAGCATGGTAGTGAAGTATAGGTGTATATATAGGCGTCTGCTTTTGCGTGGGTTTTGTATGAGCGACATGCGTTGTAGCTTCTGTTGTTGAAACCAACCTCCTCCAACTTTGCAGCGGCGGAGGTGCCAGATTCATGGGTTTTGCAAAAAGCAGGAACTGAATGCCACGGAGAAAGAAGTTGCTAGAGCAATGTAAGTATAATAACAATGTCAACATCCCCCTTCTGGAATAGCGTCCAGTTATCAAAAGAGAACTCTTAGTAGTTGTGCTTATTATCAATTATATTTGCTGTCATCATCTCTGATCTCTGGTTCAGAAAGGAATATTCTGACCATACCTCAGTTGACCTCTTCTTAAGCTGTTCATATGGGAAACATGCTCATTCTCTTCTGAGATTTATTATATTTAAAAAATGCTCTGGCTTGATGCTTCTGCATATGAAATCAGGAGCAGAGAGATGACGCTGACAAAACCGTTACTAAAACCATGCATCTGGAATACAGGAAACTACTTGTGTGCAAGATCAAAGGCATTGACTTTGGCATTCCTACCTTCCTTGAAAACCAGGGTGCTGATCCAGCGTCCACCTCTGCCGCTGCAAACCTGGAGTTGTTGGTATCAGCAGCACTACATGCTAAGAGCGCATGGGAGAGCCAGGGAAAGTCAAATGACAATCGATCCTTTGATCGTCTGACTCATCCTTTGAGATAGACATATGACCCCCGAGATGAATATGGATGTGTGATGTGTTTGGTTGGGTGTACCAAATGATACATGAATGAATGATCCTGTATGGGATGATTCAACCAATTTGTTTGAACCATATGGCTTATCACCAGTGGTGAATCCAGACACAAGATGTAGGGCGGCTTATAAATTTTTCTTCCTTCTTTCTATCTTTTTCTCTCTATTTTTCTTCTTCTCTCCCCTTCTCCTCCCCATGGTCTCAAATGAAGAACACAACCAGTAGGGGGGGGAGTGGAGCCCCCCTAGCCTCCCCGTGTCTCTCATCACCCTAAGTAATAAATTGGCTTAAGTGGGATGGTTTTTCATCCTGGATGAGTCGGTACAGTTCACCCAACCAAACACAAGCATCACTATCAAACTTGGACCATTCCATACCTGCAGTGGCGGACTCTGACCCAAAAGAAAGGAGGGGCCAAATCGCATTTAACACATACTACTGCTACTAGTTTGCATCATATGACACTACTAGATGCAGCTTTTGCATGGATCATTTGACCCTTTTCCCCTCAGCCAAGCAGGGGCTGGTGCCCAGCTTGGCCACCACTGAGTTCCGCCAGTGCATACATGAGCCAAATGGTACAAGCAACCAAACACATCCTTGGATTACCTCCAAGAAGAATATGGACGCATCAGTTACCATCATTTGAGATTCCCATAAATGGCAGCCGTGCTGTAACTCATCAAGAAGTGGCATATATGTTTGAGCATCTGTAATCATCATTCATCAGAACCCCTATAACCGGCCAGGGTTCAAAGCCGAGATATTCTTGTTTAAGATGAAATCAGAAGGATACCTTTAGTCGAGTTTTTTTTATCGGTAATCATCAGAAGCTATGTACTTAAAGGGTGCAAAACTTCTCTCGTATGTACCATACTACTCCAAAAAAATATATTCCCATATCACTGTCAAGTTAGGAATATTTCTGGAGTTGTCACCAATGTTATGGGTTTATGATTATTTCATTAGCTTTCTACAGGTATACACTTCTTCTATTTATCTGCTTCTCCTTTTTCCAGTTTTATGTATTCCCAAAGTATTTGTATCAAAATGATATTTCATAAGCCAGTGTTTATGCTGCCAGGGAAACACAGGGAACTCCACTCGTATATCTACATTCCTTCTCCAGTTCATTCGTCTTGGTTTACATTTTCTCTGACTCTGCCAGTTTCTTTTCCCTTCAACAGCTGTAAACTTTTTCAGACAAAGCAGTATGCCTCTCATAGAAGTGAAAAAAAGATGCTTGGTAAGAACACTAGCATCATCTATCTACCTGCATCCTGGCCGGGCGTGTTGGATGTGATAAGCAATTTGTTTGGCCTACCTGACGAACATGTACTTGCCAAACATATCAGTCAGCATCATCTGACCCAAAGCACAAGCTTATGAACATGCTAGACATAGAAGCGGCTTACATTGTGCTCATGAGCTGTGACCAGCAAAACAGGGCAAAGGAAGGCATTGGCACACATGCATAGTGTGTTTGAACAAGTAAAATGGGTCTTGCTAGGTGACGGGAACAGAAGTAGTAATCAGTTTTCGCATTGGACACTGAAATCAACAAGGACGGGGGTTTTCACCATCTCATACTTTGGTTGAGCAATCATTCAATCATCCATGCCGTGCCCGCCAAAACCCAGCCAGGCGAGTGGCCAGATAAATCTGAACCAAGCATATAGACTATAGAGGCAGAGCTCTCTATATATACCCCTCCACTGCACTGAAATTGTCCTCCAGGTACAGAATACCACAAGAATCGATCACTTGATCCAATTTTGAATTTAAACGGTTATAGATCAGATTCGTCACAGAAACACCTCTCTGTTTCTATCTCGAGAAATTGATGGAGCATATGAGGAGTGTCTCCATGGATCTCACACTGAGCATTCCTGGGGCAGCCTCCATGGAAGACTTGAGCGATGACAAGATCGCAATTATCGTCCCGCAGTCGTCTCCTATCCTCTCAAAGTCTCCTTCCAACAAAACCCTGCCTCAATGGGTGCAAAATGAAGCTTCTCATCCACCTCCTAGTTTGGAGAAGAGGGCGGCACTTGCTCTTGTCAAGAAGGTATGTAAACTCACTACTGAGTACTGACCCTTTCTTCCCATTTTTTTGCTTTTGCGAATTCCGCAGACACTCATAAGCACACAAGCACACCCTGCCGGCATCTCTAAGAGACTATACCGGCAAATCTTACATTTATAATTGGTTTACATTTAGAGCTCTTTTACGGTACCCATACTACACTATACTAGTGTCTAAAAAGGACTAGTATGAAAAGTTGTAAGAATCAATATACCCATATCAAAGCTAACCAAATATCCAAGAATCTGACTGAAACTCTTTGAAAAGGTAAAACTAATTTATATAAAATAAATATATGGTAATGAAAAATCACATTCCTGTTAAAAAGCTCCACAAGAACAAAAATAATTTATCAACACTTGTACTGTTAATGTGTTCCATTCCAGGTGCTGGCAGAGTTCTTGGGCACATTCCTGCTCATCTTCACCCTGCTATCGGCGCTCATCATGAACGAGGCGCACGGCGGCGCGCTGGGCCTGCTGGGCGTGGCCGCGGTGGCGGGGGCGGCCATCGTNATGTATATTTTCAAATTTGTTCCAATATGATTTGAAAAAAAGGTTTAATCCACTCTACAATGTATATCTCATGATTATACCGACAAAAATCCATTATTTCATGTGATATTCGTCAGAATCAATTTATATGCATCACAATTTTGTAAGTGCAGAAAATAATTTAAAAATTATAAAATAGATCCAAAAAATTACCAAAACTTAAAATGAAACTATCTATGTTGGTTATTGCCTATAGAAAAAGTTGTGAAGTAAAACTCCAATTAGACTGTCACATTGACTCCAAATCTTAAAGATCACTTCTCGACTCTACGAATCTTCTTCGGAGATGTTCTGGTTTATAAGCATCGTACGAGATGACTTGTGCAAAACCTTCCCTACTTTTTACCACAGCCTCCACGTATGATATCATAAGCTCTAGACAAATCTCATGATTTTCAGACTTTATTTGTTTTTTCTACAATTTTAAAACAATACAAACACACGTAAATCGGCATGTTTCTTGTCCAAAAAGTTCCAAATTTACTTTTATTACATATATAAGGCCTCACAATAGACTCAATAACATGAATATCATTTTTCAACTTACTCTGTTGCTCAATTTGAATGACTTGCAGTTCAAATTTGACATAAAACAAAACAATTCATTTAAATGAAATTAATTAACAGAATATAGCAAATGGATCGAAAAAAAATACCCAATTCAGACATGGAGCAACTCATATTGTAAGTGGAGGAAAGAAAAAGTTTGAAAAGCGTAGCATGAAATATTGATTGACAGTTTGCCGAGTGTCAGGAAAAGCACTCGGCAAACATGGGTGTTTGCCGAGTGCCCAGGTATAGCACTCGGCAAATTAAGGATATGCCGAGTGCCTCACGGCGGGCACTCGGCAAACTCTGACGCCGTCCACCGGCGCGCGCAAGGGGGTCTGCCGGCCGGTGCCAGGTGGGGGCTATGCCGAGTGCCCCACAGAACGGCACTCGGCAACTATCTCTATGCCGAGTGGGCCTGAGAGGCACTCGGCAAAAGTGTTGTATGCCGAGTGTCATCCTGGAGGCACTCGGCATACCCTCTTTTTGCCGAGTGCCTTTTGTTTGCCGAGTGTAATACTGGAGGCACTCGGCATACCCCCTTTTTGCCGAGTGCCCGATGAAAAACACTCGGCAAACTCTCGGACACTCGACAATTATGGATTTTCCGGTAGTGTAACACGTTCTTTTTGGAACTACTTCAATTTATCCAAAACAAATAGGTTCTCCGAAATATTAGAGAAACCGTTGTGGTCCTTGATCTCATCTTGCATGCCTGCGTCAAGGTTCCGACTTCCAAACCATCGACTGAATGAAGAATGCAAATTCGAGGCACCAGAGATCGCTAGATCCGCATGCATTGGTGGCGCGTCACCTTTGACGTTCAACAAAGGCCGACATATCCGGATCTCATCCTCACGCATCGGGGGCATTGCCGCTCAACAAATACCAGACGCCGCCGCGCCTCAGCCTCACGTAGCAATTCGACCGTGTCCATGGACACGCTGGCGGTCCTCCCCGACGACGCGCTGGCCGGCGTGCTGGGCCGCCTCCCGCCGCGCAGCCTCGCGGCGGCGCGGTGCGTGTGCAGGTCGTGGCGCGACCTCGTGGACAGGCGCCGGCTGCTGCTCCCGGAGCTCCTCCCGCACGCGGTGGGCGGCCTCTTCGTCAGCTTCCTCGACCACGAGACGCCGCACTTCTTCGCGCGCCCGTCGCCGGAGCTCGGCGGCCGCCGCCGCCGGATCGACGGTGAGTTTGCCTTCGTCGACGCGCGGAGACGGCCGAAGCCCTACCACTGGCACGAAGTCGTGGACCACTGCAACGGCCTCGTCCTCTTCAGCTGCAATAGCCTGTATCTGTGCAACCCCGCGACGCGGTGGTGGGCGCGCCTGCCTCCATGCCCTGGCGGCCGGTGCTGGGGGCGCCAGCACTGGAGCCGGCGGGCGCTCGTCGTGTACGACCCTGCTGTGTCGCCGCACTGGGAGGTGCTGATGGCGCCCCTCGACCCAGACAAGCAGAAGAAGCGTGACGAGATGGCCTCTTCGGAGGAGGAGGAGCATTGCGAGATCCTTACGGAGGAGGAGGACGGGCATGGCGAGATCGTCTCCTCGTCGGAGGAGGAGCATGGCGAGATCCTCTCGGAGGAGGAGGAGGAGGGGCATGGCGAGATCTCATGGGAAATGATGGGGTGGCCGCCAGAGGAGGAGGCGGAGGACGGGCATGGCGAGATCCTTTTGGAGGAGGACGGGCATGGCGAGATCCTTTTGGAGGAGGACGGGCATGGCGAGATCCTTCCGGAGGAGGACGGTCATGGTGAGATCTCAGTGGACGCTGGCGCATGGCGAATGATGGAGTGTCCGCCGGAGGAGGAGGAGGAGGACGGGCATTGCGAGATGTCAGAGGACGATGGCCCGTGGCGAATGATGGAGTGGCCGCCGGCGACGTGGACGTGGCACGTGATATCTTCGAGGACCATGAGGTGGGAGGAGAAGGTGTTCGTCCGGGAGGGAGATGCAGCGGGAACCGTTGCCGGCTTGCTGCTGCATTCCTCACGCGACTGCTTTGAACCCCTATGGCACTCAAAGCGCCTCCTGTGGCGGGGAAGTCTATATTCACAGTCGCGGAGAATATGTCTCAAGGTAAATAACCAGCCATCCCATTTTACCTTACATCAGTTATTATTCACTAAGGCGTGTATTTGTTCATCTTCTTGACTTGATCTTGCAGGCTATCCATGTCAACCAATAAGTACCAAGTAATCAAATCGCCAATCGGTCTAGCAGAGCATGAAGAAGATCGGATAGGTTTGCAGACCATTATAGGGAGTTCGAAGAACAGGTTATACTTTGCAGCTGCTGATTGCAGGGCCCGGCTCCGTGTTTGGATCCTTAACGAGTCGCGCGATGAGATGGAGTGGGAGCTGAAGCATCAGAGTGTGGTTAACATTCCATTCCGTCCACATAGGGAATATGATGGGCCCTTCTGGATCTTGGATGATTTTTACAAATCTCGTGAGGGAAAAAAAATACTAACTTATCAATATTCTCGGGAATATCTCTCTCTCTAGTCTCTCTCTCTAGCCCCGGGCGGAGCCCCGCTCCACCGCCGGTGGCCACCCCGGCCCCGGCGTCCACCCCCAGCCGTCCATCCCCGTCCCGCCCCCACCCTCCGTCGGCTGTCCACCCGGCGCCGACGTCCACCATTCGTGATGAACCACCCGCCCTCCCCACCAGATCTGGGGGAGGGTTCCGGTTCCGCCCCACCACCTCGGTCTCCGGCGGCGACAACACCTAGGTCGCCGGGCTCGGGGAGCCTGAATCCCAACGCCCTGCCCTTCACCCCCTCGGATTCGGCGGGCCCGTCGCGACGGGTGGCGCCACCTGAGGGCCTGCGCTTCTCGGATTCCGACGAGGAAGAGGATGAGGAGGAGCTTCTCTGGTCCACGCCGAGGCCGGACCAGCATGCCGCCCCGGACATTGGGAAGGGGAAGGCCGTCGCTTCCGAAGCTCCTCGCCGGGGTCGGACCTCTCCGGCCCCCCTGCGGCGGGGCGGCTTCATGGCCGACGCCATCAGGGCTGGCCGTGCCGCTCCCCACCCTCGGTCGCGCTCCCCTGCACCCCTTGTGAGGCCGCACCGGCGCCCGGAGCAACTCCCAGGGGAGGAGGTCGACGCTGACGGCTTCAAATTGGTCGTCAATCGACGCCGCCGTCGTCGTCACGAACCTCGGTCGCGCCCTCCACCGCCACCTCCACCTCGTCGGCGGCCGGTGCCGCAGGAATTGGTTGGCCTATGTTTTAACTGTTTTTCACCCCACCATGTCGCGGCCGTCTGCACCTCACCCTCTCGCTGTTTGAGGTGTCTGGAAGTTGGACACGCCGCAAGAAAATGCAAGCGTCGTCGTCAAGCTGCTCCGCAGGAAGGTGGTCGCGGTCGCCCGGTTCGCCGACGCGCGGCTCTCCGCGATGCGCCATCGGCGCGGGTGATTCATGCTGCCGAGTCGGCTTCCACTACGTCGGCCAGATCTACCTCGACTGGACGAGCCTATTCTGGCCCCCCGGCAACCTGTGCTGCCTCTCCGCAACGTTCACCTCGACCTCCGTCCCCACCGTCTCCTCCACCGATGCCCCGAGGGCATCCGTCGCGACGGCCAAACGTAGCCCTTCGGGTGGTTCCGCGGTCGGTCGAGTTGCAAGCTCAGGACGACTACCTCTCTGCCATGGCGCTTGTGGCGCTGGTCGTGGGAACTCGCCCCTCCGTCACCTTCCCGCTTATCAGGCAATACCTTTGCGACAATTATGGTCTGGAGCGCGACGAGTTCACCCTGCATCACTATGAGCCAGAGGATTTTCTGATAATCTTCAAGGAACGGTCGACTTTGGAGAGGATTCTGCAGGCTCCCCCTCTCCCTCGAGCCGACGTGGTACTTCGTTTCCGGCCTTGGCGTCGTATGTCCAGGGCGGTCGCCGGCGACATGATGTTCCAGGCCAGGGTGGAGCTCCGCGGCATCCCATCCCATGCGCGCTCGGTGCAAACCGCCCAGATCATCTTGGGTACGGTGTGTGCGGAGCTGCATCCAACACCTCCCACAATGGCGGCCGGCGATCATCGAGTTTATGAGGTGGTGACTTGGTGTTCTGACCCGGATCTTATCCCCAACGAGGCCGTCATCGCAGTGCCGGAGCCGATCAGTCTCGAGTGGGCGCCGGGATTGTATCTTAGGCCGGAGGAAGTGATGCTCAACCGGCTTCCGACGATGAGATACCGTGTTCGGGTCACCATCGTCGAGGTAATTGACTGGCAAGACCATTCGTCGGATGAAGAACCGGGCTTTCCGCCACCGAATCGTGGGGGAAGCGACTCGGATGAGAGGATCGCTACGACGGCCGGTCCGGCCCTTGGCCGAGGCGCACGATGCTCGTCGGCCCTGGGTCGGCCACGGTAGCTGGCGCCGGACCCTCGCTCAGGCAGGCGCCGCCCACCGGAGGTGCTCAGGGCGGCTCGCCCTCCGGTGGCGACTCGCAGCGACGTGCGGCGGAGCGCAGTTGGTCGCTGGACGGGAAGATGGTGTTCGGGAAGCGTGCACCTGTGGTGATGCATGGTGACGCGACAGCCATGGGCGTTGTCGTGCCACCATTGGTTGACGGGTTCGCGGCCGGGCCCACATGCCTCGAACAGGGAGGCCACGACGCGGCGTGTCTGATGTACTCCGGCAGGATTCCCGCACCCCCGATTGGTGATTGCTTTGACCCGATGCATCTTGAGCTACACGGAGAGGAGCGTGGGGCGGTACAGCCCTGTCAGGACTACCAGGTGCGTCCGTTCGAGGCTTCCGAGCCTTGGCTCGAGTTGTGGGCCGGTCGCTCAGTTGGGCCACTGCTGCGCTCCACGGATTTGGACCCAATGTGTCTGGAAGCCCTGGTCGGGGTCAGGACCGTTACCCGTGGCCCAGTTGCCGATTTGAATTTGAAACTGGGCGATGGCGGGAGCTTGAGTGCTCCGGCTCCGGCGCTGGTGGATGGTTGCTTTGAGGAGATTGGGAACAACACGCTCATCCAGGAGCTATCAACGGATCGTCCGGCTCAGCTCCCGTGTGACTCAGCTCAGGCGACACCTTTGGTCACTGAGGGCCCCCACACGGCACGCAGGCGAGCCGACTTGTTCTCAAGCGCGGTGGCTCGCCCCCGGTCGCCTGTTTCTGCGCTAATTCGAACGCCTCGACCACGGAGGGCCCGACGCTTAGGCACGACCCCTCCACGTCGCAGCGAGCGCCTGGCTCGCAAGTCGCGCTTTCGGGCTTCAAAGCCGGTTGTGCAAGCACAGAACGTCTTGATGCGCAAGCTTAAGATATCAAGCTCGTCGGATGATTCCCCGCCAGATGCGGACGCATTCCAGGAGTACATCCAGCTATTCCAAAGGCAAGTGACTGATGATCAATGTGACAAAATAGACGAGTTGGTTCCGGTGGACGATCCGGAATTCTCCATGGACGAGCCAGGGATGGTATGCTGAACTCCATGATCGCTCGGTCGTTTACGGCTCTATGGAAGCACAAAATATCTTGATTTGGAATGTACGCGGCCTTAATGGTCGTGCTCGTCGCAACGCTGTTAGATCCTTGGTCGCTCAGGAGCGTATCTCCTTAATCTCCCTTCAAGAGACCAAATTAGATGTTTGTAATGATGTGTTGGTAATGGAAACGCTTGGCTACGGCTTTGACTACTTTTGCTTGCCTGCGGATAGCTCAGCCGGGGGTATCCTGTTGGCCTGGCGCTCTGATGTCTGGGAGGGCTCGGCGCCGCTTATGCAGGATCGTTCGGTCACCGTCAAGATAACCTTGAAGCAGGACACGGAAGTTCATTGGTGGATGACTTGCGTATATGGTCCCCACTCTGATGAGGCCCGGGTCGCATTCCTGCAGGAGCTCAGGGACACTCGCTCCACTCACGACGGGCCGTGGATGATATGTGGTGACTTTAACATGATCTACCAGGCATCGGACAAGAGCAACGACAGACTTGATCTACGTATGATGGGTCGCTTTCGCCGTTTCATTGACGATGTTGAGCTACATGACGTCTCTCTCACGGGCCGGCGCTTTACTTGGAGCAATGAGCGTTACTCACCAACGTTCGAACGGCTGGATCGCGTTCTGGTTAGTGAAGAATGGTTATCCATGTTCCCCAACCACACGTTGCAAGCATTGTCATCTGACTGCTCGGATCACGCGCCACTGCTCTTGGGTACATGTTCGCCCTTGAGCGTTTTCAGACGCTTCCACTTCGAGAACATATGGCCCCGTTTCCCTGGGTACTTGGAAACGGTTCAGGCGGCTTGGCAGACGCCTGTGCCGCACGGTTGCGACCCCATGCGTGCACTGGATGTCAAATTGAGGGCAACAGCCAAAGCCTTGCAGCGGTGGAGCGCGAAGCACGTCGGGAGCGTACGCCTGCAGCTTGCCATTGCTCGGGAATTAGTTTACCGGTTTGATTTGGCCATGGAGAGCAGATCTTTATCACCTCGTGAACACCGGCTTCGCAAACGTATGAAGCTCAAATGTCTCGGTTTGGCATCCCTCATGCGCACAATTATCAAACAGAGGTCGCGTATCAATTTCCTCGCTGAAGGGGACGCGAACACGAAATTCTTTCATCTACAGGCCTGCCACCGGAAGCGTAAGAGCTGCATTCACTCCGTCCAGCTGGATGATATCATTTATGTGAATGAGGACGACAAGAACAAGGCAATTACAGAGCACTTCGCTTCTGTGTTGGGCGTGGTGCAGTCGCCTCCGGTTGCACTGAACCTTGACGCAATCGGTCTCACGGCTCGGGATTTCCAGGGCATCGACTCTTGTTTCTCGGAGGAGGAAATTAAGACAACAATCTTTGATATGCCGATGGATAAAACCCCTGGTCCGGACGGGTTCACTGCACTTTTTTACAGAACTGCTTGGGCGATCATCAAGCAGGATATCATGGCGGCAGTGCATGCGTTTTGGTCGCTTGATGGGCGCAGTTTATTTCTGTTGAACCAAGCCTACATGATCTTGCTGAGGAAGAAACCGGACGCAATCAAGGTCACTGATTTTCGACCAATAAGCTTGGTCCACAGCTTCTCCAAGCTACTCACCAAGGTCCTATCCAACCGTCTGGCACCTTTTCTACCCGACCTCGTTAAACCCAACCAAAGCGCTTTCATTCGAGGGCGACTACTTCATGATAATTTCCGAGCGGTCCAGCTTACAGCCAGGATGCTACATCGTGCTCATCGTCCTTCCGCGCTGATCAAGGTCGATATTGCCAAAGCTTTCGACACGATCGACTGGTCGTTCCTTTTGTCTATCCTGAGTCACATGGGGTTCTCACGCCGTTGGATCAACTGGATATGCATGTTGCTCTCTTCGGCCAGCACCAAGGTGGTGGTGAATGGTCGTCCGGGCGACCGTATTTGTCATGCGAGGGGGCTGCGTCAGGGGGATCCACTCTCCCCCATGATGTTTGTGTTGGCCATGGAAGCGCTGAATGCGTTATTCTGCAAGGCCGAGCAAGACAGCTTCCTCCTGCCTCTTGGACCGGCTTGCATCAAAGAGCGAATCTTCTTCTATGCTGACGATGTGGTGCTCTTCACTCGTGCGGAAGAACAAGATCTTGTGCTCATCCGATCGATCTTGACCATCTTCGGGGATGCATCTGGGCTCAAGGTAAACCCGGCCAAATGTCTTATCACCCCCATTAAGTGTGATCTCGAAGACACGGTCCGGCTCCTCACGCTTGTCCATGGCAACCTACAAGCGTTCCCATGCAACTACCTGGGGATCCCGCTTTCAGTGCATAAGCTTCGCAGGAAGGACTTGCAGCCGCTGGTCGATCGGGTTGGCAAAGACTTGCCGACTTGGAAAGCGGGATTGCTGAACAAAGCCGGGCGAGCTGTTCTAGTGAAGGTGAAACTCTCGGCGGTGCCTGTGCATACGGCGATCGCAATCTCCCTCTCTCCTTGGGTGATTGAACGAATCGACCGGAAGCGCCGCGCGTTCCTGTGGAAGGGGACGGAGGTAGTGCATGGTGGCCACTGTCTCTTAGCGTGGCCTCAAGTTTGCCGGCCCGCGCCACTTGGCGGCCTGGGGATCACGAACCTTCATCTCCATGGTCTTGCGCTGCGCATGCGTTGGCTGTGGTTCAGTCGAACGGACGCGGACAAGCGCCCGTGGGCACGGTTACCAGCTCCGGTCGAACCTCTGGTGCTAGCTCTTTTTGAGGCGTCGGTGTCGGTCGTCGTCGGGAAAGGGGACAAGTGTCTGTTCTGGCGAGATAAATGGCTTCATGGTTATAGCGTGCAGGATTTGGCCCCATGTCTGGTGAGGGCGGTCACACAGCGGACCAGGAATCGACGGACTGTCCGGGAAGCTATTACGAACATGAGCTGGACACGGGATGTCACGGGTGCACTAACCGTTCAAGTGATCATCGAGTTTTCGCAGCTGCTAGCCCGACTGAGCGATTTCAGTTTGACACCAGATGTCGAGGATTCTTGGGTGTGGAAATGGACACCTGATGGAAAATTTTCCACGGGCTCGGCGTATCAGACCTTCTTCATTGGGCAAATGGCAATCCTGGGTGCTAAAGAAATTTGGAAAACAAAAGCCCCTGCGAAGTGCAAGTTCTTTGCATGGTTGGTCGTTCACGGAAGATGTTGGACGAATGATCGAAGGAAGCGTCATGGTTTGCAGGACGACGATAGTTGCACGCTTTGCAGTCAGGAGACCGAGTCGATATCCCATTTACTACTCACGTGTGTCTTTGCAAGGGAGGTTTGGTTCTCGGTTCTTTCCGAGGCCGGGTGGCAGAGCCTCGCGCCAACGGCAGATGTTCTTCCCTTCTCTGATTGGTGGACAGCTGCTAGGAAGCGGGTGCACAAGGCTGGACGGTCGGCGTTCGACTCCTTGGTCATTCTCACCTCGTGGATGATTTGGAAAGAGCGAAATGACAGGGTCTTCAATCGCCGCTCTCGCACGGTCATGGAGGTGGTAGCAACAGTTTGGGCAGAGGGCAAATGTTGGGTTCTTGCGGGTTGGAGTCACCTTTCGATTTACTCGCCTTTGAGTAGGGAGGTAGGTGATGTAGTAGACGTTGCTCTGGTCGCGGATTTGTTAAACGTATAGTACCTTTTTAGCTTAGGGCTGATTCATCCTCTGCATGGATCAAGCCGGTCCGGTGTAAAATGCTTCCCTCTTAATGAAATACGTGTTAAGGCACGGTCGCTAAAAATCATTACAAATAGCTAGGACCATGGAATTAAGGACAAGATTGATCAGACCCCTGCTCTAATTCCTATATGTGGTTTGTTTTTCACGGCAAGCGCGATAGCAAGCGTCAGTATTTTTTGTGTCAAATTCATGGGTTTTCAGATGGTCACTGACGTTCACTTGATCATCCAGCTACTGTACAAGTGTACAGTATATCCAGCAGACTGTTGCGCTTCATCACTTGCCTGTTCTTATAAAGTCATAACCCACCACTTAAAAGTTAAAACTCATTGTTCCTGAAAAGTAAATGTTGAAACATGGGTGATAAGATTTTTAGTTAACATTAGATTAAACTTCTGGATGATAATTTGTGGCTGTGGCAGATGTTGAATCAACATTCACCTGGTTGTTGCATGCGAATGCGATGGATCAATCAGGGCTTGATTAGGGTGTAGGCGCCGGCTCCGGCAATGGCCCCAAGCGGCGGCGCCACCAGGTAGACCCAGATGTCCTTGTACTTCCCCGTCGCCAGCGCCGCCCCGATCGTCCTCGCCGGGTTCATCGACGGCCCCGTCGACGGCCTGCATCCACCCATCCATCCATGTTCCATGGCATTCAGATGCATCACTCGCTCTTGAATCTTGATCGGTATAGTATTGCAGCATGCACTTACCCTCCGATGAGAGCGTTCATCATGATCGCCGCCGCGATCGAGATGGCGACGAGCTCCTTGCTGGAGGCCGGGTCGGTGGCGACGGCGGTGATGACGAACATGAGCACGAAGGTGAGCACGAGCTCGAGGACGAAGGCCTCGGCTGCGCCGACGCGTGGCACCGTCGCCATCACCGCCGGGTCCGCGGGCCGGTACACGCCCTTGGCCAGGAACGTGGCGGCGGCGGACCCCAGCGTCTGCGCGGCGGCGTAGGGCGCCACGTGCGCGCGCGGGAGGTGCCCGAACGCGCCCATCGCCAGGCTCACCGCCGGGTTCAGGTGGCTCCCGGACACGTGCACCACGGCGAGCACCACCGCCACCACCGCGAGCCCCGCCGACGCCGCGACCCCCAGCAGGCCCTCCACGCCGCCGTGCTGCGCGTCCGCCACGATGGTCGACACCACCGTGAACATCAGGATGAACGTGCCGATGAACTCCGCCGCCAACTTCTTCACCAGCGGCACCGCCGGCTCCGGGGTCGTAGTACGCTCTTGCTCGTCGCGGGCTTGATCCACCGGCGACTTGAGCATCAGTTTCTGCAGGGACTCGACCGGCACCAGCTTGGACGATCTCGGAGTGGATGCGCCGGCGACGGCAAGGCTCCGGTCGCTCGGCGTCGAGCACATGCTGATCGCCACCTGCCTCTGATCTTCAACGCTCATCGTGGTGTGATCAGTCATTTCTCGTTCACTCAATTCTATGACCTCTCTATCATACTAATGTCTATTTCATTTCCACCTATGCATGTAAATTTCGTTGATGAACATAAAACATGCTAATTCCTTGTGGTCTATATGCACAATTGCACACACATGCTGGAGTGATCTTGCAACAAGTTTATCATATTTATAGGAACATATACGCCATCACGAGTGGAATTTGGAGAATAATAGTTTGTGTTTGCATAGGAGATACTGGAGCTTAGGAGAATATGACAAGGAATATGTGATGAGAGCTGGAGCAAATTGGATTGATTAGGAGCTAATCAACAAGAGCCACTACTGAGTCGGCAGCTGTTCTACTTGTCATTTGGCCTTGGGCCAATGAGTTCTCCATCAGGTGTGATGAGGCCAAAGAGAATTCTTGTGCATATTCCCAGAAATTTTTGGCAAGACAAGTGAACACACCAAAGATCAATGGATAAATATGACAGACCTTGTTATCGATGAACTAATAACATTCACACGAATTGTATATCTAGTAAACACATGAGAGGTCAGAAGATGCATTAAAGGAAGGTGGCATGAAGGTTTCATTCTATCATCCTCATCAACCCCTCAAAGGGTGATCGAGTTTATTTCAACATTGAAATGGCGATTACAAGGTACATTAAGAATATCACGATCCCGTGGAAATGAGTGCTACGGATTGTTATTGCTGATGCGGTCTTGACAGTTCAAAATATGCAACAGCACCCCAGACTCAGGTCAAGAGATTCCTAGATGTCGAGAACTAAACCGAAGCGCCAGATTGAAGAGAACTTCTTGCTATCTCTAATGCATCTTCGACAGAAGTAGCAGCCTGGAGCTTAGATTTGTCGACAATGGGCTGAGATCTAGCGAGTTGTGGAAGAAGCGAGAATTCCTGAAAGATTGCAGAAAGTTTGTTATGAATTCAGGGAGGTTCATGTCAAAAAGCACATTTCCATATATAAATAGCTTATAACTTGGTCCTAGGTTCAACAGAAGCAGAACCGTCCTAGGTTAGAAATATATAGTTATTGCTCATGTCAAAGGTGATGTAAATATATTTACCTCTGAGGTTCCACTCTCAAGGAAAACACCCTTCAATCGACTATCTGCAGTTATTAGAATGCAGAAAGGTCATGCCATCATGCTATGTTAGCGTAACAGAGGAATTAAATATATTCCAAACAGCAGATTACCAGAGTCAATCCAGAAAGTAGCAATCTTTGGATCGAAGTTCCCAACCTCAACTGTTTCACCAACTGTTCAGAGCACAAAAGACGGTATTAGTATCAATATTATTCATGTTCAATAACAGGGATCAAAACAAGGTACAAAATGGCCATCATAGTAATTGCACCATTATCGCCATAAAACTGCCACCAAATTTTCCTCGAACTTCCTTCATACTCAAAAACTCTTGAGTAGAAATATGGAAGGTAATCATACCTGCATCCAACAAGTGAGTCAAAAGAAGCATCGGGGGCGGAAGTAATGGGGCACACAGTACAGTTGAAAGCCATTAACTTACGCTTTTGTCTGGGATGTTAGGAGTGTTTCAACACAGTGGTGTGCAGATTTCCGAGCATGGTCTACATGCTCCACCCGAGTAATTCTATTGTACATCTGCATAGAATTCAGGCAAAATATCATATTCTAGGGTCCAGCTTTGCCTCAAAAGATGAAAATCTTACTGAATACCAACCTTCAGGGGAAAAGCTGCTACATCTCCAATAGCAAAGATGCCAGGTACACTAGTTCTGAACAAGGAATCAACCTACAATAATATACTCATTTAGCTCTATGGACCAAGAATACACAACAGTTCAATATACAGAAAGCCAAACATTTGAGCAAGTAACTAATGTGATAGACATCTACCATAAAATGCAGTAGCACACATGCAACTAGACAGAAAGAAGAAACACAATGACAATGAGACAGATAAAATCGATAAATGATTAGAGGTAAGCTGTAACTGAAAAAATAAAGATCCAAATTGAGGGCCTGTTTCGCAGAGCTCCTTCCAGGAGCTCTGCCAAATGGTATAGAGTAATTCTAAGCTGATTATGGGAAATGATTCTCTGAAATAACAAGGGGCTGGGAGCTGAAAAAACTAGCTTCTCCAAATTCACTTCCCACACAGAATCATGTCATCTTTAAAATGTAACCAAAGAGAACCAATTTCTGTCACAGAATCATTTCCCTCAAAGAATCACTTCCTATAGAGCAGGAGATCTACCGAACAGGCCCTCAAGTCGCTCTGTGTTGTTTGTTGCTAATCTAAATTAATCCCATCAGTATCTCAGGTAGAGAAAAAAAAAAGTAGTTCCACAGAAACTTTGAGCAACTATCATGAGTTCATGACGCAGAGCAGTAAGAACTAAATAAGTGTCATCAACTTTGGCATGGAAACAAACCTCTATTCCACCAACTTTAGGGTTGACACCAACAGCTTCAAAGGGCCCCACCACTGGTTTTGCTCCTATACCAACAATTACCTGCACTTCAAAAATCTTGTTAAAACAACAAAAATATAACGTCAAAATATTTTTGCTTCTTTTTTACTTTATTTACAGGCTTTATGTTCAATGGAACACAATGGAATATATGTCAAATCAAGAGAATGAGTAGATCTATCAACTACCCTTGTATAGAATGAACTGATCGATCGAATTGAGCTGTATGATTGATTATATATTGTTAAAAATTTTGTGGCAAAGAACTTTGGCTCTCCCTGTTTGGTGATAGCAAGGTGGATCAAACAGATGAATATGATATTCAAATTTATCTAGTATAGGAAAGGTAATAATTCTAATTGTACAGTACTGCAGCATGAAACCATTGGAGGGGAATAAAGCACGTAACTGTATCAGCTTCAACTACAGATCCATCCTTAAGTACAGCAGAAGACACCCTTCCATCAGAGCCAGCTACAAGTTTGTCGATTAGAGCTCCCTGGTCACCAACAAATATGTTCACACTCATATTGATTGAAATAACACTAACAAATGAACTTGAATACTTGATGAGAGAATCACCTTTATGAATTTGACACCATTCTGCTGATACAGTTCCTCATACTTCTTAGCAAGGGAAGGTGTAAATAATCTTGGCATAATGTGGTCCTCTGGGAATACAATCTATTCATGTAGCAATCTTAATTAGAGAAGTGGCTTTTTTCAGCGTAAAGAGAGATGTAAGAGCTTCGCTGTATCAAACAGAGAAAGGTAGCTCCGTACAGTTGTGTCGAGATTCCAGCCACAAGCTGCTGCAGCTACCTCCATGCCAATATAGCCCCCGCCAATGACAAGAACCTTTTTTGCTCTACCCTACAAAAAAATATTAAAAAAAGATCACTGGCAAATATCAAAGAGTGACATTACAAAAGTCGTGGTTTATCATTATCACTGTGTCCAAATGAGATAACATTAACTCTGGTAAATAAGGAATAATAATAAGTACTAATGAACATACCAATGAGGATACTAGAGAATCAGCATCAGCAACATCACGTATGTAGTGAACTCCAGGTAATTTCCCTCCAATTTTCTCAGGTAATCTGAAAAACAAAAAGGATTTTGGTATTAGAAGAAAAAAACATAAGGTTGAGATTCATCGTAATCAGTGGAATGGACAAAGTTTGTGCATGCCAGTCATGCGCACAACCAACGGCTTATGTCACTGGATTAGCATATAAGTTTGTCTATTATCTTATAAGGAGAAAGTTAAATAAAACTGGACATCGTGATAAGGAATGAAGAAATCTGGCTTTCCAAACATTTAAAGCACATCATTCACATAAGCATTGTTGTATACTACCTTGAAGGTTCACAGCCAGTAGAAATAATAAGTGCGCCATACTTAAGAATTTTCCCTGATGAAGTTTTTAAGGTCTGTGTTTTGCCATCAAATGCTACAACTGGATCCTCATACAACACCTTCCATAAAAGGACAATAGCTTCAGATAAAGTGTCACAGTATTTATGCAAACACAGCACATAAAAAAATGTTAACATCATGACTACCTCTATACCATTCTCCTTGTACCATTCAGCAGTCTGTCGCTGTCCACCAGATCCAACACATGTATGAAAGCCCTGCCACAAGAAAAGGCATAAGACTCTGGGCTTGTTTGCGTAGCTTAGTTGATGGTTAAGCATGCAATACAGTATTAGCTAACTGAATGCTTTCTCAAATATACTAACAAATGGCGGAAGTGCTATGCAACATACTGACGCTGATCCTACTAAAGTCCAAATAAAGTACCATGCATGCAACTCATCTTTTGCCCACTATATGAAGAATGTACAATCTACAATTAATTAAAACTGGTCAATTCAATTAGTAATCCCAAGTTTGCTTATCAGGATTTACTGCTGCCTGTCATTGTAAATTTGTCAGTGTACTTACAGGAAGGCGTGCCGGCTTCTTGTCCGGAGGGAAAAGGTAGCCTTTGGTCAAGGCTGGCCGCTCATATGGTGGAACTGGCTGCATGAGAGCACTTGAACTATCAAAGATCAGCAGATAACCTTACAAATCCAAATGGTAAGGGTACTTTGCAGTAAATTACTGCAGCAACATTAAGGAACCAAGAAAACCATGAACAAATTAGCTCAAACCATTTGTGCAACTAACATAGCAAAGTGCACATACAGAAACAGATCAGCCAAACAGCAATACCTCCTTGGAGACGATGCAGAGGCGGCCATCAGCCATGCCGTGCTCGACGAACGTCCTGGCCGCATAACCCGCTGCGTTCCCTCCGCCGACGATCACATACCTGTAGTCCGGCGATCGATAAGCATTCCATTTACTGTGCACAGCTCGCTCGCTTCACGGTTTCGGACCCAAAGCCACAAGCTTTGCCCGACACAAAAACAAAAAAGACTGGATTCGAGAGGAACAGGGCACCCACTCGCGGTTCTGGTTGTCGAATCCGCCGGCCGCCGCTGAGACGGAGAAGCTCCGCCGTGAAGAGAGCTGAAGCACCCGTGCGCCGCCGCGCTGCCGGAGAGCCCACGTGGCTGGGGAGTAGGAGCCGAAGCACTGCGCGGCCGCCGCCGCGGACGCCATCTCCGCCGCCTTCCGCCGGAGAGCTGCGGCCACCTCCAAGAAACGGAACCAGAGGACCGGCAGTGAGTGTCAGAGGGGCCTAACTGCAATTAGAGGAAGTAGTGGGGGTCGGATTCGGAGAACCTGAAGTCATCGCTGCTCTCTCACCACGGCGGCGCCCTTATAGAGGAGGCGGCGGTGTCAGGCGAGTCGGAGGAGACGGGGTTGGATTAGTGAATAGTTTAAACGCGAGGGGTTTTGCTGCGATTTGGAGGGGCCGGAGAGCCGCTGGCTGCTGCTGGAGGCCAAGGGACGGGAAGACAGACAAACCACGGCGGCGGCGGAGTGGGGAAGAAGAAGGGAGAAGGCCGTCTACTTGTAATTCCTTCACTTTTTCATTTTTGTCCTCTTAGAAAATATAGAACTTCTCACCCATGCCTCTCTGTTTTTATGTGATATATCGAGGTCCTATTTGTAACATGGAGTTTCCCTTTTTTTGTCCAAATGAAATTGATAACAAGAAAACTGAAAAATGTGTAGAAGAGCCGTGTTCTTTGTACGTCCAAGAAGAAAAGAAATTGATTAAAATCATATTCTTATATATGAACTTTGTGTTCCAAAAGCAGGCGGACCAAATTTCCTAAGATGAGCAATATAGGATTCAAATTCTTCATAGACAGTAAAATATCGTTTGTCAAAACTTTCCTTACAATCAACCTCATAGCTTCTCTAAAAGCTCTACCAATCTCTAAATGCGAGGTTTTCATAATTTCATTAGCCTGAGACTTCGGTGCTAAGATGTTCCATCACAATTTGGAGGCCATGGCACAAAACACCTTCTCAACCCTCAAGGAACTAGACAAAAATTATACACATAGCAAAGCATCACACAGGGTTCCAACTTACAAGGTTTTGAATTTTGATATACCAGCTAGGACAATGTGCTATCCCAGTGACCAACTTTGAGAAGATGATTTGTTGTGTACCTACCTTTGGAGAAAAAGACAGCAGCTGGTGTAGCTGTCCAGTAAACATCCTTTTCAGTGGCTCCAGAAGCTCAACACTGGATACAATAAAATAAGCTAGAAGGCGCCATCCTGAGTAGAGTCTGGACACTTGCTGTGTAGCTTCTCCAGAGATCCCATGTCCACACCACCTTCTAGTACCTACTATTTTTTTTCTTCTAACCTCCAACACTACTGTTTTTACCTTTCACTCATTCCAGCTGTCATGTGATGAATGGAATCAAACCACGTTGAGGCTGAACCAAATGTGAAGCTCTATGCATTTCTGTCTACATCAGCTGAAGAATGAAATACACTGCTACATTTTCAAATTATAAGATATAAACAGTACATGCCTGGATGGTACACCTAAGATCGGTGTAAATTCATATTTCTGGCGTGGGAATTGGGATAGATTGTGTAAAGGTTCTGTAACATTAGGCCTGATACCTCACCATTGCAAAATTTGGATTTAGTTATTCCGGCAACTGTCGTGGTCTCGTGGAACCTTTAGAAGTACAGATGGATGGCAACAGATGAACTTCATATGATCTGATGACAGCATCACAGGCAATATTCAGTAAGATCATCTCTTGCCAAAGAAATGGTCTATCTGAGATTGGCCACCTTTGCTTCCAACCTTCTGCGCCTTTGGCCACAGTGCTTGAGACTTGCTATCCTGTTAAGAAAAAGAAAAACATGCAGGGGAACAATTAATTGTAAGAGATTCAGTTGCTTTTATTGTCTGACAAAGAAGAAAAATAACTCGCTCAACTCACTTGGAATCCGCCAAAGTCCCTCAGAATTTTGACCTTCCCTCCACGTCCATCCGGTCCCACAGCAATCAGATTGCCTCTGTTCGGATTTGCAGATGCAGATCCAGGAGCTGTTGAGCCCTTGCACCATTTGCCAATGCTTTTCTTTGCTCCATCCATGCCAGGAATTCCTGGTGTTTGAAAATCATCCGATAGTAGATGAAGCAAAGTACATTGTAAGTATGCCAAGTACGCGGGAATGCAGAATCAGGTAGGCATGAATCCATAAATAAGTTACTTAGTAAAACAACACAAGGACTCACCAGAGAGAGAATTGAAGTTGTGAATCTGCTGAGGGCCAGTGCCAGAAGTTAACCTTGTTGCTTGTTTGGAGATGCCATCAATGGTTAGTGATTCTTTCTCCAATGTTGAAGTTGACGCATTAGAGCTTCTCACAAAAAGACTCTCCTGAGGAATATGCAGTTTAGTTCTAAGGTTCTCCAGAGAGGTTGGTTTTCCAGTTGCTTCTCTCGGTTTGAGGAAGTGTGCATCTTTTGCTATATGTGTGGTTGTGCATTCAAATGTCATGGACTGTTGGTTATCATTTTGACAAAGACTAGACTTGTTTTGGGAAGTGCTATCATCAGTCCCAAATGACTTGGCAGAAAATTGTGTCTTGTGTTCGTCTCTGAAAGTAGAATCATCGGCATCTAGGTCAATCACATCTGCATTACTGTTGTCCAGGTTACCATTAGAATTCAGATCACTCTTAGCTTCAGGTTTTGACCAGTTGAAATCAGGCTTGTCGTTGCATGGATCCTGCATCGCTTCATCAGGCTTGGTTGTTTGATTTCTGTATCCGGCGCTTGGACAAGGGAAACCTTCATTAGCTGCAATATTCCCTGATTTTGTTTGGTCTGCTTTCAATTTCTTTGAAGACCTCAAATCCCTTATCAAACCATTTTCTTTGTCTTCTAATTCCTTCTCAAGTTCCTGTACTCTTGCCTGTTCTTGTTCAATCATAAAGGTCATTCACAAGAATTATGTGCATTAAAAGCCTTATGTTTTATATATGAGGCTGAGCTCACCTTTAACCTTTTAACAAGCTCTTTGGCCTTCTCAACCTTCTGCTGCATGCGGGACTCTGATCTTCCGAGAACATTGCATTGTATCATCAATTCTTTGTAGCTCCTAGAGGAAGAACAATTACTGAAAGTACTCCAAACAAGCAAATTGTGACCAAAGAAAATAGAAAGCTAGTATTCAACTGACATATTTTCTGTCCTTTTATAGCAACAGCTTGTATGGTGAAACCATCAGCACTATAACGACAGAAGAATCTATTTCATGTTGGAAACAGTTTCATTCATCTACAAGCAACGAAATTTGTTCCTACAGTGATTTTACCAGTGTTTTCAAGGCGTTGCCTAGGCGACAAGGCGGTGGTGGATCGCCTCGCCCGCCTAGGCGTCGCCTAGGCGACAAAGCAGTGGTGGCTCGCCACACCTCGCCTTAACGCTTAAAAAAACATGGATTTTACAATAACATGGCTGGTCCATTGTAATGGCGCTATGAGATTTAATCAGGAACTGCACATTTGGAGTGGGTGGAGAACTGACACATTACTATCTAGTTTTTAGATACTGTACAAATGATAATTAGTGATATGACTGATTTAAACTATTTGAAACCAGAACTGTGGACAGTCACTCCCAACAATACAAACTCCAGTTGACTGTTCAAACTACTATCATTTTGGTTGATACAGTTGGTGATATACAATACAACAGCTGAGAAAAAAAGTGGTGTGTTTTGAATTACTGTATATGATACCAATTCTAGCAGGGCCTACTGTAAGTCTGTAGCTAGTACAGTAACGGAATGGTTCCAATGATTGAGTTCATTGATGCTCACTGGTCAACTAAACATGAACAAACTGTTTCTAGATAAGGAAATCAAGAAGATAAGTATACTTGTTCCGAATAGCAAGCGATCTCTTTAACACATCAACAGCATTCTCTAGGTTTCCATGGTTACCAAGTGACGCCAACTTAAGGATCTCTTCCTCCTGAAGGTTCATGTCCGACGACCTAAGAAACAAGACATAACAATGCCATTTCCAATAAACCACAATAAAGTCGACTGTCAAGCAAGTAATTTCATCTTTCAGGTCGAAGAAAACATACAGCTTCAGTGCCGCAAGCTCTTTGGCTAATGCAAGGCTCTTCTCCTGCAATCTCCCGCACTCTGACGTCTTCCTCGACAACTCCTGCAATGAAGCGAGACTGTAATTCCCTAATCCATGGATGGACCAACAATCAGGGGCATCGGATCCCGCCAGCAGATGAGTCAATTACCTCTGTTCTCGCATTGAGCAGAATCTGGACACACTCTTTCTCCTTCCTCGCAGCGTCCCGCATCGCCTCTGCCGCGGCCGCCTTCGCCATCCACCTGGCAGCCTGGGCCCAAAACCAGCAAGAACCCATCAGCAACCCACGCGAACCACAACCGAGCACACAGATCTGGAAAAAAAAAGACATCAGCAGCGCTCGCCTCGGCGTTGAGGTTCTTGATGCCGTCGCGCTGCTCCTCGACCACCCTGGCGAGGGACGCCGCCTTCTGCTCCAGCCGTGCTAGCTCGGCGGCCACCGCCTCCGGGTCGGGGCCCCCGGGGCCGTCCTGCGAGGAGGGCTCGGCCTGGGTCGGGCACGCGCCGGTGGACTGGAAGTAGAGGCGGGTCGGCGGGTGCGCGGCGCCGCAGGGCTGCTTGCAGACGGGGCAGGTGCGCTTCTTCTTGCCGCCCGGGCAGTACTCCAGCCATTGCTCCAGGCTGCGCGCGTCGGGGGCCAAGAGGAGACTTGGGTGAGGCAGACATTGCCGGATCGAAAGGGAACGGAGAAGGGAGAGGAGAGGAGACACACCAGAGGGCGTGGAAGACGTGGCCGCAGGCGGGGAGGCAGTGGAGGTGGTGGTCGGAGAGCGGGCGCAGGTCCTCGTAGCAGATGGTGCAGACCGGCCAAGCGGCGGCGGCGGTCATCGCGGTGGCGGTGGCGGCTGCGGCGGCGGCGGCGGTATCCGATGGGGGGCGGCTGGCTCCTCTTGTGGTTGGTTTTTGGGGAGAAGGGGGAAAAGGAAGAGCTTCCCGCTCTCTTTGCGCGCGGTTTCGCTTGTTTCGAAATGGAGGGGGATGAATTCGCGGCGGGCGTTTTTTCTTTACCTTTTCCATTTCTCTGTCTTCTCCTTTTCTCATTTCATTTTATTGTTAGATTGTATTTGCCCAAAAATATATCCACACTGCTGATGTAACAGAAGCACCCGGTGGTTTTCGAATGCATGAATTTCATCAAAAATTTGAAAATTGCTTCAAATAAAATCTGGGTAAATCGGCCAAGATTTCGTCTCCAATCGTTTATTTCCACAAACAAAACCCAATTGTCAGTTGCCTTTCATTTCAATCTTTGAAGTTTGGCTCTTAAACGGGAGTATTGAGCATGAGGAAAAACCAACAAATACTTTAGAAAGCGAGGAAAATATATATTCAATTTAAAATGTACAATGCATACATATCTTCAAGGCTCCGTTTGGATGTAGATATTGGAAGGCTTGACATTGAATTGGATTCAATGCCAAATCAGAGTAGTATTGGTAATGGGTTACAATATCAAATCCATTGTTTGGATGTATATGAAATTGTTAGATGGAATCTCATGAGCTGATAGATTCCAATTCATGTTTGGATGTCCATACCTTGGCGCATTGAGAATTAGACCATCTTCCTCTCCACCCCGGCCATGCTGGCGGCGTACCTCGCCTGGGCCTCAATCGCGCTGTGGCGGACCTCGCTTGGGGCTCACGGGACCGACAGGAATCAAATAGCGGCTCGCCACATCAGCCCGTCCTCCAGCCCCTCACCCGGCAGACGCGTCGCGGCGCGTGTTCGTCGTACTGGAGGCTAGCGGGGCGGGGCAGCGTTGGAGGGCTGCGGCTGGAGGGCCACGGGGGCGGCGCGACGTCGGAGGGCCACGGGGGCTGCGCGACGTCGGAAGAGGACGCGGCGGCCGGCCAGTGGGGGCGCCGGCGTTGAGGAAGAAGGGGAAGGGGTGCAAGCGCCGGCGGCGTGCAGGCGGAGGCGGCGACGATGTGGCGGAGGGGAGCCGGAGACGAGTCCCAGCCAATTCCACCCAATTCGAAGGGGTATGGCTCGGTATCGAAGGCAAGGGTTGGGGAGCATGGTGAATACCGGTAGGCATTGGGAGAGATTTCTAATTCCGAATTCCAAATCATCCAAACAGCTGCATTCGGCTCTCCTCAATACCAATTCCGAATTCCGAAGTCGAATATCTACATCCAAACGCCTTCCAATAGGCTTTTCAGGATACTGAGGAGAAAAAAGAGATCCTGCTTTCAAAAAGGTTTTGATTAAAGTCAACAGTTCTTTGTATTTACATGGAGGAATGTAACAAATTCAGTTACCCCATGAAGCCACAGCAACACAGGAGGTTGCAAGTCGCAACCCCATGAAGACCCTGTGCTCCAAGTTGAAACCCATTTTCGTCACAAGTCCAACGAGCACATTCACAGTTATACACATGGACACAGGACACTGCAGCAACAGCACTATACACTTGACTGCAAAATTTCACAACCACAGAAACCCATCTCTTCCTACACAGACAACACAACAACGAACTATACATCAGTTTTTCTCTTTGGAACAGACAGGGGGTAATTCAGCTGGCCACCAGAGATCGTGGTATCAGTTGCAACACTATCAGAAAAACCGCCGTTTCAAGCTTCTGGTCGTCGCTTGGTAGGAGCGCATCAGGAGCCCAACGCCTATGCCAACACCGACACAGACCCCCAGCCCGATCCCCACGCCGACCCGAACACCAGCGTTGAACCATGAGAGCTGCCCGTCGTCGTCATCAGAGTACCAAGCATCAGGGTATTGCATGCTGCTAGTGTTCATATCATTGTCGCCTTCATCGCCTGCAGCCTGCCAAAGCAGTTCGTATTGATCAACAGAAAAATGAGAGATCCAGTTGTCTACTTGTCACAAACTCCCCTCACAATGTGGATATTTGATGGAAGAAAATGCTTAGGTTTTGTCTAGCATGTTCTTTCAGCTTAAGGCAGAGGCACAAAAATGAACCAAAAATATTAGGGAATATTCAGGACAGAAAATGTCATATTTTTCCAGCCATCTCGACTTAAGCTGAAACATCTCTATAACTATTGCATATGTGTTTAATATATCTTAAGGTTTGTCCATTCCCTTATACCTAAAGGTGTTTTCATTGTTAAATGGGAAGGGAAATGTTAGATTGGATTCATGACGATACAACAAGAAAGTAGACAAACTATTGGTATTCCCTATACACTAAATTTGCAACCACCCCTACCCTGTCAAACAGTAATATATGGTACTTTATTTATATCATTAAGTAATTAAAAGTTCTTCTTGATACTTTTAACAATATATGGTAACCCTGCTTAATATAGTTTTGGACTCAGCAATGCACACACATACTGTAACTTTAGAGGATAGCTGTAGCAGCCAGCCAGCCACATGCCAGTTTGCAACCAAGCTATAATGTTTCAGGTCAACTAATAGCATATATATGCCACTTGAAATTGACTTATATGGCTGGCAGGTCTAAAGCATGACATGGAATTGTGCACCATAGGTAGTAATTTCTGCAGAAACGATAAATTCACCGCATCTGAGAAAAAAAAAACAAGCCAATGCAGGATAGAGCAGATGTGCTGCAATGTTTCTAGCAAGACAGACTGTGTTGGGTGGCGTAATACAACTGGATACATATGACATTTAGATTGAAATTTGAAAGCAATGCACAAGTAATGTTCTTTTCCTGAGTACCAACAAGTGTTTCTGCGCTCTACTAACTTTTCTTTTGCAATGATATTACTAGCAAACTTGAAAAATAATAAACTGCACCACTAGTAAAATATGTACTTAATTGTTTTTCAAATCAAAAGGCTGGAGGTGCATTACCCTTCAGTACAAACAACATTTTCCAACAAACAAACATATCGGTCCAATACTGCAGATGAAGACACTAATACCAACAATATCAATCACATTCACAGAAAGTATGAAATACAAATCACTGTGTTTCGTGTACGGAAATACACCCACACAAAAATGTTTTTACCTTGGCGGTAGTTCTATTGACAACAACGTGCCCTACCACTCACAGCACACACATAATGCGAGAACAAAGCGGTCACAGTCAGAAACATTATAGCACGATATAAAACAAAAGGTTTATCCATTCCTTCGGCACCGATACGTTCACTTGCCACCTTGCACTAATTCATAAAGACAGGGACACAATGTCAGCCTGCAAGATTTGGAGTTTCTTGGTGACAGTGAAATCCTTGTTTGTCATCTTTCACTGTTAGTAAACGCAAGCAAACAACTTCGGCAGCTATGCAATCCACAATGCTAGCTGGCCACTTTTTTGCCACGGATATGTTTGTTTTATATAACAAAGTTATTTGCTTTTAAAATCATATCACTCAGTAAAACTAAGCAGCTAATGTTCTTGAGATTTCAGCAAAACTCACCGTCGGTGCCCCCGGCCAGCGGCGAACCAACCCACCAGCAGCTTCCTCAGGCGTGGCGAGCCGCAGGGCGCGGGTGAGGACCGCAGGCTCGCCGGCGCAGCACCCGGCGACATACACCTCGAAGGCCGAGGCCGAGGCGGCGGCCCCAGCGGCGGGGGCGCAATCGATTTCCCAGGCGGGGGAATCTGCCTTGGCGTCGGGGCACCGCCGGAGGGAGCCGCGGAGGAGCGCGGCGCCGCGGTGGTCGGCGACCACGAAGGCCGCGGCGGGCGGGGCCAGCCGCGCGGCCGCGGTGGAGACGTAGGTGGCCTCCCCGGTGGCCGCATCGTGCCGGTCGAGGCGGAGCGGGAGGGGGATGGCGGGGCCCTCGCCGCCCGCGGGTCGGAGCTCGAGCGCGAGGCGCGGGGGAGGGGCCGCGCCGCCGTGCGGCGAGAGGCGCACGTAGAAGAGGCGGACCTCCAGGCAGCTCCCGGGGTTCGGCGGCGGTGGCGCGTTGTCCATGCGCGCGGCGAGGTCCCGAAGGAGGCGGTAGGGTTGCGCGGCCATGGGAGGCTATTAGGTGGAAGAAGCGATCACTTAATTAAACTAGTATATAATTAATTAGATAGATAAGGTTAATTACTTAATTAAGTTTTTAATTAATAAGTGGGCTTGGGCAGTTGGGCTGGGTTTCAATTTTTTTTGAGGGAACAGTTGGGCTGGGGTTTCAATGGGCCATACATGGGCCCTCTAAAAGGGTTATGAGCCTAAAGCGCAGGAAATGAGTAGACGAGAGAGCAAACCGAGCAGGCGAGCAGCACGGAACCCAAGTTACCCAATCCACCACGATGAGCGGCGGCGGCGGCCGGAGGGCGGCGGGCCCGAGCGGAGAGGAGGCGGAGGTGGAGGCGCTGATCCGTGCGGCGCAGGACGCCGTGCTGCTGAAGCTCCAGGCTAACTCCCACCTCGTCTCCTCCGCCCCCGCCCCCGCCCCCGCCCCGATCGCTCCACTCGACGCCGCCGCCGCCGCCACGGCGCCAGATCCCCTGGACGACGACCTCGCGCGCCGCTTCGACGCGCTGAAGACCCGCGCGCCGGCGCCGGCGCCGAAGCCGAATCCGGCCGGAGCTGGAGCTGCTAGCGGGATGGACGAGCTGGAGGCGCGGTTCGCGGCGCTGAAGGGGGGGGCGGCGGCCGGGCCGGAGAAGGAGGCGAGGGTGAGGCTGGAGGATCTGGGAGGGGAGTCGTCGGAGGATGAGGAGGACGAGGTCGACAAGGTGATGCGGTGGGCGATGGACGCCGCGCGGCTCGACGTCGCCACGGCGGGCGCTGGCGCCGGTGACAAGGCGAAGCGAGCCGAGTCGGAGGAAGAGAAGGATGAGAAGAGCAGCGTCAGTAGCGAGGACGACGACGAGGTGGAGGAGGAGAAGTTGCAGCTCGAGATGGCGAGGAAGAGGAAGGAAATGGTCAGGAGCAAGACCAAGAGCAAGTGGTTCTTCCTGTGATATCTTTTGTAGGAGTAGAGCACAAATTCTAATCCCAAAATCAGACAGCAAGAACATCTTATATTTTCTTGTCTAAGATACATCTCTCTCTATGATTTGTAATGCTACACGCTTGCATTTTTTTATATTCGAAAAATACAAATGAACAATCACCCAAGCCTCTTCTTTATTTCCATATTAATTTTGTAAGATGAACTTGCAGCGGCAACAATAGACTGCATGTGCGTATCTTCCTGCATATTAAGCTGAGCAAGTTAAAATCTAGGTAAAACTGATTATGAGAACCAGAAGCATAGGTATCAACAAAGCGCACAAGTTAATCTTCAGGGCACAAGTGAGCAGCTCATTAGCACGTCTAGCTCACACAAGAGTTAACACAGGTAGTCAACAGCGACAACTATCTCACTTTCACAATGACATGCTACATTTTTTCAGTCTGGATGGAATACAATGCCTCACGCACAAAGACATGCTACATTTCAGCTGGATCGAGTACAAATGTCTCATGGAAATACTAGGCGCCAAACATCTTCCACCCTCACTTGCCACTGCAAATATTGTAAACGACACAATTTAGAAGGCTTTGTCACAGGAAATTTCAACATTCAGAACAGAATACAAAGGCTGGTTTTGTACACTTACGTGTTCATCATCAAAGTTATGTTGTCACCTTTCAGGAGTATCCTACCTGCAAATCATTTCCATCAGACATATTAGAGCATAACAATGAAATAATGACATGTGCTTCGCGTAACAGAAAAAAAAAAGCTTTTCATAGGATTGAAAATTTACTAACCCAATGATTTCCTAGTGTTCTTCTTAACATTGATTTCCTCAGCATCATCAAGGACCAAGTTCATGTACTCATCGAAGCCCTGCATGTGTACAAAAACGAGTGTAAGAACATCACTTCTAAGTAGAAAAGCACACAAACAGTATTAATGGTTCAAGGCTTAAGTGAAATTAATTGTTTAGTGAGCTAAGGCGGTCCAACGGAATGGTACAAGGGAGTAATAACCCCGTCCTAAATGACATACAGGATCATAACATAAGGTATGGGCCAGCAACTGAGCTACAATATCCACATGACCTCAATAATTCCTTGGGAAAATATGCAAACGCAAGGTTAAAACCTATATATTCATTGGGAAATGAATATTTTTACAAATCTAGAACTCTGACTAGCTGTTAAAACACCATTGGTCACAAATGCATTCCAGTTAGCAATAGGTAACTAGGATATGATTATCCAAATCATGCATTCATCACATCAGAGAGCAACACAGCAGAACAAGTATTAAGAAAAAAAAAGTTTGCTACTTAGAAAGGAATGGTCATTCGCTTGGACAAAACTCTTGACAAGCATAATGAGTTTTATGCATACAGGATAAAATAAGAAGGCATGCTACCTAATGGGCCCATCACCCATTGCTATGCAAATGTTCTTTGCAAACTCCAAGAGATTAACCAAGTACAGAAGTGGTTTTTTATTGTCACTCATCACCCATCCTTTATTTTTCCAGTCTCATAAGTCAAACAAGCAAATCAAAACAAATGTAATAGTTCCTCACAGTATTATAGTCTATACTAATGATAGTAATGAATCTAGATATACCTAAATGAAGGCATTCAATAAAGCTTGTTTCAGAAATATTCTTTAAGAAAATTAAGCCAGCAATCCCTAATTGGACATATTCTAAAAGGCATCTGTCAGAAATACTCTAAATATATTATTACACATTATGATGATCCAATTAGGCAAATAGGTAACAGTTCCATAAGAAGGCAACAGAACACAACTGCTACAGCATATGACTGATTTTTGTCATTGTCACTCATCACCCATCCTTTACTTTCTAGTCTGATAAGTCAAAACAAGCAAATCGAAACAAATATACAGTCCCTCACAGTGTTCTATAGTACTAAGAAAATGTATCTAGCTATCCTAAATGAAGGCATTTTATAAAGCAGTTTTTAGAAATATTATAAAAGAAAATGAAGCCAGCAATCCCTAATTGAACACATTCTAAAAGGCATCTTTCAGAAATACTCTCATTATCTTATTACACATTATAATGTTCTAATTGGGAAAATAGGTAATGCTTTCATAAGAAGGCAACAGGACACAATTGCTATTTACAGTTATAGTTGTTCCTATAGGATCAATATATGCAACAGATTTTAACTGCCCATTATAGTTGGGAGGAAGGCCTAAATTCTGAAAAAAAAATATTAGGGCAAAACAATCATATGTACGCAAACCAACGTTGTTGTTCCATGTTTTACCTGAAATATGTCACTTATTAAAACCTAACTATTCTACTTAGATGCACTTATAAGTCATCTTATTTGATAGTAGCCATTAACTTGACTTACATGGCAATGGAGGAGGATTTGATTAAGGTTACATGAACTTTTAAAATCTCTACCAATTGCTCTACGCTAACTTCAGAATTGGGATAAAGCAACTCAATCTATCTGCATTATTTGAAGAGCACGGGAACTTACTTTCCACACTACAAATACTGAACATAATCCACAATCACCGGTGCAACTAGCCAATTATACTACCACTACCACAGATCTATGCGATAAGAGGGCTATTAGTGTTTAATTTTGCAAATTGTGGACACAATGGGCCAGTCGAATAACTCACAATGATGCGACCCTCAATCCGGAGGTCCTTCTGCTCGAAGAGCCAGATCTGGATGCGCGCTTTCTGCAAGGAATTCACAAATCGAATCAACTTGAGTTCGCAGAACAGCCAAACACAGATACTGTCGGAAACAAAACAGACACTTTGCAATCCACTTACGCTCTGGAGGAACCTGAAGATGAGGTTCTGCCGCCGCGCGCGCGAACGAGGGATTCACCAGCCATCACAGGCAAGAGAAAGCAAAAAACCATTAGGAACAACAAGATACCAACAGAGCAAACAGGAGAGAGGGGGGAGGGGACTTACGATGGGCTGGGTCATGATACGCTGGACCTTGGTGGACGCCATGGCTGCTGCTGCGGCGGGAGCCTCCCTTCCACTAGTCGGAGCGTCTGGAGGCGGAGCGCGCGCGCGGCGGGGCAGGGAGACCAAACCCTAGCTACTAGACCTGCGACTGCGAGCGGGCAAGGCGGCGACGAAGGGAGGAGGGTTTTGTCTCTCTCTCGTCTTGGACGCGATGGCGGCGGGCGGAGGCGGGGCTGGGTCTGGGGTGTTTGCTTCAAGATTCGTGTCGCTGAACCGAACGGTGTCGATGGCGTACCCGGTTTGGGCTGTCCTGGTGGGCCTGGACAGGCCAGGAGCTAGTGGGCCGAGATTGAGTTTTCTTTTCTTTTTTGCTGGACATGGGCCTGGACAATCAGTGTACGTTTTTCGAAAAAAAATTTATTTTTTTTTTACGATTTTTCAAAAACAACTCCTGCGTGGCAGATTTCGCAAATCTGTCACCCAACCGCCGTATCATACGGCTACCGCCAAATGATACGGCAGTAAGCAGCTGTAACCGCTGTATCAAACGGTGGTTAGCTGAACCGCCGTTTGAACCGGCGTTTTATTAAACCGCTGAACCATCTGGCGGTTTCTTGATAAAACCGCCAGATGGTTTGGCGGTTACTCAAACCGCCAAATGAAACGGCGGTAGATATCTAACCGCCGTTTCATTTGGTGATAAGTATTTTCAATTAATTTTTTTATTGATAAATTGTTTAATTATTTAAAATTGTTATTTTTATTATTATAATGGTTGAAAATTGTTTAAATAGGTTATTGATTTTTTATTAACAGATATTCTGTTTTTTGTTCTGACTGACTGCAACAAACACATCCCACGGATTCAATGGCCCTCCAATTAATTTTTTTTAGGTAAATTGTTTAATTGTTTAAAATTGTTATTTTTATTATTATAATGGTTGACAATTGTTTAAATAGGTTATTGATTTTTTTTATTAATAGATATTCTGTTTTTGGTAGGTAAATTATTTAATTGTTTAAAATTGTTATTTTCATTATTATAATGGTTGAAAATTGTTTAAATAGGTTATTGATTTTTTTCTTAATAGATATTCTGTTTTTTCTGACTGAATGCAACAAACACATCCCACGGATTCAATGGCCCACACCATCTCCTTCCTGAGTGACTGCAACAAACACACCTCACGGATTCAATGGCCCACACCATGTCCTTCCTGAGTGACTGCAAAAACACACCACACGGATCCATTGGCCCACTGGCTTGGGTGGGGTACTTGGTGGCCTATTAATATCACGTTCATTCGTCCACTTTAACCCACATCACAAAAACCAAAATGGCTGACCAGAGTGGGAGTGGGTCTAGGTATAGGAGGCAAGGTGGGTTCATGCATCTGCGCCGAGAGATGGAAGCCATGGAGGGAGCTCCGCGCAATGATCCAGACAGATCAATCCTTGCTGCCAACCAGAGGCCAAAGGATGAGATTCCACCCGAGTGCTATTGTGGCATGAACAGCGGGATGGCTATCTCATTCGAAGAAGGCACATACGGGAGGAGGTACTGGTGTTGCCAGAGGATCCATGAGATAACAAACAGTTCGCAGGTAATGACCTCAAAGAATAAGAATCGTTGATTGTTTGAAGTACTAACATTGTTATCGTTTTTTTTTACGAATTGACACAGGGAGGCAGAAGGACCGCTACACCGGACACCAGGGCATGTCACTTCACCGAATGGATCGACGACTCCATCAGCTGGAAGAACCAGATGCGCTGGGACGAGATGAAGATGAGAGCCGAGGAAGGACGACAGGCGGCACAAAGGGCTGAAGCTAACAGACTTGCCGGAGAGCAATTCAGGGAGGAGATTGAAGAAATTAGGAAGGAATTTCGTGAGAAGAGGGATTCACGAGGTCCCTGAAGTTATCTGCCAGGCTATCTAAATTCCCTAAGGCATGTTAGGTTTAGGACGAGTCATGTTAATCGTGTCGCGTCACGTGTCAATGCAAAATGTAATAGATTGTGTAGGTCAAAGGTTAATGGCGCACCATGACCTTTTCTGTCATGCAATTTAAATTCAATGAAAGCCAAGGCAATTGAATGCAATGATGTGTATTAAATTTTCTGTGCATTCGGTCTCACAATATTATGAACTTAAAAATAAGAATAATGCAGAGTCAAACACAATATTACGAGCTTAAAAATAATAATATTAAACCTCGATCTGCATTTAACTTGACTAAAGTAGCACTAAGATACATAGCTTGACCTTGCAATGGCATGTACGGCACACCTTTCTAACCTAAACATGCGCCGTTACTAATCCTAACATGCCTTAGGGAAATTAAATTGACGCTTCGACGATGCGTCCAGTTCTACTGCTCGAAAGAGAAGAGAGATCCACCCGAGTGCTGCGAGGGAAAGTAGTACTTAGGGCGAGGCTCGGTCGGTGGCGCTGGGTGGTGGTTGGCTACTGTTTAGGTGGCATGAGCACCGACAGTTAGGGTCATAACAAACTGGTGGCGCAAAGCTTGGTGCACTGCCCTCCTCAGAATCATCAGGAACGTCATCTTGAAGGAGCCTAGTGTTGTCCACCTCTTGCTGTAGCTCATCGATGACGAGGTGGAGGTAGGCGATGTACTCTTCAAATGGCTGAATTGGTGGGGGATCCACCCACCTTGCGAATCCGCAGCCGTCGGGAGCCAACGAGCTCTGAACGTTGTAGATAAATGATTATGTCACACCCGGTTTTAAGGACAAAACCAGATGACTATCATATGTGCGCCAGGATCAAGTTTACACACATATGAGACTTCATCAGTAATATAAAAGACAATGCAAAACGTAAATAATATTAAAGAATATTATTACACTCACGCGAAACGAATAACTAGCAGCGGATCTTGAACACTTCACCACAGGAAGCTGACTGGGGGAACACGTACGCCTAGAAAACTCCAAAATACTCCACCAGGCTCTCCTGTCTTAGCCTGAGCCGCAGATAAAGCAAGGTTGAGTACACTTATGGTTGGTACTCAGCAAGTGTAGAGCAAAAGCAAATGACATGCAAGGCTTAACAAGGAATAGCTGGCTATTTAATTTAGCTTAAGCACTTTAGTTGGTCATATTTTAATTAGCAGCATAATTACTAAATATAAGTGTATACCAACCCAATTAAGCATAAATATATACCATAAACCATAACCATATCCAATGCATGAATGATCCAATTTATTTCATCTTCAAGTTCAAATTATCATGCGAGGGTCCAGGCCGCTCTTGACCGTGAGCACGGCTGATATATCANAGATAAATCGGTTGAACAATATAAACGAGAAAGGGCGATGCGCCTCAATTCAAAGCCTATTAGTTCGATAAATTGACTAACTTACTGGTAAGCCGGAGATCAGAACTGATGCAGCCCGTCCACCAATGAGCTTCGTCGGTAACTACTACTAGGGTTTTGGCGTGAAGCCGGGTTGTATTGATTGTGAGAGTTGTTCTTTACAATTTGCCGTACCCCCTTCTTATATAGGTAAAAGGTTGTACGGTCTTTGACAAATAGAGACTTTGGTACAAAAGACTACGTAACTGTTCTGGAAACTAATAATGTGATATATTCTAATTTCTAGCCTCACGTACACCTTTTATTGGGCCCAATCACGCCTTCCATGCCAGCCTATTTCTCTTTCCATGCATGATCTGGAGTATATAGCCGCATATTCCGTATACACGTACATGCTGATATCTTCCTTCTTGTCTTGTATACGGACTCATTAGCCCTTCAGATTGTGCAGCTCTTTGGATTTCCTTACCTTGTACGTGAGGTTTGCTATATATATATCTGACGTTATATATGTGGCCAACTATGTTAATCGGCTGTACATGCACGAGAACTCTTATAGCCGATATATGAATCTAGCATCCACGTGTATATCTCTTCTGCCTCGACCTTGCCTTTGCATCTTCACGTGAGGAGTCCTGGACGTCAAGTTTTCTATCAAAATCTATTAAATAATATTTCTTAATCGGCAAAGCAAGCCGATTTGCCTTCTCGCATAGCAACTGGACTGGACCAATCAATCTCCCTTGACCGATGCACTCTGCCTTGACATATATCCCAGAGTCCGTCGTCTCCAGTTGATGATCAGCTTCCTCCTGTATATGCGTACATCCGACGGTTAGTCGATCACGTCTCCATGTGTACTCAGATACTAGCCGACACGCTCATGCACCGATAATCGTGCTTTTTAGCGTATACATGAGCTGGACTCCGTATAACAAAACTGAACATACGAGGCCAAATGTGCTAACTGGCCGTATATGCAACGGCATCTTTAATTAGTCAATTCTTCAATTGTTGATCTCGTGAATTTGGCAACCATCATTCGTCTTGCTTCTCACTAATGTTTTCTGTCAATGATATTTCTCGGCTGTCCAAATTTTGGTGCAAACAAGAGCATGCAAGCATAGCATAACTATTAAATGTGAGCATGCCATTTGGTTATTAGGATCGAAGAATATGATCAAGAATACACTTGCCTTAAATCCAAATAATAAAGGGTACTGCTCAAGTCTTCAAAATCTTGCTCCTCGAATTCCACAAACAATCCTTGAACACCACAATTGTTGCACCGTCTAAACGCATCACAGGGGCACATACAAGAAAACAATGCAATAAAATAAGAAACAATACACCAAATATTAAAGCAGTACAAAAGAACACTCTAAAGCTGCAGATCATGTCCTTAGGGTCACGTGGGTGAAAGAATCACTCGAAACAGAGCTAAAACGGATGAGATATGGTTAAAACAAGATTGCAGGGATCTAGTCGTAATTAACTATAACCGAGAAGGACTAGCAGATAAGATTTCTGAGACACAGAAAATAGTGCTCACGAATAGATGAAATAACAGGGTTAGATCTGAGAAAGTTCTCGATTGGGATTTATGTGCAAAAGGAGGGATCCTACAGGGTGTTTTCGGTAAAAGGGGCAAGACTCATAACTTTTTTCTAATATTTAGGAAGCTCTTTAGGGGCTAGATTGTAAAATGTTCTTTCTTCTTTCTTGCATCAGAACTCAGGTAACAGAAAGCTTCACGTACCAGAAACGAGCTCGTAGTAACAGAGAGCAGCGCTCGGTCACGACTCACGAGCAGCTCACGTAGCAAAGGGAAGCTGCTCACGGTCACAGAACTACCAGCTCTGCTGTCTCGCCCTGCAAGACCTCCGGTCTTGGGGCTGCTCACCAACGGGGGACGAGAACGGCAATGACCAGTATCGAACCTCGGCGACAGCGGCGACGCGGTGCAGCTGCATCACGTACAGATAAGGACAGGAAAGAAAATACAGATCAGGGAGCAGGGCCACGGGGCACAAAACTCGTGCACGAATGACAAAACAGATCGAACGCAAGACGAGGATCGCGATGGTGTGCTCACCTCCGGCCAAAGATGATCGACGGTGATACAAAAACTCGCCGGAGTTGGAGAGGAGGTCGCCGGAGTTGGGGAAGACGACGGAGACGATGTCCGATTTGCGCAATCCACCACACCACGGCGTAGAGGTCGACGAGACGAACTCAGTGGTGGGGTCGGTTTTCACCGGAAGTCGACGGTGTCGCCGGAAAAGCTCGCCGGAGTTCGACGAAGACCAACTTTGACTTTCAGATCTACGGAGTTTGGAGAGTCCACTCGAGAAAAGGATTTTAGATCTGAAATCAGCGCGTCGAGACGAACACGACAGTATATATATAGGTAGGGTTCGGGACAGATATTTTTGAGATTATTTTCCTATTTTCGGAATTTCTGGAAAACATTTTCTGCGCAAGAATAAATCCAGAAAAAGGCTAAATTCGTATTTAATGCACGAAAAATATCCAGAAAATTCCAAAAATACCAAGAAAACTCCTGGAGATAGATATGGACACGAGAAACCCAAATATAATATTTGGAGCTCGTGGAAAGACTTTCTAGAAGCTTTGAGAAAAAGATTTAGCTCTAGGAAAATAGGAATAAATTCCAGAAAATTCTGAAAAATTCCCAGAGAAACCTATTTGATGCCTAAACGTTACTAGAAAACTAAACACTCAACTATAGCAAATTCAAATTTGAATTTTGACAAACTCCATTCAAATTTGAAATGCCAACACAATAAATAATGCAACCAGCATGATGCAACAATACACTTTTTATGACTATAATTATTTGAATTGATATTAAAATTGATAAGATCCTAGATAATTCCAATTAAATCCTAGAAATTTATTTATGCCTTAAATAAATCCTAGACAACTCAGAAAATGTTTCTAAAATTTCTTGTGATGAAAATTAGGGTGTTACAGATTAGGATGACAAATGTAGATGGAAACGTACGAATCCAGGGTTATGACTTACATATCCCCCAGGGCATCGCCAGAATCGTCGTCCGCCCTCCGAAGCTGAGTGCTGAACCTGCACAACACAGTACTCACCGTGCATACATCTTGGCCACTGCACCGACTTTCTGCGCTCATAAGGTCGGAGGCTACGCTGCGGGCCGAAATCGCTCTTGGATTCGATTGGAAAATGTTCAGCAAACTCTGGAGAAAGTTCAGTATAGATGGTTGGCCCTAAGTCGTCGGTTGCCATTTTGGTTTTTGTGATGTGGGTTAAAGTGGACGAATGAGCGTGATATTAATAGGCCACCAAGTACCCCACCCAGCCAGTGGGCCAATGGATCCGTGTGGTGTGTTTTTGCAGTCACTCAGGAAGGACATGGTGTGGGCCATTGAATCCGTGTGGTTTGTTTTTGCAGTCACTCAGTAAGGACATGGTGTGGGCCATTGAATCCGTGTGGTGTGTTTTTGCAGTCACTCAGGAAGGACATGGTGCGGGCCATTGAATCCGTGTGGTGTGTGTTTGCAGTCACTCAGGAAGGACATGGTGTGGGCCATTGAATCCGTGAGGTGTGTTTTTGCAGTCACTCAGCAAGGACATGGTGTGGGCCATTGAATATGATTTTTCAGTCCAAGGAAGAGATGTCATAAAGCGGAAGATCGTTCAAATACAGCTTTGTTAGTAGATGGTGTTGATGAAAACTTGAACTCAAATGGAGCATCTGATACTTTTGATTCAGCCGATTCAGATTTTGAGGAATACATTGATTCTGGGGGAGAAGATGGCGAAGATACAGATATAAAAGGGCATTATGGGGAAGAATACAATAGACTTTTGAGAATTGCACTGCACGCACTTTGGATTCCACTGCCACCACTATCTGTTGTGTAAGATTCTATATAACTCAAACCAACAGAACACAAACACAAGTCCAGTACAGGGTGTGCTTCCTCTGAGTGACAGCAACAAACACATTCATGCGAGCCACGGATTCAATGGCCCACCACCTCTCCTTCCTCTGAGTGACAGGGGGGTGCAGGCTATAAGTGTAGGCCGGTGCAGGCTCTGTTTGTAGGCCGGTGCAGTATATGGCTGTAGGCCGGTGCGCTCTTTATATTGCACAAGTTTGATACACAACTCATCCATCCCACGACTCATCGTCAATATAGATCGTACCAATGTCATCGTGGAGAGATGACCCAAAAGGTGTGCCGACATGGGAAGAGCGGCCAAAATGCCACTGCGGGTTCCGATGCTGGTTGCAAGTCTGTACTGATTCTTCAAACAAGTCCAAGTGGGGTGCTAGGTTCTTCAGATGTCCTGACATTGATGATGATTTCAAGGTTCGTTGCAATGCTAATGCATGTTTTTGTTGTTAGTGTATCTAAATGACCAAGCCGTCCACATGCAGGCTTGTAGTTTCTTCCAGTGGATCGACAAGAATGCTCTACCCAGTCAAGGAGTACCATCACCAATTGAGAGCAAAGAGCAGTACTCTGCTAGACTACAACAAGCACGTGAGGCCGAACGTCTTTCTCGCCTTGAGAAAGACCTTGTTAAGCGTGAGGCGGCACTTAAGCTCAGGGAGGGAGAATTCCAAGCTCGGGAGTCTCGCCTGCGTCATCAAGAAGCGCAACATTTAGCTTCGGCAAGAGAGTTGTGGCAACGAAGTAACAGGATGAAGGAGGTGGAGCGTCAGGAGGCCGAAGCACGTGAAGCCGATTGTGAGCGCAACAGGGAGGGCGCACGCCGTGCAAAGGAAGCTGCACCAGAATCCAGCAGGGAGGGGAAATATCCCCGTTGTACTCAGTAGAGCGTTAGTTCCATACCCGGCAACCTACTTTCCCCTAAGGCATGTTGGTTTTAGTAACAGCAACTGATTATGTTTTCGGTGTGCTGCACATGCCATTGCAACTTCTATTAGATTGTTTAGGCTAAGGATGTGAGGTGTGTGTTCACCATATCGTTTCTGTGATGTAATTTTTTATACATTGCAAATGAATGCCGGGGGTACTTAATTAAGAAAAACATGAGTACAAGAGACCCATTTTGCTTAGATACTCACTTATGCAGAGCTGAAACCAAAATAATCTTAAGGTTTGGAAAAACTCTATTATAATCACATCAGAAGAAAAGGTCAAACCATGTGAAGTAATATACCCACGACCACCAATCTGCTAGCTTCTTGGAAGTTACTATAATCCATCCATCATCATCCTTAAGGTTTTTATTAACTGGAGGTATTCCCTGGCATATTTGCTATCAAAGGTGAGCAAACATTTGAAAGAAATATGGCATGGTGCAAGATAAAACGATGTGTGGAAATATTATGATGGCATGAGTGTTTGGTCACTATCAGCAGAGCCACCATCCTGGTCTGTATAATCTCTGTTTTCCTCATCACCGGAGCTCAGGTCACTTAGGTACTTGGCATCATCCAGTCCATCTTTGTTATGCTCAGAATTGATGTCAGATCTTCCATTGGTTCTTTTGTTTCCCAGATATGAAGCATGCTTATCTTTGGTTACTCAATAAATATAACATGCAAATATATGACATAGTCCAGTACATAACATGCAAATGAAAATAGAATTGTTCAACACATTCTCCTATACAACACATTCAAATACATGACATAGTCCAGTACAACAACACATTATAAAGTAGCTAAGTACTCAGCAACACCGCAATCATCATCAACCACTTTTCTTGTGTGCATTGCCGCGCGAGGTGCCTGCACCATCCCTAGGCAAGTCAGCTACAACCGCCTTCATTGCCTCCATCTGAGCGTCGACAGCTCTCTTCTGCATTTCTTCCATTTCCCTATTCTTCTTATCATCCTCAACCTATTGAAAATAGTGCTCCCATGTGCCATAAGGATATTTCACATTAGGATCATTGTATTTGCGAGCTCTCTCCTCCCTCACTTTCTCCTTCAATGCCTGCCGCTCCTCTTCCTTCTTTCTCCTCTTCTCTCTCTTTTGCTCCTTAGTCAGAGGACCTATCCCAAATTTCAAGAACTTCTCTCTGTTCGCCCTCCAATACGCCAAGATCTTCTCATAGTTGGCGTATCCCACTACAAATCCTAGCTCCTCTCCTGTTTCACGAACCATTTCTTGGTAAATAGGACCATTGATGTCCTCATCTTCTGGTAAGGGCACACCGTTCTCCCTCCTGATCTTGTTTCTAATATCTTCAGTCTTCAACCTCTTCCAAGGTTCGGATGTGCGGCCCAATTCTAACATTAATTCATGTCGACCAAGAAAGTCCTCCCAATCACAAGTCCTTCCCTCCTGAAAAACCAAATTCCACAATTAGACTGATCCAAAAATATTTGCAAAACCACAGAAAATAACAAGGCCACAAAAATCTCACCCAATAGTCTCCATACGCGTTACCACAAAACTTTCCAACACCAAGCTCCGATGGAACAACACATTCTGTGGCTTGTATCCCGCACTTGCACCGTGAGGGTGGATAGGTATTGCACGGCCACGGCTTCTTCCCGGACTCGAACTGTGAGAGCTTCGGTTGGCCACTGGGATCTCGGTCCATATATGTATTCATTGAATTCACACCTAGGCCACCCCCCTGAAACCCACAACAAACATTGAAAACCATTACCGATGTAGAAATATAGGAATCAAATGATAAGAAACAAGAACAAATCATCTTACAGGGGTCTTTAGCGAGCAGCGGAAGAAAGGTGTAAACTTAATCGGAGCCCCAATGTTAGGCCTTTGAAGATAAGCACGCACTCCACAGTCACATAATGGAGGGTTCTGGACTCGCTCGATAGCAGCTAGCTGCTTCTCCTCCTTGGTCATTGGTGGTGGATTCTGTGGAGGAGGGGCCCAACGCCTAAACTCCTCATATGGCTTCAACTCCTGCTTCCAATATGGGAAAAGACGAATCCTAGGATCAAACTTGTCAGGACCATCTATCCACTGAAAAAAATAGCACGGAGCTGCATCACCGCCATCTTCTCTTATCCAACAACAGTAAAATGCTCTACCAGCAGTGCGAGGACACCTGGACTGCTTAACATAAGCAGGGACACCACATAAACAATAGGGGACAGGGAGGGCTGGAGTCACAGGAGCGTCTTCATCCCACTCATTGGGAAATTTTCCATATCCCAGTTTGTCCGCATAATAACGTGGGTTGTTCATGACAACTTCTCCTAAAAAAATACAAAGCATTGATCGTATGAACATTTCATGTCGCTGATGTAGTACTGAATGGTTACTATTCCTCCTCATGAACAATACAATAACCATATATCACTAAAACAGTGAGTGTGCATTAACTAGATTAACTAAATCTAATATTACTTAAACAAATAACACCACATCTAATATCAATACATCTAATATCACTTAAACTAATAACACTACATCTAATATCACTTAAACTAATAACACTACATCTAATATCAGTAAATCTAATTTCAGTAACTAATTCACCACATCTAATATCACTAAATCTGATATCAATATGAAGCTACAACTACGAGTGTAGATTTAACCTGACAAACCGACGCGCAGAATCGGCAGGGCTTCGCCGCTTAATCTCCTTCTCCCTCACTCAAACCCTAGTTTTTCTTTTTTCTGATTTATAATGATATTTTCAACTGAATTCAGGGATATATAGGACGTGAGGACCTAACCGCCGAATCATTCGGCGGTAGGGGGTGCACGGACCTAACCGCCGAGTGATTCGGCGGTTAGGTCCTCTGGGCCCAGTGCCTGTCCCCTACCGCCGTTTGAACTGGCGGTTAGGTTGAGAAAAATTAGTTTTAAATCGAACCGCCGGTTCAAACGGCGGTTACTGCTGCTTACCGCCGTATCATTTGGCGGTATCATTTGGCGGTAGCCGTATGATACGGCGGTTGGGTGACAGATTTGCAAAATCTGCCACCCAGGAGTTGTTTTTGAAAAATCGTAAAAAAATTCACGTTTTTCTAGCACAAGGAACTCATCTTTACTCAAGAGTTATAAAATCGGTATTAACAATGATCTAAGTGAATCGTTAGTAAGTTTAAGAGTTATTGGTACCTGTGATTTTAAAGTAGGTCGTTCTGGGATTCTAAGTTGGTCAAGCTGTAATTTGATCTATCAATATTTAGAAAAATTATATATTGATAACACATGGCTAATATATTGGATTCATCATGGAAATACTTTTGATGTATAATTTTATTTGTTTAAAATTGTGATATAATTATATAAAACATGCAGGTCCAAATATCATATTGGAGTCTATGCTGTTGTCCAAAAGACCTAAGGAAAAATTCATTTTGTACCCTCGAAAGATCACTTCTTATGGAAAATACCATCGAAAGGTCATCATTACGTAAAAAACCACTCAAAATTACAATATGATCTGGAAAATACTATTCAATTGGTTTTTCAGTTAAAAGGGTGTTTTCAGTGGTATTTTACGTAACGGCGATCTTTCAATGGTATTTTTCCGAAAGCGGTGATCTTTCAATGCATGGTATAGAACCAATTTTCCCAAGACCTAAACATGTAACTTCCATTGTTTAAAATAGTACTGTACATACTTCTACTAGAGCTACAAGTCAACATATCCTATTAGTGACTATGCCATTGTTCTAAACGACTTGTGTTTGGAATTAGATGAAGCACTATTCGGTCGCGTCTTGTATTCGAACTTAATTATGTTAGTAGTATAGGAATGTGCGTAAGTTCAAGGTAAAAGTTTAGGTGAAGGCACATAGTAAGTGAGCTAAGCAAGCCAACAAAATAATTTAATTGGTTTTATTTACATATAGCATTTGTAATTTCAAACAGTATAGTTGTTAGCAAAATGGCTTCTATAGTATCTAAGTAAATTCTTACAAAATGAGTCGGAAATCGGAATCGAAGGCGCAGATGAGGAGAGAATCATGTGGATGCTGCCCTCTTATATATATGGCCTGTGTTTTTCATCCTCACTGAACTAACCCTGATAGGGATTGGCATGCAGCTAGCAGCAGTACATGGTTTCTAGATGACAACAATTAATGTAATCTAGGACCTAAGATTCTAGGGTCCACGGTGGCTGAATTAGCAGTGTCGTATATAAGGTTCAGATAGTGGTCGGTATATATTAGTTAGTAGCCATTGCATTGCTTGGAAAACAGGGGATCAGCATCAGCAAGCTGTTCATCTACAGGTCTGACTGTACGAGTGTTCTGCTCAGTCTCACTCGTCCCCGGAGCGGCAACAGTAGTCTCACTGTACGAGTGGCATCCATGCAGTTGATGCCCGGAGAAGCCACAGGACCATCAGCAGCAGTGAATAATGTAGCGATAGCGCCCATCAGACACGAGCTAGAATTGGAACAGCACAAACGATATTGGTCCATGGATGAATAGGTGATGATTCAGTAGGGTTTGTTCATTGAATTCAATCATGTTCTTCACCGGGGGAAAAATTATGAACTGAATGATTAGGGGTATCTGGTTCAGTGGTTCTGGACCTGGCCTATAGCTAGCAGTAGAGAGAGAGAGAGAGAGAGAGAGAGAGAGAGAGAGAGAGAGAGAGAGAGAGAGAGAGAAGATCAGCAAGGTAATAGAGGACTGCACTACAAGAAAGGGCGACGTCTTAACCATCTCGGACTGGCTTAGCTTAACCGACTCGGATCAATCTAGAGAGATAGAGAGAGATAGTAAGAGAGAGAGAGAGAGAGAGAGAGAGAGAGAGAGAGAGAGAGCAACTAAGCATGTGTTGCATTCAGATTCAGGATCATAAAGGTTCTATATAAATTGATTTTCTACAGTGTTTGGGAGACCAGTGGGTACTGGCTGTCTGAGTGGCTAATCTGCTAGCCGTGTAGGGCTAATTTGTGTGTGTGCTCTTTGAGATGCTCCCTCAAGCTATCTCTCTGTGCTAATCATGGACTTCCCCATCCCTGCTTTGACAAAAGCCCTCCCTGATTGCTACAGTGGCCCCTAGCTCAAACAATTAGCTGCTGCTGATCGGCCTCATTAACAATTAACCACCATTTATTTAGATTATATCTCCCCACTGATTATTGTCTCTATCTCAAGTCTCAAGGTAGTATATATCAAACTGCATGCGTGTGTTGCTTGATTTGTTTTTCCTTTTGAGGTCAAGGTAGCTTCTTGTGCTAGATGACCACTAAAGCTCATGTAGTTGTTTTTTCTCGAACACGTAGGAGAGCTACGTATCGTTGTATTAAGAAGAAAACTTTGCCAGGTCTTAATCGGTATCAATAATCACTGCCCGTTTTGGATCCGGCCATGCACACTTGGTAGCTATTGTCGAGAACCATCACTGGAAGGTTGAAAAAAATAAAGCAAAAAGATAGCACAAAAAAGAAAATAGACCGCGCACAGTTGATGCCGTCGGTGGTGAGGCGCTCGATGTCAAGCTCGGTGGTGGATTTGTAAGAAAGAAGAGCTTAGGGTCAACAAGGCTGACAGCTTGTAGATTTGGAGAACCTGAGTGAACATGTCCTAGCATAAGGAATCTAACCAACTAAATTTACACTTAGTTTGCATGACAGATCAGACAGTTAAAATCCATTGTTATGGAAACTTGCCATACAACATGAAGCACAGGTTGAGATTCTTTGAAGCAGTCATTACTAAGGTAACTACAAATTTGTAGGTCAAAATCATGAGATACCATGTGGATAAATACTGACTTTACCACTGCAATGTAATCAAGGCCATATATTCAGAGTTGCATTAATTAACAGCCTCTACATAAGTTGTGCACTCAACCATCTATTATCTCAGGCTGATAATCAAAAGCCAACATATAGCAACATACACAAGTTTGAGAATAATCACACCAACTTCAAAGGGTCTGTCACATATATATAGCAGGATCTAAAACAGAGAATGGCATTGTTACAGTAAGCTACAGTTTGAAAAACAGGATATAGAAATTTAAACAAGTCTTGACACTGTCATTCTCTTCCTCTTAGTTTAATTATGTATTCACCTATGGGCGTAGTAGATTGCTTGCTACCCATCTAAGCAAAAATAGAAGAGTGGAAAGGGATATGGAAGCTAGCTTGAGATGCTCACATCACAGATGGTGAGTTATATGCCTCAATCAATCAGTCACACATCACTCTGCTGCTGCTGCTGCTGCCGGTCCTGCTCCTGTGCCGTAGGAAAACGTTATCGCCACACCACAACTATAACTAACACTAAGCAACAATAATTAAACGTACGCCAGTACTTTGTGACAGTGACCCATTAACACACATTTCCATGAACACTACTTGTGTGCTCCTAATGCCATTGCATCTTCTCCTTGCTTTATACTTATATAGAAGAAGTCACTGATGAACCACTAGCTAATAGGCAGACAAATGGCATCCCTAGAGTAGTGGGCTAGCTAGCTAGAATCTGAAGTACATTGGGAACAATCTATTTAACTTGATCCAGCAAAAGAAGAACAGTTAAGTTTTTAAATTTGCTAATGCAACAAGGACAACCTAAACATAATTGAAATCAACAGGGTTACACATGTTTGCATTGCCAGCCTTTTTAGGTTGTTCTCAAGGTCCAGACTCCAGAATATGCAAACCTTTTTACGTTGTTCTCAAGGTCCAGACTCCAGAAAAGCTCCATATAACCAGCAACTTGTGTAGCCTACCTGTCATGCGTGCAAGATGCAAACACACATGCAGTTTCAAAATGTTTTTTGAGCACATGCTTTGGCTTCAGCTGTTAGAGGGCCCTTCTCACACATTTCTGGCATCCCAAAATGCCCATACCATCCCTTTTGATTACTGTTGGGACGCATGATTTTACATGTGGACATGAAGAATCGCTTTGTTTGTACTTCATCTGTCTCGCGCGATTTCTTTTTTGAAATTTGTTAGCGAACAACCTAGTAAAACTAACACGATTCTTGGCACCGATGCTTCACCAAACGGAGGAAGCTCTCTGTCAGTTATTGGACAAAAATTTCAGGAAGATGGTCCTTCTTTTCAAATCCAACCTAGATTAACTAACTTAATTACTGATTTAATGATGTAGAAAATAACACTTTTTCTTCACTCTCTGCAAAATTGCTTTGTTTCTACTTCAGCGTCCGCTCTTCGATTTGTTAGGGAACAACCTAGTAAACCAACACATTTCTAGGCACCGATGCTTCACCCAACTGCGGAAACCGATCGGTTATTGGCAAAGTATTTATAAAATTATTCTTCTCCATCATAGGTTAAGTAATTTAACTGATGAAATAACGACTAAGAAAACAACATTTTGTTTCACTCCGTAAAAAAACAACAGCTTTGCTCACCACATACATTCAGCATTACCAAACAGCAGCCAGCCACAGGAAATTAAATTTCAGTAACTTCCAACAGTCACCACAAGTAAGTAATCAGAGAGTCCATCCAAGAGGAAGTAGACATAACCTTTTAAGCACTTGTCCTTTTCATCTCTTCATTTTTACAGGAAAAACAGAGCCAGATCTTTGGACAAGACAAGAGTACAAACTTACATGGATTCAAAGACACACCACAGGTACAGCAAGTCAAGAACATGTGTGGCTCCTGTACTTTTCGTTCAGTTAGGGAAAAGCCCTACAGATGCACGTATGATGTATCTGCCTGCATTTTTTTTCTTCAGTGCAATTAATTTGCCCAAGTACTCTCTGTCTCTCATTGGCTCCTGATTAGTTATGGATATCTGCATCAATCTCAGCATCATGCTCGGAATAATCAAGAATGAGTGTTAATACCACCATCTCTTTCTTCAGTGTGTGCTGCAAGCTGCTGACAGGAATTGAAGAAGACTGAGCTAGAATTCAGTATGCAAGTGTAATGTAGCCTGCGTACACTGAGCTCCAATGAACCCCATCAGCGTCACTGCTGAACTAACATGAACAGTGAGCATCAAGGAAACGGCCGATGGATCGCGTGACGGAGAGGCGTGGCGCGTGCGCTAACCGATCGACCGGCGCCGACGGCGAGACGGCGACGGGAGGCCGGCGCGGCGCATCGGCGTCAGGCCGACGGTGGCGACGTTGGAGGTACATGATTGAGGGGAAAGAGCGAGCGAGCGAAGGGGGACCGATGTTGCTTTTGCTGGCCCCCTACATATCATGTTGTGGTTGGTGATCATTGCACGCTGTAGGTTAAGATCAAGATCCCCCGTCCCTGATATTCATGCCAATCAAGCTTGCAAAAGCAAAATCCTGGAAATCCATTCCTGGATTATTTAGTCTCTTGGGCACTTGTGCATGAAGCAGGCAAATGGTAAATTGTTACACATGTGTTGATTATTCAGTATCAACTGAGCTGGTAGTTTGAGTTACTGTGAAAAACAATAATCCATGGCGCAACTTAAAATTTCATGTGTACATTATTAGAGAATATTGGAAGGTGGCTAGTGTTGTCTTGAAAGCTAGAATCTGGTTTGTGTGTTTGAGTTTGTTCAACGAATGTGTCATACATGGTTGTTTTGCTTTGAGCAATGGCAATTAAGAGATGTCTTATGCTTCTTGTCAGACAGAGATAGACAAGTTAATCGGAGTTGCTTAGAACTGGGTGCAGTTTGTTTTTCTCTCTTTTGGTTAGCTCGTGAATAGATTTCTGATTTGAACAAAGCTGTTTCGGCCAAATTCAGCCTGAAGCCTTGCAACCAATTGGTGCTTTCTATCCATTTTTTCCCCTCTCAATTGCAGAGCATCATATACATAGTTATCCATTATTTTTTATTAAAAAAGAACTTTATTTGGTAATACACTGTACCAAAATCTCACTATACTTAATGTGTGCTCAATCCCAAATTCTGTTGATTATTAGCTACAGTGTTGTTATCCACAGTAAGCATGATGCATGAAGTGAGCTACCACACTGCAGAAGAAGACTCTGAAACTCTGAACAGTTCCAGCAGTTGCAGCAGGGGAGTCTCACACCTAGCAGAAAAAGCAAATTCATGGACGCCGATTGGATGAGCTTGTGAGATCGATCTCTGGCTGTGACCTTCTAGCTTGGGTTCAGTGAGGTCACCAGAGAACGAATCTTGCTTTTGTCTAGCTCTGCGACTTCGATCGGAAGGTCACTGGCTGCGAGCCCAATCCGTCGTACAGATGAGATGATGCGAAGCTTATGGTTGCCGAGAGGTGAAGGGGACGTCTCCTGCGTAGGCTTTGGCCTTGCTCTTCCGTCCCCCATCACGTACACATTTCACGGTCTGGTTCATTCGTTTTTTAGGAGGTCTCGCTGTCAGCCTCTGCGTCCATCGTCGACATGCCATTTTCCGGCAGCAACCACCGGGCCTGCTCAGGGAACCCATGTGGTAGACTAAATCTTCTTGCTGCTGACATGTGGGCCTTAGCTATACTATTCTTTTCCTGCTCAAGGGACCCATGTGATATGCTAAATCTTCTTGCTACTGACATGTGGGCCTTACCTACCTTCTTTTCCTGCTCAAGGGACCCATATGGTATACTAAATCTTCTTGCTGCTGACATGGGGGCCTTAGCTACCTTTTTGCACTATACTTAGAATTATATTTAATTAAACTCTCTTTATGGAATCAACAACATGCTAAAAAAAAGAAATTGATTCTATAAAATCGCATTGACTTGTTTGTAGTGAAGGGTAAAATCACAAAGTTACAGAAACGAGAGAAGAAAATCACAATTACTCTCCAAAACAGGGATGTCTCTCTTGAAATAGCTAGCTAGTTCTGCATTTATTTGTAATAAAGAAGTCTTCGAATTTACAAAAAAGCTAGTTATGGTACATTCTATTGAGAATGTTGTTTCTCATAGATTCTTTCTTATCATTGTTTAAATACATTTGCATTGTTTATTCAAATTACACAAGCTAGCCTTTTCTTTTTTACGGGAACTATAACACATTTTTTCTCTTTTTTAGAAAATCAGTGTTAACCTCACATAATTGGATATTTTATATATAATAATAAATGATAATATTGTTGAGATAGCTTGTTCTTATGCTATGTATATACTGTTAAAAGTGGATCACAATAAATAAGTTGTTATTTTCTGATCTATATTATAAGGCTGTATGGTTTTGCTAATGGAGAAAATTCCATTTAATTAAACTATTTGACCTAAAATTAGCATATATGTTTCTCTTTTCTTTTTTAGCACGTGAGTATAGTTTGTTATGTTACTTCATTGGGCTAGAATGGACGAAGGCGCACATATCTCACTTATTGAGAAATAACCAAGCAAAGTTATTAGCAATGATGGGTACTGAGATCATGCAAGCATACATACAAATTCGAATCCCAATCAAGATGTGTACCTCAACGTTCATTTCAGAGGACATCAAAAGGTAGGTTGACATCAAGATCACGCGTAATATTGCGTCGATTACATACCAAACTCCACATTTGCTTGCTAACTACCAACAGGAGCACCCAAAGGCACATATCTGTGCTATGCACTTTTCTCTTGACAACAACAACAACGCCTTTCTCATGACACACATGCTTGTATAATACACACATATAATACCCCGAAACGGAATCTGTCATGTAGATTTCTTCTGGATAGTTATGGTTCCATCATGCTTCATACTGATGCCATGTATAGCACGTACAAGCTAGTGGTTATATGCAAGTGTATGTGTAGCTCGCTGCAGGTTGTTATGTATAAAACAATTCTTCCTAGCTACATGTTTGATGCCATGTCGCTGTAGTGTTAGATAGAAAGCACCAATTAAAGTGGAACCAGGGTAGGGCCCACACCATGGAAATGCAATGAAAGGAAGTGTCATGTTGAGGCATGCTTGCTTAATTAGGAGGATCCCTCAGGAAGCAATTACAGAAAATTAATCGATGACTCGATTAAATAATTGGCGGAGAAGAGTGAAGGAGGCAGAAGCTGGAGCTAGAAGAGGAAGGGGCAGAGCCAAGCCAAGAGAGAGCTCATCTTAAAAGGCCTACAAAACACCAACCAACCATTTGCACCCATGATATGTCATATGCATATTGGTAGCTTGATAGTTATTACACAACTTGCATCAACATATAACCTCTGTGTTGCTGTGCATAGCTATCTATAGTGTTAAGAGCTAGTGAATTGAAATTTCAAGTTAGTGTTTGTGTGCATGGGGCATCACTCCTGCTGCAACCAGCAGAAGGTGAAGAGGGGGCTCTGGTCTCCTGAGGAAGATGAGAAGCTCATCAGATACATCACCACCCATGGCTATGGGTGCTGGAGTGAGGTCCCCGAAAAAGCCGGTAGGTTCTCTCTCTCTTGACTACTCTCCATGATCGACTTGATTGATGATGAACATTGGATCATCCCTTGTTCTTGGATGGTTGTTGAGCATTGGATGAGTTTTGGTCGATTAAGTTTCTGCAATGTGATGGTTCTGCAGGTCTACAGCGGTGTGGAAAGAGCTGCCGGTTGCGATGGATCAACTACCTCAGACCGGACATCAGGCGAGGGCGGTTCACGGCGGAGGAGGAGAAGCTTATCATCAGCCTCCACGCCATTGTTGGCAACAGGTAGGCCTCAAGTGTGTTACAGTGTTAGTGCTTTCTGTTTAGTACCAAATGGAGCTTTCTTCTCTTTCTTCTTTGCTTCTTAAGTTCCTCAAAATGACCCAATCAATTACTAATTCCTGCAAATTAAACACTTGCATGGCTTGGGAATAGTAAATCAAAATGATCTGGTTGATCAATCGATCGAATGCTAAGAATTTGTGCACCCCCACATTGGTGTGTTTCTTGGCAACTTGATGAGTTTCTATGCTCAATTATTGGGGTCTTAATTTGGCAATGCTGACTTGGTTTCAAGTTGCTACTCGAAGCTTCGCCCTTCTTCAGAATTTTCTCCTCGATTCATTTGCGTCTCTTCAGGCATTGACTCGGCAGTCTTGTTGGTAGCATCAGAAAACAAATTCTGATACCAGATTTCTGCAGAATTAATTGTGATTTGAAGTGTCTTAGGATGGTATCTGTCTTTAGCTAGCTACACACATTTTCCCAAGGTTTCACAATTATTTGTCCCTCTCAAAAAAGATGAATCATACATCAGCTTGACATCATACTTGTATGGCAACTACTCGTGCCATTTTTCGAAAGTCGCTTTCGACTAGTTTAACTTGAACACGACTAGTATAACAAATCAAAGCGTATATATATGATAAAGAAATCAAGATTTCATTACTTGAAAATGAAGGTTTGATCCGAAGGAATGCAACACCTAGTTGATGTGTACATGACCTCTCCCTTTGTGCAGGTGGGCTCACATTGCCAGCCACTTGCCCGGCCGGACGGACAATGAGATCAAGAACTACTGGAATTCATGGATCAAGAAGAAGATCCGCAAGCCAGTGAGCACGACGACGAGCTCGTCGGTGACGACGTCGAGCCCTCCGTGCAGCACGGCGGCGTCGGATGCAGCGGCGCTCGCCCACCTGCAGACGCCGTTCAGCGCGGCGGAGCACCAGCTGGACGCCCTCATCAGCCAGAGCCTAGCGCTGCCGCCGAAGCTAGGCGCCGCCGGCCAAGACTCTCCGCCGGCGACGCTGCCCCCGCACTGCCCCTTCTTCATGTTCGACACCAGCGTCGTCAGCCCGACGTCGTCGCTGACGTCGCCGGTGGCCCAGCTGCCGCTCCCGTTCCTCACCTTCACGGCGGCGGCCATGGACGCGCCGGGCTACCAGCTGCCTCCCCTGGTGGACGGCATCGGCATGGGCATGTCCGCCATGGACTGCGGCGGCTTGGGGGAGGAAAGCAGAGGCCACGGTCATCACGACGGCCAACCGGCCGTCATGGCGAACGGCGGCGGCGGCTGCTGCTACGGGCAGCAGCCGAAGCAGCAGGAGGAGGAGCAGCTAGGGCAGGACCAGTGGGACGATGAGTCGGCGCAGCACCTGCTGATGTGGGACGACGACCAAGAACTAACGCCGTCCAACCTGGAAGCCATGGAAAGTGGTGCTCACTCCCTCCTTTTCATGGGACCAAATGACCATGCATGACATGAAGCTGGTGTGTGCATATGCATCTCTCTCCTTGGTATCTTTTTCTTGATCTGATCCATCTCTGATCCCTTTTCTAGCTCTCACCCTGATCTGATCTGATCTGTCTATACATGAAATAATGAGGTTTTCCAAGGCGCATAATTTATTTTGATGGATTTTTTTCTCTTTTTTCCATTTTGATTTAACCTTTTTTTCTTTTTGGTTTGGAGTGAAGACTAAAGAGTGTGTGTTATTAATTGGGTTTTTGTAAAGAGGAATTTGCATGGATGCATGCATGCATATGTTCATGCATGGCATTGCGCTTGGAGTGTAATTTGATTGATGTATCTAAGTGAATTTAAAATAAGCAAAGATGACACTGAAGAGAAGCAAAAAGGAAAGAAAGGGAGCCACGCTCTTTTCCCCTTTGGATTCTTGTGTTTGTTCGTTCTATAGATTGCGCATGCATGTGGAATGATGTCGATGTGGATCGATGGATGTATCTAGTTATCAACTACTTTCTTGTTAGTTTCTGTTTGCTCGTAATTTGTGTGTTTATTTATTTTTGTTTTAAGTTCTTCATGTAAGAACAACAATAAATGGTGATGCTTCACTTTATTTAGATTTTTATTAAAAATTCAGCATGGATTTGATGTGCATATAAAACTATAAACATTGGTAGTAAATGGTGTCAAGCATGGATGTATTTATCCAAACTCATATCAACATGTTCATACTCGATTATAGCGACTGCTTTGTGCAATGTTAAGTGATCGAGCTAGAAAAACACATGCGTACGTGGAGTTGAAAGTGGTGTGTGTACGTGCCGACGTGCGTGTGTCGCTGTCGCCACACGTAATATTATATACAATATAAAGGAGAGGAATCATCTAAAAACATAGAGGAGAACAACAAAATAAACAGATTTATGTGAAATTTGATTCTTATAGTACTTGATCTCGTTGTCCGTCCGGCTGAGCATTAGGTTCATGTCACAAACCCTTTTGTAATTTCAGGAAATGGATTCATTACTTGAGAAGAATATATCACGTACAAATTAACACTCATGAACTTCACAAATTAAAGCACTTCCCGTGCATGATCGAGCACATAGCTGACATCTATCACACCATCCATATTATTATGGCGCATGCATTGACATCTTAATTATTAGAGAAGATACTCTATCATCTCTAAAATAAAATTATTCTTTGTCACAAAACTCTGCTTAAAAAAATGGTCTCAAAATTCTTGCGTTATTGTTGGTTGCGACGTAGTGGGTGCCAACTAATTGCCTAGCATTTCCATAATTGTTTGCATGGCCTCCGGTTAATTAACCCTTTGCAGTATGGGCATGTGCGTGCCAGTTAATTGCCACCACTTACCAAACCTCACTTGTGAAAAGTCAAATACAGCTACTCCATTTTTATTTACATGTCGCATTTGGTTTATTTTAGGTCAAACTTAGCCAATTTTAACTAAGTTAATGGAAAAATATAGAAAACTATGCACTATCAAAATAGATTCCATGGTGGATTCAATGAAATAAATTTGGTATTGTAAATGTTATTATATTTTCTATAAACTTAGTTAACGTTGGCGAAGTTTTACTTAGGACAAAACTAATGCAACATGTAAATAAAACACAGAGAGTAATAAATAAAGACAGGGGTAAGGTCATTTCACACTTTTGCTAATATTGTATCTAAGTTTTTTAGAGTGATTTTCTTTTAGGAGCGGTGAGGAATATAACATACACTTTGATTAACACTAATAAGTAGGTGTCTTAACACTTTAATTAATATAAGCGAGAGGGGAGGAAAATAAATCCGGCCGGCCCGCCATTATATATAGGTCCATGTCAACACCCTCTTGTAATTTTAGGAAATGGATTCATTAATTGAGAAGAATATATATAGGGACGCACGTACAAATTAACACTCATGATAACTTCACAAATTAAAGCACCTAACGTCCATGAGCCCATCTCAGTCATCTATTACACGATCCACGTATATTACCATGCATGGTGCGTGCATTGACACCTTATTATTGGAGAAGATATATGCCCTCTCCATCCCTAAAAGAATGCCATTCTGCACAATTCTTTTTTTTTTCTAAACTCATTTTGCACAATTCTTGTCATTGTTAGCTGCTTCCTCCATCCTGAAATATAAGACGACATTAAAGGGTTCAAAATTTGTCCTCAAATACAAGGTATTCTAAGACTTTTAGACAAGTATTAAAAAAAATTATTTAATTTTCCTTGTCTCTCCACTACATACTTACCTTTTCTATTTATTCCTCCACTGCTTACTCTTAGGAACAACTTTAATTACGGCTGCTACACGGGAAGATCACGTAGGGTACATGCGCTTTTTGTTCTCTCTATTAATCTGTCTTAAAATTACTAGCTAAAATGCCTTGTATTACAGTATGGAGGGAGTACCTCCTTGAGTATGTGTATATGTGCATGGGGTTAATTGTTAGCACCAATTAATAATTACCAGGAGCCACAGCTCATGAAAAATGAAAATAAAACTAGTAAATAGGGGGAAGCAAAAGGGCACAATTTCAAACTTTTGCTAATATGTCTAATTTTTTCGTCTTTTGAGAACGTATGGAGTATATATAACTTACACTTTGATGGATTAACACTGATAAGCGAGATGGCTTAGCAAAATGGCAACACATATGGTGGTAGTATCTAGCTTGCTTAGTGCCGATAGCTCTTGCTTAAATTGTAATCAAGACTTGAAGAGTACTACCGATGTTAATCAATGCAATTTGATGCATGATGCCCCCAGAACCGAACCTAAGCTCCAACCTGTTACGCATGAGCTGGTACAAGTACAACATGCATCTATGCATCTGTCCATGCATTGCATTGGCTCCTTAGAACCCAAGCATGCATGAAACTAATTTGTCAATCGATTCTAGAGATCAAGTGGCGAGACTTGTTGCATCATGGCCACCCAAGAATGTTCCCTGCTTGTGTCACATCACCAACACACACACGCACACTCTGATGAGCAGATCGAGATCAGTGACATTGGTTTTTTTTTCCATGAACAATTAATAGTACTATTAATAATTTGTTGCCCACACATAATTCTTCACTCCCCAATGAATATTGTTAGGTGCAACGTTAGCCAGCAAGGCACAATACAATGAGACCGGCCTAAATTAATCTACAATATTGCTACCTAGCTTGGTCAGTGCAAATCCTTGCTAGACACTCTCAGAGCAACGAGTTTGAATAAGAATATAATGGACAGCAGCTTCTTGCAGAAACAAAAGCTTTGCTAGGCAGGCATAGGCCCAAGCTGACAACAATGTTCGTCCAAGAGAGAGAACGACATGAAAGAAACCCATGCACATCTTCGTTCTATGTCGCATTCTGGGATTAGTTTACATGCTCCGTACGTATGCCTTAAGCTTAATTTCTGGTTGCATGAACAAGAACACAATTTCCGTCCGTAGTGCCTGCAACACAATACTATTGTATTGTATATCTTGTCGAAGTTGTTGCTTGAGAAAAAGAAAATCATTCAAATTCCAAGCAGTTGTGGTGCACCTTGAGAAAAAGAAAATCATTCAAATTCCAAGCAGTTGTGGTGCACTGCAACTGCAAATTAAGTAGTTCATAAAGTGTTTCTTCATCACCTTTTTCATAACTTTTTATTATCAAGAACATCATTTTTTCTCACATGTAGCAACAACCTGAAAAATTGACAATGTAAATGCAGTTGTTGTGTATATAGTAGCTTCCAAATGTACCTAAAATGTCCCTCCATGGATTACTGCTAACTGGTTAATTTCGCCGAAGAAAATACACAAATGGACAGATTAAATGTTGCACTGGTTTGACCCAACATGTATGGATCGATGAGTGAAATAAATATAACTAGATTTCGTCGGTGAAACAAGAACCTTTTGCATCACTCGTATGGATCATTAGGTGGAGTTGGACTTCTGCAAAGCAACGAATTAGCTGGAGAGTCACACACAGCTGATCGATACGACCCATCGCATGTCACTGTGGACCGACGGATTAAAGCACCCTTTTTCCCGTTGATTTTATATTTTAATTTCCTCTTCATACATATACTATTCAACTACTTGCCAATTGCTTCAATGGAAAGTGCGCGCCGTTTTTTTAAAAAAAATAATATAACATGAGTTTTTATCTTGCAGTGGGGAAGTAAGATGAGCCTTAGCTTGCATTGTGATCTTCCTATTCTATAGCATGTAGTAGTGTCATGATTCTGTCGTCTATGTGGTGTGTGTGGTTTTCGTAAGGATGCAGCTAAGAACAAAAAATTGGATGAGGCATCACTCAGCAACTCTTCTATCACTTGCTCACTTGACATTTATGAAATATCGACCGATCGTCGTCGACCGATACTTCCTTTTCGATCCTTCCAACATCAGAGTTTGTTAGGGTTTGAAATGCAGCAGTGGCCATGGCACTGCAAGCCGACAATTTACTGTTATTCTACTCTAGACCTGATCATGGGTCACCCGACCCAACCGTTGCATATTAGTATTTGTTTTCCCTGAATTTGTCCAGAAAATTGTTTGATCTCTATTTTTGTTCAAGGTCTTGACGACAACCGACAGTTTTGATGCATGCCCAGACTATGTAGCAGTAGTGTGAGCTACGCTCTTCGGTTTTGTTTCACTTTTGATTTATTTACTTGTGTGTTCGCGTTTAATTTGGATGAGTAGTCTATTTGCGGAGAAAAGGGAGTGATGCGGCTGCTGCAAGGGACTACACACAAGCCATGTATTTTTCATATGATTTTCAGAACTTGTGAGCTCGAAATAAGAAACAGAACAATGATAAAAGTGATTTTCATATGGCAGCAAGTATACGGAAGAACATCTGCTTTCTGAAAAAAATTGTATTGTTCCAAGAATATAATAGGATAAATTCAATCCTTGCAGGAATTGGAAACTTTAATTCCCATGTTCCAAAGGGAGGCTGGAATGTTGGGGTACACGTGAGATTGCAGAATGTCAGAGTATTGTGCTACACTAGAGTCTAAGTTTCCAACTTTCTATGCTGAATTACTGACATCCATCCAAGCCTCTGGTTTTTCTTTAAACCGGTGATGCTCAGACTTGCATTTAATTTGGCCAACGAATTCCCTTGTTCATAGTTCAGTTCTGCAATCTGCACCAAGCACTACATCTCCAGAAACTTCAAGGTGACATGCATTCAGTAACCTAAACCAACACTTTCATATACAACAGACATACACCAAGCTGTTCTTGTACCATAGTACCAGGTACCAAACATCAGGGTCAGGTGGAAAGCCAATAATGGTGCTAGTGCCAGACAGCATTCTGTTTTCCTCACTTTTCCCAAGTCACTTTCTCCTTTGCATAATATAATATTCCTTCTGTCTGCACCTAATGTGGAGAACCATGCATGCACATGAACTGCACTCGATTCCAACCAGCATACAAATGCAGCGAAAATGATCAGTTAAGCTTGCGCCAATTCCTAAAACATATATAGAAGTAACATAAGTGAAAAGGGGCAATAAAAAACAGGCTCCACACCAACACACACGGCGACTTCGGTGGGTAGAGAGAGAGGCAGCAGGTATGAGATGCTAGGAGCATACCAAATTACAGACAATGGTTGTCTTATAACTCATGCTTTTTATTGATGTATTACTAATAGAATGTTAATGATTATTTGGTCAATAGTCAATAAACATAGTAACTTCAAAAAAAATTATTAGTTTAGATGACTTGAATCACGCCTACCGCATTCTGGGAAGACATATTTGTCATGTTTTGTTGCGAGGGTGGGGCAACAGTCAGTTCCAAATCCTTCGTCTCTGTTGGAGGATCTGCCTTCAGAGGCAATGGCAAAGTATCACTTCGCGGGCTCAGGAATGTGCTAGTAGTAGTAGTACATGCAGTCAGGTTATCTTTGGCAACCGGAGAAGCTATATTGGCAGCAACAGTAGTTGATGAAGATATCCCGTCAGGAGCCCTTGGAAATGGTTTGAATGTATAGGGTGTTCTCCAGAAAAACTCCTGACAAAGGTAAAATCATGAGTTAATCAATAAGCAATGAAATGGATCCTTAAATTTTAGATCTATCTCGAGGATCAACATTCGAACATTGCATAATTGTAAAGAAGAAATGCACCCGCGTTTTTTTATAAGAAAACAATCTAAAACCACGTAGGTCCCCTGTAGTGGCTAAGGTGCCAAATAACCTTCATTTAAAAGGTACAATGTTTAATCCACAAGTCACATATTTCAATATGAAAAGTAACAACTGTTAACTCCAAATATTTTAGGACAAGGGGAAGGGGGCCAAATAAGTAGCTAGTTCTTGGATATAACATGAGGCTAATAGGTTACACTAAAGCGGTATGCTACACCTATGGAAGATAACCATTGTGCAGCCCACCTATCTGATGCTCCAACACTCTGACAAGCAACCATTAAAACCATCGCAGTAGGTTCTACAGAATTTAAAGGTAAGGATTAGGGTAGTCTACGTCTAATAACAGTGCATGCCCCACATGGGAAACAGAGAGAGAAGACAGAGTTCACTCGACAGTAATAGATTCTCTTAGTTTTATTTACTAACTCTTTCCAAACGAATGCCTTTTCTTGATTATTTCAGAACATCAATTTTGCATGATGATCAACAATTTTATACCTGCATTTCAAATTCAACTTTTTGTGATGATTTGGATGGTCCTCAGATCGGGAGGGACTGGGGCACCTAGTCAATCACTAAAGGCAACTTCACTTTCCCCCATAACCTTTCTCCTAAATATGTATATGCTTTTGGTTTGCCATTTTGCTACTTCAAGGGAGTACTAGTGACTGTCCTTTACTACACCTAAGGTTCATCTAGTTAGTGATATTGGGACCTGTGGCACTGTGGTGAGCTAATCATGCCCCATGTTATAGAAAAGAGATGAAAGACAAAGTTGCTAAACCATACATGTGGGCCGGTACCTAAACTACAAAAGTTTTGAACTCCGCTAGTCCCAATCCAAAACAAGTGTACACATGAAAATGTTATAAGATTCCTGCCATATAATCGAAGTAAACCATATAATCTATCCTAGCCATCTTTTATCTAACTCTGTTGCTATATATGTATTATATACTCATGTATTATGTTTCAATAAAGCACTCGCAACAGAGTTACTAAAAGATGGCTAGGATAGATTATATGGTATACACGAGTCATCGAAAAAATTAAAATAAAATAATAATACATGAGTGACAGAAGTGATGTCACAGAAGCTTTACCATGCGGTTCAGTTTGCTGAAACTTGAATCCATATTTGTTGCCCTAAAAGATGGAACTGGGGGCAGATCACTTCCACCTTGAGGTACTATATTAGCAGCGTTTGAAGATGAGACTCCTTCCTGAAAGTGAGTTTGGCATTTCCAGTTCAGTAATGAAAGTATGATGTCAAAATTGAACTATTAGGATCATGAGCATACCAAGTTGCTATTTTGGAGTTGTTTCGTCATAGCTAGCACATCATGTACTTTTGCCATTGATGGCGGTAGGATGGGGCAATTTGGTGCTGGTGACTGCAGTTCACAAGTTTATTAAGCATGGGTTAGAAAATATGTTCGGGATGTCAGTGTAATACTCCATAGGTTGGCAGGAAGTACCAGCTCGCCTGGCATCATGTCAAAAAGACTAGATCTGCGCTTCTTCTTGTTTGGATTAGTCTGTCTAAGAAAATATTTCTGAGCATGACTTGCCACTTGAGTTGGTGTTCTGGTAGTAACAAAATTTTTCGCTATACCCCTCCAGTCTCCCTTCCCTAGCTTTTCAAGACCAGCAAGAAATGTCCTATGCTCTTCTTCGGTCCAAGGAACGGCTGCACAGTGGAAATAATACTGTTAATGAATTCAACAAGATAAAGGAAGATGTTATGCGTTCACAAATTGTAGCTGGAAAATGGACATGAATCCATATCTCACTTCAACTCAATATGGTAAAATTTCTTCGTGAGTTATCCCTTACTGATAGAATTGTCCCTATAAAATGTCATCTAATTCTGGTTGATGTAGATAGGCTGGAGATTACCTCTATTACATAAAAAAAAACTCTGTTGCTTTCAATATAAGTTGGTGTTGTCTAAGGGATAATTTGCACAAGACCAAATAAGCATAAAAAATAAATGCAGTAAAGAATTTTAAAACAAAAAAATAATATAAAGACAAATTTTCATCATTGTAGGCTAAATGGGGTACACTGAAGGGATAAACCACAGTTTTTAAATGTATCGTTGACTCTGACTGAACTTCCAGAACCATTTAGAAAAATCAAAACATAAAAACTCAAGCTTGCTTCATAGAAACAAATTCTTGAATTTACCTTTTCAATAACCTTAAAGCTATTCCAACAACTGTACGACATGATCCTACTTGCATAATAGCACAAAGAATATTATGAAATCATTTCTTAATGCCATTTTGCTAATAGCTTCATGTTTTCTATAAGTCTAAGTTTCTTGTTAGTTGAGGCTAACACAGTTGTACAAGCTACCAATCGGAAGTGGCCTCAGTTCTTAATTTCTGAAAAAATACAGGGAATACATAAAAAACTGTAGTAATCATCATTTATTCAAGTACATTCATACAAGACTTCATTATCAACTCCAAAGTCCCAAGCATGGCTACATGACCTGCGAAGCAAAACAACTGGAAACACTTCTAGAGTCTAAACTAGTGATAATCAAGAACAACAAGGCCTAAACAAGAGCTGATAGATTTTCCATTTTATATCCATTTAAAAAGGTGCTAGGTGCCTTACTGGAACCTTTAGACAAGATTGCAAAACCAAAGCCCCTATATATCATATATAATAAGAGAAATCAGACCAACAAACTAATATAGTAAGTTAGTAACCCATAAAATAGAACAATAACCATCAGCTTGGATTTCACCATATAGTGGATTCCTAAAAGATTTCCTACAAGACTACGACTTGACAAGTCAAGCATTATCGGAAAGGACAAATGCTGGCATCAAACAGGGCTGCATACGTCAGTGTGATGCACTTACAGAGTTTTAAATTAATAGAAATTCAGCTAGGTAACAGTATAATGAGCCAACTAGACACTGTAAAATAGCAGTGTTCAGCATCAACTGTCCACCATTAAAAAAACAAAGAGCTTATCTTTTCTAAGAACAATATAACCAGAATCAATCCAATCTCCAATTCCACAAATCACCAGAATACTAGTATTGAAATTTTCTTTCTTGTGCCTGTGATGATGCGAACAGAAGTATACAGGAACCATATAATCCAGCATAGCCACACATCATGACGCAGATCAATCACATGTCTGATGTAGTGATGACTGACTTACTCAACTTGAATCTGGACTGACAAAAGGTCAAGCTCATGACTGATCCTTATGTGATTGAACTAGTCTACATCACACAATGTCACTAGAAGTACAAATCCAAACGTGTATTTCCTTATCAGTTCTATAAATCCCAATCATCCATCAGAATGTACTGCCAACCCAAACTCTATTATGAACAAAACAAACTTGCCAGTCCACATCATTTGGATCAAATACACACCAACAGCTACACGAACAGCTGCAACATGGAGGGTACATACCAAGATATATTCATAAACTAACACAAAATGAATGATGTTTTACACATTAAAATGAACCAATATGCCAAACACAATAAATGGATGCCACATATATAGGTAAGATACAATACTAGGAAAGGAAAAAGATTTATGCTTCCAACATTTGATAGAGCTCCATTTTTATATTGCGCAATTAAAAATGAGCTAATTGTCACCAGTACTATATCTAAACATGCACAGATGCATAAGAATAGTATTTCTGTGCATAAAAACCTCCGAAATGGCACACCTCTCCGCATCCAAACATACCATGAGCAAAATGAACATTCCTACAGAAAAAATGGCACTAGTCCTCGACAGATCTTTGCGTATTGGTACACATTTGAACATCCAAAGAAAAGAGTAAAAGGAGACACCTTTCTTCCTGTCCTGGGCCCTCCGCCGCTTCCCGGACGACTGCATCAGCCCGCCATCGGAGAGGTACCCGTCGCCGGCGCCTCCACCTTCCGCGCCAGCTCCTCCGCCGTCTGCGCCAGCGCCAAGGGCGGCGAGGTTGCCCATGCTCTTGCACTTGCGCATCACGTCCTCCCTGACCGCCACGGGCGGGTTGGGGCTCGGATCCCGGTCCGGCGGATCTGCCTCGGGCGCCGGCGGTGGCGCCGGCGCGATGGTGACGCCGAAGAGGCGCATCCCGGCTGGGTGCGAATCTTGAGGCATCCCGGCGGCCGGGCTCCGGCGAGTGGGGCGGTGGCGTTTTTATTGGGAGGCGTCCGAGGGGCTGAACACAGACAGCGCTCGTTATTTATCGGACACGGTTTTTCTTTGTCTACTGTCTCTCTCTCCTCTGCTTTTAGTTTAGCACAATGGTCCTCCATGTGTTGGGTTTTTATTTCCAGTTTAAAATGTTAATCTCTTCTATGTTCTTTTAACAAATTTATTTTATAAATAGTTTTCTTGAAATATGTTGTCAGTCTATAAGGACAGAGATTAGCACGAATTTAATTCTTAGGTTGTTACATGGAGGGGTGCAGTGTTAGCCTACACGACCGTGTAGGCCATTTACTCAATGGACTATCGTACAGTTTAGGGTCTAAATGGCATAAAAAAAAAAGATCCTACATGATCCAAATGATGTGTACGAAACGGTGACTACACGGTGAATAGACTATTTCAAACAAACATTTAGGCGATAGGGAAGTATCATTTACGTTTAATTGTTTATTAGCATGGAATTTGTTATTTGTAATTTATAAATCATTATTTGATTTGAAAGCTTTTGACTAGTAACATCAACATATTTTTAGAGTTTAGATTGTTTATCAATTTAAATTTTGAGCTTGGTAACTTTTCATGTTTGGCCCATGAAATATCAAAATTTCTGTTTTTGACTTGTATAGGTATATTAATTTTATTGAAATCTTACAAAACGTGTAGTGGTGTAGCCCATGTAAACTTCGTGTACACGCCCTACTCACTACTCGAGATGTGACTGAATGACTAACATTTAGCGTTTAGGTGAAGATTGGAGGAGTGTAAGAAATTCTTAGATAATAGATTGTTTTGTGTTTATAGAACATGTCCCTATTGTATCAACTTTCATAATCGGTCTTATTGACAGTAACTAAATTTTAAACAACATCAGCAACATTATTTTAAATTTTTACAGTTTAATGGACCTTTGAGCAAATAAACCACTTGTTTTGTATTTTTTTCCGCATTATGATATCTTATCATTTTGACTAAAAATTATACACTGCAAAAAAATATAGTTAGAAATTACATGCTACTATGATTCTGCACAGGTTTTTAGAAGGATATGTTATCACTCAACTAGATTTGAGGATCCTATGTTAGCATAAATTTAATGTTAGAACCGTTATGATGGACTAATGTGAGGTTTCTCTTTATTATTTCACTTCAGTATCATCTTAGCGTAAATGTGATTTAAAATATATACAATATAACTTAGTATTTTACAATCAATTATGTAAAATATGTTTTTGACTATCGGTGTCCCGAAACATTTTGGTGGCATGGTTTTAACTTTAAGATTAGTCTACACTAGTTGTATCTTTCTTAACCATTATATTGATAATGATGTTTATACTAATTTTAGCTAAATATTAAACATTGATAAATTGTTTGTATACATCTCTTTTTTTAGCTAAAATTTACACACTACTACAAAATCCACGCAAATATTTCTTAAGATATGCCATCACTCAAACAGAACCAGCAAGAATTAAGTTTAGCATGAATTCAATTATAAGCTATTACATCAAATGATGACCAACCGATTTAAGAAATGATTATCTTTCTTAGAGAATAAATTATTGTCATGCGCTTTCCAACTAACAATAACAATATCTTGAAGATTATCGATGGGATTATACTATTTTTTATATGTACTAAAACAACATAATTATTATTTTTATTTTTGTTAATTATATTGCTCGGTACAGCTCATCTTTTCAATTTTGGCAACCGCTAAAAACTTTCGTTAAGATCGATTGAATTTTTCTAAACATAAGATGTATCACTCACCTAAAAACTAGTAATGATTTAGGCTAGCGTGAATTTAATTTTAGTGCTACTACGATGGATTAATTTAATCTTATGTATCATTTCACTTCAAGTAAAAAAAGAGAATTCTTAATGAAGACAATCACATAGCTTCTATGAAGAAATTTTTTAATGAATTGTTAACGATAACAATGTTTTAAAAGATCATAGTGGCATATTTTTCATTTTTGGATTACTCTACCAAAAATTAATATGATTAATGAATGACTTTATATCCATTTTAATATTTGCATACATATTGCTAAATTGTTTGGTATCCACATCTCTTTCGGCTAAAAAAATCACGCACTACTTAAAATCGTATTTCTTATGATATATTATCACTCAACCAAAACTAGCAAGGATCAAAGTTAGCACGCATTTAATTTTAGAGCCGTTGCGGTAAACTTATGTGAGTTTGCTTATCATTTCCCTTCAAATAAACAATAGATGTCTGTTCAGGGATAATGTGATTTTTAAGTGTATATCATCATCTGTATTGCACATATAACATATGTAATTTCCATTTCCATAGAATGTTCCTGACTATATATCTTGGTAACGATAACAATGTATCGAGAAATTCGGCCGGCACAAATTTAGTTTGACTACATAGATCTTTTTCCAAGGATGCTCGCATGGATATTATTAAGGAATAACAAGTTTAGTATTCTTAACCATTACATCTAGAACGAGGCATCATTTCAATTTAGATTACACACTACTAATGAATTAATTATCCATCTCTCATTTTTTACCAAAAAGTTATCCATTGACTAAGAATAATTTTGAATAGTTACAACAGATTAATGCAACTCTACTTAGTGTAGGTTTTTGTATGTTAGTATTACACCATCCATATCCCTGTAGTTGGTTGTTAGAATTTCGGAGGCACGAATAGCGGGGCTATTCTTGTAACTCGCGAACTGGTCAGCTCGGATGTAACTCAGCAAGGCTCGGGTATTACTCAGCAAGGCTCGATGTATTTTTAAACGTGTCGAGCAGCTATTTTTGCTCATTTCGTTAGAGCCAGCTCACGTACTGGAAGCCCAGCATAGGGTGCTGCAGACCAATAAGATTATACCTGATCAACCAATTTATCAACCAATTTTCTTCTCTCAGCCCAAGTATTGTCCATTTAGCTAATCTACTAATCAAATATGTTTATTTAGAAGTTTGAAACATTATGATTGCACTATATTTATTATGTTTCATACAGATAACCTAAAAATTACATCTAGATTGCGAGCTTAACAAGCTGCCTCGAGCTATTAACAAACCAAGTGTGACACCCCTGGTGTCACTGTAGTAATTAATAACCATAATAAACATAATTAACCAAATTATGGCATGCATCATCTCATGAACATGTATGTTTGTACATTTGTTTGTATGCGTTGACTTAGTCAACTCAAAAGGAGCAAAATAGACAAAATATAAAAATTATACCAAAATGTCACAAATAATGTTAACTATATGTTTATGAACTCAAATGAGTATGGAAAGTTCAAACAAAATTCGAAATTCAATTTTGAACTCAGTTGACCGTCATTTCATGGGTTGTAAGTTTCACTTTTTACCCTTCTCGAGAGGCTAATATCTTTAGATTTTGCCTAAACACTTGAAATTCCACCAATATAAAAGTTGGAGTACAAGGTACCCTCTTTACAATGGTGGTGATGTGGATCAAGGAGAACTTGGTTTGGTCATTCAAAATCTTGACCAAAATTGGGTAAAAACTCTGAATTTTCAGCACTTAGGTGATTTCGTCTAAGTCTGAAAACGTGGTTTTTGCCCATATTCTTCACCCCGTAACTTTCAAACCGCTGCCCAAAAGTAGTGACACTCTTTGTAAGAGTTGTAGCCTAATGTATCAGCTACAACTTTTGTATTGGACGATCTCGATGTTTGTATGTAAATCTTAGAGAAAAAGGTCGTCGAATTCGGGTCAAAACCATTCAATTCAGACTTAGGATTTTCAGTTCGTCAGTTAACAGCAGTTTTGGCCAGATTCTCCACGATTTATCTCTCAAATCATTGATCAAACACTATAACTCTCTTTGTAGAAGTTGTAGCCTGATGTACCATCTTTAACTTTTGTATTGGTCGAATCAACTTTTTATGTACAAAAAGTGGAGTTTAGGGCAGATGAAGTTGGACCCGTGAGCTGTCCCAAAACTCTGAAATTTCGGAAATTCAAATTTTTGGCTGAAAGTTAGGGCCTTGCAACTTCCAAACCGTTGAGCAAATGGTATAAGTTCCTTTGTAGGGATTGTAGCCCTATGAACCCTCTACAAGTTTTGTATTCATTGCTCCTTGAGTTTCTACACGGAATCGTGAGAAAAATTGAAAAGAAGCAGCTGCGTCGCTCGGCCACGAAACTGAACCGGAAATCTTCAGTTCGACGCCGAACAGGAGCTCCACCTCGGCGTCTCCGACGCCACGCGTCCGTCGCTTTCCCCTTCCAGCTGGCCTTGCCAAATGTCCGTGCCTCACTAGCAAGCCCTCTGTGCGCCCGGGAATCGAAGTGCCAGCTCCACCCCTCCTTCACTGCGATCAGTAATGGCCGGCCACCATTTCATTGCCCTCCTCTTCACCAAACCCAAATTAACTCCCCCCAGAACCCGGTCACCTCGTTCACTCCGTCCCCAACCTCTTCCCAACCTTCCCCCTCGACCACATCGCCGGGAATTCGAAGAATTCCGGTCGCCATTCCTCTGATTCGGTTCGAGCTCGACTCCACCGTGGACGTAGCTCCACACCCATCCTCCAACCAATCTGAGCCTCAAGACGCGTTCCCCGTACTCCATTGAACCTCGTCAACCTTTTCCCCGTCCTTTTCCGGCCACCAGGAGGCCGGGCCGCCGCGGCCTGCACAGGCCGCCGGAGGCGCCTGTGGCCAGGAGCCGTGGGGCCACGGTCAGCCGCCCACTCCAGGCTAGGCGCGGCCTGGGGAGGTGCCTTGGCCGCCTGGCCGTGCGCCCAGGCCAGGGAGGGCCGCCGGCGCCGCCCTCCACCGCCGGTCAGAGGGCAGGACCGAGCTCCATAATTATTCTAAAAAGTCAGGGGTTATACATAAGATCCGAGGACCTATTCGCGAGAAAAGGATCGATCTGCAATTACTTTCAGATCCTCGGGGGCCTGGATGTAAACACTGAATTCACTATTCACGTTTTTCTTTCCTTTTAATTCGGCTGAGATTCAATAAATCACCAAAAATCACAGAAAAATCGTAAAATCACAAACTTGGACTTTCTGGAATCCTTGAGAAATTATCTTTCCAATGGTATATCATATGCATGTGTACTCTATGTGATTCCTAATGTATTTTTGAATGTATAAAGATGTGTTTGAGAGGATGTTTATTGCTTTATAAATCATAGGAATGTGCTAAAAATGCAAAACCACTTTTGGTGGATCTGTTGTGGTCAGTAGAGTTGAGTGGAGTATCTGTTGGCCACAGCTTATTCATGATTTTGGTAGATTTGGAATTAAGTTTTTTCTAGCTAGTTAAGAATGGTTAAATCACCAAATATTCTATGCAACTCAGAAAAACCTGAAAAATTCACATAAAATGCCTCTGGTAGAATAGTAGTTACAGTAAAAATTTCAGCTGCATAACATTTTTGTAGAATTTATTATGATTTTCTAATTGGTGTTAAATGTGGGCTGTTAAGAAAAATAGGAAATAAATAGGTAAAATGCTGGAAAATTCCTGAAAATATGTTTAACTGTCAAGAACACAGAAACATGTTTACCTTAATTTGTGTTTATGAAAATATATTTTCTAGGCTTTATTTGGTAAGAACTAGTTAGGAAATGCTTAATTAATAAATAGTTTTCTTGTGGTAAAAATAATTCTGCAAACATGTAAAGCACCTAGGAGTGCTGAATGTTAGTTTAGCAATTGAAACTCCATTGTATTACTAGTGGTTATTTGTGGATGTTTTATTTAATTTATGTAGTAACTTAAGTGGTTATAACATATTAAAAAGGGTTAATAAGATTTCTTTATATATTATTTCAGAATTGAGTTAAGTGTAATTAGCAACTAAAAACAACCCACCTCGCTTTATTTGTGAGCTTTTTAATTGTTCTTATTCCGTAAATGATTGCCCAGTGATGTATCAGTGAGTTGTTGCAGTTATTCTGTGATTGTTTCTCGTGCATTACTGCATCTCATGCATCCGCATTTCCTGTAGAGCAAACCCTTGTTGACGGAGTGTACGAGATTGAGGTCGAGCACGAGGACGAACAAGCTGCTGCCGAGCTGAATCTTGCTGCTGCACAAGACCCGAACCAAAGTTCGGAAGGGCCCAAGGCCAGCGGTGATCAGGAAGGCAAGCCCCGGAGCATAACCTACTGTTAAAACTAACACTTGTACTATATGCCTTACTTTGTGCATTTAAGTTTTGAGGAGTTGAATGAAACCCTAGTTGCATGATCCCTAGGTACCTATGTCCTAATACTAGTATGTGTAGGTCGTTTAGACTGCCATGCTTAATTAGGACCGGTAGAAGTCGAGTGATTGCCTTGTCACTCGCGAGATATAGGCTTTTACTTTATACCAGTTTATGATGTTCGGCAAGCGGGGCTTGTGCGATATTTCTGTTTGGTTGATGTCCCGCTTGCACAGTTGGTTGTTGGCTAAGGCATTGAGGGTGTGGCGATGTTGGTCAAGCTTTTGAAGGTACTAATCGTATGCCGGGAAATATGGTAAACTGGTAAACCTAGTACTTGATTCAAACTGACGTCTGACAGACACTTCCACTCCATTGGGCGAGGGGTTGATGGCGAGTGTAGCCATGGCCGCGGCACGGGTTGCCTGGGGCACCTGGGGTCCGTTGGGGCGTGCACTCGGGTGGAGTGGTATCTGATGGCAGATGGCAGGGAGAGATGGGAACGGTTGCCTCGTGAGGTCCTGGGTGTCTCTCACGGGTCGTACGATTAGGTTGTCCCATGCATGGTTAAAATCAACTCGAGTTGTCCGTCCTTCGCGGTTACATGAAGCTGCTTGATCTCTTTTCACACATCAGTGTCTTGGGCCAATGGGTTTAGAGATGTGGTTAGTTGAGAATATTGATGAATGGTTAATCAATTGTTTTTCGGCATTGAATGTTATTGGATAGTTTGGCAAATTTAGTAATAATTAGTCTCACTTTAAACTTGGCTAAAATATTGAAAATAGGGATAAACTTGTAGATGCTTTTTGGAAAAATAATCCCTTCAGCCATAAAGCCTTGCATGTCTAGAATTTAACCTTGTCGGGTAAGTCTTGCTGAGTATTAGTATACTCAGCCTTGCTTGTGGCTTGTTTTTCAGGTGCTCCTGTTGATTGGTTTTTGGATGTTTGAGCCATCCTCCCCGAGCGAGGGCCGCGGAAATTGAGATCATGTGAGGGCTCCACATGGTTTCTTTTGTATCGACGATAGAACTCTTCCGCTGTTGATAACTCTGTGTTGTAACAATTAAAATTTGTGCACTGTTTTTGTAATATTATCCATATGAACCTGTGCTTTAAAATTGGTGATGAGTTGTACTGCCTGAGCTCACCTTCGTGTGGGACTTGCTGCTATTTTGTTTCGGTCGAGAATCGGTGGTTTCATCGGGACGTTACCCGACAGACTGCACGATTAATTCGGTTTAAGTGTGTGGAGCACCGCTGGGAAAGTGGTCCCATGCGTTTAAGCCGGATTAATTTGGGCGGGCTGCCACACCAAGATAAACCAAATTTTTTTTTTGCTCGTTTGTTAACAAGTCGTACTGGCTCGTTAGCCTAACAAGCAAGGCCAAGCCGTGCTGTAGCGTCCAGCCCTAGGTTAAGTGTGCATCTGCCACACCGAGACTCATCCAACTGTTATGTTACTAGTAGGATGTTTTTTTGTAAAAAAAAAGAAAAAAGCCAGCGGCAATAGAGGCATGTTGCAGTTTTTGAATTTGTGCGTACGTACTCCGTCAGTCTCACAAATTACTATTGACTGCCAACTTTACCCATAATATTTGACCATTTGTCTTATTCAAAAATTTAATGCAACTTTTTTAAAAAAACAAGTCATGTTAAATATATTTAACAAATAAAATAATTGACAAACAAAATAAACAATACTTATTATATCATTTTTTGAACAAGACAGTCAAACTTGTGAGAATAATAAACAACAAATGGCAATTTGGGACAGAAGTAGTAGATTAAAATATTTAGCGAAAAGGGCTAGTCAAGCAATATATTACATATAACTTCTAGAAACAACTCCACCAGACAGAGATTACCCGGATCCCTGCATCTTAGGACGCACATAGACATCTCGAAAGTTGTAAATAAATAAAGAGGCCCTTTTAAACTACAAACCAACACAGGTCTCAACTGGCTATATGGGCTTTGCTTGATAGGGGCAAGCAACATCTTTTACCCGATGCATTGTTGTTTGGGTCGACTCTCGTGATGCACATAAGGTCATGGTCATCCACATATAATGCTGAAATTATCCTGTGCATCTATCGCTTGTACTTTCAACATGAGTCACATGAGAAGACAACAAAACTCCAGTTCTCAAAAGGGTAAACTTCAGTACCATATGCCCAAAATAAAATTAAAGATGGCTACTATGTTGCGGCCAATGAAAGGCAACGCCACTGCAATGTATATAATGCCTGTATATGAGATTGTACACCGAGCATCACATGATCTAAACTCTAAAGAATCCGGTGGATTTCAGTAAATGGATCAGCATTGTATACCAAGCATCGCATGATAAAAAATCACAACACGCGAAATTCGCCCCGCAAAGAGAATAGCTCCCGCTCCTCAATTAGTCACTCTATACTTCTGCAGAAATAAATGTTCCAAACAATTTTGTCAGTCAGAAAAGGTTAAAGATATAAATAACCAGCAGGCATGTCTTATGGGTCGCTGTTACAAAATTGCAAGTCATGTTGGATAAGTTAATCTCCCTCTACAACGAAATTTGCATGGTATGCCTAATGAGTCAAATGTACTAGCACATGTCAACAAATCAGCGATAGATATGCTAAAGTAAATCTCAGATAAAAGATCCTATGTGTGACTGATAAAAGATTGTAAGCAGATAAAGACTAGAGCGTCTACCATTAGATAGTGTTAGGAAATATACCTTAACAGTGTTAAGCAGAACTTTGGCTTCGCTGCTATTGTTGAAGTGATCACGAACAGGCTGGAAAAGGGAAATCAGTCAATTTTCACTATTAAGAGGAAATCTATATATTTAGTATAAACCAACATGGTAAAAATTGTACGATAGTTCCTGCTAAACAAGGGTGCCCCATGAGTTCATTATGCACAAATTCATACAAAATTGCATTGGCAAGAAACAAGACCAATGACGCAGCAAGTAAAATGGTCCATCGATTCATTTTTTTCAGGATAGCAGCTATCGCAATTTCACAAGCATCATAGAACAAAGACTCGTGTTTGTTTCCCACCTAGATTATATAATCTAGCTTATGAGTCAAGGGCACTATGGTAAAAGGCCACCATGGACCACTCAAATAATCTCAAATAAACTGCACATGGGTAGCTTATTTCAGATTATTTGGTGGTCCATGGTGACCTTTTACCATAATATTCTTGGTTCATAAGCTAGATTATATAATCTAGGTGGGAAACAAACAGGGCCTAAATCGGCAAAGCCTGAGTTTGTGACCAGCAAATGATTGCACCATATTCATTTAAATAACTGACGGATGCACGAAGAGAGAATTTTACCTGCAATATTTCATTTATTGCTTTTGCTAGTGCAGGTTTGACATCGGCAGGATGCAAAGCACCACTCTCATAATCAGAAATTAGTTCTTCCATGGTTAGAAATGTCCTGTTAGAAGCAAGACTTTAGAGACCCGTTAAAGGTAATAAATCATGTCATGCTAGAAGTTCAATAACCTAACTGCCGCATAATTTAATTGCATGTGCTCACGTGCAGCTGAATATAAACAGTTGTGGCACAAAATTATATGAATATCTGATTCTCCAACACCACTGGAAGAAAATGGAATCTTGTCTGTTCAGAAATATAAAACTTACTTGTTACCACCATTGCTTTCCTTGCGAACAACCTCAAACTTTCCAAACCAGGGAAAAACGATGTACTTAATGTACTCCAAACAAGGATTTCCCTCAACAACTTTGGGAGGACAGAAAGCTTGCTTTATCTTCACATTAACTTGGGCCTGCAACAATCAAGTTAATTATGAAACTATATAAGCTTAGATAGAATGAAGGGTCTGCATGGATGAATGATACTACTATATATAACATAAATAGGACACCAGGCATCAAACAGAGATGTGACATGAAGTAAAGGCAAACGAGGGAATTTTGTCAAGAGTCATTTTGACTGATGACTGTACTCCACCTATAATGCGCAATGAAGAGACAATGCAAGCAAATGGCTGAAACATAAATACAAATAAGAATTTGAATATGTAAACTGAATACACGAGAATTCAGCATGTAAGGCTACAAGGAGCCAGCGACAACAGCTTTTCCAGTTATTAACAGGCGCATCAACCTGCATCTAGGAGAATAGAACTAATTGAAGTCGGCAAGATCAAACTGTTTGCATTGGCCCCCCGACCCCCACCCCCCAACCTGCTCTTCTCCTTTTCAGCACCATCGATGCATAAAGGCATTATGTGTTGGTCTCAATTTAACATGGTAAAAAGCGTATAACACGGTAAACCTGATACTTATGCATCATTAGGTGTCACAAGCATTGCAAGCAACAAAATATTGTTGATGAGGAAAAAACATATAATGAGAATATATACCTCATCATCTTCCATAAAGATAGCGGAGGATGGATCACTCTTTGACATCTTCTCCTGGCCTTCCTTAAAACCAGGGAGCATGTCTGCATTTGAGGTTAAGAGAAATACCCATGTTTTCATAAACCCAGCAATGAACAATCATTTGTTCTTACTAGACACGTATGTCCAAAGAATGTAAGGAACAAAATTGAACACAATCAGGATACGATGTGACAGAATAATTGGTTTGTTCTTCCTTTTGATGTCATCGCAATACTCCCTAGCTAGCATATTGACTTTCCTTTGGTCCATCCCCAATTGGCATATGTCAGCCTACAAATGGAAAAGGATGAGAAAAATGAATTATAGCATTAAATTGAGCAGGTAAATAAAGCATTGAGTGCAATAGCACTATAAAATACTTGCCTTCAAGAAAAATATATCAGCACATTGCATGCAAGGGTAGAAAATCTGGGCAGCAGTCAATTCCTCCTGGTCACTTCTGCCCATAATTTGGCAGCATCTGCAAATAAGGAAAAAAAGAATTACTTACACTTTATAAGCATATAAAAATGGGAAAAATGCCATGTTTAAGCTGAAGCTTTTTAAGCGAAGAAACATATTAACGCAAAACGCAATCTAAACAAGCGTGTACCTCGTTATTCTCTTGACATTGTTTTTCCGAGCAATGTCCATCACAAGTGGCCAGTACTCATGCGCACGGCTGTTGATCTCTTCTGAAGACCAAAGGAATTCCACGCCATCAAGGTTCATCCCAGCCGCTTTCCAGATCTCGATCATGTAGCGCCCGACGGTCTGGATTTTCTTCAGGTCGCCTCCCATCTTGTTGTTGAGCTGCGCGAACCAGTCCGCGATCCAGATTTTCACCTTGCATCCAGCCCTGACCATCTTGTTGACGTTGATGGTTTTGACAACACCCTGGGTACATGATAACACATATGAAAACCAAAGTCTTTGTTCAAATGCTGCAAACTTAAAAAAACTCCTTTTGTCATTCCTACTGCTCCTAGATTTTCTGCTCATTGGAAATCTATAGTGGGGGCAACAGGGTGCATGAGTAATGCAAACTGCAACTAGGTCTAGGAGCTAACATCCTGAATATTGAATTGGGTGTCTGACTAGGTTCACCTGGATATGCAAGTTACTAGATGAGAAAATACCACCCAAGTCAATCACTCGATCGTTGCCTCATAAATTCTGGGAGCAAATTAGCAAAAGTAATCTAATTTGCAACTCCTCAACGAACCGTCAAATCATCATCAACAGTAAAGCGCTCTTGAAGAGATTACGGCCCTATTTGGTACAGGGCTACAAATTTGTAGAGCTAGAGCTGCTCATTCCTGGCTCTAGAAATCCGTAGAGATAGAGCTGTGGGCTGATCGAGGGTCTTTCCTTGAGTCACTTTATTCTTATTTTATATTTAAATTAGTAGTTTAAGATATTTTATTTTATTAAACAAACACCAGCTTCTGCGTAGAGCTGGGAGCTAGAGCTTTGCCAAACAGGGCCTGCTACAGAGAGTTCGCAGCTAGAGAGGCAGCACGGGGCCGAACCTGAGCGATGTGCATGCGTCCGGAAGGCTCGAATCCGTCGTAGCAGATGGGGACGGGCTTGTTCTGCAGCAGGCGCATGAGCTCGTCCTCCTGGATGCACTCCTCCCCGATCCCCCGCAGCGTCGCGAACCGCTCCTCGAGCGTCATCGCCGCCACGCCCCCCGCCAGATCCTCGGCGGCCGCGGCCGCAGCCGCGGCGGCGGCGGGGGAGTTGGAAGAGGAGGCGCCGGGCGCCTCCTCGGGTGCCGGCGTGGGGTCCATGGCTGCGGCGGCGGAGGAAGGGAAGGGTGGGCTCGTCGGGATGGCTGCGGCGGCGGAGGAAGGAAGGGAAGGAGGTTTCGGCTTCGACTGTGTGGGAGGTGGCAAGGGTTTTGCTCCGGATTGGGCCGTGTCCCTTACAGGTGGGTCCGAGAGCTGATGCGTGGCGCGTGCGGCTCGGATCAGATCGGGGCCGTGTGTCGGTGGCCCAATCTCGTCCCGGGCCGCGGTTTGTCCCGTGTACCGTTTTTCCAGCCCATCCGTGTCTGTAATGGGCCGAAATTTCCGGGCGCCGTCCCCGTAATACGATCTCTGTATGGTAACGACCATGTCCAAATAATTTTTTTAGTAGAGGCCAAAATATTTTTTTTATGTTTCGTGTTTATTGATTTCAGGTGTTGGAGACAGTGATGGCTCATACAGTACTATATTACAAAGATAATCAATCTATGATGCGAACGTGCGCGTGGTTTTCAACCAAGCATATATGCAACATTGAACACATCGGTCGAGAACATCAGCTAAAACTCCGGCCGTTAAGACGCATGCAATTTGATCCACGGATGATCGATCACTTGACTACTTGAGTGCATGATAAGCTCCGGATCCAGCAATGGCGCCGAGCGGAGGAGCCACCATGTAGACCCAGATCTTGGTGTACGTCCCCGTGGCGATCGCCGGCCCCAGCGTCCTCGCCGGGTTCATCGACGCCCCTGTCGACTTGGCGGAGACGAGCGCGTTCATCATCACCGCCGCCCCAGCTCCCACTCCCACCAGCTCTTTCACCTGCATCAGACATCATACGGCGCAACGGCGGTGCCATATATATCAACGAACAAGTCTAGGTTCTAGAACGTTGCAGGAATCTACACTTGCTGAGTAGTGAGTACTCACAGCTTTGGGATCGGTGGCGAGGGCGGTGACGACGAAGACGAAGACGAACGTGGTGGCGAACTCGACGAGGAACGCCTCGGCGTCGCCGAGCCTCGGCACGGTGGCGACGGTGGCGCCGAGGTTCACGGCGACGTCGCGGTAGAGCGCCTTGGCGGCGAACGAGGCGGCGGTGGAGCCGAGGAGCTGGGCGGCGACGTAGGGCGCCAGGTGGGGCCGGGGCAGGTGGCCGAACACGGCCATGGCCACGCTGACCGCCGGGTTGATGTGGCCGCCGGACACGTGGGCAAGGGACGAGACCAGGACCACCATGGCCAGCCCCGCCGCCGTCGCCACGCCCAGCAGCCCCAGCGCGCCGCCGTGCGCCTCGTTCATGATCAGCGCCGACAGCACGGTGAACACCAGCAGGAACGTCCCCAGCATCTCTGCCACCACCTGCATCCATCGATCCAAAACAATGGCAACTGTTATAAATATTTATATATTTGCTATCCGTTGCTCGAGGGTGTGGTGGTAGTGATCTTCGAGTTCTTCATGGTTAGTTACCTTCTTGATGAGAGGAAGCACCACTCTCATGGCGAAGCCGGGAGGCGGATGAGATGGCTCGTTTTGTTGGAACCCTAGTGGAAGGATCTTGTTGGAAGGAGACCTCTGGGGGATGATGATGGCTACTTTGTCATCACTCATGTTCTCCATGGAAGAAGCTGCTGTTGCTACTGCAGGGATCCTCAGTGAGACGTCCATGGAGACACTCCTCCTGCGGTCCATTAGCGCCTGTCAGACAACTTCTACTTACTCTCTGACCAAATGATGATCCCTGAGCGACGAGAGCTAATTCTGCAATAATGAGGGGAATGGCAGTGTGGATTGGAGGGTATATATAGAGATATGCGATGTGATGGAATTATGGAAGATACGACATGCTTTTTGGCTGTCATGGAAGTGATTAATTAGATGGGATGCACCTGTCCAAAGAAAAAACACAATCAGTTCAGAACGGATGAACTCACGGGTGATGCTTCAGAAATCGCCAGATGGCAGTACGAGATGGCATATTTTACCTGTTCAAACTTCAAACCACAACAACGGAAACTGAAGATATACTTTTATCGGCTTCCATGGGCATCTGTTGGTGGTCACCATCGCCTCATGCCGTCTCCTCTAAAATTTGCCACTTTTTGCTGGACGCATATCCTGACATGACGAGAGCACAAACAATATCTGAAGCTGCTTCAGTCTTAGTGGATGATAGGTTACTAGCTAGGCCCTAATATATATCACTAGCATGTCAGTCATCTGGGTGTCTTGGAGTTGACACTGACTCGCTGAAATGTTTGCAAGTGCATGCCAGGTACCTCAAATCACTTCAATTATGACATCAACCAGCCGGCCGGGATCCATGCAGCTTAGTTAGAGTCAGATTACTTCAATCATGACCTCCAAGAGCCTTTCACCCTCACAAGAGGTGCTTGTCGTGCTATCCATATATATATAATCATTGCTTTGTCTGAAGAAAGTTTCCCAATGTCAAGATAAAAGAAGGCAGGCTCGGGCTGGCAGAAAATCAGATAACCTAGACCAAGTCAAATTCAGGTGCACGCAAGGCGCACTGATACCAACTCCTCAAGATTTGCAGCAGCAGCAGCAGTGGACACGGGGTCAGCGCCATGGTTTTTGGGGACGGCAGGAATGGCCAAGGTCAACTCCTCTGTCATGCCCTTGCCCAGAAGTTGTATGAGCCCTCCAACTGCAGAGTTGAGCTAATGCCTTTTCTTGCATCATCTCTCTAGTCCAGTCCAGTTCCTCTTGCAAGAAAAGTAATGCGTCTGAGACGGCAAGAACCAGCATAGTTTCTGGAACAGGAAGATCAGAAATGAATTAACACAACTGTCACGAGTTGTCATCTGACTGAACTCCAGAAAAAAGCGGTGGCATTTGACACTTGTATCATACTTACATTGCTCTTAGCAACTTTCTACTCAATGGCATTGGCATTCTTTTTGGTCCCACATTTCAGAAACTCCTTGGAAGGGCCCAACTTTTATGCAGTAACACTGCCCTATGAAAAAACATTTCTAACACCCAAAGTTTACACAGGCAGATAAGATCTAAAGCGCATTGCACTTTTATTAAGATGTAAACTTACAGCGGGTTGAGTAGCACTGAATCAATATAATTTAGAAGGAAAAGTAGGCATGTCCACCAGTTCCCCACTGCCTGGTCTACCCGATGGAGTTTTGCCTGTCGCCCGGACTAAGGCATTGCTTGGAAGGAGCTCTTCAACGTACACAGAGGATGAGGTTGGCCGATGAATTGCAGTTATTCATTGAGGTGATGATGCGAACTTCAAAACAGAGCATACAGAACTTTTTGACTGATTGGTGCTACAAATGTATAGCAAGAGTGAATAGTCAAAACAGCACCAACAAAAAAACGTCATAAGACTCTGTTACAATGGTGTCATTTTTTTCCCATTTCTGTAGAAAAGTTTACTGAATATGTGGGATTTTATTTTGTTAGAAATAGTGAAGGGGACAAAGTATCCCATTCACAGTTATGAAGTGCCTGTTGCACTTGGCATGAGCCTAAAAACTTTTCAAATGTTGGTGAAATAGTACTACTAAATTTTATCACTGGCTGATAAAAATATAACATGAATACTTCAGAAATAAACTATTTCTGTAAACGATTTAATACATGTCAATTTTGGAGAAGCAGAGAAACAGAAGGAATGCATACCTGTAGGGAACTAATGGAATATAATCACAAAGAAACTTAGCATATCTTTGGTTGTAGCCCAAGAAATTTCGAAGCCAGCTTTGACAGTTGATAGTGAGTTGAGATGAATTTTATGTTACAATATTTTCCACAGCAAGGTTATGCATATTAGAGTAGTAAGTTTACCATCCTGGCAAAGAATCCAACTCACAATCTTTCTCAAAGGATGAGTTGGATCAACGGATTGACTGTCATTTGATATAACTCGACACTCACATGCTCCCATGGCATGTGGACTGTGGTGTTGCTCATACCAGCAACTCCAGTTTTGCAGCAGTAGAGGTGTGTGGATCAGCACCCTGGTTTTCAAGGAACGCGGGAATGGCAAGGTCAATCCTTCATTATTTTTCCAACAAATTGTTCCTGTTCTCAAACACCAGTTGGCAGTTTGTGTCTGCATCATCTCTCTACTCCTGTTTTGCTATACGGAAGTATCTAACTAACATCATGGTTTCCCGACAGTTTTTATTGTATATATAAATTCGCGAAGAGAATCAGGACGTTTTGCCAGTATGAGCAGCTAAACAAGTGGTCAACTGAGCTAGGTCAGAATATTCCAATCTGAGCCAGAGATCAGAGATGATGGCGACAAATATTATTGAATAAACACAACTGTTAAGAGCTCTCATTTGATAACTGAACTCTACCCCAGAAGGGGAACGTTGACATTGTTATTATACTTGCATTGCTCCAGCAACTTCTTTTTCTGTGGCATTCAGTTCCTGCTTTTCCGAAACCCATGAATTCAGCACCTGCGCCGCTGCAAATTTGGAGGCGGCACCTGTTTTGACAACAGCAGCTGCAGTACATGTTGTGCACAACATTATCAGAGGCCTATATATACCTCTCCACTTCACTGCCATGTTCCATATCACATCTAAGCATCAACAACAGAATTCCTTTGGTTCTCACTTCTTAGAGACCAAAACAGCAGAGTTAAGCATTACCATCCAGTTTAATCCATTACTAGTGAGGTTTAGTAGCTTGCCTCTTAGAGGAAGAGCAAAAGCGCGGCATGGATGCAGCTGCAGTTGCAGTCCCACCAGTGCAGACAAGTGAGAGCAACAAGATTTCCATCATCATTTCCCCAAGGGCTGCAAGCTCCAAGGTCATGCCATTTGAGTTGATCAGTGCTGGCAGTATCAGCTCACATCCTAATACTAATCCTGCCGAATCCTCTGATGCTCATGCAACTCATCACCACCAATGGAATCAAGGCTTGCCAAAGATGAAAGCAGTTCCTCTTATCAAGAAGGTAAAATTACAAAACCTTAACAGTCCAGTTTTCTTCAGATGTAATTTTTGACATTGATGGGCTATTTTTGTTGTAGGTGATTGCAGAGTTCCTTGGCACATTCATTCTGATCTTCACTGTTCTTTCCACCATAATAATGAATGAGCAGCATGACGGAGTTGAGAGCCTACTTGGCATTGCGACATCTGCAGGTTTAGCCGTCACGGTTCTCGTGCTGTCCCTCATCCACATATCTGGCTGTCACCTGAACCCAGCAGTTAGCATCGCCATGGCTTTGTTTGGCCACCTCCCACTTTCTCACCTTCTGCCTTACATGACTGCACAAATTCTTGGCTCCATCGCTGCTTCCTTCACTGCCAAGGGCATCTACCATCCGGTGAACCCTGGGATCGCAACTGTGCCCAAGGTTGGGACCGTTGAAGGGTTCTTCCTTGAGTTCATCATGACGTTTGTACTTTTGTTCATCATCACCGCTCTTGCAACTGATCCCCATGCAGTAAGTTTTCTATTGGTTTTGACAATTTGGCCTTCCATTTGCGTTTTTTCCCTTCTTCAACTGATGGAATATATTAATGGTATTCTCGCAGGTGAAAGAGTTGATAGCAGTGGCAGTTGGGGCAACAATAATGATGAATGCTCTTGTCGCAGGGTATGTACATATAGAATAATGATTCAGGAACACTTTCCATGAGGAGCTTACTTGTGTACATAAACTTTCGGAAAAATAATTTTGACCTATTCTTTTCTTTCCAATCTTGTGAGCAGGCCATCAACAGGAGCATCGATGAATCCTGCACGCACAATTGGTCCAGCAGTCGTTACCGGGACATACACTCAATTTTGGATCTATATGCGGGACATACACTCAATTTTGGATCTATATGGTGGCAACCCCTCTAGGTGCTATAGCTGGAACTGGGGCTTATATTGCAATTAAGCTTTAGTTAACAACAGGTAAGAAATTCTGAGGAATGAAAATCTTAACAATAAGAAGCCCTGTTTGTCTGTATAGGTCTAATAATTGAAGCATGCTTTTGCAGGGGACATGTGTTTCCAGGACCATTTGATACTACCTGGATGTAAATACACGACAATTTTTCTGACTCCATGGTTGTCAGGTAGCAAGTGGGGATATGACATCGGGCTTCTTAGGATTGGCTGAAGTGTAAATGCATTTGCAAAATGTTAATTTGCATCGTTTGTATAGTTCATTTCCCCCTTCTCTTATTGGTTTCTTCCAGATGTAAATAATGTAATATCCTTCAGCTCTATGTCTGTGCTCATGAATCCTAAAATTTTACTACAACTGTATGTCTGCCTGACATAAAATTGTCCAAATCCTTAGTTTTATTCTACAAGAACTACTTGGTAAAAGCACAATGGTTTAGCAGTAAATTTTACTACATGTTAGGCAGATCGGAGTATCAGACTTATATTCAAGAAATAGGCACATCACACGTCGACACAAGTTGGGACTAACCAAAATTTGACAAGAGCACTTTCAGTACTACTCTGAAATGGAGCAACTCAACAAACTGAATTTTGGAGGAATGGGTGCAAAAGAGAGCACCTATATTTTATTTCTGAATTGCCAAGAACAACTGAGCACTGATCCTAGGAGATTCAGAGCAAAAGGGATATCATGATTATATACAAGAAACTTGATTGACATCGGATTAAGATATTTAAAAGGTAAGGTGAATTAGGCATGTGCACCGTCCGGCTGCTCTTCGCTGATGGAGTAATAACGCGTATCGGCCGGAGGCGGAGGCGCCACCGCGGCAGGACACGCCTGGAGCGATCTGGGTCCTCAGCGTCCATGGCGGGCCTACGGCAGATCGACCCGCCGCAGCGAGTACCGAGTATCCATGGCCACTGGAGCTCCGACCACCGTGGCCGGGGACTCGGGGGTACCGGAACAACTCCTGACGGCGCCGGTCGCCGGAGGGGACGACTCAGCGCAAGAGAGGAGGTTTTTCCCGGGCAAGCCAGTTGTCTGGGCCGCACATGGGCCGTTAAACGAGCAGCAGACAGAGAGAACACACACAAAGGCCTGGTGCAGGAAAATAGCCCGCTTTATGCCCACATAGGCCTGCATATCTTCTGGGCCATAATTTGTGGGCTGAACGAGATTCTAACCACCCGCCCAGGCAAATTATCTGGTGAACGTGTCCAAGCTAAGTATAGATTTTTTTTAAAAAAAATCGAAAGTCTGAGCATAATAGATAGTTGGTGGTAAAACAAACAAAATGGTAGAATCATGTGCTAGTAATAGCTGGTGGTAGGATAAAATATTGTTTAGGCCTTATTCGGTTAATTAGAATTCTGATGGATTTGGAGGGGATTGAAGGGGAGGGGGGGAGGGTTGAGGAGGATTTTCAACTCAAATTCTCTCCAACCGAACAAGGCCGCAGTGCGGAACAATTCCTGTGACCCCTGCGGGTGCTAGAACAATTGATGCATCGATCGCTCTCGACGTAGTTTTGGAGCTTGCATGAGGGAGGAACGAAGAACGGGCCGGGGAAAGAAACTGAAGTCAATACACGTACAAGTGACGCAGTCGCTGTTGGCTACAGCCAGGACATGATAGAATTAGCTTTCATCTATCTTGGTCATCTTCATATTATATTTTTCTCTCTATTTTTTTTTTCCGATTATACAGATCGGTTTGCGTCATGACCAGTGACACCACGGTTGCGGATTGTAATGCCTCGGCGTCGACCTCTCAGGCTGCCAACCACCTCCTCTCAGCAATCCACACGACCTCATAGATGCATAATTCTCATGCTTCGTGTAACTTCCTCACGATGCAACTAGGTATAATCTGACCATAGCTCTGATATAATTAAGGACTCCTTTTGCTTCAAATTAGAATTTGTTTGACTTTTTTGACCTTAAGTTTAACTGTTTGTTTTATTCAAAAATTTGTGTAAAATATCACATATTTTGTTGTGGCTTGATTTATTAATAAAAGTTTTTTTTTTAAAAAAATGAATTAAGTTTGACTATATTTGTATAATTTTTTTTTATTAAGACAAGCGGTCAAACTTGAGGTAAAAAAATCAAATGAATTCTAATTTGGAACGGATGGAGTAGTTGTTATAGAAATCAGCTGCCAGCAATGTATAATCAATAAGGGAACATATCAGGTGCAAACCAACCCTTCCGTGCAAACTATGGAAACTTCAATCTGGACCACACGATATTGATCCAAGGGTGCACTCAGGGGAGGTGGGAGAGGTGATTTGTAATACGACTTTGCAAATCACCCCTCCCACCTTCCCTGAGTTTTGCAAATCACCTCTCCCACCTCCCCTGGGTGCACCCTTGGATCAATATCACGTGGTCCAGATTGAAGTTTTCATAGTTTGCACGGAAGGGTTAGTTTGCACCTGATATGTTCCCAATCAATAATCCCCGTGGAAGCAAGACGTTTTCTACCAAGGCAACATGCATGTAAAGTCTCATACACGTGGTGTTTGCTAACGCGGCATGACTATTTGCGCTCCTCCCCACACTACAAGGAGTGTAATTAACGCAACTGCATCTCAAAGTTGTAACTTGTAAGCAACCACGCATCATGTCAACAATCAACAGGAGGCCGTCTAGCATTGCATTCCGCAGTTACATTTAAAAAAGTGACTGTCAGATGATGATGACATGAAGGGAAAGGACCAAATCCAAATTCTTGCCGCACTTCCATGCACAGATGGCTGCAAAGCCTTTTGGATCTTGAAGCAGATCAATCATGGAGTATATGCAGCTAGTGGAGCGGCCGGAACTCGATGCCATGGAGGACGAGGCCGCGCTTGGGGTACCAGCCCAGCGCCTCGAAGCTGGCCACCACGTCCTCGCCCTCGTCCCGCCCGGCCGTGCGCAGCCGCCCCATCTCCATCTCCCACCACCCGTCCTCCCTCCTCGCCGGCATCCGCACCTCCTGCCCCTGCTCGCCGCGCTCCTTATTCAGGCCACCGCAGCCGGCGCCGGCGCCCCTGAACTTGCGCGCCTCGGCGTCGTCGGGCCGGAGGCACACGGTGTGCCGCGTTGCCACGTCGCCGCCCACGGCCACCGCCGTCTCCTGGTCCGGGAAGCTCAGCCCGCGGTGAGACCCCTCGGGCGTGGTGTCGTACACCAGGTACGCCGCGTACGGTGTCGCCGGCGTCAGCGCCGCTGCTGGCAGCCGCCCGTAGATGTCCAGGCACGTGCACTCCACCAGCTCCGCCACCTCCGCGAACCTGTCCACCACCATGAATGGAATTGGAAGGTTTAGTTTGCAGATATATAATCTATCTATTATCTTAGTATTTGGCCAACAAACGGAGCCTCCACGTTCGCTCTCAAGGTCTAAAAATTCCCACGTTAATCGGAAAAAATAAGAAAATCTAAAATTACCCATCACTGCCATTACGTAAAATTTAGCCAAAAATACCCTCTTAACTATTTAAAAATTACCACTACTGCCATTACATAAAAAATAGCCTGAAACGTCCATATATATTTTTAAAAACCATCCACCAATGTCATTAGAAAAGTTACGTTCACTCTTAAGACATAGAAATTCCCACGTTAATCAAAGAAAAAAATTACAACTATCCTTACGTAAAAATTAGCCTAAAATAATCCATGTAACTATTTAAAAACTATCCACAATTGTCATTACATAAAATTAGCCTAAAGCATCTCTATATCTTTATCATTTTCAAAATCATTTTCCACGTTAATCGGAGAAAATAAGAAAATCTAAAATTACCCACCACTGCCATTACGTAAAATTTAGCCAAAAATACCCTCTTAACTATTTAAAAATTACCACTACTGCCATTACATAAAAAATAGCCTAAAACGTCCATATATATTTTTAAAAACCATCCACCAATGTCATTAGAAAAGTTACGTTCACTCTTAAGACATAGAAATTCCCACGTTAATCAAAGGAAAAAATTACAACTATCCTTACGTAAAAATTAGCCTAAAATAATCCATGTAACTATTTAAAAACTATCCACAATTGTCATTACATAAAATTAGCCTAAAACATCTCTATATCTTTATCATTTTCAAAATCATCCACCAATATCATTACATAAAAATTAACCTAAAATACCACAATACTTTTTAAAACAAAAAATAAATAAAATATTTGTTTATGTAAAGAAAGAATTAACCAGAATACTCATGCTTTATCTAAAAATTCACCCTTAAGACATAGAAATTTTTACGTTAATCAGAGAAAAAAATTGCAACTGTCGTCACGTAAACATTAGCCTAAAATAATCTATGTAACTATTTAAAAATTATTCACAATTGTCATTACATAAAAATTAGCCTAAAACATCTCTATATCTTTATCCTTTTGAAAATCATCCACCAATGTCATTCATAAATACTAACCTAAAATACCGCAATACTATTTAAAATAAAAAATAAATAAAATATTTTCTTACGTAAAGAAAGAATTAACCAAAATACTCATGCTTTCTCTAAAAACTATATACCTTTTTTCTTTACTATGAAATTAGTCAATCATTAATTATCCCATCATTGTCACTATAGAAACATAAATATAAAATTCTTTTTAGCTGATAAAGCTGCCAATTTATACCATTAACTAAAAACAACTCCAATCAAAGTTATTTAGTCAAAATAAAAAAAATGTACATATGGAGTATACTTTTAAGAGATTGAACAACAAAGATAATAATAGTCTTAATAAAGAAAAATATTATGACAATACATGAATTATTTTGTCAACAATTTGGCATAATGTGTAACAAGACGACACCAGTAAAAAAAATAAATTTAGGAAAAACAATAAGTATGCAAAAATATATATATATATATATATATATATATACTTTAATTATATATACTAGCCGCGCAAATGCGCGGGACGTCTCTCTTGTTATAATAATATTCATGCTGCTGCAGGAGCAAGAGCCGGCGTCGCCATCGACGCCGACGCGGCACGTCACTGGCGACAACGAATTGGTAGGGCATTTGGCATTTCGAACCCAACAACAGTGACAGTCTGAAGGAAATCAGGTGCCAAGATATGGGGCCATTGCAGGGTCTTCCCGGGAGTTGACTAGCTAAGCTTGTGGGCAGTGGCCACGATGATTCGTCCTCTATTTTTTCTACGGCGTGGTTGACAAGCCTTGCAGTGGATCGAGCTTTTTCTGAAAGCTAAGTAGCATTAGCAAAAATCGTGACAGCAACAACTAACATACTCAACATTCTAAGAGGAATATCAAGAGATGCTCCGCAAATCCATCTGTTTTCCAAGATGCATGTTGTTTTAATATTATTATTAATCAAAATTTTCTAATCTAGGCCAAACTTATAAAAGGATGTACAGTGGCTAATGCAGAAATCCAGAGAGAGGGCTGAGCCCCTTTCTTCCTCCTCGATCCATCTTCTATTTTCTTCTTCAACTTCCTCTTCTACTTTCTCTTCCTCACCTTAATTCTCAGTTGAAACATCAATGTAGGGGGCTGAGCCCCCTCAGCCCCCCTCCTCCCACCACCCCACCCCCCCTTTGGCTCCGCCTCTGAGGATGTACCAACACCCTTACACCTACATCTCCAAATAGGTTACGCTGGTGACGATTTGCTTGAACCTTTTTTTAACTTAACAGTAACAGTGACAACCTCGGGTAAAATGTGGTGCCAAAGATATGGAGCCATTGCACCGTGCAATCAATCACCCTGGAAGTTGTGATTTCTACTGGTTTTCTCTGGTGTGTTTGGAAAACATTAGGCGGAGCATTTTTCAAAGCTAAGTTCTCCCTACCTTATTTAGTTATTTATTTGGAAAAGGAGGGAGTGGTTGAATCTTGACAGCAACAACTAACAAGCTCAACAACAGTCTTTTTCATCTTTTTTTGAGTAATAGTATCATAATTTTATTCTGCAGCGTTGGGATAATTTATTCTTCCAAGTCATAGAGAAACCTGTATAATTCCCAAGAACTTCACATCAGAACAGTACTGTTCCCAAGTTGATTTATGTATAGGATGTACACCTAGGTAGCTTTGGTGTGTGTTTTTATCATCATGGATACAGGGAATTTAAGTGTGAGAGAGATAATCAAGAAAATATATATTTTTTTTAAAATTTTTGAAGAATATATATGGTGAAGCGTCGCAGAGGCCGAGGTAGGCGTCCTTCTGCCTCTTCTTCTTGCTGCCGCTCTTGGCCGGGGCCGCGGCCTGGAGGAGGAAGTGGGCGCCGTCGGTGGGGATGAAGCGGCGCCAGACGTGGTCCGAGTCCGCGGCGGCGCGGAAGGACGGCGAGACGGCGGCGCAGCGGGAGGCGTCGCGCGGGGAGGTGAGCGCGATGGCCAGCGCCAGGCACTCCTCCGGCAGGTCCCCCAGCTGCGTCGTCCTGAAGCACTGAAACGGGCGACCAGAGGGGGTGAATGGGAGCCTTTAAAAATTCTCTCTCAGAGACAAGGTCTATATCCCGATTACAACCTCAAACACACTTCTCTCAAAATCACCAAGATGACACAAGTCAACTTGTGACAAGCTCACCTTAGGAATGATTAGAGAAGCACAGAGCAATGCGGAAGCTAAAGCAAGACACTGAAAAGCTTGCACGGGAGATTAAGCTAATCCACTACTAACCCCTCACTAAAAAGCACTTAACCTAACTAAGCATGCAACGCTTAATTACTTAAGACTAACAAAGATTATAAAGAGAGGTTACTATTAGCAAGATTAAATAGCATTAATTAAGGAAGTAAACCGTGATTGGCAAGAAAGAAATGCAACTAACTAAAATTGCAATAAAGATTAAACTTTGATGCACAAGGGGCCGTAGCTTGGACCTGCTGCTGGATCACGTGCTATTGTTGCTTGCTGCACCGGGCCTGCCCCACGAGCTGCTCGCTTGTCAGTCCACGAGCCGGCTACTGGGCCTCGACGGGCTGCCGATCTGCCGAGCTGCCAGCTTGCCTAGCTCCCCTGCACGACTGGGCCGTGCGCCTGCCGTCGGCTTGCTGTGCTGGGCCGCAGCTCGATGGCCTGCTCCGCGAAGTGGGCCGCTGAGGAGAAGCCACGTGCCGGAGCTGGGCCTCGGCCCAAGAGGGGTCGCTGGCACGCTACAGCGTCCTCGTCCGCGTGCGCCCGCTCGCGACGGTGC
>CM014275.1:65832267-65917511 GCA_004135705.1 Alloteropsis semialata
CGGTTCGAAGGCCGCCCTCCACCCCATTTTTGCATTTTTGTTTTATTGTATTTTTGCTTTTTTTTAACTCATATAGGTAACGGTCTTTTGGAATGCCCGTTACCTATAGCACATAAAAAAGAAGTAAATTTTTATGATGAGTCATACCGAACTTACTTGAGTAGTGTAGTGGTATGTCTGTTGTGTGTTGGGCTAGGATGCCGCAGAGTGGCTTACCAGCTGCGAAGACGGAGCACCAGAGCGGTCGGCGAACCAAGGATCCGAGCCGACCCCCTGGTTCCTCAACGACTTCGCGACGGCCAACGACCTGCAAAAAGAACAAGTTAGAATCAGAGAGAGCGGACGAGATCTAGGGTTAGGGTTAGAGGACGAAGCTCTTACCGACGATTACGGAGCACCAGAACGGCCGACGAGGTCGACGAACCACATATCTAGATCTGGGATGATGAGATCGACCCGCGAGACTGCTGGATCTAGATCCACAGACTCAAAGACAGAGAGTCGGAGAGGAAGGGAGAGCTAGAGGAGAGGACGAGAGGGCCCGAAGCAGTGCCGTGCCTGATTCCTGCGACGGCGGAGCGGCGGAGACCGCCGCTCGACGTCGCCGGAGAGGGAGGAGACAGAGTCGAGTCGTCGAGAGAGAGGAGAGCGACTGAGCGAGAGCGAGAGAGGCGGCCGGAGGCGGAGAGAAATGAGCGCTAGGGTTTGGAGCGGGGGGTGGCGGCTGGCCGGCTGGGGCGGCTTATATAGCCCCCTCCCAACGGTCGGATCTCATCACAACGGTCGGGAGGAGGGGCGTGAGGGTGAGGGGTGCTGGGCTGCGGGCTGGTGGTCGGGCCGCCACCGGGCCGGCCCATTTCGTGCCGTGCTTCGGGCCGGCACTATGGGCCGAGATGGCGGCCCAGGCACTAAACTCCCTTCGGGCCGGGCCAGCCCGAGGCACTATCCACCGGGCCTAGGGCCGGGCTAGGGCCGGGCTTTTTAGGGCCGTGCCTCGGGCCGCCCATCGTGCCCGGCCCATTTGGAAAACTATATTCCGCAGTTACATTTAAAAAAGTGACTGTGAGATGACGATGACATGAAGGGAAAGGACCAAATCCAAATTCTTGCCGCACTTCCATGCACAGATGGCTGCAAAGCCTTTTGGATCTTGAAGCAGATCAATCATGGAGTATATGCAGCTAGTGGAGCGGCCGGAACTCGATGCCATGGAGGACGAGGCCGCGCTTGGGGTACCAGCCCAGCGCCTCGAAGCTGGCCACCACGTCCTCGCCCTCGTCCCGCCCGGCCGTGCGCAGCCGCCCCATCTCCATCTCCCACCACCCGTCCTCCCTCCTCGCCGGCATCCGCACCTCCTGCCCCTGCTCGCCGCGCTCCTTATTCAGGCCACCGCAGCCGGCGCCGGCGCCCCTGAACTTGCGCGCCTCGGCGTCGTCGGGCCGGAGGCACACGGTGTGCCGCGTTGCCACGTCGCCGCCCACGGCCACCGCCGTCTCCTGGTCCGGGAAGCTCAGCCCGCGGTGAGACCCCTCGGGCGTGGTGTCGTACACCAGGTACGCCGCGTACGGTGTCGCCGGCGTCAGCGCCGCTGCTGGCAGCCGCCCGTAGATGTCCAGGCACGTGCACTCCACCAGCTCCGCCACCTCCGCGAACCTGTCCACCACCATGAATGGAATTGGAAGGTTTAGTTTGCAGATATATAATCTATCTATTATCTTAGTATTTGGCCAACAAACGGAGCCTCCACGTTCGCTCTCAAGGTCTAAAAATTCCCACGTTAATCGGAAAAAATAAGAAAATCTAAAATTACCCATCACTGCCATTACGTAAAATTTAGCCAAAAATACCCTCTTAACTATTTAAAAATTACCACTACTGCCATTACATAAAAAATAGCCTGAAACGTCCATATATATTTTTAAAAACCATCCACCAATGTCATTAGAAAAGTTACGTTCACTCTTAAGACATAGAAATTCCCACGTTAATCAAAGAAAAAAATTACAACTATCCTTACGTAAAAATTAGCCTAAAATAATCCATGTAACTATTTAAAAACTATCCACAATTGTCATTACATAAAATTAGCCTAAAACATCTCTATATCTTTATCATTTTCAAAATCATTTCCCACGTTAATCGGAGAAAATAAGAAAATCTAAAATTACCCACCACTGCCATTACGTAAAATTTAGCCAAAAATACCCTCTTAACTATTTAAAAATTACCACTACTGCCATTACATAAAAAATAGCCTAAAACGTCCATATATATTTTTAAAAACCATCCACCAATGTCATTAGAAAAGTTACGTTCACTCTTAAGACATAGAAATTCCCACGTTAATCAAAGGAAAAAATTACAACTATCCTTACGTAAAAATTAGCCTAAAATAATCCATGTAACTATTTAAAAACTATCCACAATTGTCATTACATAAAATTAGCCTAAAACATCTCTATATCTTTATCATTTTCAAAATCATCCACCAATATCATTACATAAAAATTAACCTAAAATACCACAATACTATTTAAAACAAAAAATAAATAAAATATTTGTTTATGTAAAGAAAGAATTAACCAGAATACTCATGCTTTATCTAAAAATTCACCCTTAAGACATAGAAATTTTTACGTTAATCAGAGAAAAAAATTGCAACTGTCGTCACGTAAACATTAGCCTAAAATAATCTATGTAACTATTTAAAAATTATTCACAATTGTCATTACATAAAAATTAGCCTAAAACATCTCTATATCTTTATCCTTTTGAAAATCATCCACCAATGTCATTCATAAATACTAACCTAAAATACCGCAATACTATTTAAAATAAAAAATAAATAAAATATTTTCTTACGTAAAGAAAGAATTAACCAAAATACTCATGCTTTCTCTAAAAACTATATACCTTTTTTCTTTACTATGAAATTAGTCAATCATTAATTATCCCATCATTGTCACTATAGAAACATAAATATAAAATTCTTTTTAGCTGATAAAGCTGCCAATTTATACCATTAACTAAAAACAACTCCAATCAAAGTTATTTAGTCAAAATAAAAATAAAAAAAATGTACATATGGAGTATACTTTTAAGAGATTGAACAACAAAGATAATAATAGTCTTAACAAAGAAAAATATTATGACAATACATGAATTATTTTGTCAACAATTTGGCATAATGTGTAACAAGACGACACCAGTAAAAAAAATAAATTTAGGAAAAACAATAAGTATGCAAAAATAGATATATATATATATACTATATACTTTAATTATATATACTAGCCGTGCAAATGCGCGGGACGTCTCTCTTGTTATAATAATATTCATGCTGCTGCAGGAGCAAGAGCCGGCGTCGCCATCGACGCCGACGCGGCACGTCACTGGCGACAACGAATTGGTAGGGCATTTGGCATTTCGAACCCAACAACAGTGACAGTCTGAAGGAAATCAGGTGCCAAGATATGGGGCCATTGCAGGGTCTTCCCTGGAGTTGACTAGCTAAGCTAGTGGGCAGTGGCCACGATGATTCGTCCTCTATTTTTTCTACGGCGTGGTTGACAAGCCTTGCAGTGGATCGAGCTTTTTCTGAAAGCTAAGTAGCATTAGCAAAAATCGTGACAGCAACAACTAACATACTCAACATTCTAAGAGGAATATCAAGAGATGCTCCGCAAATCCATCTGTTTTCCAAGATGCATGTTGTTTTAATATTATTATTAATCAAAATTTTCTAATCTAGACCAAACTTATAAAAGGATGTACAGTGGCTAATGCAGAAATCCAGAGAGAGGGCTGAGCCCCTTTCTTCCTCCTCGATCCATCTTCTATTTTCTTCTTCAACTTCCTCTTCTACTTTCTCTTCCTCACCTTAATTCTCAGTTGAAACATCAATGTAGGGGGCTGAGCCCCCTCAGCCCCCCTCCTCCCACCACCCCACCCCCCCTTTGGCTCCGCCTCTGAGGATGTACCAACACCCTTACACCTACATCTCCAAATAGGTTACGCTGGTGACGATTTGCTTGAACCTTTTTTTTAACCTAACAGTAACAGTGACAACCTCGGGTAAAATGTGGTGCCAAAGATATGGAGCCATTGCACCGTGCAATCAATCACCCTGGAAGTTGTGATTTCTACTGGTTTTCTCTGGTGTGTTTGGAAAACATTAGGCGGAGCATTTTTCAAAGCTAAGTTCTCCCTACCTTATTTAGTTATTTATTTGGAAAAGGAGGGAGTGGTTGAATCTTGACAGCAACAACTAACAAGCTCAACAACAGTCTTTTTCATCTTTTTTTGAGTAATAGTATCATAATTTTATTCTGCAGCGTTGGGATAATTTATTCTTCCAAGTCATAGAGAAACCTGTATAATTCCCAAGAACTTCACATCAGAACAGTACTGTTCCCAAGTTGATTTATGTATAGGATGTACACCTAGGTAGCTTTGGTGTGTGTTTTTATCATCATGGATACAGGGAATTTAAGTGTGAGAGAGATAATCAAGAAAATATATATTTTTTTAAAATTTTTGAAGAATATATATGGTGAAGAAGAACAATCAGTAGTGAACCTGGAGAGCGGGTGTGGCGTGAACCTCCAGCTGAACTCGCCGTCGTCCCATGGCAGGCTGAGCCTCCGCGCCGACAGCGCGTAGCACTTGGCGCCGGTGGCCCTGTCGAGGCACACCCGGCAGCCGCCGTCCTCGCCGACGGCGGGCGCGGTGGCGGCGTCGCAGAGGCCGAGGTAGGCGTCCTTCTGCCTCTTCTTCTTGCTGCCGCTCTTGGCCGGGGCCGCGGCCTGGAGGAGGAAGTGGGCGCCGTCGGTGGGGATGAAGCGGCGCCAGACGTGGTCCGAGTCCGCGGCGGCGCGGAAGGACGGCGAGACGGCGGCGCAGCGGGAGGCGTCGCGCGGGGAGGTGAGCGCGATGGCCAGCGCCAGGCACTCCTCCGGCAGGTCCCCCAGCTGCGTCGTCCCCTGCTGCTGCTGCTGCCTCCTGGCCTCCGCCGCCGCCGCCATCGCCGAGTTTGTTGGTCTGTTCGAGGCCGCGGAGAAGTAGTGCCCCTAAAAAGGGAAAGGTGATTGAAATCGGAGAAGAATCTCTCTCAGTCTCAGCCTAAAAGGGGAGACACCAGAATAGCTGGCAGCAGTTGCCGACGTGGTACTGCCTGCCATGGCATCCTAGACGGCGGCGAGCTTATATAGCAGCTGTGCTCTCATGGTCATGGGGTTGATCTGGCTGGGTGCCGTCGGGGGTCGGCGACAGCGACTGCCGGCGGCGGGGTGCCCACCGCGCTATTCGTCAGCAGCGCGAACGAAGGACGCAACGGCGCTTGCCTTGTCGTGTATGATAGATGTGAGTGACGTTGCAAGTAAGAAGGTGGAAGATTCGACGCGGCCGGCCGGCGGCTCTTCTTGTGCTTGCGTAGAGTAGAGTACCACTTGCATGGCGCAGTCAGGGACTCACGGTGAGATCGATGTGATTGACGCCGTCGTCTGGCGAGATCCGAGGAGGAGCCGACGTGGCATCTGATGATCTGGCGCGGCGGATGGGATCACCGGCGATGGCTAGCTGAGGAGGATCCCCGGCGGCTCCACGCGCGGCCGGGCCTGCCGCTCGTACGTCAGCATGTACGAAGATAAGATTCTTTTTCGTCCATTTCTGGCGGCTCCATTATTGGCTCGATGGCCATTTCTGGCGGTCGCGCCCGGCCCATAGCACGTCCATCCTCTGTCAATCTGTCGCGAACAACGCCAACGGACCGGCCGGATCGGATCATCGTCGTCCACCTCCGACCTGGCCGCCGACAGGCTCCTCGCTCCTGTGTGCGCGTGCTCCGTTCAAGCATCCACCGCCCACCGGTCCAGCAGCCATGCTGACAAAAAACCACCCCAGCATGCATGCAGCCAGATGCGTATCCAGGCTTGAATTGTCGTCGTCCATATTATTCAAGGTCATCAACTCTATCGCTAATAAGTAACAAACGATTTGAATAATATTTTTCCCCTTCTTTATAGAAAAAAAATTCACGTACGTCCCTGCAGGCATGGCCATACCATATTCATCCATCTCGATCAAGCTCAGCGGCGTGCGAGTTGAGCTTGCGCCCGTGTAACATCCCGGATTTTTCCGGAATGTTCCTTGATTGCAAAATGTGGATTTCAAAATTTTTGTTTGCATTGTCGTGAAAACACCTAGAATTGCCTTCTTGTGAACCTCCCTAAATTCCTAGGAAATTAAAATTTACCTTTAATTTATGCTTAGGGATAATTGAATGCTAGAGTGATTTGGTTCTTTTTGGTTTTAAGTGATTGCTTGAGTGGAATTTATATTTGAATTCAAACCGTTCAAATATAAATTCATAACCTAACTAAACTAATCCCAAAACCTAAACCCCTAACAGGCCTAATCTCCCAGACCCGACCCACCTAACCCTTTAGCCCGGCCCGGCCCAACTCTCTCCTATCTCCTATCTCCTTCTCTCTTCCGGCCCAGTCCAGCCGACGCTCGGCCCGACCCGCACCGGCCTCCTCCTTCCCTCTTTCTTCCCCCGCGCGCGGCCCACCAAGGCCCAGCTCGCGCGCGCCGGCCCGATCGTCCGCGCGGACGTTGCCCGCTCCCTTCTTTCCTCGCTGACACGCAGACCCCACGGCAACAGCGCCTTCTTCCTCGTCACGCAGCCGCGCGCCGCCGGCTCTGCTTTCCGCTCGCGCGCGCCAGCTCTGCACCCGCATTCCGCGCCGGTCGCGCAACCGCCTCGGCCCCACCCATGTGCTCCTGCCTCCTCGCTCATCCCTTGGCCGCCAAGATAGCTCCTCGCCCACGGCTTCTCCCCATCCCCAATCCTCCCGCCTTTATAAGCCGCTCCCCTCTTTGTTCCCCATCGCCGAATTCGCCAAGGGCGAAGCCCTAAGCAATTTCCCCCATCACGCAACCAAGTAGAGGAGTAGGAGGAGGAACCCGTGGAGAAGAAGCTGCTCGGCGTAAGGACCAGAAGCGCCGTTCGGGCGAAGCCGCCGCGCCGCCGTGTCACCAACGCACCGCCACCGCGCCGAGGAGGAGAAGGATCCGACGAGGAGCAGCCGACGGGAAGCATCGCCGCGAAGAGTTCCGCGAGCCGAACCACGACGTCGTCGAGCCGGGCACGCCCTTCTTCTTCACCCAATTCGTGAGTCTCACCGTCATCTTCCCCGCCATGCTCTGTTCGCCGTGCTCTGTGTTGTCACCGGCCGTCGCGCCGCCATGAACGTCCCTGAGAAGCTTTGCCCGCTAGATTCCTCTGCCTGATCGGCCTTCGAGCCGCCACCAAACCTTCTGCAGGAACCCAAAGCCGAACCCCCCTTTTCCCCCTTCTCCGAGTCGCCTAGCTCCGCGCCATGGCGCTCGTCGCCGTGGTCGCCGCGCTCGCATTCCCCGCCGCCTCGCCGTGCACTTCCCCAGTCCCTAGGCCCTTCTGCTCGTGCCGTTGAACCTTGCGCGCGTGACGCCGCGGACTGGAGGACCGGGCCGTGTGCACGGAGCTGGCACCGCCCGTTCTCACCACCGTGACCTCGCTGCTCGCCGCCGCGTTCGCGCTCTGGCGCGCCGCGGAAAACCACACCGGAGACCACACACGCGCCAAGCCGCAAAACCCACACTGGATCCCGCGCCCGAACCCTGTCACTGCCATGTGGGCCCCGGGGCACCGGTGCCACTGACTCGCGGGCCACCCCATCAGCCGCCTCGGGCCGTAACCGAGCCGAGCCACCGCCGCAGCCAAACCGGCCGTGGGCCGTATCCATTCGGCCCGTTAACCCTTTTCCCCTCTTTTGGACCGAACCATAAGTCTGTTAAGGCACCTTGAACTCTGAAGCCCGCACAAGATCCGGCCCATGAAGCAGCCCATCGACCGCCCTTTTTTCTTTCCTAACTGACAGCTCGGTCCCACACGTCAGCCTCACGCAGTCACTGACAGGCCGGCCCCACCTGTCATACACAGCAACCCCACTGACCTGTGGACCCCACACCGTTGACCGTTGACCGGTCAACGCTGACGTCATCATGACGTCAGCAGTGGCCGACCCCACTGATGACGTCAGCATGCCACGTGGCGCGCTCTGGAGCTGACACGTGTCGCTTCCTGGTGCTGCCACGTGTCACTGTCTTTTTCTTTTTCTTTTTCGGAATTTCAGGAATAGATTTATCTAAGAAAATTCATAATAAATTCATCCTAGCTCAGAAAATTATGAAACTAGTCTCTATAAATTCCTAAAATCATGCTCTACGCGTTAGAACAGGAGTTGAGTGCTTTTGGCTCTTATTGCTTCTTATTTGGAGTTTATTTGCTTAGATGCCGTTGTTTATTTTAACGTGTTCTAGGATCTGAGGAAGATCTAGAAGACTTCGTGGACTTCGTCAACTTGAACTTCATCAAATGAAGACTTGTGCGACTACATCAAGATGAGTCTGGATCGTAAAGTCACAGGTGTCCACGCCCATCCTACTTTTGAATCCTATTAGGCATTGCTTCTAGTATGCTAGTGCTTTACTTTCTCGCATGATGATGATAATGACCTATTGCATGGCCTTATTTACTTAACGTTATCCTTGATAAACCCAATACACTTTGATGCTATGAACTTGCTATGCTTGCATGTGTATGGGCGGGTGTGATAGGATTCTTGGCGTGTGTGGGGCAAAAACCCGGGAAAGGAGTAAGGGGTTTTGGGAACTTTGCGGGGGTGAGCAGCTTAACTCGATCTTCGTATCGAGGGCTTGGGGTGTGTGCTTGGGCACATCCTGTGTGGTACCTGTGGCGGGTACACGTTCTTTGTGTTACTTGAGGAGTTTGGCGGCAATACCTGTAATGGGTGCGCGAGCGGACCACTGGAGGTGGATACGCTATTTGACGGTGACGCTCACCCCGGCACCAAAAACCGAGTTGGATTGGCTACTGGAGGAAGGAAACCCGTGCCCACCACTTACACTTAATGGGGGGTGTTCCAGCCAGCCTAGTTAAGTGCGGTACCCGGACTGTAAGGAGTTAGCGGAAGTGTGTGGGGGAAAAGGCGGAGACCTTTGTCCCCCGAAAGAGGCTCATACCCCGGGATCTGGCCACCGCGGGGGAGGCCATCACAGTTCTCGGGCACCGAGTTGCGTCCTCAGTGTATCCTAGGCCGGGAAAAGCAGGAGGGTACCGTTCACTGGCTAGGGTCTGTGCTGTGGGTTGTGTCTCAGTCGGCTTGCAACCGACTTGCAGCCCGAGTGGGTCCAGGGGCACAAACTCTGCAGAGTATAATCTTTACGTAAAGCCGTGTCCACGGTCAAGGACAGCCTTCCCACCTTCCTTTCCGCCATTGTTTTAGGGATTTCTACCTCCCCTCTAGAGTAGGGCCTGCCTCGGGCAGTTGAGATGTGAAGGGTGGGAGCTTTCACATCGCCTAGAGAGTGATGAGTGGAAGATATTGGAGTCGGGTACCTGGTGCGCCAGGATTGCTCGTGGTGTTGTGAGAATGGTTTGGGATGGAGATGCTGCTGCTTGCATAGGATGAACCTTAAGCCTATCCTTGATATTTCTTATACTAGATTTAGGCCACCTTAAAGCTTGCATTACGGATGGTGACGTGGACCTGTCCCAATCCTTGGGGGCAGTTTGTGAATGAACAGGTGTAGACTCAAAGTACAAGACCAATTCCGGTGGAGTTGGTGAGAAGGTTGCTGTGCTATGCTCAAGTGTTGCCTGTGGAAGTGGCGCCCTGAAGATGAAGCTGGCATGAAGCCTAGTTACCGTTGCGTTGGTTTTCACATTGTCGTTTAGCCCAAGGGGCATGTATCAGTACGCTTTCCGTTGTATCCTTGTTGTAAAGCTAACTCTGATGATTGTAATCGTTGTATGGATGTGATATCCTTCTGAAATGAGCTCTGTACGTGATAGCTGTTGATTCTGGGACTATCACAATGGTACAGGGATTCGGATTCTCGTAATTGAAAATCCGGGTCGTTTCAGCCCGGGCTGGGGACATATATAGTATTAGTCGCCACGGCTGACCACAGATAATTAATGAGGATTCAGCTCATGTGTTAAGAATGCTTGCTTGATCATTGGCACAACCGAGACCAAGGAAACTTCCTTCTTCAGCGACGACGATGTCTGGTCTAATAGCTAGGAATTAATCAGCTCATGCTATGGGGTTACTCGATCCATTACGTACGGTTAATAAAGAACCCCTTGCATCAGTAAGATTTAGCAGGACGATTTCATTCATCCCTCATTATATATGCTTGTACTAATTGGACCTGCACTAGTCCATCAACCCATACTCCCGCACGGGCTAATATTTTAAAAAATAATTTTGTTTAAAAATTATTTATAAATTAAACTCACAATTTTTTTACATATTACTCTTTCATTTTTTCAATACTTCAACATAATAATCATCAAGATGTGTACTTATTTTTTTATTTGTGATTGATTTTTAATTAGTAATTACTCTATACACTTTTCATCCACATTCACATTTTTTTATTTTGTATCGCACCTCCATACATTATATTTAGTATAAAAATCAATATTTTTCATCACTTCCTCACATATACATGTATAAATGGTCTACATATTGACACTTATCATGCGTGTATACCTTAATTTATTATTTCTATAGAATCATATATTAGTTTACTTTTGGACTTTTCGGTAAGATGGACATGAAAATAATTAGATTAAAATTTAGGTGTTTAGTTTAGGTTATCTTTAATAAAGATATACATGGGTAACTTAGATACAAATTTCGAATGTCATTTTATCATTTATAATGACATGCAGAGTAAATTAGATAAATATTATGAGGTTAATTTAAATTATTTTTCATAATGTCATAGCTTGATAGTTTAGATATAGTTTTAGAGTTTATTTTATAATGATAATGGTGCGTAACTTTCTAAAAATTATAATTGGCTATGGTTATTAGAGTTTACATGATTGATGTTTCTGATTTCTGTGAGAATTTCTCGGATTTGTTTTTTTTCTAGCATGTCTTGTAAGAACTAATGCAGAGTCTCCAATTAAAAAATTAAGACTACATTGCTACTAAACTATTACCTTGAGCTATCTCTCATTTGTTAAATATTTGAACACAGTACCTATACAGATATATACTTATTATTTTCATCTGATTGTGGTAGATTTTAGTGAGTAATTACTCTATAATGTTTTTATACACATTTATAATCTTTAAATTTTCACTTTGCATCACATGTATACGCTCGAAGTTATTTAATAAACCCTAAGTTTGAACTATAATTTTAACACAGAAATCTATATTCTCATCACTTCCTCTGTATCTTTATAAATGACAACACACATCATGCGTATATGCCTTAATCATTATATCATAAACCAATAAAGTATGAAATACATAATTTAGAATCTTATATTGGTGTATATTTTCTATTAAGGTGATTTAGATTCAAATGTAGGTTTACCTCATGTTATTTTTAGTAATGACATATGTGGGTAATATAAAAGTAAAGTTAAGGGGTTATTTTAAGTTATTTTTTAAGTATTCGTAGTGAGTAATTTACTTGCAAATTTAGGAGGTTATTTTAAATATTGTTTATAATGGCATAAGTGGGTAATTTTGATGAAGATTAGAGGGTTATTTTGTTTATTTTATATAATGGCAGAGGTGGGTAATTTAGATATAGATTTAGGGGGTTACTTTAAGCTATTTTCATAATGGCATAGGTGGGTAATTTTTTTAAAAAACATAATAGATCTAATGGCTATGATGATTTGAGTGTTCCAATTGATGGCTAGATGTTTTGCTTTTTTGTGAGAATTTCTATGATTTCTCTCTTTTTCTAGAGTGTCCATCTAGGATTCTAGGTGGCTTCACCTGGATGCTTCAAAAGGAGCCTCCAATTAGTAATAGTAAGATAAGATAAGATGCTGAGTCATTTGCTTGTCAAATTTGCCTTGGACCGGCCACTGCACATAATGGGTTCGACACAAGTTAACAAGCGCATCAACATATTATAAGGGTATAATATTTTTTTGAGCGCATCAACAAGTTAACAGACTATTTTTTTGAGCATATTTTCCACAGACTTACAGAGCTCCGAGTCCCTCTCCAAATCAGCGTGAAATCAAGAATCCACTGGACTGGGCCACAAGTCTCTCGATGGGCCGGGCCGTCGGTTTCAGACCCAGCGCGCGACGAAGGGACTCTGAATTTTGGTTGCGTCAGGTTTGGGGCCGGCTTTGGGGCTGGCTCATTGAAAAGACCCCAGGCTAACTGTATTCTATTCTATTCACGCCCAGTTGATTTATTCTAGAACAATCAATCCACAGCAGTACGTCAAGGTTTCTGGGTTGAGCCGGGCGATTCGATTCTCCCGTCTAGGGTTCTGCAGATTATTCCTGCTGGTAAGATTATCAACGATTGTTACTGTTTGCAAGCCGCCGCATATGTAGTAGTTTCTGTTTACTGTTCCCCGTCCTGTAGAGGCTCTAGTCCTCAGGATCGATCTAATATATACCTGGTAACTTTGCTGCTGAGATTTGCATTGCTGTTTGGGTTGTCGATATTAATTTGCAGATCACAGCTTTGCTTTTCGATCTATTGATTTGCTAGAGTTAGAGCTAATCAGGTCTGGGGATTACCTTCTACATGTTACGATATTGCTGCATGCTGCTCCTACAAAAACTTGATGGAGTAGTTTTAGTTCGCAATGCCTTGTTCTCTAATTCCATTGTTATTTGGACTAGTGCTATAATAGTAGTAAAAAATAATAGTGGGCCTCTATTATTCCGGCCTTCCTTGCAAATCTGAATTTGAGCCTGTGGCATCAGATCTCGCTTAGACAAGGGTTACAACGTCCTATGAATCTCAACTTAATTACTCTATGTTCCACCATGCAGGGTTGGTAATTCGTTGTGAAACATACAAGGAGGATAGATATGGCGTGCAAAGATGAAGAGGGAAATAACAGGCAGCCTCAATGGTCAGAACTGTTGCCAGAACTGCTCTCCATGATATGCCACCGGCTCTGCCCAATCGATGTTCCTCGCTTTCGATCAGTTTGCAAGCACTGGAATTCTTGTGGATTCACTGTCTACCCTGCGGATATCACTCCGATTCTCGTCAGCGACACTATCGTCGACGACTCTGGCCTGATCCGCTGCTACAGCCCCTACCTTAACAAGATGTTTATGGTCAGTACCCCTCTGATAGCACCGGGAAGCAGGATCTTCTCAGTGGATGCAAATGGTTGGGCTATGCTCAGGGGGCCAGGCAAGAGCGTCTGGTTGGGTAATCTCTTGGATGGCATCGCACTCGAGACTATTACCGAATCCGAATACCGTGGAGGAGAATTCTGTTGTTCCCATGAGGATGGGACTGGATCCAGAGCTACGGGGAATCTTTGGCATGTATGCTACTAGGAACGGCGTGATATGCCAGAGCTGGAATGGAGAGAGCTGGAAGTGCTTTCAGGTCTACCCAGGTGATTTCACAATGTCCCACTGCAAACCTGTGCTGCACAAGGGGCTATGGTACTGTCTGGGAGAAACAGGATGTGTAGGGGTCTTCGATCCCGTAGAAATCAAGTGGACCGTCCTCGACGAACCCACCGGATTTGGGCCGGAGTTGTTGTACAAGAGATGCTACCTGGTTGAATCGCAGGGGGAGCTGCTTGCCGTCTTGACAGGCATGAATGGCACGCCCGTCTATGTGCTGAGGCTCAACGAGGAAGAGATGACGTGGGAGAGGATGGAGTCACTGGGTAGCAGAGCAATCTTTACAGGGACAGTGACGTCATGTTCGATGGATGAGCCACCGGCAGCCATGGCAAACAAGGTGTATCTTCCCAAGTTCTACAGGCGGCCTCAGGTAGTCCAGGCACAGCTCGTCATATCCGGGGGTCGCCTCGGCTTTGTGCCGGAGACAAAGGAGAGGCAACAAACTGGCTCTAATGGTGCCATTGGAGATAAGGATGGTGCATGGTGCTATGACCTGGAGTTGGACTCTGAGGTCGACAAGCAGATTGTTGGCTGCAAGACATTGATGCAGTACATCTGGATTAACCTTGGTCGTGCTTCACCATAGATAAGTTTGATATGATCGCTACAGCCTGAGCTTGAAATTGATGTTAGTTTTGCCTTTGCACAATCTTGGTAATTTTGAAAGTATCTTGACATTGGTGTATGTGAATATACAATGTCACTGTTTTGTCCAGTTGTTTGTTTCATCATTAATATTTGCAATATATCGGGACGGGATCCTCAAGCACAATTAATCTTTCCTATCAAATAAAGAAAAGGCTAAAAAAATTTGAATCCTAGAACTGCAAACAAACATGGGATGTTACATCCACACTGTGTGCGTGATGTGCACTTCTAATAAACAGAACAGACTCCACTGGAACTTGTAATAAACAGAACAGTGAGGTGCACACTTTGCTCTCACGGTGAGACAACGATCTTGATCGCTGGGGCAGGGGCAATGCATTCACATTGTGAAGCCGATGTAGTAGCAGCTTGGTTATTATTTGCAGCTTCTTGTATTCTTTGCATTGCAATTTTCACTCTGTCCTCTTTCGGAAGCCGAAGCTGCACCCTCTGCTGCCTTTCTGCATATGTCTCCAATCCTGCGTACGACATCAGGAGCCAGACGAAGGAGAGGTACTCCCCGCCAGAGCCTAGGCTTTTGGCGTGCAGGAAACCCCTGCACCTTCCGGCAGAAAAGCAGAGCATCTCCACCCACACGCCTTTGATCACCTCCCACATCCTCTGCTCATCGCCTAATCGCATCAGCTCTCGACAAAGGACCCAGGCGTCATGGATAAAACCTTCTCTAGAACTGGAATCCACCTTATCAATGATCTTCCGTGTAAGATCCCTTTCGTCCACTAGAGGTAGATCTTCACCATGCAGCAAGTCCTCAATTTCTCTGTAGGCAGCTTTGAACAGGTGTCTTCTGCTGCCAGGCATTAGCATCTCAGTGTTAGCAAACAATAAGTGCATCATGTAGTTGGAGATTTCCCTGCATCGGCTAACACATTCTTGATCAGGAGATGCGCGCTTACGATGAAAGCAAAAATCCGTTGCCACATGCCACAGAAGGACGCTTTCATCAAATGGCTTCTCTATACTCTCACTGATGTGCCGCCCACATCCCTTCTCCCTTAGTATCCAATGGCCCCTGATGTCGCCGAATGCCCTGTAGCTCTCAGCATCCGATATGTATTCCAGCCATCCGTGTTTAGCATGAGCACGAACTAATTTTGCAATGTCTCTAGATGACTTGCAGGTGGACCAATAGGTGTCAAAAAAGCCTCTCAGTTGTAAACAACCCATGATGCTCAACAACCAGGTGTCCCTCTTGTTGCGGGCAAAGAATCCTATAAGGCTGTGCTGGAGAACAGTGTCAGGCCAGTCCCATGAAAATATTGCAAGCGAGAAGATCGAAATGATCTCCAACAAAAATGTGGTGTACAACAGTATATATGTGACAATCACATCGATGCCATTATAGACCTGCTTATGACTACTATGGAAGAGACCAATGGACGTGATTGGCAGGGCTATTGTGAACATCTGTGTACACCGAGCACAGTAGCTGGCATAAGACGAATGATAAATGCTGCCAATATCCTTAGTGTAAAGAAGATCAAAGAGCATGGAGAGATCGAAACGTAGCACTCGGTATGCTTCTTTATCATTGAGGGACCAGAAGTAATAAAAGTTTGTATAACGGCCGGAATGTGCATGTACGGCATCTATGAATAGCTTATGTCCACTCAAAATAAAGGATGTCATATCTGTCTCGTCGTGCAAAGATTCGAGAACCCGTGATCCTGGAGGATCTTTGTTATGCTTAGCAAAATCTCTGGCTTTTTGTACGTACTCTTCAAGATCTACTTCTCTGTTTGTAGATTTAGTCCTGCTATTGTCCGCAGCCAAAGAGCAGACTAGGTTATTAAAGCTAACACTCTTGAGGGCCAAGGGCTTCTCAAAGCATTTGAAAACCCCAGGGATGAAAAGCACAATTGCTGCCGCAAGTAACCTCTTATCAGCTGATGCGGACCATGACTTACAAAACACGTACAGAGCCACTGTGACCTGAGAGAAAGAATCATCAGAGCTATATATATATATATATATTTATATATATATATATATATATATATATATTCTCTATTTAACTCTCTAGGTGTAGAATAACTATTAAGCACGCTAGCCACCCTGTACGTCCGACCGAAGGCCACCAATGTGCCTGACCCACAACCGGAAAATATCTCTCTTTGACCGGAAATTTACAGTTCTCACCGGAATATGAACTGTGACCGGAATTTACGGTCAAATAATAACAAATTTCCGGTTACAAATAAAAAATTCTGGTTGGATCCAGCCTGCGACCTCATTTTCCTGTCACCATCAATTTTCCGCTCACAAAGAAATTTTTCGGTTGCATTCTCGAAGCATTAAATTCCGCTCATCATTTTCCGGTCAGATTATCACTTTTCCGGTCACAAATGTTGTTTTTCCGGTTACGGGATTTTCACTCCCTCGCACACGGAGCCTCTGGCGCGCTTAATAGTTATTCTACACCCAGGGTGTTAAATAGCGCCACCCTACACACACACACACACACACACACACACCCACCCACCCACCAAGTGATGATAAATTTGCAAATATCAGGGAATCAAAACCCTGTAGGGCTTGTTCGGTTGGAGTGGAATTGAAGTAGATTGGAGGGGATTCAATCCCCAAAAAGTCAGAATCCCCTTCAGACCCCCTCAATCCCCTTCAAATCCATGGAGATTGCAAATAAACGGAAAAGCCCGTATTGGATTTATGATAATGGTGCCTGACCTGGGATAGTGCGGTCACAATGTGCCGTCTCCAGAGCTCGTTGTCTTCTATGTTGTATGCCGAAATGGTAACCTGTCCTCCGAGGTGCATTAGAAGGATAGGTGTCCAAAACACCTCCAGTTCACGACTATAATGCGCAGAACTGTGCTGCACCTTGCTTTGGCGGTTGAAAAGGGTGGCGAGGGCGTATATCGCCAAAGCATCGCTGCCTAGGTATGACAGCCAGATGAAGAATCTGTACAAGGGCCGTATAGCTGACTTACGAGAGGGGGCAAAGAATGTGAGGTACAGCTGAATGGCGAGGCTGCCCAAGACAAGGATGCTAGCTGCCACTCCTCCCACCATTGCACAGCGCTTGAGAGGTCCATCTAATTTGCTTTCTCCCTTTCCTGATAGTGGTGTGATGTTTGCGCACAGGTTGATGATGTGCACCAGCAAATTACAATCTATCGCTAACCGCATCTCGCAGCTGCCTAAGTGTAACATCCCTAGTTCAAATTTTGGTGAATTTTAAAATTTTTGTGCAACATGTGTGTTAACTCCAAGAATAATACTTCTCTCTCTAAAAATTTCCTAATAAATATTCATGTGCATTGCATTAGGAAGTTAATTGTTAGAGTGATTTGGTTTCTTTCGGTTTATGTGTGTGCTTGAGTGGAATTTGTATTTGAGTTTAAACCGTTCAAATACAAATTCAAATACTAACTCTAACTAAACAAACTCTCCCGGGCCTAAATCCCAAAACCCAACCAGCCGGCCCATCTTCTCCTCTCCCTATCTTTTTCCCCCTCGGCCCGGCATCCGGCCCAGCAGGCCAGCCCAGCACCCGGCCCACCAGCGCCATCTCCTCTCTTCTCCTTCTTCAGTCGCCGACGCGTGGGCCCGAGCCGCACAACACCTTCTTCCTCCTCATGCCTCTGCCTCACGCGCGCCGCGACGCCGTCCGCAACGCGCCCGCGTCAGCATCTCCCTCCGCGATTCGCGCCAAGCCGCAACCGCCCGGGGCCCGCCCATGTGCGCCTGCCCCCGCTTCTCCCTTGGCCGCCAAGGAGGCTCCTCGCCCACGGCATCAACTCCTCCCCCAAGTCTCCCCCTTCTATTTAAGCCGCCCCCTCCTCTCTGTTGAATCCATCGCCCAAATCACCAAGGGGCGAAGCCCTGAGCAGTTTCCCCTTCACGCAAGGAGGTAGAGGAGTAGGAGGAGGAATCCGTGGAGGTGAAGTCACTGAAGAGGAGGCGGTCCGCGTGGAGCTGCTCGACGCCGTGTCGCTGCCGCTCGCCGCCGCGCCAAGGAGAGCGAGAAGACCGACGAGAAGGACGCGCCGAGAAGCCGTACCGCGAGCACTACATCACGTTCAGCCTCACGTTCTTCTTCCAACCCCGCCGTAAGATCCCCACTCCCTTCTCCGCCGCACGCCATGCTCTGGTCCGCGCCGCCGCGCACGATCTCTGCTCCGCTCCATGTGATGTTTGACCTCCGCGTCGCTCCTATGATCCAGATGCCAGGCCGGCCTTCGTGCCGCATGCCCTCTTGTGCAGGAAACCCAAACCGAACTCTTCCCCAACCTCTGAACCTCCTGCTCGCCGTCGTGCGCTCGTCGTGAACTGGGCGCAACGGCGTTCGCCGTCCTGGTGTCTCTGCTCTCCCTGCTTCTCTCTACGCCCGCACCCTTGATTCATTCGCGTACACACCGCGGGCAGGCGGCCCGGGCCGTGGATCGCGAAGCCACCGCTGCTTGCTGCTCATCGCCGTTCGCACCGCCCTGATTCGCCGCCATGGCGTCCTTGCCACGGTGCCGCGCCGAGCTCGCCCAGCCCTTGTCTGTGCCGCGACCTCATGCGTTGGGACCGCGCTTGGCCGCGTGCAGGTGGCCGCGCCAACGCGCCAAGTGACCAAGCCAGGAGGCCGCGCCGCCGTGTCGAACGCCCACGCCTGGAGGACGCCACCGCAAGCCGTGACTGCGCTCTGGAGTTCGTCGGGGAAAAGCCGCACGCTGGATCACACGCACAGCTAGCCACACCAGCCACAGCCGATCCCGCCTCCACTTCTTCGTCTCTCTGTCTGTGGACCCGGGCGCCCCGAACCACTGACCTGTGGGCCCGCCGCGACAGCCCAACTCCACCGGTTTCCCCGCGCTGGCAAAATGGCCGTGGGCCGCATCCTTGAGGCCCACGAACCCGACCTTAATCTGGACCGAAGCCCGCAAGAAGAAAAGACCCAAGAGCGGCCCGTGTACCTCTTTTCCTTTTTCCCGCCTGACAAGCCGGCCCCACCTGTCATACACTGTGAACCGCTGACATGTGGACCCCCCTGTTGACCGTTGACCGTTGACCGGTCAATGCTGACGTCATCATGACGTCAGCAGTGGCCGACCCCACTGATGACGTCATGCTGACGTCAGCATGCCACGTGGCGCGCCCTGGAGCTGACACGTGTCGCTTCCTGGTGCTGCCACGTGTCACTGCTTTTTCTTTTTCTTTTTCGGAATTTCAGGAATAGATTTATCTACGAAAATTCATAATAAATTCATCCTAGCTCAGAAAATTATGAAACTAGTCTCTATAAATTCCTAAAATCATGCTCTACGCATTAGAACAGGAGTTGAGTGCTTTTGGCTCTTCTTGCTTCTTCTTTGGAATTTATTTGATTATAGGTCCGATGTATTTTATTTCCCGTGATTAGGATCAGCTGAGGAAGATCCAGGAAGAGACGTCTTCTACCACTTCACTGAGGAACAAGCTGAAGAGTACCACTACTTAACGCAAGGTTCACGCCCATCCGTCTTTGAATCCTATTTAGGCATTGCAACTAGTATGCTAGCGCTTTACTTTACCGCATGATGATGATTCTGTCCTATTGCATAGCCTTGTTTAATTACCGTATTCCTTGATAAACCTGCTTTACTTTGATGCGATGCTTGCATGTGTTATGGGATGGATGTGATAGGATTCTTGGCGTGTGTGGGGCAAAAACCCGGGAAAGGAGTAAGGGGTTTTGGGAACTTTGCGGGGGTGAGCAGATTAACTCGATCTTCGTATCGAGGGCTTGGGGTGTGTGCTTGGGCACATCCTGTGTGGTACCTGTGGCGGGTACATGTTCTTTGTGTTACTTGAGGAGTATGGCGGCAATACCTGTAATGGGTGCGCGATGCGGACCACTGGAGGTGGATACGCTATTTGACGGTGACGCTCACCCCGGCACCAAAAACCGAGTTGGATTGGCAACTGGAGGAAGGAAACCCGTGCCCACCACTTACATCTACTGGGGGGTGTTCCAGCCAGCCTAGTTAGTGCGGTACCCGGACTGTAGGAGTTAGCGGAAGTGTGTGGGGGAAAAGGCGGAGACCTTTGTCCCCCGAAAGAGGCTCATACCCCGGGATCTGGCCACCGCGGGGGAGGCCATCACAGTTCTCGGGCACCGAGTTGCGTCCTCAGTGTATCCTAGGCCGGGAAAAGCAGGAGGGTACCGTTCACTGGCTAGGGTCTGTGCTGTGGGTTGTGTCTCAGTCGGGTCATGACCGACTTGCAGCCCGAGTGGGTCCAGGGGTACAAACTCTGCAGAGTATAATCTTTACGTAAAGCCGAGTCCACGGTTAAGGACAGCCTTCCCACCTTCCTTTCCGCCATTGTTTTAGGGATTTCTACCTCCCCTCTAGATTAGGGCCTGCCTCGGGCAGTTGAGATGTGAAGGGTGGGAGCTTTCACATCGCCTAGAGAGTGATGAGTGGAAGATATTGGTGACGGGTACCTGGTGAGCCAGGATTGCTCGTAGGTGATGTGAGAATGGTTTTGGGATGAAGATGCTGCTTGCATAGGATTAACCTTAAGCCTATCCTTGATATTTTCTTATACTAGAATTAGGCCACTTAAAGCTTGCATTACGGATGGTGACGTGGAACTGTTCCATTCCTTGGGAACAGCTTGTGATGATGCAGGATACGAGAGTGAGTAAGACAACCAAGCTGATGGTTGGTACGATTGAGGTTGCTGCCGCGCTCAAGCTGAAGAGCCTGTGGGGATGACCGCCAAGACAGAAGACTAGCTACCGCTTCGCTTAGTATTTCTTTTTGTCGCATTTAGCCCAAGGGGCTTGTAATAAACGTACTACCAGAGTTATCCACTATTGTAAGACTTCAATGTAATGTTTTATTCTTTTATTCGAAGAATGGATGTGATATTCTGCTGGAATGAGTTCTGTACGTGTTAGCTGTTGATCCTGGGACTAACACAATGGTGCAGGGATTCGGATTCATAGAAATATGAGTCCGGGTCGTTTCACTAAGACAAGGATGTGCGGCGCTGCCACTCTTCCCACCATTGCAGAGCACTTGAGAGGACCAATTTATATCTCTCTATCCCCAAATGCCTGGTTGTGCTGTGCCAGCATTCGTTTCTAGCTTATTCATGAAGACTAATATTATTTTTATTATCTGCAGCCTTGGGTTCTAAGTTTGAGCTGTGTGCGAACAGACTAACAGTGCAGTCTTTCTTCGTTTGATCGGTTCCTCCGCTCTTCGACCTCATCGAGTGTTTGTATAACCTCTAGTGCACATGCGACTTGATCTGTGCTTGTTTATTTCTCCAGCTTCTTAGCACCTTTGGTGTGTTCTTCAGGTTTCCATTGATTCCTACGGCTGATCTGTGCCGCCTAATCCGTTTGGTTCTAGTCCGCTGGACCAGCTGCTGATCCTTCTATTTTAGTCCAGTGGTTCTCAAATCCAAATATGTGCTTCGGCCTACGGTATGCATCTTTTAATAGATTGACTACACTGTTTGGTTGTTGCTTGGTTGCCTTAACCCCTTTTGGGGTCGTCGCGCGTATTTCCCAGTCTATAACTCTATATATATGCTTCTTCTTTTTAATGCAATTGGCAGCCCTCCAGACTTGTTGGTTTCAAAATATAAATCGTTAAGTTACTTTGTGGAGAAGCAATATCAATTGTTCTGTGCTCACTGAAAATGCTGGACATAAATTAAATAACTGCAAGCCTGCAACATTTGTCGTGTTTTGATCAATGATGTACATGGACAATGCTATCAGATGGCAACATAACAGTACTCCGTCCCAAATTACTATTCGTTTTGGCTTTTCTAGATTCATCACCTTTGCTACGTATCTGAACATAGTGCATATCTAGATGCATAGCAAAACTAATGAATCTAGAAAAGCCAAAACAAATTGCATTTTGGGACAGAGGGAGTAGAATGGAACAGACATTGAAACTTCTATTCAGTAATACAATAGGTCAAGTGGAAGCATTTACAAAAATGGAGGCTCTCGCCGAGCCAGGCAGTCACGAAAAGGGATAGAAGTGCATGCTCCTGGTGGCTATGAGACACAACAACCTCAACCCCAGCCGATGGACCAGCGGCTTCATTTCTTGCGGCTTCTTCTATTCTTCGCCTGGCGATATTCACCCTCTCCTCTTTCGGTAGCCGAAGCTGCACTCTTTGCTGCCTCTCCGGGAACGTCTCCATCCCCGCGTGCGCCATTAGGAGCCAGACAAAGGAGAGATACTCTCCACCATCGCCGAGGCTCTTGGCGTGCAGGTACCCTCTGCACCTACCGGCAGAAAAGCAGAGCATCTCCACCCACACGCCTCTGATCACCTCCCACATCTTCCGATCGTCGCCTAATCGCATCAGCTCTTGAGCAAGAACCCAGGCATCACGGACAAAGCCTTCTTCGGTCTCCACTTTACGAACTATCTTCTGTACAATTTCTTCTTCGTCCAACGGCAGTAGGTCCTCGCCGTGGAGGATGTCCTCGAGTTCACCATAGGCAGTTCTGAACAGATTCACTCTGCTCCCAGGCATCAGCATATCAGAATTAGCGAACAGCAGATGCATCATGTAGTTGGAGACATCTCTTGACAATCTGGTGCATTCAGGGTCAGGAGACGTGCCCTTAAGATGAAAGCAAAAATCCGTCGCCAAATGCCAAAGGAGGACGGTCTCGTCAAATGGCTTCTCCAAGCTCGTACCAATGGCTTGCAGATCACATTCCTTGCGTTCAAGTGTTAGTTGGCCCCTGATATCGCAGAAATTCCTATAACTTTCAGCATCCAATATGTAATTTATCCATCCATCTTTAACATGACGGCGTACTAAGGTCGTAATGTCCTTGGCTGAGCAGCTCGGTTCCATGCACCAAAATTGATTCAGGAAGTCGCCGCACTGTAACCATCCGGCGATGCTAATCAACCAGCTGTGCCTCTTGTTGCGAGCAAAGAATCCTATAAGGTTGTGTTGGGCAACCTTATTATGCCAATCATCTAACTTAAAGTCTTTCTCTAAATCTAGATTGAAGGTAAAAAACTCCAGACAATATGTGGCCCATACCAACAAAATGTAACCATGACATCCCTATCCTTGGATAAATTTTTTAATTCGTTCTCGTTGAAAAGGAAGAAGGCTGCGAAAGGCAACAAGAAACAAAGGTACCTGGTAAAAGTAGAACAAAGATCAACAAGATGCCCATTTCTAGGTAGTGATACATCCTTGGTGTAAAGAAGGTCGAAGATGTTGGAGACCCCACGCTGTAGTGTCTTATAAGCTTCCTCATCATGAAGCAACCAAAAGGATTTCAAGGCATTAAGACGGTAAGGATAGAGATATGCAAGATCTACGAAGAGCTTGTCCGGCCTAGAGAGCAGCTCCAAGTAGCGGCGCGATTGTCCATCCTCTGAGATAACTAGATCTCTTGCTTTTTGTATGTATTCTTCGAGCTCTACTTCTCTGCTATCTACAACAAGATGCCTGGAAGAAGCGGGATGGGAAGAGCTCACTAGGTTCTTAAAGCTAGCCCTTTTAAGAGCCAAGGGCCTCTCCAAGCGCTTGAAAATTGCAGGAATAAACAGCAAAATTGCTGCAGCCAATAACCTTTTGTCACCTGAGCCTGAGGATGACCATGGCTTGAAAAACACGTAGAGAGCTCCTGCGACCTAAGATCAGTGGAGTGGAGGGTGAAAAAACAAATCAAATTAGCTGTATCAGACGATGCGTGCGTGCCTGTAATTGAAAATGCCAAAGAGTATTCCTTCAGTTCAGTTCTGACCTGAGAGACCCCAGTCACGATGTGCCGCCTCCACAGCTCATTGTCTTCGATGTTGTAAGCAGATATGCTGGCCTGACCACCAAGGTGGACGAGCAAGACAGGTGCCCATGCCCATATCACCTCTGGGTCACGAGCACCATTTGCAGGACTGCACTGTACCTTTCTTTGGCGATTGAAGAGCGTGGCGAGGGCATATATTGCCACAACATCTCCGCCTAGGTACGACAGCCAGATGCTAAATCTGTACACGGGCCGGATTAGCAACTTACGAGCACGGGCAAAGAACGCAAGGTAGCACTGAATGAGGAGGCTGCTCATGACAAGGATGCGCAGCTGCCACTCTTGCCACCATTGAACCACGCTCGAAGAATCCATCCGCTATCTTTCTCTTCAGCTTCTTTGATCTATCGCTTTGTCCTTAATTGGACGTGCGTGGGTGGGAAATATATATATGTATATATATTTGTGTGGGGGTGGGAGGCGGGCGTATTGCCATCCACAAATCGAGCTAATAATCATCTTTCTTTATTTGATAGGCGTGTCTGCTCCTTTTGTCCCCATCGAAGCGTGCATGACTGATTGACTTGTGCTGCAATTGCCTGCTGAGTTCCCCGCCGGTTTCATTGTCTGTTACCTTCCACGCGCTGTTCAATGTTTCTTTGAGTTTTATGGTCTGATCTAAGAGCAACTTCAGCAGGCCTTTTAAATAGGGCGGTGATAAAAAAAACACTTCAGCAGGCTCTCTATTTTGGTCCCTAAAATAGAGAGCCATCCAATTCCCCTTCCATATCCCCTAGGCCTAGGGGGCCTCTATTCCACTTAAAAACTAACAAGTGAGCCAATAAAAAATAGAGTGTTACTAGAGGGTATTGCTGAAGTTGGAAGAAAAATCAAATCTCTAGAAAATAGAGGCAGCCTCTATTGAAAGAAATAGAAGGCTTGTTTAGAGAGTATTGCTGGAGTTGCTCTAAGCAGCCAAATTTGTTGGTTGTGGTCCATCCGACCACTTGCTCGAATCCTTCTATTTTGCGTATGTAGTCCAATAATTCTTCAAGCATCGAACTGATGACCAGAGGAGGGGGAGGGGGGGGGGTCATTGGAAGCCCATAAATTCTCTTTAAGAACAAAAGACCTATGTCCCGGTTACAACCTCAAACACGATTCTATATAATCGCCAAAATGAAACAAGTCAACTTATGACAAGCTCAGCCTAAGAACAACTCAGAGTACACGCGGAAAGTAAGAAAAATAGGACTTTGAAAGCCCATAAATTCTCTTTAAGAACAAAAGACCTATGTCCCGGTTACAACCTCAAACACGATTCTATATAATCGCCAAAATGAAACAAGTCAACTTATGACAAGCTCAGCCTAAGAACAACTCAGAGTACACGCGGAAAGTAAGAAAAATAGGACTTTGAAAGGCTTGCCAAAAGATTAAGCTATAAGACACTGGTAAACCCTCACTAAGCATGCAAGATTAACTAATTAAAAGCTTAAACAAGATTAGCAAGCAAGGGAACTAATTAAACAGAATTGCAGTGGTTAAATAATAATCTCTAAGATAGAATATGTTGGGTTAATAGCCGAAGCCAATAGTCCCAGATAACAGCTGAAACGGGACAACTGAGACAAGCAACAATGAATTACTTATCTACAGTATCCTGGAATCAACAACCTTTACATGAAGGGGAGGGGTCCCCTTTTATAGGGAGACCAAGGGTCTTTACATTCCCATTGTACCCCTGAGATCAGGCATCATCCTCTAGACTATACAATACAAATAGCCTATGGACACTTTGGTACATTTACTCCTCCCAATGTGAATGCGTAGACTTGTGATTCCGTGTTTGACTTGGCTTGGACTTGGTCTCCTTAGACTCGGTCCACATTTGCTTCGCCCGCCTCCAAAGGCTCTGTAGCTCCTGGAATTGGCTTCTGCTGAATCGAGATGACCTTAAGCCGCTTTCCAGCGTCTAGAAGCCGATGGCTCCTGCAAGAACCTGCAGTTTAGAGTGAACCGAAGCTTGCCATTAACTTATTCGTAGCTTTTGACATTCAATAGTATCAATATTTCACCGAATTGGCTTCTAACTTGATTCCGATAACATCACATTGGCTTCCTGCTGCACGATCACCGAAGCCGATTGGCTTCCGCATATAGCGAGATGTGATTACCGAAGCCGATTGGCTTTTGTATTCAGCAAGACGTGACGAGCGAAGCCAATTGGGTTTCGTTTACAGCAAAACGTGACGAGCGAAGCCAATTGGCTTTCGAATACAGCAGGATATGCTCACCGAAGCCGAATTAGAGGCCTGCAGAGTAAAATGAAGCTAAATTGGTTCTATCTCCTTCGTTCATTGCTGCCCTTACGCATGAGATGAAGCAAAACAAGTAGAGGGCGTTTGTCGGCGGGCCAAATCCCCAACAGTAGCCCCTCGAGGACGAGGGCTTTCTTCAACAGGCCGAGCTCCATGAAATTAGGATTGCTTGCCAGCCTGAGAAACGCCTCCTCCTTGTTGGAGAAAGCCCCTTAGTGTTTTTGTCGTGTTTGCTCTATTTTTGCTTCGTTTGTCTGTCGTGTCCTGTCGCTTGGCTTCGTTTGTTGGAAACTGGTTGAATTATTTTAACCGTTATTGTAAATTTTGCTTCGGTTTGACCGGATTTGACACGGCGGTTCATTTTTCGAGGTTTTAACGGTCAGATTTTACTGGCCTATAAATAGAACCGAAGGGGGGGGTCAATTTTGCTTGCTTCGTTTTGCTTGGCTTTAGCTTGACGCTTTCTCTGGCTTTTGGAAGCTCTTGATTTCAAGCTTTGGCTTTCTTCTCTCGACACAAGTAAGTTTTGCTTTTTGTGCTCTACTATTTCCTTCGTTCATTCCTTTGTCTTTTTGCTCCTTTGTTTTCTTATTGTTTTTTCCTGTTTGTTGTAGCGGCTCGTACGAAGCAAACCGCTCGTCTGATTGGCTACGTCTCTGACGAAGACAACTCAGACGGCGTGGATATGGATGCTGCCGAAGCTGCGCAGTTTGCTCAGGAGATTGAGGGCAACGTGGCCGTGAACCCCGAAGCCGAAGCTGCTATGATTATTGATGACCGAGGCAAGGGACTTGCCGAAGAAGATGCAGGTGACGACACAGAGGACGCTGGATCTACAGCCGAGGATGCCCTTGAGGACGTGGAAGCTGATGCCTCAGATCTTGTGGATTATAGGAAAAAGCCAAAGACCACTGTCTTTGGTGAGTCTCGTGTTACCCCTTCATTGATTCGCTTCTATGAGGAAAAGGGGTACTTTGGAGCCGGTCAAGGACGAGCCCCTGGCACAGAGACTACCCCGACGCCTGAGGCAGACGAAGCTGTGGTATTCAAAGAGTTCTTCACTGCCGGGCTTCGGATGCCCGTGGATAATATTATTGCTGATATTCTGGGGAAGTATGGCTTACAGCTTCATCATCTTACCCCCAATGCTATTACTCACTTGCTTCGCTTCTTCTGGGCCGTAAAGACCAACGCTTCAGATGTTAATGCGGACTGCTTCGTCCGTTACTTTGAGGGGCATCGGCAGACAAAAAGCATCAAGGTTGACGGTTTTGACTATGAGCCGGACTATGGTAGTGTTACCTTTTGCGCGCGGTGGAGGCAAACTGACAAACAAAAGGTGGAGCTTACTTTTTGTCAGAGAAACACATGGGACAAGAGCTGGAAGAACTATTGGCTTTATGTCAAGGTGCCTGCGCTGGAAAATGTGCTGGATGACGGAACGAAGCTGATGGCTTTTCCTCTGTGTAGTTCTATTGGTACTTGTGAATTTGTCGCTTGTCCCTCCTTCGACAGAAATGCCCCCGGCTTTGATCGTTGTGAAAGTGCTTTTTTCAAGGCTAGTCGGGTCTCAAGCAGCCGGGACTTGATTGAGGAAGGGCTTGCTGCTGGAGTAAATTTCTTGTCTGCTTCGTGGAAGCCGTTTGCTGTTGAGACTAGGTTGTACAGAGGTATTCCTCGTGTTTGCTTTCCCAAGTTTGGGGTAAAAAAGCCAGAGAATATGTCTGACTTCGCCTTCATTCAGTCCATTGAGTTAATGGCTGAAATTATTTGTGGGAAGTATACTACTAAGGAACATGAGAGTTGCTTAACTTTGGTGGATGGGGTCCGGCTTAACAGGGTGTTCGATGAGATGGGCGTTAGCTATCCTCAGCGCTCGGCCCCATCCAAGCCATCGAAGAAGTTCGTGGATCAGGATCATCCCAGCCTGCAACCAGCCCGAAGCCGAGTCGTGGCCGTGGAAGGAAAGGTCGTGGTGGGGGCCGTGGAAGCGGTCAGTCGGATGAGGGTGGTGACGAGGCTGGGGGCAGCAAAGCCGGAGCCCCCTCCAAGGTGACTGGTTCAAAAAAGCGTGTTGCTTCCTTGGAGACTTCCAAGCGTACTTCTGCTTTGGAGTCCTCCAAGCGTCAAAAGCTTGGAAAAGCTCTTCCCATCACTCCGCTTGCCAGCGCACCTCCTCGTCCCATTGCTTCGGCCGCGGAAGCGCCTCCTGCTATCGCCCCTAAGCAAGTTGTTCCTGCAGCTTCCGCTGCAATTGATTTGCCTTCTTCTGGAGGTTTGTTTCTTGTGCAACTTGTCTTTTTATTTTTAGCTTCGGTTTGCACTTAGCTTCGGTTTGCTTACTTGTTTTAGTCATCTTATTGCAGTAAAAACTGCTGTTCAACCTCTTCGTCGCGAGCGTGTACTTGACTGCATCGACGACGAAGATGAAGTGAGCTACAGTCGTCTTTTGAGGGAGGACGAGACAAAGGATTTAACGCTTGGTGACGCCGAAGTATCGTCTGTCCCCCTCCAGCTATCATCCTTGGATTTACTGGCTGGTGCCGCGGCCAAGTCCCTTCAGATAGAGGGGCGTGCTGAGCCGGCTTCGGATAATATTGATGAAATTCCGCGTATGACTGCGGGTATCACTGAAGAAGCCGACCCAGTTGGCTTCAACTGACGTTGAAGAGCCTGCACAGATGGCTCTTACTCTTGAGGCTTTGCAGGGCCCTGTCGATTCGGCTCCACGGACAACTGAGCCAGTTAAGTTGGTTGGTTCAGCTATCGCCGAGCGATCTGCCCCTGCCAAGGATATTGAACCAGCTCCTGAGAGATCAGCTCCTGAGGAGCCAGCTCCTCAATCAAGAGGTAAGTTTCACGAAGCAGTTATACTTGCGTTTTTAGCTGAAATGATGTTTTTTCTTGATATGTTGATTATTTTGCTTCAGAAACAAGTTATGCAGGGTATGGTCCCCTTGCAGATCGGCTTCGACAGAGCGGCTTTCGTCCTCCCAACGACATTCCTGTTATCGTTCCAAATGGTTGGTAATTCTTAACTGCTCGCCCGAAGCTATTTGCTTTTAGCTTTTTGCCTAAACATTGGTTTTGCTCTTTCAGAGCTTGAGACTCGTGTGAGATCCTTCGATTTGGATACGCTTTCGATTTCAAGCCTTAGTGGTGGCATCCAGGTTTGTTCCTTTTCCTTCGTTTTTGATTTTGTTGTCTGACTTTTTGATACTTATGCTTTTCTTGTTTTAGTCTATAATGTCCATGCAGGAGCTTTTCGCTCGCCTTCCGCTTCGTCTCAACGATGTTGAGAGTGAGCGGGCTGAACTCAATGCTTTGAGGAAGGAGCGCGAGGGCTTTCTTCAACTTAAAAGATCTTTGGACAGTGAGAAAGAGCAGCTTCGGGTTGAGCGTGAGTCTGCCTCGTCAGAAGTTGCTTCGCTTAAACGCCAGATTGCTTCGCTGGAAACTACGCGTGAACTTAACACTCAGACAATTGAGGGGCTTCGGGGCAAGGTAATCGATGCTGCCACTTTGGAGCATGACCTGAAGAATCAAGTTAAATCTCTCGAAGCTGATAAAGAGAAAGCGACGTCGGATGCTGAAAAGTATAAAAGGGAGCTTCTGGTTGCTGTTGACTTAAAGGACTCCCTTGTTTCCGAAACCAGTCAGCTTAAGGCTCAAGTGGAGCAGCTTAGGACGGACAAGGAGAGTTTAGATTCTGAGTTGCTCAGTCGCAGCTTGGGCATTTATGCTGAATACGAAGCTGCTCTGAAACAATACGGAGCCGAGCCGCTGCCCTTCCCCTCTGATGACTTTAGCGTTGGGAAGCTTTTTGACTGGCTTGATGATAAGTTCAAGTCTTTGCCAGACATCTTGTCCAGAGTGGGTGAATACGCTGCCCGGACATGCATCATGAACGCCTTTAAGATGCTGGCAGATGACGGATGCTCTCATTTCAAGGGCTTTTTAAGGAGGGATTTTCAGTTTCCTTCGGCTCTGAATCCTGATAAGAAAGAGCTTTTCAACGAGGCTGTTCTGGCAACTCGTGGCCTCTTTCTGAGGAAGTTTTGGTCTCAGACAGGGAGGGAGTGTGCTCGGCGCACTGCATATGATCGTCTTGTTAAGGTTGGCTTCTTTATCATTTTGGCTATTTGTTTTGGCTTCAGACATGTCCTGTTAACTTTGCTTTCGGTATTGATTGTTCTGTTTAATTTTAGCACAAGGAGGAGCTCGCTCTCGAACAGCGACAGAAAGCCGAAGCCGAAGCTGCTGATGCCGCCGCCGCTGCCGGGGCCTCTACTTCAAGAGTTGGTGCCGAAGCTGGTCGTGATGGTGCTGGAGCCGGAGCCTCTGATGCTGATCCGAAGGTTTAGCTTCAATAGAGCTGATGACTTCAATTCTTTTGTTGAGGGATGTTAAATCTTTGTAAATTTGTATATACTCAGATCCCTGATGAGGGAGGTGTTCTTGAACCCATGCCGATCACTATGCGCGATGGCCCCTTGTGTGTATCTGGCTTCGCATGGGAACAATATCGCAAGTTGTGTCCAAGTCAAAGAATCGACGATTTCTGGGAATTTTGCCATGAGTTCTTTAGTCATTGCGAATTCGATGTGTTTGAGTTTTTTAACTCCATTATCGTTCGATGTTCTCCTCGTGTTGAACTCGCTCGTGCAAGAAATGCCGAAGCTGCTCGACTGCTTCCAATTAAGGTGGAGCCAGAAGATTTAGATTATGATAGGGATTTTGCTTATGTATACAATGCTCCTAGATTTAGGAAATCTGGCCAGCTTTTTGACGGCTATGTTTTTGAGATGTTCTGAGTCATCTCTGTGTGAAACACATTGTAATTCGCTTGGTCATTGTTTTGATTCGAAACACTTGAATGAATGTAAGCTCGATTTGGCTTCGTTGCGAAAGAAACGCCTCCCCCCCCCAAAGCGGGGTTTTATTCGTTCAAGTGTTTTGCACTTTTTGGTTCGGAGCCGCCTTAACTCTTTTGAACTTTGTACGGGGATGTGCTTTGTGTGATTTGCCGAAGCCCCTATTATTTCAATCGTTTTAAAATACTGATAGCCGAAGCTGATTTTAAATTAAAATATATGTTTTAGCCGAAGCCCCTTTTGGTCTATTTGTAGTAAGCGCTTTTGGACCGAAGCCCCTTTCGCTCTTGTTTTTATAGATCTGAATTGGCCTTACTCTTGGTAGGGCTAATTCAGTTCTATTTGAGTTATCGAATATTAGCGACTTGGTCGAAGCCAATCGCTTTCGATGCTGTTTTTGCGTGTTCTAACAAGTTGCCGAAGCCCCTATAGGCTTTTTAGGGCGCTGCTAGACGAAGCTGCTGATGCCTTTATAAGATTTTAGAGTTCTGCTAGCTGAAGCTGCTTTCATTTTATAGCAATTGTTTGGGTCATAGCCCCTTTTACTCTGTTTTTAGAGTAAGCGTATCTGGACCGAAGCCCCTTTTACTCCTCTTTGGAGTAAGCTTTTGCTTAGATCTGAATTGGCCTTACTCTTGGTAGGGTCAATTCAGTTCTTTTTGAGTTGTCGAATATGAGCGACTTGGTCGAAGCCAATCGCTTTGGATGCTGCTTTTTTGGGGAATACCTCGTTCATATATGATTTGACGAGTTACAGTAAGTACCGCCTCGTTAAAAACCTCACCCCTTGGTCAGGGTCCCCTTGTGAGAAAAAGAGTACGGGCTTTTGGAAACAAAGTAAAAATGCTATTCTACTCAATGACTTCGTTTATAGGTACGAAGCCATTTTACATCTTTTCATAGGTAATATTTGCGTAAGCTGTCTGCATTCCATGAATGCGGCAGCTCATTGCCTTCGTCATCGCTTAAGCGAAATGAGCCAGGCCTGTTGCTTTTGATGACTAAGAATGGGCCTTCCCATTTCTGTTGCAGCTTTCCAGCGGGCATGTTTGGATTTTTCCTTAGGACCCAGTCCCCTGCCTTGATATCTTTTGTGACCACCTTTTTGTCTCGCCACTTTCTTGTCTCAGCTTGATACTTGGAAATGTTTTTAGCTGCCTGGAGCCTGTATATCTCAACGAGATCCTTATCAACGGCTTCGCTCTCTTTGAGAGCTTCTTGTTGGGTGCGAAGCCCTTTGTGCAGTATTTCCTCTGGGCATACTGCTTCTTCACCATAAAGCAATTTGAATGAAGTAAACTGTGTTGCCCTCGATGTGGTGGTGTTGTGAGCCCAGATCACCTTCGGCATCTCTTCTACCCACTTGCCTTTTTTCTTACAATTTGCGAGGCACTTTCGGATGGCTGTAAAGATTAAGCCATTGGCTCTTTCAACTGCTCCATTTGTTTGCGGATGATATACCGAAGCGAATTTAGCTTTTGTTCCAATTGACATGCAGTATTGCCTGAATTCGTCACAGTCAAACTGCTTCCCATTGTCCACTGTTATTTCCCTTGGTACTCCGAATCGGCACACAATTTGCTGCCAGAAGAATTTGATAACTGTTTTTGCTGTGATGTTGGCCAAAGGTCTGGCTTCGATACACTTGGTGAAATACTCGACTGCTACTATGGCGTATTTGAGATTTCCTTGAGCCGTTGGAAGCGGGCCAACTAGATCAATGCCCCATCTTTGCAAAGGCCATGTTGGAGTTATCAGTTGTGATTTTTCCGAAGGAGATTTTCTGTTCGCTGCACACTTTTGACACTGATCACACGTCTTGACCGTGTTTGTTGCATCCATGATGATTGCAGGCCAGTAGAATCCTTGCCTCATTGCCTTGCCCACTAAAGCTCTTGCCCCCAAAGTGTGCCCCGCATGAGCCGCTGTGTATCTCTTGGATCAGTTCTTTTCCTTCGTTGTGAGAAATGCAACGAAGCCAAGGAGCTACAACTCCTTTCTTGTACAGGACATCATCTATCATCTCATAGCATCTTGCTCTTTGTTGCATAGCTTTTAGGTCATCTTCATCAATTGGCTCATAGTATCCCCGAAGGAAAGCTATTATTGGGGATCGCCAATCTTCAGAGCTTATTGCATTGATCAGCTTCGGTGGGTCATCTGAATCCTTTATTGATGGTGATGTTAATGTTTGGAAGAACACATCAGGTGGAAGCTTGTCCCCCTTTGCTGCTGCCTTAGCCAGAGCATCTGCCTCGTCATTTTTTGCTCTTGGAATGTACTCCACAGTGAAACCTTTGAATTTTTTCTCCATTGAGCGTACAGTGGACAAATATTTGATGAGTTCTGGTTGCTTCGCTATGCTCTCTTTTTCGATGTGATCTGCTACCACCTTAGAATCTGTTTTGATAGTGAACCTCTGAGCTCCCAAAGCCCTGGCTTTTCTGAGCCCAAGCAACACTGCTTCATACTCAGCAACATTGTTTGTGCTTCTGTCACTGCATTTGCAAAACTCTAAATTTGCTGCATATCTCATTTTCACGCCCGAAGGCGATTGTACAACTGCCGCGATGCCAGCTCCTTTGTCCCCCCAAGCACCATCACAGTGTATTAGCCAATTTTCCTCTCTAACAACATTTTGTGGCGAAGGCGATGTCCACTCTGCGATAAAGTCAGCTAGGACTTGTGATTTAATTGATGTTGTCCTTTCAAAATCCACGACGTACTCTGAAAGCTCCGCTGCCCACTTGCGAATTCTCACCAAAGCTTCTTTGTTGTTCAAAAGCTCCTTAAGTGGCTGATCCGTGAGGACTTTGATGTGATGGCCCTCGAAATAGTGTCTCAGCTTTCTGGAAGCCATTATCACTGCATAGATCATCTTTTCAATCTCTGTATAAAACAGCTTCGACGCATTCAAAGCTTCGGATACATAGTAGACTGGCTGCTGAATGCTTCTGCCATCTACCAGCTTTTCTGTGATGAGCGCTGCACTAACTGCTGACTGTGATGCTGCAATGTACAGTAGGAGTGGTGTTTTTGGGTTTGGTACTGTTAGCTTCGTGAGTTGCATCAAGTATTGCCTTAGCTCGTGGAATGCTTTTGACTGCTCTGGCCCCCATTGGAACTTAGCTGTATTTCTGAGTGTTGCAAAGAATGGTAAGCTTCGCTCTGCTGCTTTTGCGATGAATCTGTTGAGTGCGGCAATTCTGCCTGACAGCTTCTGCACGTCTCTCATGCACTTTGGCTCTTCCATGTGAAGGATTGCATTTATCTTGTCCGGATTAGCTTCTATCTCGTGAGCTGAAACCAGACATCCAAGTATTTTGCCTTTTGTCACCCCAAATACACAATTTTCTGGATTTAGCTTGAGACCGGCCCGTCTCATGCGAGCGAAGGCGGTTGCTAGATCTGATACGTGATCTTGCCTTTTGGCACTTTTGACCAAGATGTCATCAACATATGCCAATATAGTTTTGAACAATTCGTCCTTGAACACTGTGCTTGACATTCGGCAGAAACTGCTTCCTGCATTCCGAAGCCCCTCAGGCATCCTGACGAAGCAAAAAGTACCAACTGGTGTGATAAAGCTGGTTTTCTCCTCATCCTCCTTTTTCATCCAGATTTGGTGATAGCCAGAAAAGCAATCTAAGAGGGACATCATTTCACTTGCTGCTGCTTGATCAACAATCTTGTCAATTCTTGGTAGTGGGAAATCATCTTTTGGGCAAGCTTTATTGAGGTATGTGAAATCGATACACATTCGCCATTTTCCATTCTTCTTCTGAACTGGTACAGTGTTTGCTAGCCATGTTGGATATTTGACTTCGCGTATGACATTGGCGTCCAGCAGCCTTTGTACTTCGGCTTTTACTGCATCAGCTTTCTCTTCTGACATCTTTCTCAACTTTTGCTTTTTTGGCTTCATATCAGGACTGATTGCCAGCTTATGCTCAACTATGCTTCTGTCAACACCTGGTAGATCTTTGCTTGACCAAGCAAACACATCTTTGTTATTTCTGAGGAATTCGATGAGCCTATCTTCTTCGTCCGGCTCTAGATCTGAGCCAATGATCACTTCTCTGTCAAAGACGTCGTGCTGCAGCTGCACCTGCTTCGTCTCTGCAGCTTTCTGCATCTTCCTACAATCTTTCTCGATATTTGGCTTTTCTTCTGGGTAATATGGATCTTTTTCTTCAAGCAAATGCACATTTCGCTGACCAGCTGCTCTGGCTTTTTCGATGTTTCTGGCTTCCCTCTGGTCGCCATATACAGTAATAACTCCTTTGAGAGCTGGCATTTTCATACATAGGAATGACTGCCTTATGATGATATGAAAAGCATTTATGACTCCTCTTCCGAAGATGACATTGTAATCAAAGACCATGTCCACTACATCAAAGGTGATGTATTCTGTTCTTGCATTGGATGTGTCACCGAAGGATACTTGCAGTGAAATTTTCCCGAGTGTTTGGGTTCGCTTCCCCCCGAAGCCGACCAACGGAGTGTCTGATGGCTCCAGGTTGTCTGGGTTGATATTGGTCATGTTTCTCAGTGTTTTTGCTAGGATGATGTCAGCAGAGCTTCCTGTGTCCACGAGCACCTTTCCAATCGTCCAGCCAGCAATATTGGCTTCGATCGACATAGCATCGTTGTGTGGGTAGTTGTGGAGCTTGAGATCTTCCTCAGTGAAAGTGATGGGCATATGAGACCATTCCGACCTCTTGTACGGACCATCAACAGAGATGTTATTGACTTGGCGAAAATAGCTTTTCCTTTGCTTTTTGTTCTCAAAAGCAAGCGATGATCCTCCAGAAATGGGCATGATGTGTCCATAGCTTGGGAGTGGACTTGGAGCTTCTTTCTGATTGGCTTTTTGCTGTGAGAGTGGTGGTGGTGGTGGCAGCTCCTCAACCTTTATGTTTTGCGAAGCTGCTTGCTGGGAGGTTTGATGGTATAGGTGAGGATATATGGCTTGTGGGTAATAGTGCTGAAAGGTTTGTGGCGAAGGCAAATATTGGGTTGCCATCGCTGTTGATGGATGCACAGTGTTTGAGTTTAGCGAAGGATATACTGGGCAGTATGGTTGGATAGCTTGGGAAGGGTTTTGGGTATTTGTTTGCGAAGCCGATATTGGCTTCGTTTGGGTTGCTTGAATCTTCTCTGCTCTTAGCTTTTCTATTGTTTTCTTGATATCTCTGCACTGTTCTGTGCCATGGGTATGATTTTCGACACAATAACTTACCAACGACTTTGTAGTTTAAATTTGAATTATTTGAGCACCAAGATGATTCCAATGAAAAATGAGGCCCCGCCCGTGATGAGTTCAGACCTTTGGAGTGTCAAGCCAAGTGCGTGCAAGGATGGATTGCTCCTGGAGTCCTAGATTACTGTACCAAGTCAAGTCAAACAAAATATGAGTCTGCATTAGTAGGAAAAAGTCCAATTTACTCCCCTTAACTATCACCAAAGTCTGAATAACCCCCTAAACTATATCTTGGTTCATATTACCTCCTAAACTATATTATTTAGTCCACATTATCCCTTGGCAAAATTTGTCATTTTTGTTTCTCCTCATATAAGTTGAATCTTAATTTGAAATTTTCTAGGGCAGTAGAGGACATTACAACACATGTTAAGAAAATACATTATGATTTTTATTTTACTATTTTTCATATAATTTATATTCTAAAGATTAATTTATTATTAAATATTCTACCCTATGAAAATAATGGTGAAAAAATCATGATATATTTTTTGAGCATACTTTATGATGTCTACAATCACCCAGCAAAAAAGTAACTTAAGATTCCATTTGTGTGTGGAGAAACAAAAAAGACAAATTTTACCGAGGGGTAAATTGGACCAAATGACATAGTTTAAGGTGTAAAATGAACCAAAACATAGTTTAGGGGGTTATTTAGACTTTGATTATACTTGAGGGGAGTAATTTGGACTTTTTCCGCATTAGTATCCCTAAAGAAATGAGTCTGCATTAGTAATGAGGAGAACCGTGAAAACGACTAAAATTTGTCATCGTTTGACTTCCCAAATTGGTGTTGGGAATACCATACTAACGCAACATGTTAGTGATAGCGGAAGCAACTAATTTCAGCAAGATATGAAATCAGCCCAAGAAATCAACCTATTCACGAAGGATAACATATGCATCACACATTTATGGAGGAATATCGCAACAGCAACACATCAACCAAGAGACACCAGATTTAACGTGGAAAACCCCAAATCAGGAAAAAACCACGGGACTAAGCCAGCCAAATTTTCTTCCACTATATGCTTGTGGAATTACAACAAGTTCTTCTCTAGATAGCACTAGAGGCTCTCATACATCAAAATTTCATCATCTCTGACAACAACATCAAGATTTGGTGCTGTAGAGATAGGATACAGAAGGACCTCACCAAGAGTGGTGGAACAACAAATTAGAGGCACCAAAGATGTGGATCTGAAGTTTCACAACCTTGAGGATGAATCCCTCTTGCTCTCTTGCAAGATCTTCTCTCCAATTTCTCCTTCTCCCTCTCTTCTCTCTTCTCCCTTGTGGAGGCTTTGTTCTGGCTTCCTGGCTACAATTTTCGTAGCTCTCCCTCTCTGTTTCTAGACGCTTCTTCCTTCTCTTGTAAGGCTTCACACATTGTGCTAAATGTACTCAAGGTTGGTCCACACCTTAGGCTATCTTCCTTGCATGTGGGACAGCTCACTAGGAGCTTAATCACTCTCCTCACTGCCCACATCATGAGGATGATTTCCCGACAATTAGCCCATGTGACATAATGATACAGACTCTTTGTTTATGACTTGACTTGCTATAGGTGGAGGACAGCTCAGACCTAGCTTTTAAGTACGGTCTGATGTGTTTATATGATTCATTCTTTGTAGTTTATACCGTTATCACATTATCCCTTCGTATCTGTTTGGTTCCCGCATTAAGGGTGTGTTTGGCAGGGCTCGGGCTCCTGTTAAAATGGTTTTAGCTGTGGTTACTCTGGTGAAGCGGTTTCTTTGGTGGAGCTGAAATCGTTTTGGACGTTTGGTAGAACAACTTCTAAATGGATACAACAGATTAAATGTCCAGTGTGCCTCTATATATTCAACATGTTTTCATGTATGAGTATAATTTTGTATGAGAAAATAATAATGAATAGAAATTCATAGACTAAACTTTAGTTGCACACGAGATAGAATGCTTTTGTTTACATTTGTGAAATCAGTTGGAAAAATAGAATAAGGCTTTAGTTTACATTTGTGAAATCAGTTGGAAAAATAGGCTAAGGTTTTAGAATGCCTAATGCACCCTCTCCCCCTTTTAGGCTATCATACGAGCTCCCAGTCCTTTCAAGTTACAGATAATTTTACATTCACTTTACCTTTTTTCCTTTGTGATATGATGGTCAATATATATTTCTACGAGCATGGCTGAATCTCTGAACCGGGAAATGAAGCACCACCTTTTAGATTGCAAAAAAAAGATGTCCGAGTAAGTAAACCTTTCTGTACATGTAGCCTTTTTACCTGTTGAGCAAATAAAGTGATATTACATTACTTCTCTTTCCTAGCTGTTGACGATCAAAATTGGCACGGAGTAGATTTGATAGGAAACCCGGTGGAACCGGTTTTGGTTTCTGTTGCCCGTCTGACAAGGCAATCCGGTGGCACCGGATTTGGAAACCGGTGGAACCGGTTTTCTCGGAGTCCTAGTAGGTTTGGGTTCTTTTGTGGGTCCGAGTTATAATAGGGCTTTTTTTGCGGGGCAAGACCTCCCCACCCTATAAATATAAAGGGCCACGGCCAATTGAGAGTTTATCCAATCGATCAAATACAAAATACCTTTACTTTTTGTCATCTTCAAACCCTAGCTTTTCCAACCCCAATTGATGTTCGTACTTCATCTTTACGGCATTGACGGCGTTCTGAGTGGCCTGCCGACCTTAGATCAACCCTAGACACGCTTGCCCTAACGAGGCCCCTCTCGGGCCGGTGTTCATAGGCTTACACAGCAAACTCTAGGAAACCGGTGGAACCGGATTCCGAAAACTGGTAGAACCGGTTTTGCTAGGGCTGCTGCTGGTGATTGATCCGTTGCGGATCTGCGCGAGCTAGCGCAAATTCTCGGTGTGTTGACCGTAAAAAGTGTTAACACATTTTTGGTGACTCCGCTGGGGAATTTGGAGATCTTGGTTTCCATAACTGATCTATCAAACCCTAGCCAGATAGGATCTACTGCAGAATTGGACAAGGAAAATATCATTGTGCCCTCCATAGAGGAGCTCAGTGATGAGGAGCGTCAGAAGTTTGAAGCAGCCCAATAATTCTTCAAGAACCAATTCTTGATGGGGCTGAAGAAGGATCGCCACGGCAAGGTGACAAGAACTCATGAATTCATGATGCCGACGTTCACTTTGAAGGACAAGAAGGTGGAAGAAATACCTCCGGTAACTGTACACCCAACTGAACCTTCTGTTTCTAATCCTGATGATAAGCTTAGTGCTGCGCTTTTACATACCAATGAGGTAGTAGGAACTCTTATAGACAGAATGGATAGAATTGAAAAAGATAGGTTGGTAGATTCATCTTATTATACACAAAATATACCACCTATGCAACATGAGAATACACATACGAGTGTGTCGGCTACACCAGGAAAGACACCTGAAAATCCATTATATGGTATGCCGGCTAATTTTTATCCAGGGCAACCACCGCCGCCAGCATATGTTTCGCCAGCCTCGGCGAAACCGGTGGCACCGGTTCCAGAAACCGGTGGAACCGGTTTTGTTTCCTCAGCTGCGCAGCAGTCAGTACCACACGCTACAACTCCTCTTTCGGTAGTCCCTAACCGAAATATAGAGGTGGCTAATCGTTCTGCTTACATTGAGACATGTGCATACACATTACCCCCTATACCTAATCAAAACACCAATTCTAGTGGGATTCCTAATGATGTGTATGATCAATATTTGCAGCAAAGTCCTTATTGCATGTCTCATGTTGTTCAAGCCACAGGGCAATCTAATCTAGCTCGTTCAAATTTATATGCTGAATTCTTTAAGTTAAAGGACGAGTTGGCTAGTATGATGTAGGATAAGCTCGACATTGATGTGGGTAATTCTAGATTATATCAAAAACCATACTCTACTGATTTTGATGCTGTTTCTTATCCTAATAATTGGTGTGTTCCTGATTTTATGAAATTTAATGGCGATGATAGTAAGAGCACTTGGGAACACATTAGCCAATATCTTGCTCAAGTAGGAGAGGCTTGTTCTAGTGATGATTTAAAAGTTCGCTTGTTTTTATTATCTTTAACTGGAACTGCTTTTTTCTGGTTTTCTTCATTAACTCCTGGTTCAATTCATTCATGGAATCAATTAGAGAAAAAAATTTCATGATCATTTTTATAGCAGGGGTACTCAATTAAAGTTGACAGATTTAACATCAGTTAAGCAACAAAGAGATGAATCTATTTTAGATTACTTTAAACGATTCAAAGAAACTAGAAACCGATATTTTAGTTTGTCACTTTCTGAAAGGGATCTTGCTGATGTTGCTTTTAATTATTTGAGATCCTTTATTAAAGAAAAGATAGAAGGCTTAGATCATTTTTTGGTTAATCAAGTACAAGTGAGGACTTTAGCTACTGAAAACTGATTAAAAAATGCTAAAGATACATATAAAACTCATCGTTCCAATGTTCATATTGTTAGCTATGATTCTAGTAGTTCGGACGATGAGGAAGATGTGTATGTTGCTGAACTTGTGTTGCCTTCTAAGAATAAATCGTACTCTTGTCCATCTCTTAAGCCAATTCAAAAGACTCGGTATGAAGAAATGTGATTTACTTCTGATGTTTTTAAATGCGATCATATTTTTGATGAATTTTTGAAAAATAGAAACATTAAAATGTCTCATGCTATTCCTTCACCTGAAGAGCTTAAAAGATGGGCATATTGCAAGTTACATAATTCTTTCTCGCATGCTACTAACGATTGCAATGTTTTCCGTCGACAGGTGCAATCAGCCTAGAATGAAGGACGTTTGACCCTACATGAGATGCGGGTTGATAAGACACCTTTCCCTGTTAACACCCTTGAGATGCAACCTCCTAAGTTTCTGGTTCGGACGCATCAAGCCGAATCAACCAAAGGGAAGAATATTGTTGTGGGTGATGCAAAACCTGAAAATTCGAAGGGGAAGGCCATAATCAGGGAGGTGGTTTGTGAGAAGACTCCAAATGGCAGGGAAACTTTCAAAATTACTGCAAGAGTCTTGGATCTCGGGGGGCAAGGATCCTCAAAAGCACCGTTTGAGCCTGCTGCACAGGACAAACCGGTGCCACCGGTTTTGGTCAGGGTCGCCGGAAGATGTTGAAACCTAAGTGACTAGAGATTGGAACATGGAAAGTGTTGACACCAGATTTTGACTCGGCTGAGTTTGTGTGCAACAGAGCCAGAATGGAGGCCGAGTCCGATTCAAAGTTAGCTCTGATTCCGATTGGGGTTCGTCCGATTGGAGTCTTGATCAGACACGAGACGAGGGAGGCCGGAGCACGTACGACTTCTGAGGGGAGGCGCGTCTGGAAGCTTCTTCAGGGCATGATTGTGTGTCAAGATTTGTAATAGTTTTGGTAGTTTAAGATTAGATTGTTTTAGATAAATTAGAGATATTGTCGTAGCCGGCAATTTTTAGCTAGATTTCCAGGATATAAATATAAACCCTGCGCCATTGTAAAAAACGTTCACACAACCAATCAATCAAACACAACTTTTAGCCTCACGTGCCAACTACCCTTTTCATCGAGTTCTTCAGCAAGCAGGGTTGCATCATCTTGACCTCCGGTTTGTCTGTAAGTCCGACACCCTATCGAATTAATCTAGGCTTTAGATTGAGGCGTATCGCCCTTCTTCGTTTAGTTAATTCACCAATTTATCGAGTTGTTCTAGGCTTTAGAGTGAGGCGTATCGCCCTTCTTCATTTAAATCACTCACCCTTTTATCGTATCTTGTTGATTTTATCCTATCGGCTTACATCTATCAGAAAAGATCTATTCTGCTTTATTATTATTCAAGTTTCATAATAGATCCGTTCATATTGTTTATATAGCTGATTTAGATTTAATAAGTGAGTTATAAATAGATCTGGTTTAAATGAGTTCTAAAATATATATTGATCTATCGGAGAAAGCAAGCAAATCGATGCCCTGCTAGCAACGCTGTCTCGAAATCGATCCGATTGTTAGTGACATGAGATTTGGTTTGTTTATCGCCTTTGGAAAGATGCATATTAAAGAATGAGTTTAAATTAGATCTATCTCTGATTCGGTTTTCATAGCCGATGGTTTATTTCAATACACGTTATATTCTCACGAATCGGACTCAAGGCCGATGGTTCATGTTATCAAAATCGGACTTCTCTTTATGCTGATCCGATTTCTGGAACGAATCGGGGTCTTGACCGATGAGTTCCTTGTTGCTTACTGATTAAACTCTACCTTGCCAATTTCAGGTCAAATTGACTGGCACGCCGCGAACCTCAAGATTTTTGGACCTGCACTGAAGTGAAGCAAATCTTCCAGGCCACAGTGTTAATTTTCGAGAGTCACCGCCTGACTTTTTGGACGTCAACAGAAAGTAAATGTGACCAAAGATCAGGGTAAAGTTGCAAAACCAAAGCCGACCTTTGACCAGTTATTTTCAAAATATGCAAATCAAAGGCCAGTTGATGAGGATTGGCCAGCAAAAAAGAGGAAAAGATCATCCATGCGACAGGAAAAGCCGAATTTGCCTCCAAGGGCGAATAACAGACAGAAGGGTGATGTTGCTACTTTGTATCCCCAACAAAATCAGTATCAAGCCATGCCATGGATGCCTGCATATTAAGATTCTCCATATCTGGCATGGGATTACAATGGGATGTATATGCCATATTACCCTATGCAATATCCTCCTTTTCATCCAGGATGGGGTAATAATAGAGTGCCAGTGCATGATAGGCTGGTAGATAAACGTTCGGCGCCACGTCGATCAGGTTGAAATGTACCACCCAAAACCGGTGGCACCGGATTCCAAAACCGGTGGAATCGGTTTCCTCAGAAAAGGCAGCCTTCTCCTCCCAAGCAGGTTTATCGACCCAAAAAGGTGGAAGAAGTTGTCCAGGAGATGGATGTCGACCAAGAGAGGACTACTGCTGCTGATGTGATTCAGATTGGTGATATCAAGGTGATTTCGGAGGACGATGGCAAGAGGCCAATTGTGATTGGTGATTAGGCTAAAGCATCAGTCCAGGAAGATGTTGCTGCAGATCTTGATGAGGGTAAGAAAGTTGAAATTGATAAATCTAAATATTTCTTGCCAAGATGGTGTCCTCCAGGTTTGACATGCACGCAAAAGAGAAAGTTGCAGCGACTTCGCTTTCAAGAACAGAAGGAGAAGGAACTAGAGAAGCAGAGGGAGGAGAACTTCAATAAGTACAGGCCCATGATTCCTCCAGGCAAAGGGTGGAAATTGAAGATCAATGAAGCTCCAGTGCCAAATCTGGTGGAACCGGTTTTGACAGCTTCGGTGCTAGCTGCTGCACCAAAACTGGTGGCACCGGTTTTGGATCCAGTGGCACCGGTTTCTACTGATCCAGGGCCATCTCGTATTGCTTCTGAAATTTATGCCACTTCTTCGTTTGATCAGAGGTTGTCATCGGATTCCCAGAATATGGACGATGAATAGCTTGTTGATTATGGGTCATCACCTGAACATATGAATATTGATGCTAATGTGGTGTACCTTTCTTTGGATTATTACATCATTCCGGAGGAAGAGATGGCTCATCTGGACTTTGGCCCGAAAGAAGCTATATTTAAAAGGCCAAAGGATTCTGAAAATCATCTAAAGGCGCTGTACATGAAGGGACATATCAATGGGAGGCCAGTTTTTAGGATGCTTGTTGATACTGGGGCAATTGTTAATTTGATGCCCTATTCTATGTACAAGAAACTTGGTGGTTTGGATGATGAGCTGATCAAGACCAACATGACTGTCAGTGGTGTGGGAGGAGGTGAGCCTATGAGTGTTGAGGGCGTTGCTTCTATGGAGCTCACCATTGGGAGCAAGACGTTGGCTACTGCTTTCTTCGTCGCTGAGGCCCAAGGTAATTTCAGTTTAATATTGGGTCGTGATTGGATTCATACAAATAGATGTTGCCTTCTAGTTTGTAGCAATTTCTTATTCATTGGATTGACGACGACGTTGAGGTTGTACATGGAGATACATCGGCTTGTGTTGCTGTGGCTGATGGTTCTATCATATCTATGCATGATCATGTTAAGTGTTTGACTGGCTTGGATATTTCTGAATATGAGATGATCAGCTGTACTAGAGATGACTTCATGCCTGTTGTTCTAAAGCCGGTTGACAATCGGCTAAACCATTTGTTATGAATTAATGAATAGTTCAGAATAGTTGCAGCAAAGGCTTGAGCACTATCGGGCACAAAAGAACGATATGTGTAAGGCCATTGAGGATTTTGATGATATGAGTAAATTGGGACAAGGTTTCACGTTGGCTGATCCTTTAGAGGAGGTTGATATTGGTGATGGTTCTATACCTAGGCTGACATTTGTAAAAGCTGAATTAATCGAGCTATTGAAAGAATATGTTGATTATTTTGCTTGGAATTATCAAGAGATGCCTGGTATAAGCCGCGAGTTAGTTGAGCATCGGCTGCCTATTAAACCTGGTTTTAGGCCTTTTAAACAATTTGCTAGGCGTTTCAATCCTAATATGTATGATCGGATTAAAGAAGATATTAATCGGTTGTTGGATGCAAATTTTATTAGACCTTGTCGTTATGTTGAATGGTTATCAAATATTGTGTCAGTTGAGAAAAAAGATTCTGGTAAGCTCAGAGTTTGCATTGATTTTACAAATCTTAATAGAGCTACTCCTAAAGATGAATATCCTATGCCTATAGCCGACATGTTTATTAATGATGCTTCTGGACATAAAGTTATTAGTTTTCTTGATGGTAATGCTGGTTACAATCATATATTCATGGCTGGAGAGGATATATCCAAAACGGCCTTTGTATGTCCAGATTTTGTTGGTTTGTTTGAGTGGGTGATTATGACCTTTGGTTTAAAAAATGCTGGTGCTACTTACCAAAGGGCTATGAATTTAATTTTTTATGATTTGCTTGGCTTGATCATAGAAGTTTATATCGATAATATTGTTGTTAAATCGGCTGGTTTAAAACCCCATTTGGCTGATTTAAAACTTGCTTTTGAAAGAATGCGTTGATATGGATTAAAATGAACCCACTTAAATGTGCATTTCGTGTGTCGGCTGGAAAGTTTCTAGGATTTATTATTCATGAGAATGGCATAGAGATAGATCATAAGAAAATTGATATTATTAAGAAGATTAAAGCTCCTACATGCAAGAAACATTTGCAGAAATTCTTGGGCATGGTGAATTACTTGAGGAGATTTATTTGTAACTTGTCTAGAAAGATTAGTGCTTTTACTCCTATTCTTCGGTTAAAAGATGAAGCCGAATTTACTTGGGGGGCAAAACAACAAGAAGCATTTGAGAAGATTAAATATTACTTGTCTTCGCCGCCGGTGATTAGAGCTCCTAGGAGGGGAGTTCCATTTGAATTATATGTGGTTGCCGAAGAGTGAGTAATTGGGGCTGTTTTGACTCAAGAAACCGACAGGAAGGAGCACATTGTTACCTATGCAAGTCGTCGATTATTGGATGCTGAAACAAGGTATATATTTATTGAAAAGCTTTGCTTATCATTATATTATGCTTGTACCAAGATGAGACATTATTTATTGTCCAATACTTGCATAGTGGCTTGTCAAACTGATATCATTAAGTATAAGTTGCATAGACCAATTTTAAGTGAAAGAATTGGTACATGGGCATATGCTCTTATTGAATATGATTTGGCCTGTGAACCTTTGAAATCTATGAAAGGCCAAATTGTTGCTGATTTTATTGTTGAGCATAGCATTAATGACAATAATTTGGGTATCGGTTATATTACTTTTACCTCATGAAAATTGCATTTTGATGGATCGGTTTGTAAGAGCGGTTGTGGTGTTGGTGCTGTTTTTATATCACCAAATGGTGCTGAATTTGAAGCTCTTAACCGATTAGAAAATGATTGTACTAATAATCAAGCCGAATATGAAGCTTTATTGTTTAGGCTAGAGACTTTGCATGACATGGGAGTAAAATATGTGGAAGCATTTGGTGATTCTCTGCTGGTCGTACAACAAGTTAATAAGGTATACCAATGTTTTGATGGATTTTTAAATGCATATCTTGATAAATGCTTGGATATGATCGCTCAATTCGATGAATTTTCTATATATCATGTTTCAAGAGATGATAATCCAAGGGCTATTGCTCTGGCTCAGCAAGCGTCTGGCTATGATGTTCAGAGAAGAAATTTTCATGAAAGAAAGCCGACATTTTGCATAGCGAAGTTCTCTGCCCAGGAAAAACCGGTGACATCGAATTCCGAAACCGGTGGTACCGGAATTTCCGGTGGAACCGATTCCAGAACCGGTGGCACCGGTTTACTTGCTGACAGCGGCACTTCGTTTGTTGAGCGTTCTAAAATTACTGAGGACGAAGTTGCTGATTGGAGAATACCCATTATTGAATATTTACATAATCCTAGTCATAAATGTGACAGAAAAGTCCGACAATGGGCGTTTAAATTTACTTTGGTTGATGGTGAATTGTATCGTCAGATGACTGAAGATTTATTATTGAAATATCTGGATTCTAATCAAGCTAAAGTTGCTATGGGTGAAGTGCATGAAGGTATTTGTGGTACACATCAATCGGCTCCTAAGATAAAGTGGTTTTTGAGAAGTGCTTGTTTTTATTGGCCAAATATGATAGCCGATTGTTTTCGGTACTACAAAGGTTGTGAAGAATACCAAAGTTTTGAGAATATTCAGATGGTTCCAACAGCATTATTGCATCCTATTATCAAGCCTTGTCCTTTTCGAGGATGGGGATTGGACTTTGTTGGGCAGATTCATCCTCCTTCATCAAAAGGACATCGTTTCGTGTTAGTGGCTATTGATTATTTCACGAAGTGGACCGAAACAGCTCCTTTGAAGAATATGACACATCGGGAGGTAATTGAGTTTATTACTGAGCATATTATCCATAGATTTGGTATTCCACAAACTTTGACTACTGATCAAGGTACTTCATTTATATCAAAAGAAGTTTGTGAGTTTGTTGAGATGTATGGTATTAAATTACTCAATTCATCTCCATACTATGCTCAGGCTAATTGTCAAGCTGAGTCTAGTAATAAGATTTTGATTAAGCTCAATAAGAAGAAAATAGAGGAGAATCCTAGGAGGTGGTATGAGATTTTATCTGAAGCTTTATGGGCTTATCGTATATCTAGACATGGTGCTACTAAAGTTACTCCTTTTGAGCTTATATATGGTCAAGAAGCCGTTTTGACTGTTGAGGTAAATCTGGGTGCATATAGGTTGGCCAAGCAAAATGATCTTGATGTTGTTGGTTATCATGACTTGATGATGGATAATATTGATGAGGTAACCGACAAGAGTTTGAAGGCCTTGAAGGAAATTGAAAAGGATAAAATCCGAGTTGCTAAAGCATACAATACGAAGGTAAAATAAAAATCTTTTCAGATTGGTGACTTGGTTTGGAAGACAATTCTACCTGTAGGATCGAAGAGCAACAAGTTTGGTAAATGGTCTCCAAGTTGGGAAGGGCCATACAAGGTGATAAAGGCAATGTTCGATAATTCTTATATGGTGGAGACTTTGCAAGGTCAGCGGCTGCCAAGAGCTTTTAATAGATGGTATTTGAAGAAATATTATCCAAGTGTTTGGCAGGAAGCTTAGTTTACATAGCCGATAATGTTGAATATTGTTCTTAGAATGAAAAGGCTGATAGATTTTGTTAAACATCGCCCTTAGAAGTATTTTTTTTCGTGCTAACATGTTTTCTGATACGCAAGCTTTACCAAAAAACAGGGGGGCATATGTTGCCGTTCAAAATTGGCACGAAGCAGATTTGATAGGAAAACCGGTGGAACCAGTTTTGGTTCCCTATTGCCCGTCTGACAAGGCAATCCGGTGGCACCGGAGTTGGAAACCGGTGGAACCGATTTTTCTCGAGTCCTAGTAGATTTGGACTCTTTTGTGGATCAGAGTTGTAATAGGGCTTTTCTTACGGGGCAAGACCTCCCCACCCTATAAATATAAAGGGCCACGGCCGATTGAGGGTTTATCCAATCGATCAAATACAAAATACCTTTACTTTTTGTCATCTCCAAAATCTACCTTTTCCAACCTTAATTGCTGTTCGTACTTCGTCTCGACGGCGTTGACGACGTTCTGAGTGAAGAGCAACCCTAGGCACACCTGCCTGATGGGGTCCCTCCTGGGCCGGTGTAGTTCATAGACTTATGCAGCAAACCCTAGGAAACCGGTGGAACCGGATTCCCAAAACTGGTAGAACCGGTTTTGCCAGAGCTGCTACTGGTGATTGATCTGTTGTGGATCTGCGCGAGCTAGCGCAAATTCTCGGTGTTTTGACCGTAAAAAGCGTCAACACTAGCATGTTTCTCTTGAACAATAAAAATCATACTGTGATTATTTGCGCTGCAATAGCAAGTGCATCCAGGATATCATCACACATTTAACTTTGGCTTCCAGGATAACCTCGGTTTTCATTAACAAAAGGTAAAGAACATGTTCTTAACCTTACTCTGACTTGGGGCTCCCGTCAATTATAGGTGGCATGTTGCCCTTGAAAATATCCCCAATGTCTTGGTATACATCTTTTAATAGATCCACTACACTGTTCTTGTCGTTGCCTGGACGCGTATTTCATTAAGAGGAAAGCAAAGTTTTTACACGACAGCATAGCCGAACAGCGCCAGTTAGCATAAGCATAAGCATAAAAATACACAGATTTACATCACAACAATTTCGCAACTAGCTGAAACGCCCTGGAATAACACACTCAAAGAGTTGTAACCTGCCATGTTCCAGAGCCGACCTTCCTCCATAATTTTGGTCGCAAGAGCTGACGGCTGAAGTAGCTTGTTTTCAAACGTTCTTGCATTTCGTTCTTTCCACAGCATCCACGAGATGAGGATAACCAGCGTGTCGAACGTGCTTCTGTTTTCCGTGATGACCCTACGCCTGGAGGAAATCCACCAGTGGCCCAGGGAGGAGCTGTCAGCAGCAGGTGTCAGAGCTGTTAAACCCCAAGGCCGCAGGAGACGGAACCAAACTTCACGGCTATACGAGCAGCCCAGCAACAGGTGGCCAATGGTCTCATCCTCTTGATTACATAAGGCACATTCAGCCGTCGGTTGCAGGTGATGACGACGACGACGATCCGCGGTCCAGCAGCGATCATGGAGGGCAAGCCAGACGAAAAATTTCGCCCGCCCAGGGGCACGCGTCTTGTGCCACACTGGAGCACCAAGCACAGTGGTTTGCCCGATGAAGAAAGCTTGGTAGGCAGACGAAGCAGAATAAATACCATTTGCCGTCCAGCGCCACACGAAACGATCCGGAGTTTCCTCATTCAGCTGCAGATTATCAAGAATTCCCGAGATCAGGAAGAACTGCAGAATAACCTGAACCGTGAGAGCCCCTCTGATGTCTTGAACCCAACGGTCATCGAGAACGACAGTCTGGATTGTGCGGCGTCTTCTGATTCGGACACTCATAGCTTGGTGAAGGCATGGAGCAATGTCAGCAATGGATTTGCCATTGATCCACTTGTCTTCCCAGAATAGGGCGTCACGTCCATTCCCAATCACCACGGTGACAGAGGATTTGAACATGGCCTGAACCATGGGTTCAGTAGGCGACGGTAGGAGTGACCAAGAACGGGTAGGGTCAGTTCGACGAAGCCATCTTAGACGTAGAGCAAAGCCAACCAGGGAGAGGTCAGGGATTCCCAGTCCTCCCAACTCCGGTGGTCTGCACACTTTGGGCCAAGCGACTAAGCAGTGACCACCTGAGATCGAATCAGTTCCTTTCCAAAGGAAAGCCCGCCGGCGCTTATTAATGCAGGATATTGCCCAAGGTGAGATGTTGAGGGCAATGGCAGTGTGAGTTGATAAAGCAGACAGAGTGACAGTGGTTAGGATCTTTCGGCCTTCTCTAGTTAGCAGGTTTGCTTTCCAGCTGGGAAGCCTGTCCGTGACACTATCAATTAATGGTTGAACCTCTGCTTTTCGAAGCTTGTATATGGATAATGGTATGCCGAGGTATTTACAAGGGAAAGGTGCCAGGCGACCCGGGAAATGAGTGAGCAGTGTCACCGTTTGGTTTAGGTCACAGTGAATGGGAGTGATTTGACATTTTTGAATGTTGGTGTGCAGGCCCGAAGCTGCAGCAAAGATGTAGAGAATGACCCTCATGACAATCAGATCGCGCTGCACAGGGGCGAGGAATACAACAACATCATCGGCGTATAGAGCAGTGCGATATTTGAACTTGGGGCTGAGTTGGTGGAACAGGCCTGTGGTGTCAGCAAGCCTGATGAGAGCATTCAATGGTTCCATGGCCAGAACGAAAAGAAGTGGTGACAGCGGATCTCCCTGGCGAAGCCCCTTGGCATGACAGATTCGATGCCCCGGCCTTCCATTGAGAAGGACCTTTGTGCTTGCAGTGGAAAGGATGATGCTGATCCAGTTCAGCCAACGTCTCGAGAAGCCCATATGCTTGAGGACCTCAAGAAGGAAAGCCCAATTCACTGTGTCAAAAGCTTTGGCAATATCGAGTTTCAGCATCGCACTTGGTTTTTTGTCATTGTGCAACATTTTTGCCGAGAGATGGACAGTTCTGAAATTGTCATGAAGCAACCGGCCCTTGATGAAAGCACTCTGATTTGTTTGCACCAAAAGATCCATTTTTGTAGCGAGCCGGCGTGCCAGGACCTTAGTTAGCAACTTGGAGAAACTGTGAACGAGACTGATCGGCCGAAAATCAGATACCTCTTTGGCAACGTCTCTCTTTTTGAGCAGAACTGCATAGGCTTGATTGACCAAGTGGAAGCTGCGACTATCCAAGGACCACAGAGCATGAAAGGCATTAAGAATATCTGATTTGATGATTGGCCATGCTGCCCGATAGAATGCTCCAGTAAATCCGTCCGGCCCGGGCGCCTTATTTGGAGGCATATCCATCACAGCCTGCCATACTTCCTCCTCCGAAAAGCATAAATCAAGGTGATTTAAGTCAATGGATGGCAGCTGTAAATGTTGAAGGTCGAGAGACACTGAGCGACTACATTGTTGACCAATGATGGAATGGAAGTGCTGATACACAACGTCGGCTTTGGCGTCCTCATGAATAGCGACTAAATCCGACCCCGGCAAGGCAAGCATGTCAATGTAATTTTTCCGCTTGCGGTGGCATGCTTGAAGATGAAATAAACGGGTGTTCGCATCACCTTCCGAAAGAAAACAGATGCGAGAGTGCTGCCTCAGGATGGATCACTGGAGTGAGGCCAATCCTAAACATTTGAGTTTCATATCCTTGCGCAACCACAATTCATCCGAAGATAATTGGCGGCGCTCCTGGGCAACATCAAGCCGCAACACAAGCTCTTTAGCAATGGCTAACTGCAGCCTCACACTCCCCACGTGAGTTGCACTCCAACGTTTGAGCTCCCTCGCTACGTTCCGAAACTTGATGTCCAGGGTACGGAACGAATCAGCGTGAGGAGTAGGTTGCTCCCAGGCATTTCTGACCACGTCAAGAAAGCCATCCATCTTGAGCCATATGTTTTCGAAGTGAAATCGTTTGGCAGGCATAAAAACGTTGTTGGTGTGCAGAAGCAAGGGGGCATGATCCGAGTAGTTTGATGAAAGTGCCCGCAGCTTATGATCAGGAAAGAGATCATCCCAGCCATCATTAATGAACACACGATCAATCCGTTCAAGAGTTGGATCATCGCGTCCGTTACTCCAAGTATATAAGCGACCGTGCAAGTGAATTTCCTTGAGCTCGCTGTCGTCTAAGAAACGACGAAAACGGCCCATCATACGTCTGTTCAGCAGCCCATTGTTTTTATCAGCCGCCCTATATATGAGGTTGAAATCCCCACAAATCATCCAATCCTCCGAGCATGAACTCTTTACGTCCCGAAGTTCTTGCAAAAAGGCCACTTTGTCCATCTCCAGGTGAGGGCCATAAACGGAGGTAATCCACTAGGATTGTCCCCCAGCGACAAGTGTAACCTTAGCGGTCAGGGAGTGTTCACGACGGGTGTGATTTGTAACCACCCATGAATCATTTTTCTAGGCGAAAATGATACCCCCTGAGGCCCCACGGGAAGGGAGGAAGAAATATTCGAAACCAGATCCTAGCATTTCATTAATTAGTTCATCAGTACAAACAGAGAGTTTTGTCTCCTGTAGCGACACCAAGGATGCACGCTCCTGGTTTACAAGTTCGCGGACAGCATTACGGTGGGTTCTACTATTCAACCCACGGACGTTCCAGATGAGAAAGTTTTCATTACTCATGATACACCCATTTGCGACAGAGCAGGCGAACACAAAAACGATCAGCATTCCTGATCGCCCTCCAACACCGCGATGGACGGTGCGTTCATCGGGAACAGCAGCTTGAGAGCTCTCATTTGTGATGAGGAGAGCGGGCGAGAGAAGAGATCCAGGAATTCTTGGAAGGCGGTGGCATCTGGGGGGTGGGTATCCGAAGTGATGCCCAGGCTGCGCATGAGCACATTTTGAGCCTGAACCTCCGGTTTGGACGCACGGGACCGGCTTTTAGTGGCCAGCCGTGCGCTACGACGAACCACAGTCTTCCTTGTTGGGGATGCACGCCTTCTTCTTTTAGGCGGCGAGGCGTCCAGCGCAGACGGCTGAAGGGGCCTGGTCACTGCCACCGAAAGAGCGTGGGCAGCCAACCGAGCAGGAGAGTCCGCCTCCAGGAGCTCAAGCGACAGAGAGGGGAGAGAACCACGTGTGGTAGTGACATTCGCATGCATAGAAGGGTCTCCCATCGGGCCAGGAGGGGAGACGCCATCAAAGTGGACCCCCTCCAAGACTGGGCTTGCGACTCCAGATGTCCCAGCCATGAACAGGGGGCCGGGCGAAAGTGGAATGGCCGGGACCTCACTGATCACCTCACGACTATGTATAGGTGGGCTGGCGTCCCGCACACCATCAGAATTCTGCACATCCGAACCTGAGGGCCACTGCATACATTCCGTCAGCATGGGGTCCATTGACGACTCCAAATTGACGCATCGGAGGACGTCCATGCAAGGATCGGTCCAAGACACTGAGCTGCACGTCCGGGCTTCACCACCAGAATCCCCTGGAGGGGGAGGCCCCCCTCCCGTCACCGATGTTTTCAACTTCCCAAACTTACATGGGAGAGTCAGGGAGCAGCCAAAAGGCATTGAGGCACCAGCTACGAAAGGTGCACCCTATCCAGGTCCCAAAGCAGGGCCGCCTCCAGCTCTAGAATCACCATCGGAACGAAACCTGAACCTTTTGGGCCAAGGGTTGGACCGGGATCTCTGTGAGAACCCTGGGTAATCATCCTCATCAGAACTATCACGATTGTCTGGTGGCGTGCCATCGTCAGAGGAGTCTTCAAACCAATCCTGAACTTCCAGAACAACGACATCAACCAGATACCACAGCCCATCCTGCTTAGTATGCATAATCTCATGGGGTTGCAGGAACAAGCCACGCTCAACATAGGGCTCATCAGGCTCCGGAATAAACATCATTTTCTGCATTGGTACGAGGTCTGGGTGAATGCACCAGCCCGCAACAAAGAATGACTTTCGATCAGTACCAGCAATATGGGCAGGTGCTTCAACAAGCTGTGCGCAGGATGTGCCAAGAATAATCTGTGCTGTGTTGACGTTTCTCGCGTGCCCGGGAATGCCAGTGAACTTGACTAGCACTCGGAAGCGAAGAGAAGCAAAACTTCCCATGGATTGCCTGCGCCATCTCTTCCAGGATAGGTGAAAAGGGGCAGCAGGCGGGTGTGGCGCATGGAGTATACGGTGGGCATCCGCAGCATCACTAAATTCCACCAAGAAGTCCTCTGGCGCATAGCGATGAACAGAGAAAGCCCCCGGAGCGAGCCCGTGCAAGTCAACAAGTACACTGGAGAGCTGTTCAGGCGAGACATCCGGACGAGTGCCTCCAACGAGAGCGACCAAGGCGCGCGAAGAGAGCAAGGCTTCAGCTTCCTCAATCTGGCGCGACCTGGGGACGATGCAGAGTTCCTTAGAAGGCCGGCGTGATGGGTCACCCGGATCACGCGGAGACGGAGGAGGCGACGGCGGCGGTGGGGGCCGGCAACCCCCCCTCCCCCCCCGGCGGGGATGGTGCACACGCCGGCGGGGGGGAAGGAGATCTCCCGGTGGATTGCGATCGCCCAGAGCAAGTGTCGGCAGGGGACTTCTCCTCATTTCTGTTGGCCGCCACAACATTGGCAGCTGCAGCAACCCAGGCCGCCTGCCTGGAAGTCATGCGATTAAGCGGCGCACGGCGACGTGCAGGCGACCGCTCGCGCTTGCAATGGCGAGCCTGGTGTCCTTCCCTCAGGCAGCGTAGGCAACGAGAGGGGAACTTGCAGACGGCCGCGACATGGTCGGTGGCGAGGCAATTGAAACACTTGCCCACGAGATTCGCTGGAACGGGCCGAGGTTGACGAGGGGGAGCAGCCTGGCGGCGCCAGCGGCGACGACGGACCTCAGTCCAATCCTCCTCGGCACCCTGATGAGCGACTTGCTGATTGACACCACGGTCGGGAGGGGCGACGACCACCGAGGCGACGTGTCGGTTAGACACAGTAGGGGGTACCGGGTGCGACCGGCGGGCGTCGGCCATGAATCCACCGCGCAGGGCCGGGCCACGCACCGGATCCGGAGCAGGTGGGGGATCCGGATGCGACCGGCGCGCATCGGCCATAAATCCCCCACGCGGGGCCGCATCACGCGCCGGAGGCGGGGTGGGGGAGGTGTCGACGACGACCCGCTTCCCGCGACGACGAGCTTCCGCATCCGCCTCAGGGGAGAGCGGCGGAGAGTCCAAAGACCGCAGAGACGACCCCGAGGAGCAACTGAACCGGAGCCAATCCGGAGTTCCCGAGCCGAGGTCGAAAGGGGCTGCCAGCGGGCTCAGGGATCCACCCGCGCCCGGTGTCCCTGGGCGCCGCGAGGAGGAAGCCTGGCCAGCAGCCGCGGCAGCAGCGGCGACGGCCGCGGCCGCCAAAGGGGGGAGTCCAGCCTCCTGCCGACAACCGTCGGCGTCTTCCATTCTAAAGGGCTAGATCCGGATCTTCGGAGTCTGAGGGGGAACGCTGGTGCGCGTAGGGCTCCCACCAGATCCGAGGATGCGGAAAGGGGTGGCCGCCGGGGCCGGAATGGCCGCCGGCGCTTTTGGTGGGTGGACGCCGGGGCCGGATTGGCCGCCGGCGGGGCGCGGGGCTTCCGCTCAGAGCTTAGAGAGAGAGACAAGAGAGAGATGCTCACGGTAACATGTTTGGCAGCATTCCTGACTTATCGGTTTCAAAAGATAAATTGTTAATTTACTTTGTGGAGAAGCAATATATATATCACTTGTTCTGTTGCTCACTGAAAAAGTTGGACAGAAATAACTGCAAGCCTGCAACATTTGATGTTCAATAATATACAGGGACAATGCTATCAAATGGCAAAAATACATGCCGTCCTGAGTGAAACTTCTATTCAGTAACACAACAGGTCACACGAGGAAGCATTTACAGGGTAGCAACAACAACACACGACGCAGAAGGGCTGAACTCGCCAAGCCAGGCACCCAGGCAAGGTAACAAAGAGGAAGGGATAGAAGAACTGCATGCACCTGGTGGCTATGAGACAACAACCTCGACCTCAGCCGATGGACCATTGGCTTCATTTCTTGCAGCTTCATCTATTCTTCGCCAGGCGATATTCACCCTCTCCTCTTTCGGCAGCCGAAGCTGCACCCTTTGCTGTCTCTCCGGGAATGTCTCCATCCCCGCGTGCGCCATTAAGAGCCAAACGAAGGAGAGGTACTCCCCACCGTTGCCGAGACTCTTGGCGTGCAGGTACCCTCTGCACCTACCGGCAGAAAAGCAGAGCATCTCCACCCACACGCCTCTGATCACCTCCCACATCTTCCGATCGTCGCCTAATCGCATCAGCTCTTGAGCAAGAACCCAGGCATCACGGACAAAGCCTTCTTCGGTCTCCACTTTACGAACTATCTTCTGTACAATTTCTTCTTCGTCCAACGGCAGTAGGTCCTCGCCGTGGAGGATGTCCTCGAGTTCACCATAGGCAGTTCTGAACAGATTCACTCTGCTGCCAGGCATCAGCATATCAGAATTAGCGAACAGTAGATGCATCATGTAGTTGGAGACATGTCTTGACAATCTGGCGCATTCAGGCTCAGGAGATGTGTCCTTAAGATGAAAGCAAAAATCCGTCGCCAAATGCCAAAGAAGGACGGTCTCATCAAATGGCTTCTCTAAGCTCGCACCAATGACTTGCTGATCACATTTCTTGCGTTCAAGTGTTAGTTGGCCCCTGATATCGCAGAAATTCCTATAACTTTCAGCATCCAATATGTAATTTATCCATCCATCTTTAACATGACGGCGTACTAAGGTCGTAATGGCCTTGGCTGAGCAGCTCGGCTCCATGCACCAAAATTGATTCAGGAAGTCGCTGCACTGTAACCATCCGACAATGCTAATCAACCAGCTGTGCCTCTTGTTGCGAGCAAAGAATCCTATAAGGTTGTGTTGGGCAACCTTATTATGCCAATCATCTAACTCTAAGAATATTTGGATGGTAAAATTGTCCAGAAAATATGTGGCACCTATCAACACAAATGTAACCACGGCATCGATACCCTTGGATGTTCTTATACGTCTGCTGATCAAGAGGACGAGAAAGGCAATTGGTAGCAGTAAAGAAAGGGACCAGCCGGTTAAAGTAGAACAATGATTATCATGACGCTCATCTCTAGGCAGTGGTACATCCTTGGTGTAAAGAAGATTGAAGATGTTGGAGACCCCACACTGCAGTGCCTTATAAGCATGCTCATCATCAAGCAACCAGAAGGATTTCAAGGTAGTAAGACGGTCAGGATAGGGATACGCAAGGTCTACGAAGAGCTTGTCGGGCCTAGAGAGCTGCTCCAAGTAGTGCTGCTGGGTCGATCGTAAACCCTCTGGGATAACTAGATCTCTTGGTTTCTGAATGTATTCTTCGAGCTCTACTTCTTTGCTGTCTGTAGTCTCAGTCCTGGAAGACGCAGCATGGGAAGAGCTTACTAGGCTCTTAAAGCTAGCCCTCTTAAGAGCCAAGGGCCTCTCCATGCACTTGAAAAATGCAGGAATAAACAGAAAAATCGCTGCAGCCAATAACTTTTTATCACCCAAGCCCGATGATGACCACGACTTGCAAAACACGTAGAGAGCTGCTGCGACCTGAGATCAGTGGAGTGGAGGGTGAAAAAAAAATCGAATTAGATCAGATGATGCGTGACTATACTTAAGCGAAAAAATTGAATTAGCTATATCAGACGATGCGTGCGTGACTGTAATTGAAAATGCCAAAGAGTTTATTCCTTCAATTCAGTTCCGACCTGAGAGACCCCAGTCACGATGTGCCGCCTCCACAACTCGTTGTCTTCGATGTTGTAGGCAGATATGCTGACCTGACCGCCGAGGTGCATGAGCAGGATAGGTGCCCATAGCACCTCTAGTTCAGGAGCACCATGTGCAGAACCGCACTGCACCTTTCTTTGGCGATTGAAGAGTGTGGCGAGGCCATATATTGCCACAGCATCTCCGCCTATGTACGACAACCAGATGCCAAATCTGTACATGGGCCGGATAAGCACCTTGCGAGCATGGGCAAAGAAGGCAAGGTAGAACTGAATGAGGAGGCTGCTCAAGACGAGGATGCGCAGCTGCCACTCTTCCCACCATTGAACCGCGCTTGAAAAATCCATCCACTGTCTTTCTCTTCAGCTTCTTTGATCTATCGCTTTGTCCTTAATTGGACGTGCGTGGGTGGGAATATATATATGTATATATACATTTGTGTGGGCCATCCACAAATCGAGTTAATAATCATCTTTCTTTATTTGATAGGCGTGTCTGCTCCTTTTGTCCCCATCGAAGCGTGCATGACTGATTGACTTGTGCTGCAATTGCCTGCTGAGTTCCCCGCCGGTTTCATTGTCTGTTACCTTCCACGCGCTGTTCCATGTTTCTTTGAGTTTTATGGTCTGATCAGCAGGCCTTTAAATAAGTTCGTACTCTAAGTTCAGAGGGTGGTGATAAAAAAATAAACTCCAGGATGTCCTCTATTTTGGCCCTTAAAATAAGGAGCCCTCCAACCCCTCCCACACCCCTAGGCCTAGGGGGTCTCTAGGGAGCCATCTATTCCAAAATAGAAACTAACAAGTGGGCCAATAAAAAGTAGAGAGTTGTTTAGAGGGTATTGCTGGAGTTGGGAGAAAAAATCAAGTCCCTAAAAAATAGAGGCAACCCCTATTGAAAGAAATAAAAGGCTTGTTTAGAGAATATTGCTGGAGTTGCTCTAAGCATCCAAATTCATTGGTTGTGGTCCATCCGACCACTTGCTTGAATCCTTCTATGTTGCGTATGTAGTCTAGTGATTCTTCATGCATCGAACTGACGACCAGAGGAGGGGGGTGGGGGGGGGGGTCATTGGAAGCCCATAAATTCTCATTAAAAATAAAAGACTTATGTCCCAGTTACAACCTCAAACACGATTCTATTATAATCGCCAGGATGAAACAAGTCAACTTATGACAAGGTCACCCTAAGAACAACTCAGAGTACACGCGAAAACTAAGAAAAAAAAGACTTTGAAAGGCTTGCCAAAAGATTAAGCTAAGACACTGGTAAACCCTCACTAACTAAGCATGCAAGATTAACTAATTAAAATCTTAAACAAGGTTAGCAAGCAAGGGAACTGATTAAACAGAATTGCAGTGATTAAATAATAATCTCTAAGATAGAATAACAACTGCAATGATTAACGGATTAAACATTGCTAGAGTAAACAACTAGCTAAACCAAACCTGCTGCTCTGGCCTGCTAGCTGCCCGATGAATTTTTATTTTTAATTATTCATTTTTACGATTTTGTACAAATAATTTTGCCTGACAAAATTTTTCAAAACTAGCCTACTGTCACCGGTTGAAACGGCGGTAAGATGCTACAGCGCCCACCGCCGTCTATGTGAGTTCTTTGGACTTGTGCCCTTGTATGGGCCTATATGGATTTGTATGGACCTTTTATCGACTTGTATGGACTTCTATGGATTTGTATGGACTTGTATGGACTACTAGTGGTTGTGGATGAATGATACTTGAGTTTATTTGCATATGTGGATTATTTGACTATATAAACTGCCTGTGATGGTTATTGTGAATTATAAACTGCCTGTGATGCTTATTGTGAATTATATATGCCTGTGATTTGTATTTGGGGTCCATTTACCAAAAAAATAAAAAAACAGGGGGGGACGGCCCCTTTGCCGTGTGCTAAGGACAAGGCACATGGCAAAGGCAACACCTTTGTCGTGAGCAAGAACCATGGCACACGGCAAAGATGCTGCCTTTGCCGTGTGCCTTGAGCACAGCACACGACAAAGGGTGGGCTAGGGGCACGTTAGGGTAGGCCATTGCCGTGTGCCACGCCGTCAGGGCACACGGCAAAGGGAGGGTGTTGACGCCTTTTTAGGGCCAACACACGAGTCACACACGAGCGTGAGTGCGCGGAGGAGCTCCTTGCTGCTCCCCTGCGCGGGCCGGTCTGACCGGTGCCGGTGACCTGTGCCGGGGTGAACCGGCGATAGAGCCTATGAACGCCTGTCCGGGAGGGACCCCGTCAGGGCTGATGCACGTAGGGTTGTCCTAGGCTCGGCAGGCCAGCTAGGACGCCTCCTCATGTCATCGAGATGTGAGAAGAACAGCACATGGGGTTGGAAAAGTTGGGTAACGAGGAAGAAAGGTAAATATGATAAAAGATAGATTGATTTGATCGATTGTGATACCTTCAATCGGCCGAATCCCCTTATATTTATAGGAAGGGTAGGGCTTGTCCCGCAAGGAAACCAAGTTACAACTCGTTACAATCTCGGAATCCTAAACCTAATCGAATTACAAGGACCGGTCTGACCGGTTCCGAACCGGTCATACCGGTCTGGGCTCGGATTTTCCTTCTTTGCGCCAATCCTTCGTCATGCTTCTTGCACCGACTCTTGCTGTGCCAATTTTGGTCGTCAACATATGCCCCCCTGTTTTATGGCAAAGCTTGCATGCCAGAAAACATTCTCAATGATCAAAATTGTCTAAAGACGATGATAAACAATACATCGCCCATATTATGATCTCTAAGCTCTTTATGGATGCTACTGTAACCGAAACAAAATCCTAGCAAGTACAATATGTATGAAACTACTATTTTGGCTTTTGAACAGCATATCTAATAACTAAAACCTTCATGAAGCCATGGTGAGCAATTAGAGCTCCTTGGTAAGGCATAAGCATAATATTGATAATTATAGAACGAGAACCAAGGATTATACCAAAACCATGGATTGTGATTAGATACATCTGAATTTGTACTCCATGGCACATGCATCGATGGAATAAATGATGAAGGCCAATGTGATGACCGTTGATGCTTCTTTGCTCTTGGTGATGAAGAGCTCCTCCTTTGATGACCTTCTAACCGATTTTGCTTTTGCTCGGCTATTTTCTGATATTTATGTAACAATTCATCAAAGCTTGGCTTCTTCTTTACCGTCTTACTCTTTGGTGCAACACTCTCGGCTCTACCAGAATTTCTGGCACGACCGGTCAGACCGGTTAGAGCACCGGTTAGACCGGTTCCTTCAGAACCAGCCAATTTAAGATCATCGTGCCCCCAGCCGAGCTTGATTGTTGCTCAGCTATATTGTTTGAAACATGCTCATCATTGGGAACAATTTGATCAACTGAACTAGCCAATGATTTTTCAATTGTCGATTTTTCTATGTCTAGTGTCAAATCTGAATTTGGATTCAATCTACCATCCTTTTTGACACGATAGACTTGCTTAATCACCTTACGCTTATTTTTGTACGTGGACCGTTCTTTTGATCAAAACGGTCATCATGCATAGATGGTGATTCACTAATTATCGACTCTTTATATGTAATATGATCTGGATAAAAATATCTAGGAAGAGATGACATATATGGATTATAAGACCATGGAGGATAAGAATAAGGCATGCTGCAATAAAATCCCCATGGCATAGATATATGTGATCCATGTGACAGAAACGGCATTGATACAGGAAAAGTATACCTTTGCCGATTCTAATTATGAAACTTCTCTCTTGGAGAAGATTTCGAGCGTTTGGAATTTTTAGGCCGAATAGCACCATTGACATTCTTTTGTCTTTGAGACTTGACCTGAAGTTTTTCATTAGACTTCGGCTTTTCTCTTTGATGCTTGCTACGACCTTTGGATTCAATTGTTTTCCAAACACCTATCTCAGGTTTTTTGGGCTTAATCATCTTTGGTTTAGATTTACTTTGCAAAGCCCTATGTGAAGCGGTTAGACCGGTTTGAAGACCTGTCAGACCGGTTGCAGCACAACCGGCATCTTTGCCTTTGTTCTGTTGCCCCCCGGGCGCTGAAGTGCTAGATGCAGTTTCTATGCTCTTGATAGGGGATTTTGGGTCAACAATTTCGGCAAGAGACGGCCGACTTGTTTCTTGACCAACAACATCACAAGTTGGCAAAACTTTGCAAGGATTAGGCATAATAGTAGTCGGCTTTTCAAGAACTGACTCTTGATTAACAGGAATTAGATCTACACTATTTTTCCTATTAAGTAAGTCATCCACAAATCTAAGCAAACCACTTATAAAGTTAGCTGTGAACTTACTATGCCTTGGTAGATCGAACATCCTCAACTCATTGATGGCAGATATCTTCATCATGATGATGCCTTGTTCCGTTACTTGATAACAGTGAGGAATCAATATTTTGTTGATGCCATCGAGTAGATCTTCAGGTAATCCTTCAAGTGCCACCATATTGCTAGGGCTTGACGGATCGGCCATGATAGCCAGATTCTCGTTCCCCAGCGGAGTCGTCAATTTTTTGACGCCTTTTTAGGGCCAACACACGAGTCACACACGAGCGTGAGTGCGCGGAGGAGCTCCTTGCTGCTCCCCTGCGCGGGCCGGTCTGACCGGTGCCGGTGACCTGTGCCGGGGTGAACCGGCGATAGAGCCTATGAACGCCTGTCCGGGAGGGACCCCGTCAGGGCTGATGCACGTAGGGTTGTCCTAGGCTCGGCAGGCCAGCTAGGATGCATCCTCATGTCATCGAGACGCGAGAAGAACAGCACATGGGGTTGGAAAAGTTGGGTAACGAGGAAAAAAGGTAAATACGATAAAAGATAGATTGATTTGATCAATTGTGATACCTTCAATCGGCCGAATCCCCTTATATTTATAGGGAGGGTAGGGCTTGTCCCGCAAGGAAACCAAGTTACAACTCGTTACAATCTTGGAATCCTAAACCTAATCGAATTACAAGGACAAGACCGGTCTGACCGGTTCCCCAAACCGGTCAGACCGGTCTGGGCTCGGATTTTCCTTCTTTGCGCCAATCCTTCGTCCTGCTTCTTGCACCGACTCTTGCTGTGCCAATTTTGGTCGTCAACAGAGGGCCATGCCGTCAGGGCCCGTCACATTACTTTAGTTTGCCGTGGGCCAAATGTGGCACACGGCAAAGCTTTGCCGTGTGCCTGAGGAAAGGCCCACGGCAAAGGCCCTCTTTGCCGGCCAAGCTTTGCCGTGTGGCCTTTGCCGTGGGCGACCCACGGCAAAGCCTTTGCCGTGGGTCAAATCTCCTTTGCCGTGTGCCCCTGGCACACGGCAAAGGAGCTGTTTCCCGTAGTGCTCCTTGGATGCGCGTGGGATTATATATATGTACATATATATATTGCCCTACACAAATGCGAGTCCTCGGGCTAACTTGTTGAGTACGTATGTCCATCCCTAGAGTTCTCTGTTTGAGCTGTGAACAGAGCTAGTAATCATGTTTCTTCATTTGGTAGGCCTGTCTGGTCTTCTTTGTCCTCATCGAATGCGTGCATGACTTGCGCTGCAATTGCCTGTTGAGTTCTCCGCTGATTTCTTTGTTTGTTATTACGGCTTCCACGCGCTTGTGCAATGTTTCTTTGAGTTATACGGTCCAATCTGAGCAGCCATATTCGTTGGTTCTGGCCCATCCGACCACTTGCTTGAATCCTTCTATTTTACATATGTAGTCCAGTGATTCTCAAATACAATGACACGCTTCAGGCAGAGGTCGCATAGGAACCTTCATCATATGGATATATGATCACTTGAGTAATTTGTGCAAGTTTGTTTGCTACTATCGTCGAACTCAAGAATGGTACATGTGCTAATCAATTTGCTAGCTTGGCCATGTTGTTCCATGTGACCTTGTCAAACTGAGATTCCTAAATTCTCCTTGTTGGCCCATGGACTGATATAAACGAGTAAACACTCCCACCCTTCCGTTTGTGTTGTGAACACAGGTTTATCTGTTATGTACAACATGTCCAAATTTTTTTATGAGAGATGCTTCTTTTGACTTGCACAACTATTCTTTGCTTCAATTTTTTGGATCTTTTTATTATGGTTTTGGCACTATAAACGCAAATGAAAAGTTTCCTATTATAATGTTTTAGATGCTTTAGTGCTTAAGAAATTATCTCGGCCTGTGGGATATGGGTACCCCTGGCCCCACTACCGACCGGGTAGCCAGTCGGCGTGGTCCCACGTCTGACAAAGATGTGGGCCGACCCCAGGCCGGCCGACGAGGATCTCCGGCTAGATGGACAAGATTGGAGAAGACTTAGCCAGCAAGGCATTTAGCGATATCCTCGGATCCCACCCGGAGATCATGAGATTACATGACAACCGACTCAGATTAGTTTCCTAGTCAGAGCCGGATAATGATTAGAGATAACCGACTTGTAAACCCTAGGCCGTCGGCCTATATAAGACGGTCTAGGTCGACCCCCTTAGCTCATTCAAGCTCCACCCATTCGATTCCTAACAACCAGATCCCCCGTTGTAACCAAGAGCTCGCCGTTATTCGCCGGAACTCGCCGAGCAGATCAATACAAGACCTCGAGCACAGGACATAGGGTATTATACCTCCGGGTAGCCCGAACCTGTATAATCCCTGTGTCCCTGTGTTACCTCGAGCTCCCTAGTCCGCGATCTCCTTTTGCCTACAAATCAACCATCTGGGTACCCCTGGGTGGACTGCCGGACGATAACTCCGACAGTTGGCGCGCCAGGTAGGGGTGATCGCGGGGCAATACAGCTAGCTCGATGGCAGACCGTCGCTCCGTCATCTTCCCCGACTCCGTCAAGGGCTGCGCTACGCATCTTGAAGGCATCAGCTTTTTCGCTGAGATCCACTCCGCCGCCTCCGACTCCACCATGACGCCCGACGTCCCCACGCCAACCAGCCCCGCGCTGACCTCATCGCCAATCTCCCCGTCAGTCATCGCCCCGCTCCAGCAGCGGCTTGATGCAATCTCCATCAATGACCAGGCTCCGGGCCTGAGCACTCGCCAGAGAATCCCGCCCCCGGCCGAGCTCCTCGCCGGGTTGGATCGTGTCCAGGACACCATAGCCGAGTGCATTACCATATCGGAGGAGGCCCTGCGCCGACCCCGCAAATCACTCTCGCTAGGGTTCCGCAACGCTTCATCAATCTACTCAGCTCAACTCCGAGATGACATGTCTCAGATCCGATCTGAGATCCCATCCAACCCACCCAGTCTCCGGACTGCGGTGAGTTCCAGGTCGCCACAAGCGTGCTCTTGCCGGCTCCGGCCGACACGAGCAATGATTCAAGCTACGCCACGCCTCCGGGGCGTGAAGTTTTCGTCTCTGAGGATTCCGCAACTCAGGATGGAGAAACCGACTTGGCCAGGATCGCCGACTGGAGCGAAACTCTGGCCGAGCCCGACGCCGTGCTGAGGAAGCCGCCCTGCCCCCGGCAGCGGCCGGAAATCCCGCAGTTGCCGCAACCGCCGGTGAACCTACAGCTCCTGTAGCAGCCGGAGCGGTCCCCCCGGGGGCCCCACCAAGACAACAGCCTCCTCCTCGGGGTCCTCGTGGTGTCGAGCCTCAAAACCTCGATGGAGCATTCGCCCGGGTGCCGTTCCGCACGCCCCAGGCTAACGTCGCCGCCGCTTTCGCCGAGCTGGGACACATGCCTGACACCCCCGAGGTGCAGTGTGCCTGAGCTCAGTTGGAAGCAGCCCAGGAGCAGATCGAGCGATCATATCGCGCCAGATCCCGATCTGGGCGATCAAACTCGACTCGTTCTTCAAGCCGCCGTTCTGCTCATAGCAGATCGGATCGGGATCATCCTCGCCAGAGGAACCCCCATTACCCGTCGTCGAAGAAGAGGTGGCCCAGAACCACCACGATGATGAAGAAGAGGAGCGACGCAACCCACGCAATGTGGACCAGCGCCAGGAACGCAACCAGGAGCGTCGCGACAGGCGCCAACGACATCACTAGCCTGACGATCTCCACGATCGCATCAGGGGGTACGCCCGCGACATCCGCGCCGAACTCGACGCTCGGCACCAAGAGCGCGACGCCGCCGAGCTCGAGCGCCGTGAGCGGTACGACCGGACTACGGCCGACCCGACCGCCAGCCGGTGGGGGAAGCAGGTGATGCTGGAGCAGAAGACGACGAACGCCGCGTCGTTAACGAGCTCATGGAGCGCGAGCAGTACGACGCTCGGTATGGCCCTCCGCGGGACGACCGCCGCCAATGGCGTGATGACGCTCGGCCCCGAGCCGACCCAGTCCGACCTCCCCGACGCGACTATCGCAATGCCGAGGAGGAAATCTTCGACGGCTTCGCTGCCTTCACCGCCCGACTCCGTGCCATCCGTTGGCCCGAGTCCTTCAAGCCAGCCCTCGTGGAGAAGTTTGACGGTCGCGCCGACCCCAAACTCTGGCTCAAGACATACCACAGTCAAGGCTACTCACAGCTCCAACGACCAAGTCGCCGCCTACTTCCCTGTGATGTTAGGCAAGGAAGCACTCCTGTGGCTTGAGGGCGTCCCTCGGGACACCATCGACAGTTGGGCAGACCTCTGCCACGCCTTCACCAAGAACTACCAGGCGAGCTACACTCGGCCAGGCACCAGATTCGACCTGGACAATGTAAAGCAGAAGAAGGGTGAAAGTCTCCGAGACTACACCGACCGTTTCTTCGACAACCGGAACAAGATCGCCGATGTCGAAGACCGGGATGTCATTGACGCGTTTCAACGCGGTCTCATTGACAACCAGCTGTTCCGCACGCTCTTCAAAACCAACCTAGTCACGGTCTCCGACCTGATGGAGGTGGTCAACCTGGAGGTGCGGGCCGACCAAGCCGAGCAAGCTCAGTTCAAGAGCAAGCAGAAGCGCCCGGAAGACGACGACCGGGTTGAGAGCTCGAAGCGCCACGAGCCACTACGTGGGCGCAAGGCGGGCCCCGAGCCCCTTGTAGCCCTAGCAGAAGAAGAAGGCCGGTAGGAACCCAGGTTCCTTGACGAAGAATTCCACGACACACTGAACGATCAGTGCCCCTTCCACAAGGATGCAAAGCACAATCTCCGCGATTGTCATGCGTTGCTCAAAGAACTCGGCGCCTTGCCACCGACCAAGAAGCAGCGCTACAACAACCACGGCGGTCGCTACAACAACTACCGCCGCGATGGCTACAACGGCGACCGACAGGACGACTACCGCCGCAGAGAAGACCGCGACCGCCGCGACGACTATCGACGCGGTGAGCGCGACCGCGACGCTCCGGCCCGCAGGGACGACCAACGCCGCCAAGACGACGAACGCCGCCTACCACCACCGCCAGAAGCCCCCAGGCGGGCCAATGGTGACTTCCAGCATGCTGACCGCTAGGTCAACGTCATCATCGGGGGGCCCAGCGCCTTCCCAGATCAACGCAAGGGCAAGCTCCATAAGCGCGAAGTGAAGATGGTCTCTACCAAGCCGGTGGAATACCTCCAGTGGTCGGAAACACCCATCACCTTCAGCCATGCCGACCACTGGGTATACCTTCCCGAGCCAGGATCATACCCACTCGTCGTCGCTCCGGTCGTCAAACGGGTCCTCCTCTCCAAGGTCCTGATCGACGGCGGGAGCGCCCTGAACATCATCTTCACCAGTACCCTCAACAGCATGGGGTTCGACTACAGCAGGCTCCTGAGCGCCGAAGATCCGTTCTTTGGCATCGTGCCAGGAAAAGCTTCCTACCCAATAGGAAGAGTTGCCTTACCAGTCACGTTCGGCACGGCCGACAACTACCGCACGGAGTTCCTGTACTTCGAGGTAGCCGACTTCAAGAGCTCCTACCACGCCATCTTTGGCAGGCCCATGCTGGCCCGATTCATGGCGATTCCGAACCACACTTACCTGGTTCTGAAGATGCCGGCGCCTAATGGCGTCCTCTCCATCCGTGGAGACATCAAGACCTCCTTCGAGTGCGACGGGGAGGCTATCAAGATAGCCGAGTTGTCCCAGCAACTCGGCAACGCTACCTTGCTGGCGGAAGAAGCCCCCAAGACGGCAGCCGGCGAGCCCGTCCTCCTGGAGTAGAAGCAGCAGCCCACGGCGCTAGCACCTGCAGACGCCCCCAAAGCGATCAGCTTGGGACTTGACGACCCTTCCAAGACGGCCCTCATAGGGCCCGGGCTCACTCCAAAATAGGAAGACGCGCTCACCTCTTTCCTCTGGGACAACTGGGACATCTTCGCATGGAAGCCATCAGACATGCCCGGTGTTCCGAGGGAGAAGGCTGAGCACTCCTTGGACTTGAGCAAGACCGCGAAGCCTGCTAAACATAAGCTGCGCAGATTCGCCGAAGACCGCAAGGAGGCCATTAGGGTAGAACTGAATAAGCTCCTAGCTGCCGGTTTCATTAGAGAATGCAAACACCCCGAGTGGCTTGCAAATCCTGTACTTGTAAAGAAGCAATCTGGTGAATGGAGAATGTGCATTGACTACACGGATCTCAACCGCTACTACCCTAAAGACCCCTTCCCTCTTCCGCGAATTGATCAAGTCGTCGACTCTACGTCCGGCTGCGTACTCCTGTGCTTCCTCGACTGCTACTCGGGTTATCACCGGATAGCCCTAAAGACGTCCGACCAGGACAAGACTGCGTTCATCACCCCGCACGGCATCTACTGCTACAAGACGATGACGTTCAGATTGAAGAACGCCGGTGCCACGTACCAGAAGGCCATCCAAGGTTGCCTGCAGAGCCAAATCGGCCGCAACGTGGAAGCCTACGTGGATGACGTCATCGTCAAGACGTACGACGCCGACTCTCTGATCGCCGACCTCCAGGAAACATTCAACAACTTGCGCCGCTTCAGATGGAAGCTCAACCCCACAAAGTGCGTATTCGGGGTGCCGTCAGGAAAGCTCCTGGGTTTCCTGGTCAGCCAGCGCGGCATCGAGGCGAACCCAGTCAAGCTGGATGCCATACCCAAACTCAAGGAGCCAACATGCAAGAAAGACATCATGAAGCTCACTGGAATGATGGCGGCCCTGAGCCGGTTCATCAGAAAGCTCGGCGAGAAGGGACTTCCGTTCTTCAAGATCCTCAAGAAAGCGGACAAGTTCGAGTGGACCCCTGAGGCAAGCAAGGCCCTGGCCGACCTCAAGGAATTCCTAGTCACACCCCCGGTACTTATGGGTCCGACCCCTGGGGAAGAGCTCCTGCTATACATCTCGGCTACCACTCATGTGGTCAGCACGGCCCTGGTCGCCGAGCGACCAGAAGAAGGCCACCCATACAAGGTCCAGCGCCCTGTATACTTCATCAGCGAGGTACTCAGCGAGTCCAAGGTCTGGTACCCCCATCCTCAGAAGCTGCTCTACGCACTCCTGATAACCGCCAGGAAGCTACGCCACTATTTCCAGGCCCACGTCATTCGAGTCATCTCGAATTCCCCCTTGGAGCTATCCTACACAACAGGGATGCCAACGGCCGTATAGTCAAGTGGTCCGTCGAACTCGGCGAGCACACCATCAACTTCGAACCACGGGAAGCCATCAAGTCCCAGATCCTAGCCGACTTCGTGGCCGAGTGGACGGAGATCCAGACGCCGACCCCCGCGGAACGGTCGGAACACTGGAAAATGTACTTCGATGGCGCCCTCAACCTTGAGGGAGCCGGCGCAGGAGTGCTGTTCATCTCCCCGGAGGGACAGCACCTCAAATACGTTCTTCAGATACACTACCAGGCCACCAACAATGGGGCCGAGTATGAAGCCCTCATCCACGGTCTCCGGATCGCGGTGTCGCTTGGCATCAAGCGGCTAATATGTTATGGTGACTCCAAGCTAGTCGTTGAACAAGTCAACAAGAATTGGGACACGATCAAGCAAACCATGAGCGCATACTGCGCAGAGGTACGCAAACTCGAGGCCCACTTCTATGGTCTCGAGCTCCACCACGTCCTCCGAGAGGACAACGTCGCCGCCGATGTCCTATCTAAGCTAGGGTCCACTAGAGCCGAGGTGCCAGTCGGTGCCTTCGTCCAAGACCTGCGCACCCCATCCATCAAGACGCTTGAGGATGGCAGCCCTGTACCCGATCCGGCGCCACTCCCGGGTGGCCCGCCGACCAACGAGGTTCTCGTGGTGGAAGCAGACTGGCGCGCCCCCTTCATCGCTTTCCTCACGGAGAACTGTCACCGGGTACGAAGGAAGAGATAGAAAAGTTAACTCAGCGAGCGACAAATTACATCGTTATCGGCGACGCCCTGTACAGAAAGGCCGCCTCCACAGGCATACTCATGAAGTGTGTCCTCCGTGATGAAGGCATCAGCCTCCTGCAAGATATCCACTCGGGCACTTGCAGTAATCACCCGGCAGCCGGCACCCTAGTCGGCAAAGCCTACAGGGCAGGGTTCTACTGGCCAACAGCCCTGTCCGACGCAAGAGAGTTGGTGCGCTGCTGCACCGGTTGCCAGTTCTTCCAGAAGCAAAAGCACCTGCCGGCTCAGGCGCTACGAACCAATCCTCCCATCTTGGCCATTCGCCATTTGGGGACTCGACAACGTCGGGCCCTTCAAAACCGCTCCGGGCGGATTCAAGCACCTCTTGGTGGCGGTCAACAAGTTCACCAAGTGGATCGAGTACAAGGTTGTGACTGACACCAAGTCGGCCACAGCTGCCAAATTCATCACAGAGCTTACCCATCGGTTTGGTGTCCCAAACCGCATCGTGACCGACCTCGGATCCGAGTTCACGGGACACGAATTCTGGGACTTCTGCCAGGACAATTGCATAGACATCTACTACTCCTCCACGGCGCACCCCAGGTGCAATGGCCAGGTTGAGCGGGCCAATGGCATGGTTCAGGACTCGCTCAAAAAAGCCATGTATGACGAACTCAACACACGCGCCGGCCGATGGGCCAAAGTGGTACCCCATGTCATATGGGGCCTACGAACGCAGAAGAGCAGAGCAACGGGATACACCCCCTTCTTCCTGGTGTATGACTCCGAAGCCGTCCTCCTAGTTGACGTCGCCCATGGTGCTCCGCGCATCCAGCACTACGAGGAAGGTGAAGCAGAAATCGGCCGCCAGGTCGACATCGACTGTCTAGAAGAACACTGACTCGCTGCACTAGTCAGACATGCCAGACATGAGCAGCAAGTACGGCGTTACCATGACAAGAACGTCCGGGAACGCTCCCTCAACGTTGGCGACTTGGCCCTGCGCCAAGTCATGTCCACCAAAGACAAGCACAAGCTGTCGGCCCCCTAGGAGGGTCCCTTTATCGTCAAGGAAGTCGTCTCGCTAGGAACATACAGCCTCCAGTGGGCTAACGGCACCCCGTCCCGAACGTGTGGAACATCGAGCACCTCGTCAAGTTCTACCCGTAGAAACTAAAAAGCTATGTATCCCTTGTCTCATATTAATGAAAGTGTCTTTGCCCTGCTATATGGCTTGTTATTGATTCTTTACCCGACAGCCATGCTGATGCTCGGGGACTGGGCCTGACCCAGACAGCGTTTTCTTCATCACGATTGACGGTCCAGGATCCATGGGAGTCCTCATGGGCCACAGTCCCGTTAGGAAATTGGGCCGGCAACCCTGACTGATACAAGGAAGGACTGTACAGCTTAAGGAAACTAGTCGGGTACTGGAAAACAACCCGGCCTACTCATGTTAGGACTCTGTATTGTATCCGACTAGGAGTTTGTATTTCTTGCCTTGTAGACCCTGTCTCCCGAGTATATAAGGTGAGGCAGGGACCCCTTGTAAAAATATACACATCAATACGAGAAGATCCACCATACAGGACGTAAGGTATTACGCTCTCTACTCGAGGCGGCCTGAACCTGTCTAAATCGTCTCGTGTTCACCATCGTGCTTCTGGTTCCGGCGAGGCCCCCACGAACAACTCGACTACTTAGGGACCCCCATAGTAGGCTAGCCGGTATAAAAAACCGACAGCTGGCGCGCCAGGTAGGGGCTCTCGTCGAGAATCGTTCAGCAAGCTCGATGGCACCAGTCATCATCAACTGTGATGGTGACATGGCGTTCGAGAAGGGCGCCACCTTCGTTTTCGGCTCCTGGGTCTGCACGGCGGACGGCGAGGGCAACTTCGACCGCGTCCTCAAATCGCCGACTCCGGAGCAACTCGCCGACAAGCTCGACGAGATCGCGCTCCCGGGACCGAATACAACTCGGCCTCGGGGAACCTCGAGTTCGAAATCAACTCGGACTCAAGGAATCACTCTTCCCGACCCGATTTCAACTCGGGCTGGGAAACTTGCAAAGCGGACCAGGCAACCCGAGTCGGTTTCTGAACCATCGGCTATGCCAAAATTCGCCAATTCAAAAATCCAGAAGAAAAGGAGTCCAGCCACTGTTAAGCATGAGGCCGACACCCCGGGCCAATATCCCTTTGGACTCACGGGCCCCACCTCTGCTTTCCAGGCGGCGTCCTCAAAACAACTCCGATCTCTGGTCGAATTCGACGAACTTCCCCTTAACGGGAAACAAGTCGGACTCGTCATCACTTCAACACCCGAAGGACGATTTGTTCACTGGCCGGGACGTAAGCCAGCACTTGGAGCAACCCCACAGGAGGACTTGGACATGTCTCGCATCATCGCGTGCATCGATCCACTCCCGTTTCAACACGGAGAACCCCTGAATTCTTCAAGCAGCCGCGGCTCAACTGTCCCAGTAACTTCAAGCACAGGGAGCTACTCACCAGGGCGCCAAGCCATGGTGATCATTGGCCAGGAACAAGAAGTCTCCAACGACGAGCCAACTGTGGAGAACGAAGCCGAAGCTGATCGCAACCGACGCAGGGAGCGAAATGTCGCTCGCGCAGAACGACGTCGCCGCCTCGGCCGAAGGCTACCTCCACAGGACCTCAACGCCAAGTTCCGGCAAGTTGCCGGCCAAGACGTCTACTCCAGCGCTGCAGCCAACATCATGGCTGTCGTCACAGAGCTGGGACAGATGCCTGAAACTCCTGAGATCCTCAGGATGAAGACAATGCTCGAGACAGCGGCCATCCAGCATGACGCAATCAACCCGGCGAAGACCATCACTCGAGCACCAAGCCGCCAGGCAAGCAGCGCACACCCTGAAGTTGCAAACCGAGGCAACCAGTCCCACCACCCGAGCAGAGAACAACGCCGACATGAAGGAGGCATAGTACTCGGCGGCGGAGGCCGTGACCACGGCGCTGGACCAAGCAACCGCGAGGTTCAGCAGAGCCACGTCGGCGGTCGTGATGGCAACCGAAACAGGGACAGACGCCCCGAGAATCGTGATAACAGGGATCTGCGAGAACAATTGCCACCCAGGGACGCGCGCACCATCATCTCATCACGGGCGCGCCAGCGCGAAGAACAAGAACGCCGCAGACGCCAGGAGTACGACCAAGTCTACGGGGCGCCGGGTCAGGATCACCACAACCTCAACAAGTACGAAGGGTTCCCGGTCTTCTCAGACCGCATCCACGCTACTTCCTGGCCCGACAAGTTCAAACCAGCTCATATCGATAGATATGACGGGAAACGCGATCCCGAGCAGTGGATTCGCATCTACTACTCGGCAATCAAGGCGGCGAGGGGCAACACCGACACCATGTGTACCTATCTCCCAGTAGTCCTCGATCAGGCCCCACTGACCTGGTTAGAAGGGCTCAAGCCAGGCTCCATCGACTCCTGGGATGAACTCTGCAAGGCTTTCATCAACAACTTCCAAGGTTCATGGCAGAAGCCGGGTACTCGTTTTGACCTCGCCCAGTGCAAACAGGGCCAGAACGAGTACTTGCGCAGTTACAACCGGCGATTTTGGGAGAAACGCGCAACCTGTGCTGGCCTATCCGACCAAGATGTCATCGATTGCTTCCACGGTGGCCTTACAGACCCCGTGCTGCATCTCGATTTCGGAAGGAACAGGCCAAAGATGCTAGAGCAGATGCGAGAACTCATCAGCCGCTGGTCAGACGCTGAAGACATGCAGCGTGAGAGATTCAACCGTAACAAGTCGGGAGGAGATCGCAACAACAACGGCGACCGCAACAAGGGCAAGCAAGTTGAGAACAACAGCAAGCGCGACTTCAGCGATAAGAAGCGCAAACCTGAAGACACGGTCAATGTTGCTGAGAAGAATTCTTCCCGCAGGAAGTTCGAAAAACTACTCGACAAGCAGTGCCCTTTCCACCCAAAGGATAAGCACTCAAGCAGGGACTGCTGGTCGCTTAAGAAGGCGTTCTCAGCAGAGGGCGCTCCCAAACCAAACAACCCTGACAACAAAGGAGACAAGGGTGACAAAGACACCGGCTACCAGCAAGCCGACAAGGTTGTCAATGTCATCTTTGGGGGAATCACTCAGTCAGAATCCAAGCGCAAGCAAAAGCTTATCCACCGCGAGATCGCCTGCATTGAGCCTGCCATCCCCACCTTCCTGAAGTGGTCAGAGGTCCCCATCAGCTTTTCTCGCGACGATCAATGGACCAACATCAAGAACCCGGGGCGATACCCTCTGGTGCTCGACCCTGTGGTAGCTGGCGCGCGACTCACAAGAACATTGATCGACGGAGGAAGCGGTCTCAACATCCTGTTCGCCAAGACTTTGAAGAAGATGGGCTTAGACATCACCAACCTACTCAAGCCCACTGATTCACCCTTTTACGGCATTGTTCCAGGCAACGCTGCCGTGCCCCTCGGCCAGGTATCACTTCCAGTGACATTTGGTACCGAGGCCAACTACAGGACCGAGTACATCACATTCGAGGTCGCCGACTTCGAATCATCGTACCACATGATCCTGGGAAGACCCGCTCTGGCGAAATTCATGGCGATTCCACATTACATCTACCTCGTCCTGAAGATGCCAGGCCCTAAGGGGATCCTATCTCTAAAGGGCGACCTGAAGACCTCCTACGATTGTGACACCGAGGCAGTGACGATTGCTACAAGTATGCAGCAACCGAGCTAGGCAGTAATCGTAGCAGCTATGGCAAAACAACTCGGCGAGGCTGAGTTGGAAATCCCAACAAAAAAGCCAGCCGTGCCGAACATGAAGCCCTCCCAGGAAGTTCCAATCAAGGCAATCGACCTAGGGACGGGCGACCCCTCGAAGACGGCGCTGATCGGTGCTGACCTGCCTATCAAATAGGAAAGCGCGCTCACCAGCTTCTTACGGGACAACCGCGACATCTTCGCATGGAAGCCTTCTGACATGCCGGGAGTCCCAAGGGAGTTGGCTGAGCACAAACTCAACGTTGATCCTGCCGCCAAGCCTTTCTACGACGCTTTGCCCAGGACAAGAAAGAAGCCATCCGTTCGGAGCTAGCGAAACTCTTAGCAGCCGGGTTCATTAAAGAGGTGTTCCACCCAGACTGGCTCGCTAATCCTGTCCTGGTCCGCAAGAAGAACAACAACGAGTGTAGAATGTGTGTCGATTACACTGACTTGAACAAGCATTGCCCAAAGGATCCCTTCGGGCTACCTTGCATCGATCAGTTGGTGGATTCTACAGCTGGCTGCTCTCTACTCTGTTTCCTGGATTGCTACTCGGGCTATCATCAGATAAGCCTGCATAAAGACGACCAGATCAAGACGGCGTTCATCACTCCGTTTGGCGCCTACTGCTACACCACAATGTCCTTTGGACTCAAGAACGCAGGAGCCACATATCAGCGTGCAATTCAGAGTTGTCTCAAGGCTCAGATTGGCCGCAATGTGGAAGCCTATGTTGATGACGTCGTCGTCAAGACAAAGAACCCGGATAGTCTCATCGATGACCTATCTGAGACCTTTGCACATCTCAGGGAATTCCAATGGAAGCTCAATCCTACTAAATGTGTGTTTGGCATGCCCGCGGGGAAACTGCTGGGCTTCATAGTCAGCCACCGGGGAATTGAAGCCAATCCCGAGAAAGTAACCGCTATCACATCCATGGCGCCTCCAAAATCCCTCAAGGACGTTCAGAAGCTGACTGGATGCATGGCGGCCCTCAACCGATTCATTTCAAGGTTGGGTGACAGAGGATTACCTTTCTTCAAGCTCCTCAAGAAGCAAGACAAGTTCGTATGGACTCCAGAAGCTGATGCGGCGTTTGAAGACCTCAAGACATTTCTCCAGTCACCACCAGTACTGACTGCACCAGCGGATCAGGAACCACTGCTTCTCTACATAGCAGCAACAACTCACGTCGTGAGCACTGCTATTGTAGTCGAGCGGGAGGAACCCGGCCATGTATACAAAGTACAGCGGCCCGTTTACTTCATCAGCGAGGTGCTTTCAGAATCAAAAGTGCGATACCCGCAGGTCGAGAAGCTATTATATGCTGTCTTGATCACATCTCGCAAGTTGCGCCACTACTTCGACGCCCACCGGGTTGTTGTAGTCACCTCTTTTCCCATTGGTGACATACTCCATAACCGGGACGCGACAGGGCGAATCTCCAAATGGGCGGTCGAGTTGGGCTCTCACGCCATCGATTTCGTTCCACGAGCTGCCATCAAATCTCAAGCCCTGGTGGACTTCGTCGCTGAGTGGACGGAAATACAACATGCAGTACCAGAAGAACCCGTCGAGCACTGGATCATGTACTTCGACGGATCACTGAAGCTTGAAGGAGCAGGTGCAGGAGTACTACTCATATCCCCAAAAGGCGATCAGCTTAAATATGTGCTCCAAATCCTGTGGAAAGCCACCAACAATGAAGCCGAGTACGAAGCTCTACTGCACGGGTTGCGCTTGGCTGCTTCCCTTGGCATCAAGCACATGGTCGTGTACGGCGACTCCTCTGTGGTGATCAATCAGGTCAATAAAGATTGGGACTGCACCAAGGAGAACATGGATGCATACTGCATGGAGGTGCGCAAACTCGAGAAGCACTTTCATGGGCTCGAATTTCATCACGTCATCAGAGACAACAACATGGCTGCTGATGCACTTTCAAAGCTGGGTTCCCACCGAGCGCAAGTACCAGGCAGCGTTTTCGTCCATGAGCTGTTACAACCATCCATCAAGGAGCAGGAAGTACAGCCGACTACAACACCACCCCATCAGCAAGTCATGGTGATTACACCCGAGTGGACAAAGCCCTTCATCGAGTACATACTGCACCAGAGGGAGCCCGAAGATAAGGTGGAGGCTGAGCAAGTTATCAGACGAAGCAAGCACTACATAGTAGTCGGCTCCACCCTTTTTCGACGCGGCGCCTCATCTGGAGTCTTGATGAAGTGTGTCACTCCAGAAGTCGGACGGGAAATCCTTGAAGAAATCCATGGTGGAATCTGTGGGAACCATGCTGCTCACCGCACGATCGTAGGCAAGGCTTTCCGGTCCGGGTACTATTGGCCATCTGCTGTGGCCGATGCCGAAGAAATCGTGAAGACTTGTCAGGGCTGCCAATACTTTGCCCGGCAAGCTCATGTCCCTGCAACGGTCCTCAACACCATACCGCCCTCCTGGCCCTTCGCATGCTGGGGGCTCGATATGGTTGGACCACTCAAGACTGCGCCAGGAGGTTTCAAGTATCTCTACGTGGCGATCGACAAGTTTACCAAGTGGATTGAAGTCAAGCCGCTAGTCAACGCTACAGCAGCGAAGGCGGCCGAGTTCATCCAAGACATTGCTCATCGTTTCGGCGTCCCAAATCGCATTATCACCGACCTTGGCTCAGAATTCACAGGGAGCGAGTTCTTTGATTTCTGCGATAACCTGGGAATTGAAGTCCGCTACGCATCAGTGGCGCACCCACGAACCAATGGACAAGTTGAGAGAGCTAACGGCCTCATACTTCAAGGTCTCAAGCCAAGGCTCTATGAACCACTCAAAAAGTACGGCGGGAAGTGGGTGCAAGAATTGCCAGCCGTGGTATGGGGGCTCAGAACCCAGCCCAGCCGCGCGACGGGGCAATCACCCTTCTTTCTGGTCTACGGTTCAGAAGCAGTACTCCCGGTGGACATCGAGTACAATGCTCCAAGAATCCAAAACTACTCGGAGGAAGCAGCAGAGCAGAGTAGGGCAGAAGATGTGGACATGCTAGAAGAGGCGAGGCTAGCTACGTTGATCAGGACAACCACGTACCAGCAAGGACTCAGGAGATATCATGACCGAAACATCCAAATGAGATCGTTTAACATTGGTGATTTGGTCCTTCGAAGAATTCAGAGTACAAAAGATCAGCACAAGCTATCTTCTCCTTGGGAAGGTCCGTTTATAGTATCAAGGGTCATCGGTCCGGGTACTTATCAGCTACAACGGGAAGACAGAACAGAGGTGCCCAATGCATGGAACATTGAGCACTTGCGGCGTTTTTACCCTTGAAGAAGATTATTAGAGTTTTTTAAGAGTCAATAAACAGTCAGCCTTCTTTATGTACTGACATCGGCTTCTTAGCCTAATAATAATAAAGTATCAATATTCCATTGTCTTCAAGCTTGGAAATCAGATACAGTCTTACAAATTTGAATCATACTGGGTTGTTCAAAAACAATCTAGAAAGGGTTGTTTCAAATGCCATCTACTTTCTGTTTCACACAGAAGGATCGGGCGCATCTTTTTTGACTCATCCCGGGTTGTTTAAAAACAATCCAGAAAGGGTTGTTTCAAAAGCCATCTACTTTCTGTTTCACACAGAAAGATCGGGCGCACTTATTTATTTGAATCTAGTCGGGTTGTTTAAAAACAATCCAGAAAGACTACATTCAATTGCCATCTACTTTTTGTTCAAAGCAAAGAGATCGGGCACAATTAATCAGATACAAAGATACTTTATGAACGAAAAGCATTAAGTATTTACATCTGAACCAATTCTTTACAAAGGGTTTTCTTACAGAAAGAGACTCTAGAACTTAAGACGAGAAACAATTTTCTCTACAGTGTCCTTCTCCTCCTCCATGTAAGTATCAAACATGGCCTGGGTACAAGCCGGGTTGATTCTCCCTTCAGTAACACCTAATGGCTGTGAAGGAAACCATGAACGGACAACCCCGAGTACTTGTTTAGTACACGAACGGGCGACCCGTTGGCAATATAGCTTCACTTGCCCAGGAGTTGCTCGAAGACGATCAAGGGGAGGAGGAGCAACACTTCCGGCGGGTACTTTAGCATATGCTTCAACCAAGGGCAGGGAGGCTTCCTTCCAAGACTCAATCTCCGCACCACGGCGATTGACCTCCACGCGAAGTGCCTAGATTTCAGCCTCCTGATTGCGGATCTTGGTCAGGTCTTCAATGAGTTGGGCATCGGCATGCTGGCGCATTTTCTGCTCTTCTGCGAGATCTGCCATGCATTCCGTCTCCCTCCGCTCTGCTTGGTTGGCGCGCTCCTGCTCCCGATAAAAGCGGTTCTTCATATCGATGAACTCGCCTTTTAGAGCTTCAACGCGCTTCTCATTCTCTGCAGACAGCATATCAGATCTTATTCATTATATGATCATTGCAAGCAGAGACAAAGTACTCGGCATACACACCTGAGAGTTTTTGTCGCAAAGACTTATTCTTCTCAACCATGTCATCGCGCTGGTCCTGGTACAAGTTGATCTTCTTGTACGCCTCATCCAGCTCTCGGCGCAATTGGGCGCGTTCTTGGTCCCACGCTGCTTGTCCCTTGGCCAGATCGGCTGTGACTTTTTCAGCGCGGGCAATGGACGTGCTTGCTCTCCGAAGCATCTCAGATTTCTGCTGAGATCGTGCAAGTATACTCTACATCTAGATTAAAGGAAGCAGGGTTGATTACAGTACGAAGGAGATAAGTATTTACAATACTACACTATTTTTACTAACCTCTGTGAGCTTGGAGAGTTGTTTGTACAGCTCGGCGGCCTTCTCCAGATCTTCGTGGTCAACTTCAGAGTTGAATAAGAAGGCGTCTTCATCTTCATTAGGGTTGACGCCGGGTGTGCCCGTGAAGATCTGGAATGGCTCTGGTGAAGGCTCGCGGGGTTTCTTTTGCTCCCGGATGATTTCTTCAACAATGGCTTCCTTCATCAGGCCAGTGGTGGTGTTCACTCCTTCAGAGCGGAGGCCAGCCATCCGGATACTTTCTGTTGCTTTGGGCCAAGACCCAGGAGCAGAAGAACCCGGAGCGGCTTGTTCTCTTATAGGAGGTGGTGGCGCGACGTTGCTGCTAGCTGCTTGAGGACGAGGCGGTGAAGATACTTGGGGGGCTCGGCCCTTCTCCTCCTCCTGTCTCCATGATTGGAGTCTTGGGTACATCAGCAGGAGCAGGAGTAGGTGGACGGCTGCATAAACAATTGAAGATTAGCAATATTCGCGTTTCAAGAATTTTGCTTCATAAAGTTGGATCATTTACCTGGCAAATTCCATGTTGAATTCCGGCTCTTCCACAACAAAGTCAAAGCCGCCAGACGGTTGTTTTGAGGTCCTTGAGGCTCTTCCGACTGGGCGGTTTCTTCTTGTTGAGGGTTCTGCAATTATATAATCAATTCAGAAAACAACTCGGCAAGAGGATAAAACCAAGATTTTTTGACAAACAAGAAAATAGGGGTACCTTGGGCAGAGGAGACTTGTTGACACCAGGTTTTCGCACCAGATATGTTGAGTCAGATATGACGTGGTGAGGCTGGAATTACGTAGTGGGCCCGTTGATTGGTCAAACAAATAGTGCCAAAAAAGGAAACCGAAGATGACAGAGAGGAAAACCGACGTGAAGAAGAGGTCCGATAAGGCAAGGGAATCCGATCTAGTGACGAACGAAGGAAGATGCGTCGGCTCAGAAGGAAGCGTATCAGATACAGGGGCTATTTCCTTTTCAGAAGGCATATGGGAGTTCCATTTGATGTTAAGCTTAGTTTACTTTATCTGCAAGTTAGTCAAGTCCGACCGGGACTCATCATGACCAGGGTATAAATATGAACCCTCGTCCATTGTAAAAACTATTCTCACAATCAATACAACCCGGCTTCACGCCAAAACCCTAGTAGTAGTTACCGACGAAGCTCATTGGTGGACGGGCTGCATCAGTTCTGATCTCCGGCTTACCAGTAAGTTAGTCAATTTATCGAACTATTATAGGCTTTGAATTGAGGCGCATCGCCCTTTCTCGTTTATACTGTTCAACCGATTTATCTCTGGATAAGCAAGATTGATATAGATTCCCTACGTCGGAGCTAGATCAATATTGATTATCAACAGATTATCGTTTATCGGACTGCACTTTAAGTCTAGATTCCCTACGTCGGAGCTAGATATCAAGATTAGTCTAGATTCCCTACGTCGGAGCTAGAGTAATCTTGGTTACTAAAGGCAGTTTTTGTGGTTTGTTTGGAGTTGCTAGATTGGTTTAGATCTACGCCATGTGAATCAATTCTACTTCTTCAACGGCTTTGAGCATTGGTCTTGGTCCGATTTAAGCAATATTTATCTTACAGCATCGTTCTAGGTCCGATCCTGCTTTATGGTTTAATCTGGTTGTTCTTTGAGTATTGCACTGGTGTAGATTCCCTACGTCGGAGCTGGATCTTTGCAATATGATTAGATTAATCTTTGATTGTCATGCTTGGTTTAGATTCCCTACGTCGGAGCTAGATTCATCTTGATTAGTCAAAGGAAGCTTTGGTTATGCCTTATTGTTATTTGAATGTTAAGTGTGGTTTAGATTCCCTACGTCGGAGCTAGGTCTCGCTTGATTATTTGGTAGCATATCTTAGAATCAGAACGATCCTGTTAATGTTTTATCTGCTTATTTGCTTAATCTGGTCAACACCTGTGCGAGCATCTTGTTTAATTGATAGGTTGATGAGTTGAGTTTGACTGTCTAGCTATCCGATCTGATCATAGTTGGAGAAATCTAGATTCCCTACGTCGGAGCTAGATTTCTCTGAAAAGGCTATAGTCCGATCGGTTGGTTAGATGGTCCGACAAGATGAGTCAAACTGGCAACTAGGCAAGGTGGACAATGTATCGGCTTACACTTTGATTATTTGATATCTTGTCTAAAGACACAGCTGATCCATTACTTTACATATCGGCCTTGTTTTATGCTTTACTTTATTATTCAAAGGCTGATCTGTTATATCAATCAAGGTCCGATCCTGATTGGTCCGATTCTGAGGTCCGATTCGGTGTCTGATTGAGGTCCGATTACTCGGTCCGATTTTGAGGTCCGATTGGTATCGGCCGACACGTGTCTGATTGGGTCTTGGCTAAAATTCGACGTTACTCCATCGTCTGAAATAGAGCCGGCACAATCAAAGAGTAATTTAACTATTTTATCTCCTTGTCAATTTCAGGTCAAATTGACTGGCACGCTGCGAATCTAAACTGGAGTGTGGGCTGGCACTGGAGCGAAGCAGATCTCCCTGGTCTTCGTGTGCTGACCGCGGAGGATACGACCGCCGATTTTCCGCGTCAACACATTTTTGGCATGCCCATTGGGACACGAGAAACAAATTCCAAGATGTCGTCATCTGATGCTGAACAAGAAACTGCAGCAAGACTTGCTGCTGAAAAAGAAGCTGTTGAAAAGGCCAAGAATGACAAGAACAAGACGCCTGAGGCGGCCATTCCAATTACAAAGGCCGATCTGTCTAAAGCTCAATTAGATGCAGTTCAGGCCCAAATTGATGCATTTGAGAAGCTCTGCCTTGGCCAATTTGGACGTAATCGTTCAGGCCCTATACTCAAAGGTCCTCTCCCAGATCCAGAATTGATCAAGAAGACAACTGATGCTCGGGAGTACCAGGTCAACATGACAGAGATGATTCACCAGGCTGTTCATCATGCATTGATCAATCAGTCAGGCACTTTGGTGAATTCTTTGGATAATCTCATCAAGAAGGCGGTGGATGATGCTATTTGCTTGAAAGGTCCAGTGTTTATAGCAGATTCTGCAGGGGCATCAGGATCAGGGAAAGGCAAAGAAACTGAAGATAATGCAATGACCGTTGCTCCGCAGATTCCGATTGCTCCACCACCTCCTATTGAACTGGCCAACGGTTTTCTGTTGATGGCCGATGGATCTATTGTCGGCCCACATGGTGAAAAATATGCTAGAACTCTGAACGAACAAGAAAAGCAACCTGCAGCTGCAAGGCTACGTACAGAAATTCCTTCACATCAGCGTATGGTCGGTGATTACAATAATTATATGATGGATATAGCTGATGGGATGCCAACTGGAAGTCAACAGTCCGATTGGTCACAGAAAATAGCCGAGGTGATCCAGAATCAATTCGGCTTGAAGCCTAAGGATGAAGCGAGGTTGTATCGGCACCCGTACCCGTCTTACTTTGATGCAGTGCCACTTCCTCCGCGTTACAGAGTGCCGAATTTCTCCAAATTCTCCGGGCAGGATGATATGACCACTATTGAGCATGTCAGTCGATTCCTGGCTCAATGCGGTGAAGCTGCTTCAGAGGAGGGACTCAGGCTCAGATTTTTCCCTCTATCACTGTCAGGGCCGGCGTTTACCTGGTTTACGTCGTTGCCAGCAGGATCAGTCACAGGATGGTCCGATATGGAGAAGCAGTTTCATAAATACTTCTTTTTGGGTCTCAACGAGATGAAGATTTCCGATTTGATTGCTGTCAGGCAGAGAAACGATGAGACCGTCAAGGAGTATATTCAACGGTTCCGTGATACCAGGAATCGGTGCTATAGTTTGAAGCTATCTGATATGCAGTTGGCCGAGCTTGCTGTTGACGCGGAAAATCGGCGGACGTATCTCCCGCGTGCAGCACACGATGACCGGGGAGATCAGCTTCGCTCCAGTGCCAGTCTACACTCCAGTTCAGGTTCGCGGCGTGCCAGTCAATTTGACCTGAAATTGACAAGGGAAATAAACAGTTAAATTGCTCTATGATTGTGCCGGCTCTATTTCAGACGATGGAGTAACGTCGAATTTTAGCCAAGACCCAATCAGACACGCATCGGCCGATACTGATCGGACCTCAGAATCGGACCTCAATGATGACGTCAATCGGACCGAGTGATCGGGCCTCAATCAGACACCAAATCGGACCTCAGGATCGGACCAATCAGGATCGGACCTTGATTGATATAACAGACCAACCTTTGAATAATGAAATAAAGCGTAAAACAAGGCCAATATGTAAAATAATGGATCAGCTATGTCTTGAAACAGGATATTAAATAATCAAAGTATAAGCCGATACATTGTCCACCTTGTTTAGTTGCCAGTTTGACTAGTCTTATCGGACCATCTAACCAACCGATCGGACTATAGCCTTTTCAGAGAAATCTAGCTCCGACGTAGGGAATCTAGATTTCTCCAACTATGATCAGATCAGATAGCTAGATAATCAGACTCGATTCATCAACCTGTCAATTAAACAAGATGCTCGCACAGGTGTTGATCAGATTAAGCAAAATAAGCAGGCAAAACATTAATAGATACGTTCTGATTCTAAGATATGCTACTGAACAATTAAGCAAGATCCAGCTCCGACGTAGGGAATCTACACCACACTTAACATTCAAATAGCAATAAGGCATAACCAAAGCTTCCTTTAACTAATCAAGATGAGCCTAGCTCCGACGTAGGGAATCTAGACCAAACATGACAATCAAAGATTAATCTAAGCGCATTACAAAGATCCAGCTCCGACGTAGGGAATCTACACCAATGCAATACTCAAAGAACAACCAGATTAAGTCACAAAGCAAGATCAGACATAGAACGATGCTGTAAGATAAATAATGCTTAAATCGGACCAAGACCTGTGCTCAAAGCCGTTGAAGAAGTAGAATTGATTCACATGGCGTAGATCTAAACCAATCTAGCAACTCCAACAAACCGCAAAGACTACCTTTAGTAACCAAGATTACTCTATCTCCGACGTAGGGAATCTAGACTAATCTTGATACCTAGCTCCGACGTAGGGAATCTAGGCTTAAAGTATAGTCCGATAAACGATAATCTGTTGAATAATCAATATTGATCTAGCTTCCGACGTAGGGAATCTATATCAATCTTGATTATTCAGAGATAAATCGGTTGAACAATATAAACGAGAAAGGGCGATGCGCCTCAATTCAAAGCCTATATTAGTTCGATAATTGACTAACTTACTGGTAAGCCGGAGATCAGAACTGATGCAGCCCGTCCACCAATGAGCTTCGTCGGTAACTACTACTAGGGTTTTGGCGTGAAGCCGGGTTGTATTGATTGTGAGAGTTATTCTTTACAATGGACGAGGGTTCAAATTTATACCCTGGTCATGGAGAGTCCTGATCGGACCAGACTAACTAAATAAGGTAAACTAAGCTTAAGATACAATGGGACTCTCAAACACCTTCTGAAAAGGAAATAGTCCCCGAATCTGATATGCTTCTTCCTTAGCCGACGCCCCTTTCTTCTTGCACTCGTCATCAGGTCGGACATCCGTCTCATCGGACCCCTTTTCAGTATCGGCTTCCTTTTGTCACCTTCAGCCTTGA
>CM014275.1:65918511-65943266 GCA_004135705.1 Alloteropsis semialata
ACATATTGGCCTTGTTTTATGCTTTACTTTATTATTCAAAGGCTGATCTGTTATATCAATCAAGGTCCGATCCTGATTGGTCCGATTCTGAGGTCCGATTTGGTGTCTGATTGAGGTCCGATTACTCGGTTCGATTGACGTCATCAATGAAGTCCGATTTTGAGGTCCGATTGGTATCGGCCGACACGTGTCTGATTGGGTCTTGGCTAAAATTCGACGTTACTCCATCGTCTGAAATAGATCCGGCACAATCAAAGAGCAATTTAACTGTTTTATCCCCTTGTCAATTTCAGGTCAAATTGACTGGCACGCTGCGAACCTGAACTGGAGTGTGGGCTGGCACTGGAGTGAAGCAGATCTCCCTGGTCTTCATGTGCTGCACGCGGAGGATACAACCGCCGATTTTCCGCGTCAACAATTGGCTTTATCATCCAAGCTCTTTGCGTGACGGCAATAGTATTCCATTATTCCTGGTCCCATATTAATTCCTTGCTTGGTTCTTTACACGAGAGGGACCATGCATGCCCCACAGCCAGCTATAATTAACTTTGGATTGATGCTAGCTTGTTCCCACCATACGCACACACAGAGCTATATATATACACACATGTTTGCAGATGTTGTTACCAATATCATATTGGCCATACATCATACATGTGCACAAACCCACTAAATAATGAGCCTCCTATCTGGTGTGGTGCAATGGTGGGAAGAGTGGCAGCTGCGCGTCCTTGTCTTAGGCAGCCTCGCCATTCAGCTGTACCTCGCAATATTTGCCCCTTTCCGTAAGAGGCCCAGCCTCAAACCCTGGTATAGACTTCTTATCTGGCTGTCGTACCTTGGTGGCGATGCTCTTGCGATATACGCCCTAGCCACACTCTTCAACCGCCAGAAAAAGCTACAGTGTCTTTCCTCTTATGCGGACGATGATGGTAGCCATGACCTAGAGGTGCTATGGGCCCCTATCTTGTTGATACACCTGGGCGGACGGATGGCCATATCAGCCTACAACATCGAAGATAACGAGCTGTGGATGCGGCATATTGGGGTCGCACTCTCTCAGGTATATATATATCTACTTCTATTTATTTACTAATATACTCATGTGCTATCTATTACTCTGCTTTTAATTACCTTTTCTTCCGTCTATCACCCCTTGTGGGCCTGCATATGGCTTTATGAGCCAGCCGTTATACAAATTCAGTTGTCTCAGGCCATCATTTGTTTGATGTTTTTCTTTTATATTGGAACTGGGCCAATTGGGCATTGCGGGCCATTAATTCACAAACCGGGTTGACCATAAGTTGTCTGAGCCCATTTTACCTTTTTATTCTTTTCTTTGATTGAAGAAAACCCAAACTTTGTGCTAGCGAATGTAAACTTGTTCGAAGCTTCCTTATAGTTAGTGAGGGAGTTACTTGTGAAGTTTGCTTTTCTGTAAATGTACGATTCGAGTTGCTTTTCCTCAGAGTTCTAATATTGCATGTCTAGATTTTAGCTTCAACCTATTTTGGCTACTCGTTTGAAAATTAGTTCCATTATTGCTCAAAATCAAAATATAACAAGACGGCTAAAAACATTTTACTAATGTTCCAACAGATCATTGGTAAGATTGGGTCGCACACAAAACAATTATCTTAATTTTGACACTTTATATATTTCTATTTTTCTCCTGTGGAACTTGCACAATTATATTTGCTGGCAAGTAATAATAATGAGAATCAGACAACAAGGCATTGTGGACCGATTATGCGAATCGATCGGACTGGCCATTACCATTTGATGTTTTCTTTTATTACAATTGGTATGTGGGGCTTTGTGGCCAATTTCATGAATCAGACTAAAGCTGATGTCTCAGCCCATTACTAGTTGATGTTTTAAATTTTATTTTATAAAACCCAAACTTTGTTCTAGCAATGTAAACTTGTTTTACGTTTACTTATAGTTTGTTCGGACAAAATAATTATTTCAAAGTTTGCTTCTCTGCTGCTGATTCAAGTTGGTTATCTTTAAGGCTTTAATAATATGTGCCTAGATTTTTCAACCAATCTTTTGGTACTCATTCGAAGTTTAGCTCCATTGCTTAAAATCAAAAAATAATAGACTGGTAAATGAATTTCACTAATATTGTTGGATTGGACAAACTTTGCATGAATTGTAATAGCACCGCACATCTATTCTCTTTGTAATCCCAGACATATTTGCTAGCTTAAATCTAATTATTTTTTAATACTAAAGAGAGCTGTTTTTCTTGTCCATCTCTTTAGGCCGTGCCTGCGAGCTGGCCACGCACTGTGGGCTAGAAACCACTCCGTGCCCGACTTGCTATAAAATTGTAAACTACGAGATATTGATCTAGTGGTCATCGATCAATCCACTTGCATAAGAAAATTTAACCTAGAACTAAGAAAAAAAGGAAGAAGCTCACCTATCAGCCGTAGCCATGATGAGAATAAAAAAATTAGAGTTTCATCAGGGCAACCTAAAGTTCCTGACAGAAGAGAAGCCCGACGCATGCCAGTGGTTGGTAGGTGGGTGGTGAGGCGGGCGAGTGTTGCATGCCGTCGGTGGCGGTGCGGGCTTTCAGGCCACAGGCTATGATGCGCGAATACTTGCGAACGCTCACGTATCAGATACTGATACTCATCTGATACTGTACAGACACTGATGCTCATCCGATACTTGTCGGACAAGTATCGGAAATTTTAATAATTATTAAATAAATAAAATAATTCCGATAATTTGTCAACACTTCCCCGATTCTTTCCGGATACCTTAAAACCCTAACTCCTCATTCTGTTTATAAATACACCACCCCCTGTTCACGTAAGACCCTCCATCCACGTATCCCAACATCATTTTACAGTACTAACAAGAAAGAATATATACTAGCCAGAAGACATGATGAATAATTATATAAAATAATAAGCAATCAGGTGCCCCAGTTACCTTTTAAGATTAGTATGAATTATGTATGTATTTTTATTATCATTTTTATTTTCATTTTATTATATATTCGTGTATCCCCGTATCGGTGTTTTTAGAAAAATGGTGTATCGGAGTATCGGCGTATCGCGTATCCGTATCCGTATCGGAGTATCAAAACCTACTTAGTTATCTCCAAACCGATACATGAACCTCAATTTGAAACTTTGAGGTTAGCTACCTCTATGTGGTTTCATTATAGCCTACAAATAACCATGTAAGTAAAATGAATAAAAATTAGGTCAGAACATAGAAATTTCTATATTCTAGTAGTTGGAGGCATATTTACATAATTTTATGTATTATATATTACTGTTGTGGCCCCATGCATATATCCTGGCGAGTTTGTCATTATATTAGGCATCGATCCTAATATTATTTTTGGGCAAATTATTTCTCAGGTCGCGGTAACTGTCTACGTGTTTAGCAAGTCATGGTCGCCCTCAGCTGACAAGAGGCTATTAGCTGCAGCAATTCTGCTTTTTATCCTTGGGGTTTTCAGATGCTTTGAGAAGCCCTTTGCTCTTAGGAGGGCTAGCTTTAGTAACTTAGTCGCCTGTTTCCGTCCAGCCCCGATGACAGGGACTAGCAGCAGGGAAGTGGAGCTTGAAAAGTACATACAAAAAGCAACGCATTTTGTGCAATACAACCAAGATCCTCCAACTTTGGACGAGGCTGAAAGACAGCGTCACTTGAAGCAGCTCTCTATGCCTGATGTGCTATTTGTAGACTTCGCCTATGCCTATGATGCCCGTCTTGAGAAGCTGGAGTCCTTGTGGCTGCTGGATGTTGAAACAGCTTTTGAGGCGCTACGTGAAGGGCTATCCAACACTTTCAATCTTATCTATACCAAGCTTTGGCAATTCCATGATGAAAACAGAGACACAGATTATTTGGCCAACTTCTTTTCCTTCCTTCTATGGAACGTTACATTGACATTTCCAATCGCTTCCATAGTTCTCTTCCACATCAGCCATAAAGAAGGTTATTACAGGGGAAGCGACATTAAGGTTACATATTTGTTACTGTACATCACATATTTTTCGGAGATTCTTTCCGCGCCTGGAAGATTGTTGGATCGACGTTGGTGGACAGGCCGTCTTCTCACCTGGTTGGGAAATTTACTTTGTCCAGCATTACCAGGGATGGTTGCCCAACACAGCCTTATCCAAGGAGTATGGGCTGGTAGTGAAGGCTTCTGCTCATTTTTAGTGTGCATTGCAAAATACTTTAACTTCCAAGATTTTCTTCACCAGCGTGTCCTCGGGCGGGAGTACTCACCCAAGGGCAAGGACATTACAAGATTGGTTCGTTGTCATGTTCAAGATGGATGGATGTTTTATATAAGGGATGTTAAGAGTTACTGGGAGTTCAGTGATTCCAGGGGCCACTGGACGCTTGAGCACAAAAATGGATGTGGAGAGAGCCTAGGATGGAGCATAGAGAAGCCATTTGATGAGAGCATTATGCTCTGGCATGTGGCCACAGATTTTTGCATCCATCGCAAGAGCGAGGGCACACTTACCGGTGATGAATCTGCTGCCAGCTTTCCTAGAATGATCTCCAACTACATGATGCACTGTTGACCGCTAAACCTGAGATGTTGTTGCCTGGAAGTAGAATCACTCTGTTCAATGCTGCCTACAGGAAACTCAGGGGTATCCTCAAAGGTGACGATGGCGTATCACCTTCAGACAAGAAACAATTTATGGACAAGATAATCATTGAGGCGGAGAAGTCTCAAGAGGGTTTTCTTCATGACGCTTGGCTGCTTGCTCAAGCTCTGATGCAATTAGGTGATGATGACAAGATGTGGGAAGTAATCAAAGGTGTATGGGTCGAGATGCTCTGCTTTTCTGCAGGTAGATGCAGGGGTTACCTGCACGCCAAGAGCCTCTGTGACGGCGGGGAGTACCTCACCTTTGTGTCGCTCCTGATGTCGCACGCGGGGTTGGAGATTTTCTCGGACAAGCAGCAGAGGGTGAAGCTTCGCCTTCCGAAAGACCAGAGGGTGTCCATCGCAAAGCAATTGATAGAAGAAGAAGCTGCAGAGGTCGTTATTGTTGACGGATAGGCTAATTGTATGTCTTTTCATCAAGTTAGGTTTTCTGGTGCAATTCCTTTGAGCAGGTCCACCCTATGCATCATTGGCGTGTTTGCTTGTTGCCTTCTTTCATCTTGTTGTATTGTTCAATAAATGCTTATGTAATGTATGTGTGGGCTGATGGTGGCGTACACGCCTGTAATATGTTTGGTAATCTTGTTTGAGATTTCAATAATTATTCGCTGCTATAATGACTATCTTATGTCTCAAGGATTCGCTGCAACTACCTTTGAAGATTGTGTTGTTTTTCACAGTTCAAATTAAGAACTATCTAAGATAAGCTTCAGGTTTGGAATCATGGGAGATAGATCTTATCCCCAAGGTTCCAAATAAAACCCATAAGATGGTTCCAATTAAGAACCGTGGGGATAGCCACATTATCTTTGACGGTTTGAAAACTATATATCTTAGATGGTTTCATGTAAGAACTGTGAAAGATAGTATTTTCATAATTAATAGTTTGTCCAAATGTTATTTTAAAATTGACAATCTCCAGCAAAAATAATTTATTAGAACTAAAAAGGGGGTATGACTACGGAGAAGAAGAAGACGCGCCCGCTGCAATGGTAAGCAAGGGGAATGAGATCCTCTAACTTCACGCGTGTTGATGGTTGTCTGCAGTCAGCTCATCTTGATCGTCCCTCGGGATCCTACGGCGACCGGTTCCTTTGTGCTCCACCGCTCCAAGTGATGGGCCTCAGCCCAACAAGAACACAGACTCCATGGCCTGTTTGAAACAAGAACACCGAGGTCGGCGATGGCCGGCAAGGTGTTCGCCTTGCTCGGGCCTCGGGGACACTGCACAGTAACATGCGCCTCCTTGCCGCCGGCGCCGGCAGCTCGAGTAGCAAGAACAGTGGAATCGTGGACTCGAGCGAAGCTTGCACTGTCTGTGCCGTCCAGGCGCTCTCGATCTCGAATTCTCGATCATCATGCTTAAACACATCGATGTGCTATATATGATAAATCGGACATCATGCTTCTTCAGCGGCTGTGAAGGTTAGCGGCTTCATGACAGAGGAGGCCTAATTCAATGGCTCTGAACGCTGTGGATCTGTGCGTAGTGCGCAGGCGCCATCGCCGATTGGGTGGCGTTGACACGAAAACGCGCCAAATACTAACACGCGCAGAAAAGCTCCTTGCAGCTTCTCTGACCAGACCGGTTCCGGTGACCGGTCAGACCGGTTCCCGCCGGGCAGCTGGGAGCTCGGCGAGAAAACCAACGAGCGCTCGTCCGGGAGGGACCCCGTCAGGACGTGCGTATCTTGGGTTGTTCTAGGATCGGCAGGCCACCTAAAACGTCCTCAATCGCCGTAGAGACGAAGGAAGAACAGCAAATAGGGGTTGGAAAAGTTAGGGTTTGAGAGGTAAAAAAAATAAAGGCAAAAATAGTAGATTTGATAAATTCGATTGGATCTAACTCAATCGGCCGAATTCCTTTATATTTATAGAGAGGGTAGGACTTTTCCCGCAAGGAATGGATTTTACAACTCGTAATTAACCCAAACTAAGAGTCATAGTCGGATTACAGGAGAAACCGGTCTGACCGGTTCCCCAAACCGGTCAGACCGGTCTGGGCCTAGATTTTGCTCCTCCTTGCTCTGCTTGCCAATTTTGGTCGCGAACAGGTGGGGAGAGAGATCAGGTCGATGGGTGTATGCCGATAGTCGCACCCAACCATGAACGGCAGTATCCGGGTCAAAGCAGAGCGCCATGCCAATCTGCGACGAGCCGACGATGAAGACATCACAGAGGTATGGTTGAATCAAAACGGTGCCATGGGCCGAGATGGGCCTCTGGATCTGCTGTTGCGCGGCCTGTGAGTTGAGTAGGTGGCCGGGTTGCCCTAGGATCCTAAAGAACGGTCTAGATCAACTGACTGCAGAGAACCGTCAACACGCGCGAAGTTAAGAGGATCTGATTCCAAGCAAGGCAGACTGGTCTGACCCTGACGGGCCCAATTTTGTTTAGGGCGCGTCCGATAAATGGGCTGGCTAATAAATGGGCTTACTTGGCTGACGAATCTTATTTTCTTTACGAGCTGGTCACCCCGCGAGCCCCGCGTTTCCTATATATCTTCCGGAAGATTTTTTTTGCAGTTGCCTTCCAATGTATGAGATTCGTGCGCAACATCTGAGCCGTTGGATCGTGGCGACGTATCGGTTTCCACTTCCTCCGCGAGGGGTCGGGCGCCGCCTCCCCGTCCCTCCCCCGTCGAGCTGTGCCTCCCCATCGGGTGCCCCTCGCCTTTGTCCAGCGCCGCCACCCCAGCGCCCCTCTTCCTTCCCGTCCGCTGTGCCTCCCCGTCGGGTACCCCTCGCCTCCGTCCAGCGTCGCCGCCCCAGCGCCCCTCCTTCCTGTCCGCTGTGCCTTCCCGTCTGGTCCCCCTCGACTCCGTCCAAAGCCACTGCCCCAGCGCCCCTCCTCCTTCCCGGACTTCGCCGGCGGGCCGTCCTCCTCCGGTTTCCCATTCTTCGCCACCCTAGCGACAACGACGCCGGCGGGATCTACCTCGGCCATCATCTCCACAACTTCTTCCTCCTCGGTCTCACTGTGATGTAAGTTCTCACCACTTCCTCCTCTCCTATGGCCTAGGGATTGTACTCCTCATGCTCTTGATTCTCTGAAATCAATGTTCAGTTCTTGGTTTGTTGGGAAGTACAGATCTGTTGATTTGCGTTTAGATTTCATCGGGCCACAATGCATATATGTACATCCCTATCAGATGGATTTGCATACATGACTTCTTGTTGTTTCATTTTCTTTTCAGAAATTAGTACTCGTGACTACAAATCATTCGATACAAGCCTCTGAAAATTGTCAGTCAATTGAATAGGCATTCATGTTTTGTTGATTTAACCTATCATTGTGCTTAATTTCTGTGATTTTAAGAGCAGATTTGGTTAGTAGTCTCCCTTCTTACTGCTACTTGCAGGTGGAATGTCCATACAGTTCCAGCTTCCATGTTTCTGGCAGTATATATTTTAATTTCTACTTGGGTTCAAACCAAGCAGTACATATTTCTGCATTAGCTTTTGGGATCATGAACTCTTCTTCCACAGTTTCTAATTGGTTGCTGCGTTGTGCCATTCTACTGAGTTTAAATTGTGTGGTGTACTGGTGTACCTGTGGGAATCATATGAGCTTATTAAGCCTTACTAGCTTGCTTCACTGTTTAGGGGTGGGTATAATTTAAGTGTTCTTGATTTCTTGTCTGTCTTGCGTTGGTGTGTATCATGTTGCCGCTCCACTGTTTTGGTTCATGAGTTTGCGATCACTAGGGATTGATAGCCCTTAACATGCACCATGATCTTTGTAATGTTTCTAGTTGATTACCTTTATGGCTGTCGCTGATCCAAACGATTGGAGTGGTTTGTTCATGGTTTGTGTCAGGATGTTCATAAAACTAGCTCTTTATATCACATGGGTCTGCCCTCCTGCCAGGCACCAACCTGCTGTCTGCTTGTTTTACAACACTGTTCATATTAAATTATCATCTTCACAACTCATTCGTTGTTTCTTAATTTGGTTCACTCTTTTTCCAAGTAATTAAAGGGGTACCTTTCATCTTGGCTTTTGGGTAATTATCATCTTCGCTGTTGCCTTTTTGTGATGTTGCAGTGCGGAGTATATTGATCCAACAGCCTAGGAACAGAAGAAGTCCAATATTACCCAATTTCTGTACTGATTCCCACTTTTGAAATCAGGTATGAACATAATAGCTCTAAGTTACTAATTGCATTGTGGTCATCTTAATCTGTCCAGAGTTGATTAGTTAGATCTGCAATGCGTTGCTAATTGCCATCTATCATTCTTGTGATGCATTTTCTCTGCACATCTATCATCTGATTAGTTCAATCATTTGCCCCCCCCCCCTGTAACACAACATTATTGCTGGTAGCAGGGTGAGTTTGTCTGGCTCTCTTGTCATCCATGGAAATGTTTTTGCCTATGAATAAGCATAGAGGCTACTATTAGCACTAGCTAACAGCATTAGCAGCATGAACATTGATCGGATTATGCTGTATATGGGAAGTGATAGGTCTCTAACATATCTGATAGGTCTCTTGTTTCTAATAATGCCTCCTTTAAATTATGGATTACAAGCTTTCAATATATCCCAACATGACACCTGATGCAGGGTTCTTTAAAACTATTTCTCTAGTCTCATGGTTACTTTTTATTTCATTGACTTATTGTGCTCTGTATTAGTTCTTTTTCCACACGTTTGTCATGAATTTGCTCTCCACTGAAAGTCAGCTGTTATGCCCTTATATAATGCAGTTGTCATTTTCGAATGCTAAAGTTGAGAACATTTCCTACTATCACATTCAACATTTTCTTAAAGTTGATTCAACATTTTTATATAAATGTTTCAACATTTTAATAATAAAAGATAATCTGATTATAAAAGCCTTTACTAGTATTTTCAATATTTTTATATACATAACTCAATATTATGAAATTATTGTTCCAATATTTCAAACCTCGAAATACCTGTATTTTATTACTATTGTTAGTGTTCAACATAGTATTATATTGCTATGAACATTTTCATATTTTTTTCCAACGTTGCCAAACAATTATTTCAACATTTCAGCTACATATGCTCGAGTACAAATAATGACATGCTTCGGCTTCGGTCCCCTGCCATAGAAGGCCAAATTGCTTCGGCTTCGGCTACCCTGCCATAGAAGGTCAAATTGCTTCGGCTTCGGATATACCGGTTAGGGTTCTGGGTTGTTTGGGGGCGACTCCGTCCTATCGGGTTCAGAACCATGTTCGGGGTTTGGGGCGGCCATGTACCCCCTGCCATAGAAGGCCAAATTGATTCGGCTTCGGCTACCCTGCCATAGAAGGTCAAATTGCTTCGGCTTCGGATATACCGGTTAGGGTTCTGGGTTGTTTGGGGGCGACTCCGTCCTATCGGGTTCAGAACCATGTTCGGGGTTTGGGGCGGCCATGTACCCCCTGCCATAGAAGGCCAAATTGATTCGGCTTCGGCTACTCTGCCATAGAAGGTCAAATTGCTTCGGCTTCGGATATACCGGTTAGGGTTCTGGGTTGTTTGGGGGCGACTCCGTCCTATCGGGTTCAGAACCATGTTCGGGGTTTGGGGCGGCCATGTACCCCCTGCCATAGAAGGCCAAATTGATTCGGCTTCGGCTACCCTGCCATAGAAGGTCAAATTGCTTCGGCTTCGGATATACCGGTTAGGGTTCTGGGTTGTTTGGGGGCGACTCCGTCCTATCGGGTTCAGAACCATGTTCGGGGTTTGGGGCGGCCATGTACCCCCTGCCATAGAAGGCTAAATTGCTTCGATTTTGGTCCCCTGCCATAGAAGGTTGTACTGGTTAGGGTTCAGGGTTGTTGGGGGCGACTCCGTCCTATCGGGTTCAGAAGGATGTTAGGGATTTGGGGCGACCATGTATCCCCTGCCATAGAAAGCTAAATTGCTTCGGCTTCAGTCCACCTGCCATAAAAGGCTGTAATAGTAGCTCAACATTTCTCTAATTGCAGGTCAATATTTCTTTAAGTATAGATTAACATTTATCAAAATCTAATTTAACATTATCTATAAAGCTAGCTCGACATTTCTTTAAATATAGATCAACATTTTTATATAGATTAGCTCAACATTTCGCATATTTTGGACAATATTTCTCTACAACTATGTCTACATTTATCATAAATTATTTGCAAATAAATACTTTCTTTTCCATATTCTATTCACTTAGTATGTCGATTTTAATTTTGTTCTCTATTTGCCAGGTGCATCTTCGACATGATATCAAATGTAGAGAATTTGGAATTATACTTATTTGATACAATATTTATTTTTGTCATTACAACTTTATTGTAAGACTCTGGATTTGTAATCATGGTCGCATATATTTTACTTATGGGTTACAACCTGGAACTTCAAATTTGTAGTTGCAAGTTCCCACCCGTTATTTCCCCCTTGTAACCACATGCCCTGCAAAAAAAAAAATTTAAGGAAGCAATTATGTTTTATGCATGCAAAAAAAAGTCAAGAAAGCGATTATGTTTTATCATGTCAAAAAAAGTCAAGAAAGCAATCATATTTTATCATGAAAAAAAAGTCAAAGAAGCAATTTTGTATCATTACTTAGATTGTTATTTTATCGCTCTTTTAGAATGTACACATTTCTTAAATTATAATATTATTTTGCAAGTACAAACTTAATTTTGTTAGTTGGTACTAATTATAATATTATTTTGCAAGTACAAACTTTGTTTTGTAAGTTTGTACCCACCCGATGCCCCTCTTGAACCACGTGTCCCGCAAAAAAGTCAATTTCTGCACAGCTTCGTGTGTCACGAAAAAAATAAAAAACAACCGTATATACACGAAACGAAACGAAACGTAACAAAACAGAAAAATGCTTGTTTTGCCGCACGCACACTGCTGTTGGGCTTAGTTGCATGAAATGGGCTTTAAAGATGATTGCCCTAACCATCTTCCGGAAGACATATAGGTGCCCCCCGCGAGCCCTCCGGCCCGGTTAGCCGGCGTGCTAGGTCCCAACTCTCATGCATGCCAACTAGTGATTGGCGCGCGCCCATGCGCGCATAATGCTAATTGTGTTATATTTTGTGTTGCATGAAATAGTAGTATGAGAATGATATAAAGGATAAGCAGATCCATGCAAATAGATAATTAACAATAGTTAGAAAATATAAGCAGAAACTGACCAACTGAAATAAAAGAAGCATAGTAAAGACGGTGAATTGTATAAACACAGATTTACCTTAGCGGCATACTGTTCAAGCAAACCAACAACCATAGTGAAGAGAACAACCATATGAGGTTTGGAACAACATTTGTTTATTGACTCAAAATATTTTTTTTCATAAGACAAATCGATATGGAAAGTAATCACGTAAAAACGCTCTGTGAAAATGTTGTAAATTTTTGAATATTGGGTATCTTTTGTTTCGAAGTGTATCTTATGTTCAAATGTGGAAATTTGTGCAAGAGAATTAAAAAGGAGCATTGAATTCTATTTGCTATGTATGAATGTTGTAGGTTTTGGTATTTGGAGCAATTTTTTATGTTGGGAAATTATTAATTTAAAAGCATTTTGATGGTCGGATGTTAGATATAATGGAGAAATTGGAAAAGTGAGTTCGATTTTTTTGTAAGTGTGTCCTACAGTATATTTGGTGGTTTTCAAATTTATTTTGGTGGTTAGATGTTGGCTATAATGGGGGAATTGGAAAAGTGAGTTCGTTTTTTCTTAGTTCGCTCTACAGTATGTTTATTGGTTTTTAAATTTTGAGCCGCTTCTAAGTTCAATATTTTTTAATTTGAAGATGTTTTGGTGTCCGAATCGTAGGTGCAATGGGTCTCATATGATCATTTGTGCGAACAAATTATGAAAACGCTTAGAATTTGAAATTTTGCTGCGAAACGAAGATTAAAGTTTTTGAATTTTGATTTTTCTTTTTTGTATTGAACACCTCTTAATATGAGGACGTTTTGGAATCGGAATCGTATGTACGATGGGTTGTAGACATTTGCGCGAATGAATGGCGAAAGTGTTTCGAGTTCAAAAATGTGTTCTAAAGCAAAGTTATAGGTTTTGAAATTGTAAGCAAATTTTATGTTGGATATATTTTGGTTCGAATGCGTTTTGGTGGTCGAATTGTACGTATAGTTTCTTCGCGTATGGAAGTAACGAATAAAACGGAATGTTGCGTGATTTAAGTAAAATCCGAGGGTTTTTCCAAGAAAATTTCTGAGGGAGAAAAAGGATGGCGGTTGATTTTAAGAAAACTCAGGGGGGTTTTGAAAATGTTATTAGACGGCGGGTTATATTTTTATTAAATCCGAGGGGTTTTTTGCAAAGTTACCGATAAAAGCATGATCTCGGCCGTCCGTCCGGCCGATCCGACTGCCGGGAAAAGCCGGCGACGTGGCCGTCGCGGCTGCCCTCCGAGGGCGCCTCGAATAACAAGAAGAAAATGCCGATTGCCGACTCTATCCCAACATGAACATGATTATCAGATCGATCGATCGATCGATCCGATCGTCCTGAAAACAAAAGATCGATCCAAGTCAGATCAGAAGGCACGGTGTTTAATTTCTTCTTCATCTAAATCACCACCGCAGATATCCTGGATCGTCGTCTCCCTCACGGCCGGCCGCCGGTCCAGTCGGACGTAAGTGCGCCATGCAGCAGCCGCCGACGGACGCGGAGCTCGTGGACGCCCTGGTCCGGAAGCGGCTGGGCCTGGCTCCGCCGTCGTCGCAGTGCTTCACCGTCCACGACATCTACATTTTCAACGACTACGACGGCCATCCCTCTCTCCTCTACGATAAGTAGGGGGCGGCGCGGACTCGTCGGGCTGCGTCTACTTGTTCTCGACCCAGTTCACCTACCACGACGGATGGAAGGTGGCGGCCGGCACTCAGCCGGTCCTCGACGGCGACGGCGGCGTCGTCGGCTCCAAGGACACGCTGGTGTTCCACGAGGGGCGGTGGCTCCCGAGGACGCGCTGGGCCATGGACGAGTTCCAGGCCGAGTTCCAGGAGGGCTTCCGGTACTCTGACGACCGCCTCCGCCTGTACCGCCTCCGCCGACTTACTTGATCGATGATGACTCGGAACTCGGAAGCAGGGCAGCAGGAGCCCGGTCAGCGGCGGATGTGCTCGCTGGGGAACTTTTTTTTTCTCGAATACGCAGGAGAGCTGCGTATCTTTGTATCAAGGAGATGAAATTAAGGTTAGTTTACACAGCGCGAGGCGAGGCTCGCCAACATGGATGGGATGATATTACACGAAACGACAGCTAAAGATGCTAATCATGCATAACTCTAGTGAATTACTCCGAGAATAGACAGCCAAGCTTGGTCGCGCCCGCCGCAATCCAGTTATCTCCCTCGTTCTTGCTCAGCCGCAACAACATTAGCGGTGTTGTTTCTGCATTTCTGAAAGTCCGCGCGTTACGCTCCTTCCAAATTTGCCAGCAGGTGAGGGCGAATAGAGTGTCAAACCCTCTCCGTTTCAGCCGAGGTAGTTGTTTGCGAAGCTTGATCCACCAGCATTGCAGCTTCATGTCGCTCGTTGCTGAAGCATCAGCAATTCCAACTCGGCTCAGCAGAGGCCACCATACCTGTGCTGAGTATGAGCATTGACAGAACATGTGAAAGCAAGTTTCGTCTTCCTGGTCACAAAGCCTGCAACGACCGTCGGTCTGCAGTCCATGGCGAATTCTCCTGTCAGCCGTCCACAGCCGTTGGTGGAAGCCTAACCAGAGGAAGAACTTCACTTTCATCGGCATCCAGCTCTTCCATATGAGCTTTGCTCCATGCAGGCCGATTTCCCCGCGGTGGAGAGCCTTGTAAGCCGACCTAGCTGAGTATTGTCCGTCCACTGTCCACCTCCAAGTGTAGGAATCTGGAATTTCAGCTTGAAGATGGACGCCCTGCAGGCTTTGCCGAGAGGGCGAGGTATTCAGCTAGCGCCAGTTCATCAAGAGTGCCCGTGACGTCTTCCTTCCATCGATCATCAGCGAGGGCTTGGTTCACCGTGCGGGAGACGATATGGCGCCGGGGTACCAGCCATATCAGGTTTGGGGATGTGCTCTGAATCGAGGATCCCTGAAGCCAGGAGTCTGTCCAGAAACGGATTGAAGTTCCATTTCCCAGATTCGCCCGAACTGATGCTTGGAAGAACACAGAAGTACATGGGTCGATCTTGATATCCATCGCTGACCAGGCGCGTTCCTGGTCGGTCTTTTGCAGCCACAGCCATCGCGCTTGAAGGGCGATTCCAGCGAGTTTCAGATCAGTGACCCCTGGTCCCCCCTCAGTTGTAGGACGAGCAACAGTCGCCCAAGCGAGCGCGCATTTGCCTTTGACAGCTGTGTCTCCGCCCGTCCAGAGGAACTTCCTACAGATTGCCTCGATATCTTGGATGGCCCAGGGAGGAAGTCCATTGGCCATTAGCATATAAATCGGGACGGCAGTGGCGACGGCCTTGACCATTATCAGTCTGCCGCTCTTCCTCATCAGAGAACCATGCCAGGGAGGTAATTTCGCAGCAACCTTGTCAATGACGGGTCTGATGTGCGACTTGGGTATTTTCTTGATGGAAAGAGGGAGTCCCAAATATTTGATAGGGAATTGCTTGATCGGGCAGGGCATAGCAGTTTGGAATAGTGCCACCCCTTCGTCGGCGCCATAAATTGGCGTGATGGAACACTTTTGCAGGTTTGTGTGCAGCCCTGAAGCGTTCCCAAAGACATGTAACAGAGTGGCAATGGCTTGACCTTCCTGATTGGTTGGGGACGCGAAAAGAATTACGTCGTCCGCATAGAAACTGCAGTGGTGCTGAATTGCATCGTGGCCGGTTGCGTGCAAGATCCCCATGAACAGAGCCTTTCTGAAAATTCTGTCCAGAATATCCATCACTAAGATGAACAGCAACGGCGATAGAGGATCGCCTTGACGGACTCCTCTCTGATGTTGTATCGGCCTTCCAGGTGTTCCATTGAGAAGCACCTTAGATGAAGCAGTAGAAAGGATCATGGAGATCCAGCGGCACCACCTATCAGAGAAGCCCCTTGCCCGAAGTACTTCAAGAAGGAATGGCCATGACAGAGTGTCAAAAGCCTTTGTGATATCGAGCTTCAAGAGCAGTTTCGGCACCTTTCGCTTGCGAAGCAGGGCGACAGCACACTGTACAAACTTGTAGTTGTCGAGTATCGATCTCCCTTTGATGAACGCGCTCTGATTCTTGCCCACCAGGTCATCCATAAACGGTCTGAGGCGATTCGCAAGCAACTTGGAGAGGAGCTTGGCGATGCTATGTACCAAGGATATCGGTCTGTAGTCTTTAGCCTCCTCAGGGATTGGAACTTTCGGCAGGAGCACGATCAAGGAGTTGTTGAGGCAACTGAAACTTCCCCGTCCCGAGAAGGAGGAGTTAACTGCCCACATAACCTCATTCCTGATGATCGGCCACGCAGTTTGGTAGAACTTGCCCGTCAGGCCGTCCGGCCCTGGGGCCCTGTCCGACGGCAGTTCTCGGATAACCGCCCAGACTTCCGATTCAGAAAACGGGCAGTCCAATGCAGACAGATCCAGAGAAGGGACTCCAAGAGCCTGGAGGTCGATGGTTGATGTTCTGCCGGAGTCAGACCCCAACACTTCAGCGAAGAAAGAATACAACATTTCCTCTTTGTCAGCGTGAGAGGAAGCGACATGATCATTGTGCCGCAAGGTGCCAATGTATTTCCTCCTGTGATGCCCGCGGGCCTTTAGATGAAAATACCTTGTATTGGCGTCCCCCTCCTTGAGCTCTCTGATCCGAGCGCGTTGGCGCGCGATCGTCCGTTCCAGCGAGGCGAGGCCGACGCAGTGGAGTTAGAGCCTCTTCCGCAGATCGGCCTCGATGTCAGACAGCGCACGGCGGTCCATCTCTTGATCAAGACGTAGGATGACCTCACGAGCAAGCAGGAGCTGGGAGGGGACATTACCGATGTGCCTCGCCGACCAACTCTGAAGTTCTCTGGCCACATTGCGAATGCATTGGTCAAGTCTTCTGAATGGGTCGTGAATGGAATCCGGACAATGCCAGCCCCTGGTGACCGCCTCCAGGTATCCGTCGAATTTCGGCCAGAACACCTCAAAGTGAAAACGAGGCTTTGCCGCGACAGCCGCATTTGTTTGTAGCAACAGTGGGCAGTGGTCGGAGGCAACAGACGATAGAGCCTGGAGCAGAGCAGCAGGAAAGCATTCTTCCCAGTCAAGAGAAACGAGCGCACGATCCAGCTTCACCAGAGTTGGGTTGGAGCGTTCATTGCTCCAAGTGAATTTACGGCCGTGCAAGTGCAGATCTTGGAGTTCAAGAGTATCTACCGCCGTTCTGAATTGTCTTAAGATTCTCCTGCTGATTCTCGCATTGCTCTTGTCAATCGATCGGATGCATTTGCGTGATGTGTTTTTCTGGAAAATTTGGAGTTTGGTTTGGATGATCCATGCTTGATCTGGATTTCAATTCTGATCAGTCCAATCAGCAAATATATACGTAGTACCTTCTTTTGTAGTAAAAATGTGAGAAAATAGTCCCCTCGATCAAACTCTCTAGTCTCTACACAAATGTAAAATTTAGAGGTGATGTTGTGAACATGTGATTCCAATACATACTGCTGCAGTGTGGAAAAATTGTATTCCTCCAAAAGACGATAACTTTGGTAATAGAAAGAAAGAAACTAGAAGATGAGACTGGCTGATATTTCTAAGTCAATGGTTTGCCCTAGGGGGAGAAATTATAATTGTGTCAGGATTTTTTTTTCTCTCTCAGGGGATAATGTGGACGAGAAACAAACATGCACATGATTTCGTTTGTTTTGATCCCGTTTTGTACAGTGTTAGTTGGTACTCCCACTGTGGTGAGCTTTCGCATCATTGACGGCCTCTTCGGCCAGCAGCTAAAGCAGTTGGTGGAGCTCAGCAGCCCTGCTCGCACTGGATCTTCAATCTTTACATTGTGCATGAACAAAATAGAGTGAGCAGAATGCTTCTGAGAGACTCAGAGTTGCAACATTATTGGTGTCATCAGTATTCTTGGTTCAATAGAAAAATCTGCATACTTGGTGTAGCGCATCAATCTAGCAAACTTCCATCTTAGCTGAACCTGAATATATTATACACAGAAAATGAAACTTGAACTTTTTAGTTCAAGTTCTCCGGTCTACACTGTAACTTATGCAAAGGAATTGAACCGGAAAAAATAGGGACACGAAACCAGAACAAAACTGTAGGTCCATATGTTACTGGTGAAGAATTCTTTATTTGCAGCCAGTAGCAAATATGCAGATAAAAATATATTGTAAACAAGGACTTTTATCTTTTTTTTTTAGTTCCTTTTAAATATATCTAGACTACTAGACATCATCTTACAACATATGATCAGCAACTTCCTGAGCTTTAGTAGAAAGACATCTCGGTGGTGTTGTGGTGGTGGTGAGTGTGTTTGAGTGAGTGAGTGTGGTGGTGTTCAGGTTTTTTCAAACCTGTGCATTTCTGTTTGGGTTCTACACCCTTCTTTCTTCTTAACGTGTTCAAGAAAAAAAAAAGAAAGGCATCTCAGTCAAAGCTCTTAGGTTGTCAATTGCTCGCTCAACTTCATTCAGTATACGAACAACTAGATATCAATATGTTGTTGAAATGAACAATTATGGTACTTGAAAAAGATCAATTATACATGGCAGCAAGCCCAAAGTATGACTGAACTTGAGTCTGGCCATACATTCAAGGTATATATGCGTGGAAAAAACCCCAGAGCTATGTATCAAAAGCTACTACATTATAAAAGTCACAAGAGGTAAGCCGGTAACTGTCAGCCAAATTATGGGCAGCCAAATTACAGAGCCACTTACAGTTCCCTCCACATTTTCTCATCCGGGCTTGGGACCCGCAGAGACAGTGCTAAACTGAAAATAAACAAACCAATCAGTTCTGACAGCTGCAAGCATAAGCATCCTGATTGCATCAATTCAGAATACTTTCACATTTAGCAGAGTACCTGATGTTCGTAAGATCAGCAAAAATGCCATCTTGTTGATACCTGGCGAATTCAGAAGACAAAGTTAAATATCACTGGCAAACACTCCATACATAGTCATACCGACACACAAATTATTACAGTAGCAAAAACTATTTTAGTCACTGAATTGTCTTTTCAATAATCCATTTGTTTCGTGTTGAACAAAAATTGACACTGACTGTTTGACACCATATGCCTCCCCTGTATAATCTTAGATATATTCCCAACAACAATTTTCGAAGTAGTATTGTTTGCCCAACCATACATCTGTCCAGATATTAACTTTCTAACATTCAAAGTAGTTCTGAAAGTATCATACACAAGGACCAAATGTATGAAATGCGGATATATGAACATACCATCCCCAGCACACTTAAGCTGCAAAAACTCTAGAACATGTTTATGTAATAACTGAACCTCTTTCATGTACGTGGGACTATGTACGGAATGTTGTTTGTGCGATCATGTCCCAATGTTGTGGTTTGTGAGGTGTGTATAAATCTTGGGCTTGCTCTCGACATACCTCAAGGACTACTGGAATTATTTCCCTTTAGTTGAGTTGACCAATGGATGGTGCTCGATTAAATGGGATTAATTTGAGCGGTTTGTCACAGGGATCAAGTTCCTCTGCCTGCGCTTCTTGAGATGTAGGAGGAAGAAGATGAATCTATTGCCTGATTGTGCCCAGATTTACATGCCCGTATATATAGGCCGATCCTTTGCCCCTCTATCAAAGTATCAAGTCTATCTCTCTGCTGCAACTCACAGTTAAACAATTCTCCTAACAAACCAAATCTCCTAACCAATTCACTTAACCAAATCTCCTGACAATCCAAATCTTAAACTAAACAAACTCCTGCAAATCCTAACTAATGACGATGGCCCTTCTGTCTTCAACCTGCCACTTGGGTGCTCTTCTTGTTACGACGCAAATACTGACGTCCCCACATGACAGGGTCCGAGTCAGAACAGAGCAAGGTTAAAAACAAAGCTTTTTCAGCAAAAAAAAAAACAATTTTTTTTTTGCTTAAGTGGTGATTCATTTAGGTGGTGAGAAGATGTGAGCAATGATCATCGAGGCCAGCAAGGTGGAGATACTCTGCTTTCCTGCAAGCTGATGGCGAGAGCCAAGTACTTAAATATTACAGATGTTCTATAACCAGCCAATTTTATTCTTTACAGTTTTCATGTTGTCAGCTGGGAGCAAGATCCGACATTCTGGAGTTATATATTGAATGTCTTTGGTATCTGCAGTGCAAATAACTGCAATATGATTTTCATTGTACATGCTAGGAAAGACAACTAATTTAATTTATATACTGCCGGATTTTCTTACCAGGTAAAGGCTATATATACAGAAAGTTTTACTTATTTGGACATTGATAATCTTGTTCCATGCACCTCTGCACTAGAATTCCTTCTTGAGATTTGTAACAACGATTGGCGCACACTTGCTGCATGGTTTCCCATTGAATAAGGTCTTGTTCAGAAAAAATGCTGCAACAGATATGCTAAGGGTGGTGGCGCCGAAAGGGGAAGTCACTGAAGGTTTCCAAAAGAAACCCATCTTGAAAATTCTAGAGTGCAAGTCAACATCCTCTATCAATGACAACGACATAGCCAGAGGCAATTCTGATCATGTAAAATACAGGCAGCGATTTTCCTATCAGACACATTTCATGCCCTCTGAAAGCAACAAAAGTTGTGAAAGTACCAGGAAGGGGATCAAGTTCAACCATACCTGGATTAGAAAAGGAATTAATGTAGCCAGTTGTCCTTTCTGGGCAAGGTTCAGGTAATTTCTCTCTCAGATGATTCCAATTGGCTCCCAAAACACAAAGAAAACAATTCAGAGAGGATTGCAGTAGCTATCTCACTCTGTCTCATGATCGATTATTTCCGTTGTCTAGCTGCTGATGGAACACGCAGGGATGGAAACGTTACCAATCAAAAATACAGCTCAGGTCGCCTGGTGACATTGTTGAGGAATTGAAGAATAGAACAAGCTGCTCGTCAATTGGCAGAGGTCGAGATTTTTAGGAATAGATCCATGTCGTTGTCATTTCTGCATGCCATATCAGGGAACCTCCATTTGAATATCGGAGTTTCATGTTTGGCAGCAGATCTACTGGAAGAAGCATTGCGTGTGTATGCTGCAAAGATGATGTAGCCACTATTAGTAATTTTAAAAACCTTAATTTCAAAATTAGTGTCCAAACAGAAGCTTTCGGCCGCCTGGATTACGTAGCGTTAGCTGCTTTAATAATCAGCACAACTCTATTTTTTGAACTGACAGCAATCGTCGGTACAGCATCAACATGTCAATCTTTGGGGGCTCATCTTCACTGCCCAAACCAAATGTAGGCCCGCACAAAACAACATAATGATCTTCATATATATATATAGATGGTGACCATCACACGATACATAAACACAAACAATCACCTATTGACACAGAAAACAACATAATGATCTTCATATATATATATAGATGTTGACCATCACACGATACATAAACACAAACAATCACCTATTGACACAGAAAAACAGGGAAAATGTGGTTCCGAAGTGCTGTGCAGGAGTGGTGGCAGCTGAGAATACTCGTCCTGGCCAGCCTCTGTGCCCAGTGCTTCCTCGCGATCTTTGGTGCTTGATTGTGCCCAGATTTACACGCCCTTATATATAGGCCGATCCTTTGCCCCTCTATCAAAGTATCAAGTCTACCTCTCTGCTGCAACTCACAGTTAAACAATTCTCCTAACAAATCAAATCTCCTAAGTCCTAACCAATTCACTTAACCAAATCTCCTAACAATCCAAACTCCTGCAAATCCTAACTAATGACGATGGCCCTTCTGTCTTCAACATGCCACTTGGGTGCTTTTCTTGTTACGACGCACATACTGACGTCCCCACATGACAGGGTCCGAGTCAGAACAAAGCAAGGTTAAAAACAAAGCTTTTTCCACAAAAAATACAAACTTTTTTTTTTTGCTTAAGGGGTGATTCATTTAGGTGGTGAGAAGATGTGAGCAATGATCACCGAGGCAAGCAAAGTGGAGATACTCTGCTTTCCTGCAAGCTGATGGCGAGAGCCAAGTACTTAAATATAACAGATGTTCTATAACCAGCCAATCTTATTCTTTACAATTTTCTTATTGTCAGCTGGGAGCAAGATCAGACATCCTGGAGTTATATATTGAATGTCTTTGGTATCTGCAGTGCAAATAACTGCAATATGATTTTCATTGTTCGAGATGAACATGCTAGGAAAGATAACTAATTTAATATATATACTACCGGATTTGCTTACCAGGTAAAGGCTATATATACACAGAAAGTTTTACTTATTTGGACACTGATAGTCTTGTTCCATGTACCACTGCACCAGAATTCCTTCTTGAGATTTGTAAGAACGATTGGCGCACACTTGCTGCATGGTTTCCTGTTGAATAAGGTCTTGTTCAGAAAAATGCTGCAACAGATATGTTAAGGGTGGTGGCGCTGAAGGGGAAAATCACTGAAGGTTTCCAGAAGAAACCCATCTTGAAAATTCTAGAGTGCAAGTCAACATCCTCTATCAATGACAACGACATAGCCAGAGGCAATTCTGATCATGTAAAATACAGGCAGCGATTTTCCTATCAGACACATTTCATGCCCTCTGAAAGCAACAAAAGTTGTGAAAGTACCAGGAAGGGGATCAAGTTCAACCATACCTGGATTAGAAAAGGAATTGATGTAGCCAGTTGTCATTTCTGGGCAAGGTTCAGGTAATTTCTCTCTCAGATGATTCCAATTAGCTCCTGAAAGACAAAGAAAACAATTCAGAGAGGATTGCAGCAGCTATCTCACTCTGTCTCATGATTGATTATTTCCTTTGTCTGGCTGCTGATGGAACACGCAGGGATGGAAACGTTACCATTCAAAAATACAGCTCAGGTCGCCTGGTGACATTGTTGAGGAATTGAAGAATAGAACAAGCTGCACGTCTATTGGCAGAGGTCGAGATTTTTAGGAATAGATCCATGTCGTTGTCATTTCTGCATGCCAGGTCAGGGAACCTCCATTTGAATATCGGAGTTTCATGTTTGGCAGCAGATCTACTGGAAGAAGCATTGCGTGTGTATGCTGCAAAGATGATGTAGCCACTATTAGTAATTTTAAAAACCTTAATTTCAAAATTAGTGTCCAAACAGAAGCTTTCGGCCGCCTGGATTACGTAGCGTTAGCTGCTTTAATAATCAGCACAACTCTATTTTTTGAACTGACAGCAATCGTCGGTACAGCATCAACATGTCAATCTTTGGGGGCTCATCTTCACTGCCCAAAACATAGGCTGGCACAAAACAACATAATGATCTTCATATATATATAGATGGTGACCATCACACGATACATAAACACAAACAATCACCTATTGACACAGAAAAACAGGGAAAATGTGGTTCCAAAGTGCTGTGCAGGAGTGGTGGGATGAGTGGCAGCTGAGAATACTCGTCCTGGCCAGCCTCTGCGCCCAGTGCTTCCTCGCGATCTTTGGTGCCAGGCGCAAGTCCCGTATCCCGACATGGTGGAGATCGTTCATCTGGCTATCATACCTAGCAAGCGATTCCTTGGCAACATTTGCTCTCACCGCACTCTTTGCCCGCCAACAACGTAGCCCTGCTCATGGCAACATCAGCATGGAGGTGCTATGGGCACCTCTCTTGCTGATGCACCTAGGTGGGCAGCGTAACATAACCGCCTACAACATTGAAGACAACGAGCTGTGGACACGGAGCCTCACAACCGCTGCATCTCAGGTGAGGGTTTAGATTGATTTGCTGCATTAGCTATTTCAGTTTCAGTAAAATGGCCAACAAGATATAGAAAAAAAAACCAATTGGATATTGGAAAGAAATACTAAAATGTGTTAAAACTGTCAGACACTAGTAAAAAAGGTATCAAATGAAGCATTGAGTATTCTCTTATTTTTTAAAACACTCCAAACTACATATTGTGCCAGGTCCCGGTGGCCCTTTACGTGTTCTACAAGTCACCGTGGACCTCATGGTCATGGAGAAATTTGATGATAATAGTCGGAACACTTCTTCTTTTCATAGTCTCCATCTTCAAGTGCTTTGAGAAGCCCTTAGCTCTCAAAAGAGCTAGCTACAATAGTCTACTGAGCTCTTTCGAACCTGATGCAATAACAACGAAAACTGCAAATAGGGAACAAGAGCTTGAGGATTACTTACGAGAAGCAACAAATTTTGTTCAGAGGATTGAGAACCATACTTCTCCAATATTAGACTCTAATGAACGAGAGTCATTACGCAGCAATCGCCTGATTGTGCCCGATAAGCTATTCGTGGACCTTTCTTATCCTTATTCAGACCGCCTTGCTATCTTCAAAGCATTTTGGTTGCTTCAGGAAGATGAAGGTTACTCCTTATTGAACAAGAACCTTTCCATCATGTTCGACCGCCTCTACACCAAATATATCACAGGGTGCAAGTCTAATGTGCTGGGGATTAGGTGGAGTGAGTGGACACGGGTAGTAGTGCTGGTACTGCTGACGCAGGCCGTGTACCTTTTCGTGATGGAGTTTGCCACTGGAACTGCCAAATTCCACGAGAAAGGTTATAAAACTAGTGATTCCATTGTAACAATTGTTTTGCTTTTTGGCACCTTCGTTCTGGAGGTCTTGACAACAAGAAGATATATTCAACAACGATGGACTGGTATGGTTTTCCAACATAACATTATAGACGTTTTTGCCTGCAACAAAAGGCACGCATGGTTGATGAGCATTGCAGGACGCTTACACTGCAAGGACTTGATTAGCCAATTTTGGTGCATGGAGCCCTGCTTCTCGGCCAGGGAAATTATGATTTTTGTTCGTGTACATATAAAGGGGTGGTGGAAGACAGGCAGAATACTAAGTGGCAGCCTCTGATCTATGGTTATTTGTGTTTAGGTCCTCGATTTTAATAAAACAGTACGCAAACTTTAGATTTTATTGCATATTAGTCCCTGCAACCTTGTAACTAGTGTAACTTCGTCGTTTTAAATCCGTTTTGGGCGATTCTCGCAGCCACGTGAT
>CM014275.1:65944266-65964013 GCA_004135705.1 Alloteropsis semialata
GCGTTCTTCCATTCCCTTTGCTTAGAGTTTTCCATCTCTGCATATAAGACATAGCATGGTAAACAATCACATTAGGAGAAGATATAAGAATTTCCCTGAACGCAAAGTTATTCCGAGTGATCCAAAGACTCCAAGCAATGTACCCAAAAATAAAATCAGGGTGCCCCTCTCTAAATTTATAACTGAGCTATAGAGCATATGTTGAAGAGATCCACGCTTGAAGGAAAGCAAGGCCACTCAAAGACATCTCTACAAACACACCAAGCAAATTGGGCTAGAAGACATCTAAAAATTGTGTGATCAGTTGATTCTACTTGTCCACACATCTTACATTCTACATTTCCTAGCCAATTGTTCAACAGATTGTAACTTGTCATTGTAAATTTTCCATATGAAAAATCTAATCTTCAGAGGGAGTTTAGCTCCCCAAACATCCATCATCCATTTGTTTGGAACACCTGAAGAATGATTCCAGTAGAATCATTTGACCACCTGAAGAAAGATTTGTCCCTTGCCAGGTTGGAAGACGTCTCTCTACTTTAATTTTGATAGACAAAAGCCATATCGGACCCATTTAAATGAGTATTGCTGACCATAATCCCTAAATACTTCATTGGGAGTTTGCCGATGTTACAGTTAAATATGTTTGCCACTCTAGCTTGCTCTTCCAAATCTGTTCCCAGCACAAATACCTCACTCTTCTGGTAGTAGTTGATACTAAGCCCAGACATGTTTTCAAAATAATATAAGTGGACTTTTGTATTGGCAATGGATTGATCATCTAGTTCCAAGAAGATGACTGTGTCGTCTGCATATTGAAGATGTGTAATTCCTCCTTCTACCAAATTGGGAACTAACCCTCTCACCAAACCATCATTTTTGCATTATCCAACATAGTAGCTAGAGCCTCACTTACGAGATTGAAAAGTAAAGGTGAAAGGGACGGGATCCCCTGTCTCAGCCCTCTAAAGGTTTTGAAGAAATTTCCAGAAACTCCGTTAATGTTAATCCCCACTTTTCCACCCTCTATGATCTGTTTGGTCCAACTTATCCATCTTTCTGGAAATTTCATCCTCTCTAGGACCTCTCTAACATAAAATGGCAACTGACTTTATCATAAGCTTTTTCAAAATCCAATTTAAGAATCACTCCTCTTTGCTTCTTCACTCTAATCTCATGAAGGATTTTATGTAGAATTACTACCCCTTCTAGAATATCTCTCAGGAATAAAAGTTGTTTGTGTTCTGCTGATCAATTTTCCTTCTGCAATCGGAGTCAACCTGAGAGTTAGGACCTTTTTGTGAACCATTTGTAGTCTATGTTCAACACATAAATTGGGCGGAACTATTTAATGTTATTTGCTTCTTTCAGGTTCGGGATCAATGAAATCCATAATTCAGTCTGGAGAGATTAAGATCACCTCTATGGAATTTTCTGGAACATCTCTAGAATTATATCTTTGATTTCAGGCCACATTTTTCTATAGAAACCTATTGTGAACCCGTCAGGACCAAGGGCTGAACTTGCATCCATTTCTTTCAGGGCCTTTTCAGTCTCCTCTATAGTGAAAGGTATAATTAGCTCTTGAGCATCCTCAGGTGTAAGGCAGCCCTCTTGTTGCTAATCTGATCTGGCTTGTCTCGCTTCTTCCAAACAGATTTTTGCAGTAATTCTCTATATGCTTTTTAAGTTCACCCTGGTCTCTGATTTCTCTGTCTCCATCCTCTAAAGAGAAGATTGTACACTTCTTTTTCCTCCCATTAGCCACCCCATGGAAGAAACCTGTACTTGCATCTCCTTCTAAAATCCATTTTACTCCCCCTCTTTTTTGCCATTGAATCTCTTCGAAGGATTATATTTTTCCAACTACTCCTCAATATCATATATTTGCATCCATTGAAGTTGTGATAAACCAATAGTGTCAGCTAGCCCATCCAAGGTCACGATCTTATCTAATAGCTCTTTCTTCTGTTTATTTCTATGGCTGTTCAGATTTAAACTCCACCCTTTACAATATTTCCTAATGTTTCCCTTCAGCATCTTCCAGTAGTCCTGGACCTCCATATTAAATCTTTGCGGCCATCTCTCTATTAGCTGCTCCTTAAAACTTGGTTGGGAAAACCAGGCTGATTCAAATCTAAACACATCTTTTTGCATGATTCTTTAGTCTTCCGTAATCACCTGTAATGGGCAGTGATCAGAACGAACCCACTCTTGTTAACACCTCACAAGTCGCCAAGTGGTAAATTTTCTCCCACTCAGCACTACAGAACACTCTATCCAGAACACTCATGATAGGATTGACCTGTTTGTTCGTCCAAGTAAATCTTCCTTCTTTTCTCTTCATCTCTTTAACACCATTGTCCAGTGTTACCACCCGGTGCTAAAACCATGAGAAACATTATTACCGGGTGATGTAAAAGTTCTATTGGGATGTCCAAATTTTTACATCCGGTACTAATGTATTCACACGGCTGTCGATGGCCAAACAGTAGAGCTGCTCGGCCGCCTTGAAGGGGAAGCCGAATCGACGGTGCCTTCCGGGATGAAACAGGCGAGCCTGGCGGCCATGACTGGGGCTGCTCCCACGCGATTGATCCTCCATGACTTCTTGATGAGTGCGGATAAGGAAAGAGGTGATATCCGTTATGATTTAGGCTGTGTCTGGATCCTTTGGCTAAAGTTTAGCCCCCTGTCACATCGTATGTTCGCATAGTAATTAGGAGGACTAAATATGAGCTAATAATAAAAATGATTGTAGAAGTCCTAGGCTAATTCGCGAGACGAATCTATTAAGCCTAATTAATCCATCATTAGCAAATGGTTACTGTAATCATAGGCTAATTAGGCTTAATAGATTCGTCTCGCAAATTAGCCACCATCTATGCAATTAGTTTTATAATTAGTCTATATTTAATACTATTAATTAGCATCGAAACATCTGATGTGGGGCTAAACTTTAGCTCTACCGGATCCAAACAGAGCGTGTTGTTTCGGGAATCGATAGGGATCGGAGATAAGTTGCCGCGGCAGCGAACGATCACTGTGCCGAAACTACGGAGAGGATGAGGTCAATCGTAATTTGGGGGTATTTTAAAATTATTATTTTTTTCTCTAAAAAAATCAAGGGCTGAGATTTGTTTCAACTCTTACTTGTCAGAAGATAATAGACGGAGATTCTGAGTACCGTAACAGAACGCCTGAATGAAATTATTATCTGGTGAAATTAGAGGGACTTTGTATCTTGATGGTACTAATGCATCTAGTTGGTTATCCACAGAATGGCCTTTCTTCCGATGATGATATGCTTTGGATTAAGCCGGTCGAGCTACGTTTTGCTTTTGAGCTTAACAAGGAAACACCATGTTCGGTTGTGCTGACCAACGTGACACATAATTGGATCGCCTTCAACATCGAGACGCTAAGCCAACTGCAGTACTGCACAGAACCAAAGAAAGGAATTGTGCCATCAGGGTCCGAGCGCACTGTGCAGATTACATTGCAGGCGCAGGAGACGATGCCGCAAGATATCCATGATGTCGACAAGTTCATCGTGGGGAGCATAAAAGTGGAGGAGGTTCTTGAGGACGAGGATATCACTGAGCAAATGTTCAATAATGAGGCTGGTAAAGTGGTTGATAAGGTGGATTTGACCGTTGTTTATACTAATACTGAGGTTGCGTCAATTGGGCCGCCGCTAGAAGAGACCAATATTTTGCCGGTCTCCGAGGTAATGAGACTATAATCCATTCCAACATAATAGCGCTCGTTGATTTCTGAAATGAGACACCATTGTTTTTAATATACTTAATCTAATATAACTAACTTCATGGTTCTTCCTCTGAAGGCGGACATCGATTCTAGCAGCTATGAAGAAGACACGCCCGGACAACGCACCAATCGCCTTATTTTCCACCCATCAAAAATCATTTCAGCTGCCAATGTGCGCTACCCACGTAGGGAAAATGCCCGAGCTGTGGATCTCATGACAGGGGCCATGGGAATCTTGCTCCCTAAGCTGGGCGAACTACTGAACAAGGAGCAACATCTGCAATCGAGTGTGAAGAAAGATGTCGAGTCTCTTGTGAGACAGCTGAAGAGCATGCACGTTGCCCTATGCAGTTTGTCGGAGGCGCAGCAGGAGCAGCTTGACTCACAGGACAGGCTTTGGGCCAACGAGGTAAGGGATCTGTCATACGGAGGCGCAGCAGGAGCAGCTTGACTCACAGGACAGGCTTTGGGCCAACGAGGTAAGGGATCTGTCATACGACATTGAGGATGTCATCGATGGGTTTGGGGACGACTTCAGGGGTCTCATACAGAAGATGTTTGACCTCATCAGATGGGGCAAGACGCATCACATTGCTCATGCAATTGAAGAAATCAAGGTCCGAGTCAAGGAGGTGGCCGACATGCGTGGTGGAAACAAGGTTTGCAATTTTGGGGCTAATAATCCGGCTGCAACAAGTACTGTTGACCCACGCCTATTGGATTTGTACAAGGATCGTAAAGAGCTTGTTGGTATTGATGGCATACGGGATGAGTTAGGGAAGAGGCTAACATCAGGCAGGGATGGCCATGTCTCCAACCAGAAGGTCAAGGTTATATCTATCTTTGGACATGGCGGATTAGGGAAGACAACTCTTGCCAAAGTAGTATATGACAAGCTGGGCGCGAAATTTGAGATAAAGGCTTTTGTTTCGGTGGGCCGTAACCCGGACACGAAGGTAGTTCTAAAGGACATTCTCTTTGAACTTGACAATGCAGACAATAATCGGCATGAAACATGGGATGAAAGGAAGCTTATTGACAAACTTCGTTGTGTACTTAAAAACAAGAGGTATGCTCGGACCACCTAAAGATAATCGTCGGGCGGTTACCCGCAAAAAAAAAAAAAAAAAATCACCGACCATTTTACCTTGATGCATATTTTATTTAAAATCTGTTGTACATTACCACATAAAGTACGGGCTAGATTAAATACTTCCTTGACATCTATCAAAGATATTCACCATTTAAAAAATATAATTATTTGCAAATAAATCATAATAAAAAAGTACTTATCACACATGCCCATTTATTTTGTAAAAAGGTTTGACACACATCATGCTTTGGTGATTGATAATGCTTCAGAATGTTGGAGGATATAAAAATCCATGCCAAACATTGTGCAAGATTCTAACATAACGTGGGATGGTATTTGTAAATGCTTTCGCCATGTTAGAAAAACATACAAAAATTCATGCAGAAAGTTATGGAATGTGTGAGACAATGTGGGGTGATATCCTAACAAGCTGAAGCACCTAAGTAACTCGGATGTTTTGTGAGATCTGATCCTAATAATTTAAAATGATGGCCAGTTTGTAAGAATGTTAAATTTTAGAGTAAAATTTATTAATATAAATATTGTGTAAAATGTTATTGCCTATACTAACATAGAATCAATCATCCACACCAATTCATCAGTGTCGACCATTTTTAGTTTAGATCCAGTAGGATGCAATTATTAGCCTAATCACACCTAAATAATGATTTATTAGGTATTAACTAGACTTGAGGGGTTATGCTAGCTGATGCCCCTTTGGCCACTGAAGTCCCCAATGTTCCATGTAGCAAGCGATGCTGGCATGGGCACCGCCACAAATAGGACAGCTAGTGGCAGTGGCCTTCAACTCCCTATGTCGGTAGGGTAGTAGGGTTTTGCCCTCCCTTCATGAGGGTCTATTTTTCCAGGTAACCAATAGGGGCCCCTTTCTTATTGGCATGTGTGAGTTGGGACCAAGCCGTTAGGTTGATCATGCGGCCTCATTGGTTTGTCCACTTTTGTCCTATTCTTTTGGAAAAGAAGGACTTGGTTGATGAGATCAACTTAGAATTCTCTCCCTTGATCGAATGTATCTTTTTTAGGGAAAACTATGGGGGATCTCCCCACAACATAATCGATTGGAGTGATATCTGCCAGTTTAAAACGCCGACATAATCAATTGGAGTTATAGATACCATCTCCCCATATATAAGTGCAACAACCCTTTGCCGTAGCATCATACAAGATATCAGCTAAATAGGTTTGCAATGCCTGAAGATTGCCAAAGGCCTTTGTAGAGAGGGGAAGGTTGAAGATTGAGGCTTGGTCTTGGCTTTCCATGACATCCTCGACTGAGAGCTATGTATTTATGGCAAAGGAGAATAGGATTGCAAAGCCTCTTGCTAAGAAACTGAACTTAAAAATCACATAAGATCATCCTAGACAAGGCTGGAAAGCCAAGGCAATGGACTCCTCCATGAGGCAAAACGTGAATCGACAAGAAATAATCAACTATCAACAGAAGAGGTGTGACACACTGATTCACCGAAATATCAGAGAGGGATGGAGCTTGTGGAACCAGAGAGAGGGGTGGATCGCCACGGAGAGTGCAAGATAGGGAGAGGTAGGATCGATTTGCTCGAGTGGAGATGAAAGGATAGAGGGACCAGAATATCAGACTCAGCTTGGCTAGCTCCAGCAGCCATCGATGACCTGTGGATGGTCTGTGCCACATAGGCATACAATCCGCCATTGTAAGTTTGGCAGCCAACACCTTGGGATGGTTTGCCATTGACATTTTTTAGAACTTATAGGAGAGCTTCTGATAACTTCAAAATCTTGCTGACGTACAGTCCAATCCTACATAGAGGATGCTCCATCATTTATTGTCCAAACTGCTAGAGAATAGTGATTTTGAGATGATTTAGAGATTGCATTTAAGATATAGCTTGAAATATTGCACATATGCACATACTAAACATGATATCGAACCTAGACGCGGTAAGATAAAGTAAAGTATATATCATGAATCTCTAAAATTTTAAATCTTCTGGTTCATCTCTCTCATCATCAAGATCAAGATGTCCATTTGTGGCTATATGTGAGTCTTCATTGGTTTTGAATTCTCCATGTCAAATTTCTTCAATAAATCCTTAACATAATTGGATTGGTATACAAATGTCCCATATTTGAGTAGTTATTTTAAGTCCAAGAAAGAAGCTCAATTCACAAGTAACCATAGACATTTCAAATTCTTTTGACATCATTTCTCCAAATTCCTCACAAAACTCTTGGTTAGTAGACCCAAAAACAATAATATTATTAAAAATAAAAAAATTCCAATTAGCTTAGTGAACCTTTCCAATGTTGAAGCTCTTAGAAATGAGACAGTTTCAAGTATATAGAGAGCTTTAGAGAGCTCATACATATGATTTGGCTTGTTAAGATCTTCAACACCTAGAGGTTATTCACATACATGAATTCACTAATTTACCATTTAAAAAGTACTTTTAACATCTATTAGAGAGAGCTTTATATCATGTATAGCATGCAAATCAAGAAATATTCCCATAGGTTCTAATCTAGTATTGGGAACAAAAGTTTCACTGAGATCCAAACTTTCAACTTGAGTAAAATCTTGAGCAACCAATCTTGCCCTTGTTTTCAACTTCATCACATTCATTTTGCTTTTTGCAGAATACACAATTAGTGCTGGTTACATTATAATTCTTTGGCCTCAACCAATTCCCTAGTTTCCATTAAACTTTTTTTACTTTAAAGAGTTACTTCAGATTGAATAATTACTGGCATTTTAATTTCCAATGCAGCCCCGTATAGTGGCAGGGGCAAGATGGGCGTCTGCACAGGGCCCCCAAATTTTTGGGGCTCCCAAATCACTTAATTAGGTTAGCTAATCATCGACTTAAGTATAAAAAATAAAATATCCACTAAAGCCTACATGTATAGAAAGCACTTGCAGGCCCATATGTTATTGTTGAGGACCTTTTAGGTAAATCGAGGTCGAGGGTAAGAGGTCTTGTTTTTCACAGGAATTAGTGAGTTACGACCCATAATTAGTTTGGTTTGGTATATTGATTTAACAAACAGGAACACATTTTGATACATTAAGATCAATTTATTGTTTAGATATTACCTTTTTAAGGTTTTAGCATTGATGTTTGATATATTTCTAAGCAATGGAAGAAGTAACATATATTGAAGTTTTTTCATAACTTAATCAAAGTTTGCTTTGGTTCTGCCGTATCATAAAATTGGGGGCCCATTATATGTTCCGCACCGGGGCCTCCATTTTGTTGATACGGCCCTGTTCCAATGCACATGATATAGTTATCATGCTTATGTTTTTCTATAACAAACTTAGATAATTTTACTAACTCCTGTCTTTGTGTTGTAATGTGAATAGGTACTTAATTGTTATTGATGATATATGGGACATAGCATCATGGGAAGTCATTAAATGTGCTTTTGAAGAAAATGACTGTGGAAGTAGAATAATCACAACTTCTCGTAATTTTGAAATTGCAGAAAAAAGTGGTGAAGTTTGGGAGCTAAAACCGCTTTCTGATTATCACTCTATGAAACTATTCTATGCCCGAATATCAGGTGGTGAAGACACATGCTCTTTTGATCAGCTGGATGAGCAGACTACTAAAATTTTACAGAAATGTGGTGGGGTGCCATTAGCTATAATTACAATGGCTAGTGTGTTGGCTGGCAAACCAAGGGAGTATTGGCCAAAGGTCTACAATTCTATTGGATTTGGGAACGAAGCTAATAGAGTCGTCGACAACACAAGGAAGATATTGTTATACAGCTACTATGACCTACCATGTTACCTAAAGACCTGCTTATTGTATTTAAGCACATATCCAGAAGACCATGAGATTAAGAAAGACACATTGGTGTGGAAGTGGATAGCCGAAGGTTTTGTGCATGAAGAACCAGGGGAGGTATTATTTAAAGTTGGAGAGATGTACTTCAATGAGCTTGTTAACAGAAGCATGATCCAACCAGTTGGTGGCGGAACTGATTTCTACACCATATATGCCTGTCGCGTTCACGACATGGTGCTTGATATGATTTGCTCCGTGGCAAGGCAAGAAAGCTTTGTTGCTATATTGGACAGTAATGGCCAACATTTATGTGGTGAAAGTAATGCTCGTATACTAGCTGTCCAGAAGAGAGTTGTGGAGCAGCATGACCTGGCTAAAATTAGCATGTACAAACAAAAACTAAGGTCATTTAGGGCTACTAGTTGCCGTTTCAGTGACATGTCATTTCTTCCAAGCTTTCAGGCTTTACGTGTCTTATCTATAGAAGACTGCGAGCCAACTGGGGTTCATCTCAATGTCAAGAGTCTTGCGGGGTTACTTGGTTTGAAATACCTTGAACTATCCGGAACGCCTACTTGTGACCTGCCGATGGAAATTGGGGATTTGAGATTCTTACAGACACTAGACTTGAGGCATGCCGGGGTAGAGGAATTGCCGCAGAGCCTTATTCAGTTAAGACAACTGAAGTGCTTGCGTTCTGAGGATAGAGCCAGAAGATTGCCAGATGGGATGGGAAACCTAACGAGCCTGGAAGATCTGCGGTTACATGAGGTCCACGATTCCCCAAACTTTGTTAAAGAGCTGGGCAAGCTGACAGAGCTAAGGGTTCTTGGTATTGGCATTTCTGATTTCGATGACAACTTGGACAAAGCCTTAGTGGAGTCTCTAAGCAACCTGAAGAAACTCGAAGAACTAAATGGGTTGCGTTGCAATACTGGCGGGTGCTACGAGTCCAACTGGGATGTTTTTTCACCCTCTCGTCAACTTCGTCATTTGAATCTACAGAATGTCCATCATTCGCATGGACTGCCCGTGTGGCTCAACCCCTCACTTCTTCCGCACCTCGCCATGTTGAACATGTCTGTGAGGTCTGCCATGGCGCGGGATCTTGAGATTCTTGGGAGTTTCCCAGAGCTCCGGCTTCTCTCACTGTTTGCATATGAGAACAATGTCTTCTTCCCTGATGCCATTGCCGCTGGAGCATTCCCCAGACTGTTGTACTACCACATGTTCTCCCCGCTGACGTATCAACCGGGAGCTATGCCGTGCCTTGAAATTGTTCAGTTCAATGTCGTCGTGCGGGCCTTCAAGGCTGCCAACGTGGACTTCAACTTTGATAGCCTGCAGTACCTCCCTTTGCTTCAGAAAGTCAAGGCCACAATCGACCGCTCAGATGTAATGACGAAGGAAGCAGAGGAGGCAGAGGCAGCAGTGAGGCGTGCAGTTGACATCCATCCCAACCGTCCCATTCTTCTTCTCGAATATATTGGTTGGAATACAACCGAGGTACTTCTACTATACGTACTGTGACCACCCACATCCAATGCAACCTACCGATTTTCATTTCCATCTTACTGTTACTAATTGAAGATTTTTTTTGAAAACCTTTCATGTTAACTCTCACGAGACGCACTAGAAGAACATATACAAATCATAGAAACTGTCACAAAATATAGAAAATATTAACTTAGAGTGTGTATGCATGCATGTTGTGTCTTACCTTGTATATCATATACAAATGTACATAAAAAATGATGAAAACACATATTTTCATGTTCAACATGTAACTTAAACTCTAAACTTGCATCGAAATTACCACATATGTCATTAAAAATTTCTAACATATAGCAACATATAATTTTAAGTTACCTATTTCTACCATTGTTCATATGGAAAAAGCTTTGTTAAGGTATATAGATGCAATGTTATATGATTAGTGTCACTACGTAGACTATGTATGCATGTATGGAGGAAACAATGAGAACACCGTTTTTCATGTTAATAGTGTAGCTCAAATTGAGGATTCAAGAAAAAAAAACATCTAGAAGTGTGATGTAAAGTGAAAACAAATTGATTAATAAGAGAGAGCGCAAGGTAATTTTTATTATTATATGGGTCTTGATTTTATTGAAATTTTAACACTCAATTCGTCCAAATCATTAGATTAGTGTCCCATAATTCTATTGAACTCCCATCCTAGTTCATTAGCTGTGGCAGTTGTTTGACACCGACAACAGAAAATCCAATTACAGAGAAAATGAATGTTGTACAACCAGCTCCGTTTCTTTCTATATTCCCCTAATTGATACCGTTCTTTCCCCCCTTTCACCTTGTTACATTCTCTCCTACAGTTTTGGTCGTGTAAGTGAACGCATTTGGATTTCATTTCAAATTGATGAATTTAATGTTAAATGGCACAATGTCATCAATGGACTTGAAAAATCAATAAAGAAAATAAGCCCACACTTTAATTGTTTCACAATTACTAGATTCCAAACCACCAATTCAGGTGAACTTTCAAGATTTTTGAAAATTGATTCAGAGGCCTAATCGTTTATGTTAGTTTCAAGAATGCAGTGGCAATAATTTTACTATAAATTCTCTTTCACCCCAACTCAGTGTCTCCACAATAATTGTGAAAAAATAAGGCTTTCTAGAAGGGTTTTGAGGGTGACATTTTGCGTTTGAAAGTCTTTTTTTTTTGCCATTTAACCCTTTAGTTTGTTAATTTTAGGTAACAGAAGGGGTGTGACCCTACTGATTATATATTAAAAAAAGGAGTTTACAAAAACATGAAAAAGAAGGTGTGTTACTGTGATTGGAAAGGTATCGAGAGGTACCAGAAGATATCTTTCTTATTTTGGTAAGGTACCAAAAGATATCGAGATGTACCTTTCCTCTTTTAATATAGGTTTCACCTATTTTGTACAATTTGGTACCTTTTTCTAGGTACCTCTTGGTAACTCCTGGTACCTCTTTTTCTCAACCATGGAATTTAAATTGATGGGCAATGGTTGAAACAAATGGGGCAGGCAAAATACCAAGTGAGTGTGTCTGTATGCTGGCCTGCTCACTACATCAGTTTCCCCACCAGCCATAATGGTTGAAACAAATGAGGATGGTACGCCAAACTGAATCTGATGGTTGAAACATAGAGGTATCAAGTGATACATATAAAAAGGTACCAAACAGTACCAAAATAGGTGGGACTTATACCAAAATAAGAAAGGTACATCCCAGTATCTCCTGATATTTAACCAAAATAGGAAAGTACCTCCAGGTACCTTTCTAAGCACCGTAACACAGCTCAATGTTAAAAGGTTTCGATAGAAAGAGTCTGGTGAAAAAGGACATGCAATGATAGATGGTGCTCTTTAAGGATCAATTTTTACCTGCAGATTCTCTCAATATTTGCATCAGCATTATATCATTTGCATTGATTATATCCAATTACCGAATCATATCTCACTATGATTGCAACTTGGGTCCATATTTTTTTGGCGCAGAACCTGGTGCGCCGGACAAGACTAGCAAGGACTACCAGAAGGTAGCCAAGCTTGGAGAAAGAGCTAGCTGCCAAGGAAAAAAAAAATACACAGTTGTATGATAGATATTACCCTTTTTTTGTCCGAGGGACGAGGCTTTATAATTAGAGGAATTTTACAATAGTTAAAACAAATAAGGATCATTCATCAGACTAAATTTGATGGCTGAGACATAAGAAGTACCAAGTTGTACCTATAAAAAGGTATCAAACGAGAGCAAAATAGGTGAGATATATACCAAAATAGGAAAGGTACATCGCGGTACCTTACCAAAATAGAAAAGTACCTCTCAATACCTTTCCAATCACTGTACCACACCTCAATTCATTTATATTAATGTAATCCTTGTTACAAAGTTACTCCTACCTCTTTAGCCGAGATTTGTCATTTGTCCCACGCTTACATGCCTGAAATTTGTCCTGACCATTTCACTTTACCGGTTACAAGAATCACTGACAAACAAAAAAATCTATCGCCAAGGCTGAACAGTACATACTGGCATGTAAATAGAGTTGTTTCTCAGTTCTTTTCCACTGCGTGCAGACAGCCTGATTTCATTGCTGAAATAGCAAGCAAATTAGACTGTCCAAGATTTAGCGCATACATCCAGAATGTTCTAACTAAACTACCACCACAACAAAGTATCAGGAGCCTCCGAATCTCTTATAAAAAAAGTAGGGCTAAACTGACGACACATCTAACAAGATAGAAAAAAAAAACAACGCTGAAGTGCTCATTTCGTCAAGCTTCATCTTCAAGTCTTCACCAGTCCTGCATTCCTCTCCCACCTGCATCTCCGACAAACTTCATACCTCAGGGCTCAGGCTAGCAGGACCATTCATGTGTCTTCCTGTAGTCCCTTGATTAGGGTGGGGAGACACCGCCATACACTTGACCGCTTCAGCCCCCGATCTCCAGCACGCCTGTCACTGTCAGACTCCTCTTTCTGCCCAGAAACAAATGAAGGATGCAGCCAGGCAAATGAAAACAAGGCCTTATTTAGTTCCCGCAAGTTTCTGTAATTCAACCAAAAAAATCTATTAAAAAACGTGCCCCCTCTCTGCAACACGCTTCCCAATGCACTTTTTCTACAGAAAATTCAACCAACTTTCACGAACTAAACAAGGCCCAAACACTATTCCTGTCTCTCCAATAGGGTCCAGCAGATCCGAGCAGGGTCCACAGTTAGCCCCCACTATGTACCATCGCCACCAGACTCCAGGTGAATTTAAGATTTTTACGGACAGTAGACTTGAGGAGTGCTGTTAGCAGCGGTTTAGCACGCCAAGTCATGAACCGCAAGTGCACGGATTGTGTGTAGACAATGAACTTGCTAGGATTTTTCATCTAATCTAACGGATCTAATCTTACCATGAAGCATCGAATGCATATAAAAAGTAAATCTAAAAGATATGAATCAAGCATAAGTTGATCTCATCCAGAAGCATAGGTAAAGATATAGCTCAACTAACGGGTAACCAAGCTTATCGCCTTCTAGTTGTAGTTCTAGCCAATGAGCAAGCTAAACATGCATCTCATCTATAGCAATCTTTAAACTCCTACCTTCAGTCAACCTCCCGAAAACGGCCACCTTACACGGGATTAGACCCTGTCACGATCCTCCCTATCGACAGGGGAAATCTAAGGGCATGCCCACAAGTGAATGTGTCTACAAATCATGAAGGGTCAACATACTAGATCTAATCATCATGATTACATAAAGCATGCTATGTAGTCTAACCTCGAATTAGACTAAGGAACAAACATATTCATGATTGGAGAAAAGCATAGAAGGAAACATAGAGTCGCTAGTAGATCGGAAAACATGAAGAACATTGCTCATATAATAAACGTATTAGATCATCACCTCCGAGTACAAACATCGATGATCCACTACGAGATCCTGAACTCCGCCATGGCACAACCGCGCAGGGAGGCCATGCGGTTAGGGTTGGCCTAAGCCATCTCCTAGACAACTCCAAAGACTTGCTGCGGCCGTCATCTCCCCTTAATGTATGCCCTAGGTTTCGCTGAGTTGTGGTGGATAGATGCACGTGCTGCCGGGTATGGGAACTATATATAGCCTGAGAAGACTCCAGGTCGAAGGGGAGGCTGAGGCGGTGCAGGAAAGGCCTAGGCCGGCCGGCCTAGGGCCCTTCTGGCCCGCCTCAGTTCCATCTTTCGCGTGTGAGTGTAACGTCCCGACCCCCCGGGTCTGGGCCCGCTTACGCCTGGCAGCTTTCTAGGACCTAAGAATTCCCTCACAGACCAACACATGTCTTTTCTGCGCACTTTGTCCTCACTCATGCGCACCCGGGATGAACTTCTCGGTCGGTCACCCATCGCTCCAGGCCAAGCACGCTTAACCTCAGAGTTCTTTGCAGATGAGCTTCCGGAAAAAAGTTGCAACTTGTTGGTATGAGTATTCTATCAATCCTATTAAGCCTTGGGCCAGGATGTCACAGTGAGATCCTTGCACTTTCTAGAGTCCTCATTCCAATGCATGTGGGCACAGGACGTCAGTTGCTTCGAGATATAATTAGAACTTGATAACTTTCCAAATCTTCAATTGGTTCACCTTGATCCCGAAATATTCCAACATTTACTTCATGTCTTAGCCCTTACTCATTCTTGGAGGACAGTTCACCATAGATGACCATGAACGGAATCCAAGTCATAATAGGTTCTTGGCCTTCTTAATTGTCCATGTTGCGCATGATCTTAGCCCTCGTCTGTAAGTGCTCCAAAGTATCCTCCAAAAATAAATGCGTATAAAAAACAGGGTTATTTCACGTGTCAAGTGGTGGGTTAATATATGAATTAATCCAAAAAAAACTCCACCTAAATGGCACAAAAAATTAACAATAACGAGCGCCAACAAGTGCCAATACTGAGGAATCGCCAATGATATGACGCTCCCACTCAGCAGCAATCCAGGAACATAAAACAACGTTAGTTTTTCTTTAGATGGTTATCACAGAGGTTGACTTGACTTCAACCTGCTCAGGCCATTTCCAGTGCGACTGCCATTTGTTCAAGGAACGTATGATGGTTTTCTCCTAACAAAACATTAAATATATATGACGGCCAAATGATACTATACTATAAACAAAATATTAAACATCACAAACAACTAAGTGTATAGAGGAAATGAACGCAATCACTACTAGGGAAATTGACATTCGTCTGAGATCTTGTACTAGTACTATGCATTAGTATAGGGCCCTAGCGGAGGCCTTTTAGTACCGGCTGGAGTCACCACCCCGTAGTAATGCTCTCCATACACATTTGTAATGAGTGGTGGCTTTGCCAGTACTAATAGGCAACCATTAGTTCCAATTGGAGTGACCACTTGATACCATTGTCGACCCTATAAAAATAAGGCCTTTCTAGAGAGACGCACCAAGCAGTACTCCAGAGGTAGAGCACACCGCATGTTTTGTATTTTGGCCCTTTTTGCAAAACATTTTTACATCTAGACCCTTTTTGAAACTATTTCATTTTCTGGACCCTGGGGGTCAGCGCCACAGTATGTGGCGCTGGGGTAGAACGTCTCAGCGCCACAGATCGTGGCGCTGAGATGCCACGCCACCGCCCGCGGCTGGGATGCGCTGGCGGCTGACGTGGCAGTTATCAGCGCCGCAGAGCTTGGCGCTGAACTCAGTGCCAGGATCTGTGGCGCTGGTGCGTCTGACCTATTAACACCGAGACACAGATCTCTGCGTGAGTCCGTGACACGCCGAGGTTTTTACACCCGGCCCTTCTTCCTCCTCCCTTCTCTTATATTGTTGTATGTCTCTTAAAAACAATAGGAATTAAAAATATATTTATTTGGGTTCGTGTCTTTGATATTTCGCAATTTTTGTAGATTAATTCTAGAAACTAGTCATTGTTGTTCTATGATTTTCATGTGTGTATTCACAAGTACGAGTGTGCATGTATGTTGACATCTATGATTTTGCGTCCTTTCTAGAGCAGCATGCAAGTTTATTTGTATATTTAGATGTGTTCATACAAAAAAGACAACATAAATTAAAGATAAGAAAGAGAATTTTTTCATTTTGATATTATTTTGTTTTCGCATATTTTCGTTCCAGAATCCAGACACATGTTTTGGTTATTTCCATTCCACACAAATGTTTCGGTCCTTTTCATTCCATACACATGTTTTGAAATTATTGATGAACTGGCTTTGATTTGCATCGATAATATGGTGATAAAGAGAAAATATGTGTGATAAAGAGAAAATAGTCAGACGGGCAAAGGCTCATAACTGTTGTGGCAACAAATTTTCCTTAATTGAGTACCCCCGGCATTCATTTGCAATGCATAAAAAATTACATCACAGAAAGGATATGGTGAACACACACCTCACATCCTTAGCCTAAACAATCTAATAGAAGCTGCAATGGCATGTGCAGCACACCGAAAACATAATCAGTTGCTGTTACTAAACCCAACATGCCTTAGGGGAAAGAACTGCACCTCAAGCTGCCGAGCGACTTCTCCATTTCTCCTTTTGCCTCAGCAATCCTGTCAGCCACTGTCTGCCTTGATCGTTTGTGGCCGTTTTGAGCTGCTCCAACTTCTCCTGAAAGAACTGCACCTCAAGCTGCCGAGCAACTTCCTCGAATAGAGGAAAATTGTCCTTCACACCATCTTTCTTGAACAAATTCTCGGCAAGGTGCCGAGTGCACCAACGGTGGTGCAACGGTGCATAGCCCGAGATCTGCTCCTGTACAGCACTAAGAATACCCTGGTGCCTATCTGAAATGACACAAACCTCCCTGCAAGGGCCAACCACATGTATCCGAACAAGGCGCAAGAACCATCCCCAGCTGTCCTTGGTCTCCTTCTCAACCAAAGCAAACGCCAAAGGAACCAAGGAATTGTTTGCATCACATGAGATGGCTATCAACAGTGTGCCCATGTACTTGCCAAGGAGAAAAGTACCATCAATAGAAAACACAGGACGACAATGACGGAAGGCCTCCACGAACTGGGGAAAGCACTAGAAAGCACGGCCGAAAATCTGTCTCCCGTTCATCCAAGCATTGGGCTTTGGGATGTACTCGTAATACATGCCTGGATTTGCTGCTTTCATTGCATTGAACAGTGCTGGCAGCTTCTCATAACCCTCCTCCCAATCACCATATATCATCTTCCAGGCCCTTTGCTTAGCCCGCCATGCTTTTCCATACTTGATCCTGTAATGATATATCTTCTCTGTCATCTCAATTATTGTCCTAACCTTAATATTGGGTTGCTCCTTCAGTATTGCATACAACCTTGAGGCAATGAGAGTAGATGACAACTGTCGATGCCTCTGCTCTAGCTCTTCCTCGGCACAAGTGTGTGGTCCTACAACCTTTGTGATCTTGAACCTTCCTGTGTCCCTCTGTTTCCGAGAACACACACGCCAATTGCAACCTTCCTTGTCGCATACCACTATGTAACGCCGGTCCGCACAAGAATGCAAAACCTTGAAAGGCCTTTTCCGTTTCACAGAGTACTCCTGCAACCACCTCCTTAATGTAGGCAAGTCAGTGAGCACAAGGCCCTTCTTAATTTCAGCAACTTCCCCATCCCCGTGGTCACGGCAAACTAGCAGCTCATGTTCTCTTCCTTCTGCATAAGCATTGACAAGATTCTTGGCATCGCTGAATTCAGGAACTAGTGGATCACGATCAGGACAGAACTGTCTGATGAGCTCTATATCTGATTCGCTCAATGGAAGTACAGGACGGTCCTCATCCGAATCTAAGTCTCTTACATTCTCATCAGACTCGTCAACTGCAGCAATGAAGCCCTCATCATCAACACACAAGCAATCCCCATCATCACCAATCAAGACATCAGGACTATTAGAGGCTCGCACAGTAGTGCCTGATGGAGGCACTTCAGCAACACCAATATTATCAGGGACATCTCCTGCATTTCAGCCACAAATACAAAAGGCATTGGTACCAAGGAATGGAATCAAGTGTGAAGTCGAAAAGGAAATGAAGAAAGTTTAACTACGGCACTTACTTGGATGCTCCTGGGTCAAAGGAATCTCCTGAGGGACCGTAGGAACATCAAGGCAAACCCCAACCTGGTTCGGTCCGGATTGAGCATCGGGGACCCCAACCACATCTTCCATATCAACCTCAACATTGGGTAACGGAGGTGGAGAGGCTGCCGGAGTACCCCCTTTCTGGCGAGAACCCACGAGGTGGTGGATGCACTTGAAGGGTGGGAACAACAGACAACTTCCGTACAACCAAGTCCATACATGGGAAATCATTGTCCCTTACCAGATTGACATATGTCTCCCACCCACCTTCAGACGCAATTGGTACTAGCCGCCTCAAAATTGACCCTGATTTAGCATAGTGAACTACCCCTTCAATTGAGATGGCATCATCATTTGAATTGCACTGTAGCTCATCACGAGCTCTACGAATCAACTCGCTAAACATCGGCCGCTCAGCAAACATCAAAGGGACCTTCTGCATTCCGACAAGTTTGACATTGCATCCAAAATCATCTTCCTCGACACTTCCGCCATGAAACAAGGTCACTAAAGTGGCCATCTAGTTTGTCATGCACGACAGCAAAGTTAGTACGAGAATTGACCATATTCACTAACTAAATAAATTTGGTAGCTATAGTACCTCATTATTTAACCATATTGACTAACTAGTCATGCTAACTATGTAGCTTAAACTCGTATTAAATCTCTAACTAACCATATTGACTAAATATACCTGTCTAAATTTATCTAAATATACTTGTCTAAATTTATAACTTAATTTCTAAATATACTTGTCTAAATTTATAACTTAATTTCTAACTAAATGTTTAGTTACAAATTAAATCTAACTAAATTAAACTAATTAAAACTAAATTTCAAATAATATTTGTAACTAAATGTTAATAATTAAATCTCTAACTACAAAAATCCATTAAGAACTGACTCCTAGTATCTGCTCATTAGTAAATCCATTAAGAAAGAAAAATGACTCCTAGTATCTGATATTGTTCTGTTGAGAACTATCCCCTTTGGACATTGGTATGCTACTGTAATAACTAATAAATCCCATTTTGCTTTAGTTACAGACTTGACACTAAATAAAAAGGCGATCCTTTGTCAAATTTTAACTTTGTGGGTGCTAAGTTTAATTATCTAAATTTAATTATCTAAATTTATAACTAAATTTCTAACTAAATTTGTTACTATATGTTTTGTTACAAATTAAATCTAACTAAAATTAACTAATTATAACTAAATTTCAAATGAAATTTGTAACTAAATGTTAATAATTAAATCTCTAACTAAATGTTAAAACAATTATCTAAATTTACTTATCTAAATCTCTAACTAAATCTCTAACTATATCTCTAACTAAATCTCTAGTTTTTTAACTACATTTCTAACTAACTATTTGGCAAAAAAAAAAGAAGAGGCGGCCACGGCACCTCGCCGGTGTAGGGGAGGGCAGCCGGCAGCCGGCCGCCGGCTCCTCGCGTCGGCCGCAGCGCCGCCCACCAGTGACGGCGGG
>CM014275.1:65966648-65988397 GCA_004135705.1 Alloteropsis semialata
CGCCTCCAGTGGCGTCCGGCTGTCGAGGCAGAAAGCGGCGGCGGCGGCGGCGGCGGGTGCTCGTGCGCCTGTCCATTCTTCCCATCCGGGGTAACACCTTGGCCGTCCTCCTCGGCGCAGCGGTGGCCGACTACGCAGGGCCGCGCGTGTCACGGTCCAGGCCCAGCGGCGGCGTGGTGGGGCGCAGACGCGCATTTGCATTGGGCGAGAAATTGACGGCCGCGCCGGCGCCGGCGAAGGACACGCATGCCGCCGGAGCGGACCTGCATTCGGATCTCATACGTACGGTACACACCCATCACCCTGATCTACGCTTCCAACTCCGACCCCACTGCGTAGGCTTCCTCTTTTCTCGAAATTTAGACCCTCGATCTATCCAATAGTCGAGTTTTTTTCTCTCTCTGTCGGGTTACATTGGTTGATAGTACTTGATATCTGCAAACTATAATCAATTGCGCTCCTGAAACTGTAAATTTGGGGTTTCAAAACCTGAAACTGCAAATTTGGGGTTTCAAAACCTGAAACTGCAAATTTTTAACTATTTAAATCTGGACCAAGATGAACAAGACAATGCAGTCAGAACAGCAGATCACATAAAGTTTTATTGACCCTGTGCAACATGAGTGGCCAACAAAGCACCGCTCAGAACACATGGCACCAGAGAAACAGAACAGGGTGCCATGCCATCACGCTAACTCGATAACAATAAGATATGAGCAGGAGTGGGGGAGCCTTTGCTTACTGTGAGACAACGATTTCGATCTCAGAGACAGTGCCTTCACGTTGGGACACTGATGGAGTGGCATCATCTTCTTCTTCCATTACAGGCTTGCCTTCGGATGCTGATGTGGTGGCAGCATTCTCTTCTTCCTTGGCAAGGTCCCTGCTTCGACAAGTCGATGGAGTTGCATCTTTTTCTTCTTCTTTTAGAGTCTTCTTCCCTTTTGAAGCTGATGAACCGGCTGCAGCATCATCCTCTCCCGCAACAGCGCCCATGCCCTGGGAACTCGATGGGCCAGCACCATTTCCTCCTCCGCTTTGAAGCTCAGACAAATGACGACACTTCCTCCTCTCTAGCCTCTCGGAGAACGTCTCCATCCCCATGTGCGCCAAGAGGAGCCAGACGTAGGACAGGAACTCGCCGCCGGAGCCGAGGCTCTTGGCGTGCAAGTACCCCCGGCTCCTACCGGCAGAAAAGCAGAGCATCTCGACCCACACTCCCATGATCACTTTCAACCTCTCCTTCTCACTGTCTAAACGCATCAGATCTTCAGCAACCAACCATGCGGCATGGATAAGACCTTGTTTAGACCTCACCTTATCAATTATTTTCTGCGTAATTCTTTCTCTACCTACTGGTGGTTCCTCATCCTTGAACATGTCCTCGAGTTCCTTGTTGGTGACCGTGAGCAGATTCTTTCTGCTTCCAGGCATCAGCATCTCAGGATTAGCAAACAGCAGGTGCATCATGTAGTTGGAGATTTCTCTGCATGTCCTGTAAATGGTATCCATTTCTGTACCAGAAGATGTTCTCCTCTTGTGAAAGCAAAAATCTGTAGCCACATGCCAGACAAGGATGCTCTCATCGAATGGCTTCTCTAGGCTCCAATCCAGTTGGTCGCATCGCTGGGCCCAAACTGTAAACTGGCCACTAACATCATTGATCTTCCTGTAAAGGCTGCCACTTAGTATTCTGCCTGTCTTCCACCACCCCTTTATATGTACACGAACAAAAATCATAATTTCCCTGGCCGAGAAGCAGGGCTCCATGCACCAAAATTGGCTAATCAAGTCCTTGCAGTGTAAGCGTCCTGCAATGCTCATCAACCATGCGTGCCTTTTGTTGCAGGCAAAAACGTCTATAATGTTATGTTGGAAAACCATACCAGTCCATCGTTGTTGAATATATCTTCTTGTTGTCAAGACCTCCAGAACGAAGGTGCCAAAAAGCAAAACAATTGTTACAATGGAATCACTAGTTTTATAACCTTTCTCGTGGAATTTGGCAGTTCCAGTGGCAAACTCCATCACGAAAAGGTACACGGCCTGCGTCAGCAGTACCAGCACTACTACCCGTGTCCACTCACTCCACCTAATCCCCAGCACATTAGACTTGCACCCTGTGATATATTTGGTGTAGAGGCGGTCGAACATGATGGAAAGGTTCTTGTTCAATAAGGAGTAACCTTCATCTTCCTGAAGCAACCAAAATGCTTTGAAGATAGCAAGGCGGTCTGAATAAGGATAAGAAAGGTCCACGAATAGCTTATCGGGCACAATCAGGCGATTGCTGCGTAATGACTCTCGTTCATTAGAGTCTAATATTGGAGAAGTATGGTTCTCAATCCTCTGAACAAAATTTGTTGCTTCTCGTAAGTAATCCTCAAGCTCTTGTTCCCTATTTGCAGTTTTCGTTGCTATTGCATCATGTTCGAAAGAGCTCAGTAGACTATTGTAGCTAGCTCTTTTGAGAGCTAAGGGCTTCTCAAAGCACTTGAAGATGGAGACTATGAAAAGAAGAAGTGTTCCGACTATTATCATCAAATTTCTCCATGACCATGAGGTCCACGGTGACTTGTAGAACACGTAAAGGGCCACCGGGACCTGGCACAATATGTAGTTTGGAGTGTTTTAAAAAATAAGAGAATACTCAATGCTTCATTTGATACTTTTTTTACTAGTGTCTGACAGTTTTAACACATTTTATTATTTCTTTCCAATATCCAACTGGTTTTTTTTCTATATCTTGTTGGCCATTTTACTGAAACTGAAATAGCTAATGCAGCAAATCAATCTAAACCCTCACCTGAGATGCAGCAGTTGTGAGGCTCCGTGTCCACAGCTCGTTGTCTTCATGTTGTAGGCGGTTATGTTACGCTGCCCACCTAGGTGCATCAGCAAGAGAGGTGCCCATAGCACCTCCATGCTGATGTTGCCATGAGCAGGGCTACGTTGTTGGCGGGCAAAGAGTGCGGTGAGAGCAAATGTTGCCAAGGAATCGCTTGCTAGGTATGATAGCCAGATGAACGATCTCCACCATGTCGGGATACGGGACTTGCGCCTGGCACCAAAGATCGCGAGGAAGCACTGGGCACAGAGGCTGGCCAGGACGAGTATTCTCAGCTGCCACCACTCCTGCACAGCACTTTGGAACCACATTTTCCCTGTTTTTCTGTGTCAATAGGTGATTGTTTGTGTTTATGTATCGTGTGATGGTCACCATCTATATATATATATGAAGATCATTATGTTGTTTTGTGCGGGCCTACATTTGGTTTGGGCAGTGAAGATGAGCCCCCAAAGATTGACATGTTGATGCTGTACCGACGATTGCTGTCAGTTCAAAAAATAGAGTTGTGCTGATTATTAAAGCAGCTAACGCTACGTAATCCAGGCGGCCGAAAGCTTCTGTTTGGACACTAATTTTGAAATTAAGGTTTTTAAAATTACTAATAGTGGCTACATCATCTTTGCAGCATACACACGCAATGCTTCTTCCAGTAGATCTGCTGCCAAACATGAAACTCCGATATTCAAATGGAGGTTCCCTGATATGGCATGCAGAAATGACAACGACATGGATCTATTCCTAAAAATCTCGACCTCTGCCAATTGACGAGCAGCTTGTTCTATTCTTCAATTCCTCAACAATGTCACCAGGCGACCTGAGCTGTATTTTTGATTGGTAACGTTTCCATCCCTGCGTGTTCCATCAGCAGCTAGACAACGGAAATAATCGATCATGAGACAGAGTGAGATAGCTACTGCAATCCTCTCTGAATTGTTTTCTTTGTGTTTTGGGAGCCAATTGGAATCATCTGAGAGAGAAATTACCTGAACCTTGCCCAGAAAGGACAACTGGCTACATTAATTCCTTTTCTAATCCAGGTATGGTTGAACTTGATCCCCTTCCTGGTACTTTCACAACTTTTGTTGCTTTCAGAGGGCATGAAATGTGTCTGATAGGAAAATCGCTGCCTGTATTTTACATGATCAGAATTGCCTCTGGCTATGTCGTTGTCATTGATAGAGGATGTTGACTTGCACTCTAGAATTTTCAAGATGGGTTTCTTTTGGAAACCTTCAGTGACTTTCCCTTTCGGCGCCACCACCCTTAGCATATCTGTTGCAGCATTTTTTCTGAACAAGACCTTATTCAATGGGAAACCATGCAGCAAGTGTGCGCCAATCGTTGTTACAAATCTCAAGAAGGAATTCTAGTGCAGAGGTGCATGGAACAAGATTATCAATGTCCAAATAAGTAAAACTTTCTGTATATATAGCCTTTACCTGGTAAGAAAATCCGGCAGTATATAAATTAAATTAGTTGTCTTTCCTAGCATGTACAATGAAAATCATATTGCAGTTATTTGCACTGCAGATACCAAAGACATTCAATATATAACTCCAGAATGTCGGATCTTGATCCCAGCTGACAACATGAAAACTGTAAAGAATAAAATTGGCTGGTTATAGAACATCTGTAATATTTAAGTACTTGGCTCTCGCCATCAGCTTGCAGGAAAGCAGAGTATCTCCACTTTGCTGGCCTCGATGATCATTGCTCACATCTTCTCACCACCTAAATGAATCACCACTTAAGCAAAAAAAAAAAATTGTTTTTTTTTGCTGAAAAAGCTTTGTTTTTAACCTTGCTCTGTTCTGACTCGGACCCTGTCATGTGGGGACGTCAGTATTTGCGTCGTAACAAGAAGAGCACCCAAGTGGCAGGTTGAAGACAGAAGGGCCATCGTCATTAGTTAGGATTTGCAGGAGTTTGTTTAGTTTAAGATTTGGATTGTCAGGAGATTTGGTTAAGTGAATTGGTTAGGAGATTTGGTTTGTTAGGAGAATTGTTTAACTGTGAGTTGCAGCAGAGAGATAGACTTGATAGTTTGATAGAGGGGCAAAGGATCGGCCTATATATACGGGCATGTAAATCTGGGCACAATCAGGCAATAGATTCATCTTCTTCCTCCTACATCTCAAGAAGCGCAGGCAGAGGAACTTGATCCCTGTGACAAACCGCTCAAATTAATCCCATTTAATCGAGCACCATCCATTGGTCAACTCAACTAAAGGGAAATAATTCCAGTAGTCCTTGAGGTATGTCGAGAGCAAGCCCAAGATTTATACACACCTCACAAACCACAACATTGGGACATGATCGCACAAACAACATTCCGTACATAGTCCCACGTACATGAAAGAGGTTCAGTTATTACATAAACATGTTCTAGAGTTTTTGCAGCTTAAGTGTGCTGGGGATGGTATGTTCATATATCCGCATTTCATACATTTGGTCCTTGTGTATGATACTTTCAGAACTACTTTGAATGTTAGAAAGTTAATATCTGGACAGATGTATGGTTGGGCAAACAATACTACTTCGAAAATTGTTGTTGGGAATATATCTAAGATTATACAGGGGAGGCATATGGTGTCAAACAGTCAGTGTCAATTTTTGTTCAACACGAAACAAATGGATTATTGAAAAGACAATTCAGTGACTAAAATAGTTTTTGCTACTGTAATAATTTGTGTGTCGGTATGACTATGTATGGAGTGTTTGCCAGTGATATTTAACTTTGTCTTCTGAATTCGCCAGGTATCAACAAGATGGCATTTTTGCTGATCTTACGAACATCAGGTACTCTGCTAAATGTGAAAGTATTCTGAATTGATGCAATCAGGATGCTTATGCTTGCAGCTGTCAGAACTGATTGGTTTGTTTATTTTCAGTTTAGCACTGTCTCTGCGGGTCCCAAGCCCGGATGAGAAAATGTGGAGGGAACTGTAAGTGGCTCTGTAATTTGGCTGCCCATAATTTGGCTGACAGTTACCGGCTTACCTCTTGTGACTTTTATAATGTAGTAGCTTTTGATACATAGCTCTGGGGTTTTTTCCACGCATATATACCTTGAATGTATGGCCAGACTCAAGTTCAGTCATACTTTGGGCTTGCTGCCATGTATAATTGATCTTTTTCAAGTACCATAATTGTTCATTTCAACAACATATTGATATCTAGTTGTTCGTATACTGAATGAAGTTGAGCGAGCAATTGACAACCTAAGAGCTTTGACTGAGATGCCTTTCTTTTTTTTTTTCTTGAACACGTTAAGAAGAAAGAAGGGTGTAGAACCCAAACAGAAATGCACAGGTTTGAAAAAACCTGAACACCACCACACTCACTCACAACACACTCACCACCACCACAACACCACCGAGATGTCTTTCTACTAAAGCTCAGGAAGTTGCTGATCATATGTTGTAAGATGATGTCTAGTAGTCTAGATATATTTAAAAGGAACTACAAAAAAAAAGATAAAAGTCCTTGTTTACAATATATTTTTATCTGCATATTTGCTACTGGCTGCAAATAAAGAATTCTTCACCAGTAACATATGGACCTACAGTTTTGTTCTGGTTTCGTGTCCCTATTTTTTCCGGTTCAATTCCTTTGCATAAGTTACAGTGTAGACCGGAGAACTTGAACTAAAAAGTTCAAGTTTCATTTTCTGTGTATAATATATTCAGGTTCAGCTAAGATGGAAGTTTGCTAGATTGATGCGCTACACCAAGTATGCAGATTTTTCTATTGAACCAAGAATACTGATGACACCAATAATGTTGCAACTCTGAGTCTCTCAGAAGCATTCTGCTCACTCTATTTTGTTCATGCACAATGTAAAGATTGAAGATCCAGTGCGAGCAGGGCTGCTGAGCTCCACCAACTGCTTTAGCTGCTGGCCGAAGAGGCCGTCAATGATGCGAAAGCTCACCACAGTGGGAGTACCAACTAACACTGTACAAAACGGGATCAAAACAAACGAAATCATGTGCATGTTTGTTTCTCGTCCACATTATCCCCTGAGAGAGAAAAAAAAATCCTGACACAATTATAATTTCTCCCCCTAGGGCAAACCATTGACTTAGAAATATCAGCCAGTCTCATCTTCTAATTTCTTTCTTTCTATTACCAAAGTTATCGTCTTTTGGAGGAATACAATTTTTCCACACTGCAGCAGTATGTATTGGAATCACATGTTCACAACATCACCTCTAAATTTTACATTTGTGTAGAGACTAGAGAGTTTGATCGAGGGGACTATTTTCTCACATTTTTACTACAAAAGAAGGTACTACGTATATATTTGCTGATTGGACTGATCAGAATTGAAATCCAGATCAAGCATGGATCATCCAAACCAAACTCCAAATTTTCCAGAAAAACACATCACGCAAATGCATCCGATCGATTGATCAGTTCCCCAGCGAGCACATCCGCCGCTGACCGGGCTCCTGCTGCCCTGCTTCCGAGTTCCGAGTCATCATCGATCAAGTAAGTCGGCGGAGGCGGTACAGGCGGAGGCGGTCGTCAGAGTACCGGAAGCCCTCCTGGAACTCGGCCTGGAACTCGTCCATGGCCCAGCGCGCGTCCTCGGGAGCCACCGCCCCTCGTGGAACACCAGCGTGTCCTTGGAGCCGACGACGCCGCCGTCGCCGTCGAGGACCGGCTGAGTGCCGGCCGCCACCTTCCATCCGTCGTGGTAGGTGAACTGGGTCGAGAAGAAGTAGACGCAGCCCGACGAGTCCGCCCCGCCCCCGTACTTACCGTAGAGGAGAGAGGGATGGCCGTAGTCGTTGAAGATGTAGATGTCGTGGACGGTGAAGCACTGCGACGGCGGCGGAGGCAGGCCCAGCCGCTTCCGGACCAGGGCGTCCACGAGCTCCGCGTCCGTCGGCGGCGGCTGCATGGCGCACGTACGTCCGACTGGACCGGACCGGCGGCCGGCCGTGAGGGAGACGATGATCAAGGATACCTGCGGTGGTGATTCAGATGAGGAGGAAGAAACACCGTGCCTTCTGATCTGATTTGGATCGATCTTTCGTTTTCAGGACGATCGGATCGATCGATCGATCTCCTGGTGCTGGTGATAATCATCATGTTCATGTTGCAATCGGCATTGGCATGCATGAGAGTTGGGACCTAGCACGCCGGCTAACAGGGCCGGAGGGCTCGCAGGCTGACCAGCTCGTAAAGAAAAGAAGATTCGTCAGCCAAATCAGCCCACTTATTAGCCAGCCCATTTATCGGACGCGCCCTAAACCAAATTGGGCCCGTCAGATCAGTCTGCCTTGCTTACCGTTGCAGCGGGCGCCTCTTCTTCTTTCGCCGTAGTCATACCTTGTAATTTTTTTTTTGCTGAAGATTGCAATTTTAAAATAATGTTTGGACAAACTATTAATTATGAAAATACTATCTTTCACAGTTCTTACATGAAACCATCTAAGATATATAGTTTTCAAACCGTCAAAGATAATGTGGCTATCCCCACGGTTCTTAATTGGAACCATCTTATGGGTTTTATTTGGAACCTTGGGGACCAAACTTGAAGCTTATCTTAGATAGTTCTTAATTTGAACTGTGAAAAACAACACAATCTTCAAAGGTAGTTGCAGCGAATCCTTGAGACATAAGATAGTCATTGTAGCAGCGAATAATTATTGAAATCTCAAACATGATTACCAAACATATTACAGGCGTGTACGCCACCATCAGCCCACACATACATTACATAAGCATTTATTGAACAATACAACAAGATGAAAGAAGGCAACAAGCAAACACGCCAATGATGCATAGGGTGGACCTGCTCAAAGGAATTGCACCAGAAAACCTAACTTGATGAAAAGACATACAATTAGCCTATCCGTCAACAATAACGACCTCAGAGCATTCACCTCGGGAAGCCGATGGCTGAGTGGCAGCATTTCCTTCTCCAAACACACGACGTACCATGGCAGGAGGTCGTTGGTTTCCTGCAGCTTCTTCTTCTATCAATTGCTTTGCGATGGACACCCTCTGGTCTTTCGGAAGGCGAAGCTTCACCCTCTGCTGCTTGTCCGAGAAAATCTCCAACCCCGCGTGCGACATCAGGAGCGACACAAAGGTGAGGTACTCCCCGCCGTCACAGAGGCTCTTGGCGTGCAGGTAACCCCTGCATCTACCTGCAGAAAAGCAGAGCATCTCGACCCATACACCTTTGATTACTTCCCACATCTTGTCATCATCACCTAATTGCATCAGAGCTTGAGCAAGCAGCCAAGCGTCATGAAGAAAACCCTCTTGAGACTTCTCCGCCTCAATGATTATCTTGTCCATAAATTGTTTCTTGTCTGAAGGTGATACGCCATCGTCACCTTTGAGGATACGCCTGAGTTCCCTGTAGGCAGCATTGAACAGAGTGATTCTACTTCCAGGCAACAACATCTCAGGTTTAGCGGTCAACAGATGCATCATGTAGTTGGAGATCATTCTAGGAAAGCTGGCAGCAGATTCATCACCGGTAAGTGTGCCCTCGCTCTTGCGATGGATGCAGAAATCTGTGGCCACATGCCAGAGCATAATGCTCTCATCAAATGGCTTCTCTATGCTCCATCCTAGGCTCTCTCCACATCCATTTTTGTGCTCAAGCGTCCAGTGGCCCCTGGAATCACTGAACTCCCAGTAACTCTTAACATCCCTTATATAAAACATCCATCCATCTTGAACATGACAACGAACCAATCTTGTAATGTCCTTGCCCTTGGGTAAGTACTCCCGCCCGAGGACACGCTGGTGAAGAAAATCTTGGAAGTTAAAGTATTTTGCAATGCACACTAAAAATGAGCAGAAGCCTTCACTACCAGCCCATACTCCTTGGATAAGGCTGTGTTGGGCAACCATCCCTGGTGAGGCTGGACAAAGTAAATTTCCCAACCAGGTGAGAAGACGGCCTGTCCACCAACGTCGATCCAACAATCTTCCAGGCGCGGAAAGAATCTCCGAAAAATATGTGATGTACAGTAACAAATATGTAACCTTAATGTCGCTTCCCCTGTAATAACCTTCTTTATGGCTGATGTGGAAGAGAACTATGGAAGCGATTGGAAATGTCTGTGTAACGTCCCATAGAATTAAGGAAAAGAAGTTGGCCAAATAATCTGTGTCTCTGTTTTTATCATGGAATTGCCAAAGCTTGGTATAGATAAGATTGAAAGTGTTGGATAGCCCTTCACGTAGCGCCTCAAAAGCTGTTTCAACATCCAGCAGCCACAAGGACTCCAGCTTCTCAAGACGGGCATCATAGGCATAGGCGAAGTCTACAAATAGCACATCAGGCATAGAGAGCTGCTTCAAGTGACGCTGTCTTTCAGCCTCGTCCAAAGTTGGAGGATCTTGGTTGTATTGCACAAAATGCGTTGCTTTTTGTATGTACTTTTCAAGCTCCACTTCCCTGCTGCTAGTCCCTGTCATCGGGGCTGGACGGAAACAGGCGACTAAGTTACTAAAGCTAGCCCTCCTAAGAGCAAAGGGCTTCTCAAAGCATCTGAAAACCCCAAGGATAAAAAGCAGAATTGCTGCAGCTAATAGCCTCTTGTCAGCTGAGGGCGACCATGACTTGCTAAACACGTAGACAGTTACCGCGACCTGAGAAATAATTTGCCCAAAAATAATATTAGGATCGATGCCTAATATAATGACAAACTCGCCAGGATATATGCATGGGGCCACAACAGTAATATATAATACATAAAATTATGTAAATATGCCTCCAACTACTAGAATATAGAAATTTCTATGTTCTGACCTAATTTTTATTCATTTTACTTACATGGTTATTTGTAGGCTATAATGAAACCACATAGAGGTAGCTAACCTCAAAGTTTCAAATTGAGGTTCATGTATCGGTTTGGAGATAACTAAGTAGGTTTTGATACTCCGATACGGATACGGATACGCGATACGCCGATACTCCGATACACCATTTTTCTAAAAACACCGATACGGGGATACACGAATATATAATAAAATGAAAATAAAAATGATAATAAAAATACATACATAATTCATACTAATCTTAAAAGGTAACTGGGGCAACTGATTGCTTATTATTTTATATAATTATTCATCATGTCTTCTGGCTAGTATATATTCTTTCTTGTTAGTACTGTAAAATGATGTTGGGATACGTGGATGGAGGGTCTTACGTGAACAGGGGGTGGTGTATTTATAAACAGAATGAGGAGTTAGGGTTTTAAGGTATCCGGAAAGAATCGGGGAAGTGTTGACAAATTATCGGAATTATTTTATTTATTTAATAATTATTAAAATTTCCGATACTTGTCCGACAAGTATCGGATGAGCATCAGTATCTGTACAGTATCAGATGAGTATCAGTATCTGATACGTGAGCGTTCGCAAGTATTCGCGCATCATAGCCTGTGGCCTGAAAGCCCGCACCGCCACCGACGGCATGCAACACTCGCCCGCCTCACCACCCACCTACCAACCACTGGCATGCGTCGGGCTTCTCTTCTGTCAGGAACTTTAGGTTGCCCTGATGAAACTCTAATTTTTTTATTCTCATCATGGCTACGGCTGATAGGTGAGCTTCTTCCTTTTTTTCTTAGTTCTAGGTTAAATTTTCTTATGCAAGTGGATTGATGACCACTAGATCAATATCTCGTAGTTTACAATTTTATAGCAAGTCGGGCACGGAGTGGTTTCTAGCCCACAGTGCGTGGCCAGCTCGCAGGCACGGCCTAAAGAGATGGACAAGAAAAACAGCTCTCTTTAGTATTAAAAAATAATTAGATTTAAGCTAGAATATGTCTGGGATTACAAAGAGAATAGATGTGCGGTGCTATTACAATTCATGCAAAGTTTGTCCAATCCAACAATATGAGTGAAATTCATTTACCAGTCTATTATTTTTTGATTTTAAGCAATGGAGCTAAACTTCGAATGAGTACCAAAAGATTGGTTGAAAAATCTAGGCACATATTATTAAAGCCTTAAAGATAACCAACTTGAATCAGCAGCAGAGAAGCAAACTTTGAAATAATTATTTTGTCCGAACAAACTATAAGTAAACGTAAAACAAGTTTACATTGCTAGAACAAAGTTTGGGTTTTATAAAATAAAATTTAAAACATCAACTAGTAATGGGCTGAGACATCAGCTTTAGTCTGATTCATGAAATTGGCCACAAAGCCCCACATACCAATTGTAATAAAAGAAAACATCAAATGGTAATGGCCAGTCCGATCGATTCGCATAATCGGTCCACAATGCCTTGTTGTCTGATTCTCATTATTATTACTTACCAGCAAATATAATTGTGCAAGTTCCACAGGAGAAAAATAGAAATATATAAAGTGTCAAAATTAAGATAATTGTTTTGTGTGCGACCCAATCTTACCAATGATCTGTTGGAACATTAGTAAAATGTTTTTAGCCGTCTTGTTATATTTTGATTTTGAGCAATAATGGAACTAATTTTCAAACGAGTAGCCAAAATAGGTTGAAGCTAAAATCTAGACATGCAATATTAGAACTCTGAGGAAAAGCAACTCGAATCGTACATTTACAGAAAAGCAAACTTCACAAGTAACTCCCTCACTAACTATAAGGAAGCTTCGAACAAGTTTACATTCGCTAGCACAAAGTTTGGGTTTTCTTCAATCAAAGAAAAGAATAAAAAGGTAAAATGGGCTCAGACAACTTATGGTCAACCCGGTTTGTGAATTAATGGCCCGCAATGCCCAATTGGCCCAGTTCCAATATAAAAGAAAAACATCAAACAAATGATGGCCTGAGACAACTGAATTTGTATAACGGCTGGCTCATAAAGCCATATGCAGGCCCACAAGGGGTGATAGACGGAAGAAAAGGTAATTAAAAGCAGAGTAATAGATAGCACATGAGTATATTAGTAAATAAATAGAAGTAGATATATATATACCTGAGAGAGTGCGACCCCAATATGCCGCATCCACAGCTCGTTATCTTCGATGTTGTAGGCTGATATGGCCATCCGTCCGCCCAGGTGTATCAACAATATAGGGGCCCATAGCACCTCTAGGTCATGGCTACCATCATCGTCCGCATAAGAGGAAAGACACTGTAGCTTTTTCTGGCGGTTGAAGAGTGTGGCTAGGGCGTATATCGCAAGAGCATCGCCACCAAGGTACGACAGCCAGATAAGAAGTCTATACCAGGGTTTGAGGCTGGGCCTCTTACGGAAAGGGGCAAATATTGCGAGGTACAGCTGAATGGCGAGGCTGCCTAAGACAAGGACGCGCAGCTGCCACTCTTCCCACCATTGCACCACACCAGATAGGAGGCTCATTATTTAGTGGGTTTGTGCACATGTATGATGTATGGCCAATATGATATTGGTAACAACATCTGCAAACATGTGTGTATATATATAGCTCTGTGTGTGCGTATGGTGGGAACAAGCTAGCATCAATCCAAAGTTAATTATAGCTGGCTGTGGGGCATGCATGGTCCCTCTCGTGTAAAGAACCAAGCAAGGAATTAATATGGGACCAGGAATAGTGGAATACTATTGCCGTCACGCAAAGAGCTTGGATGATAAAGCCAATGCTAGCTTCTCGTGTACCTAATTAGTTTCTCCACAACCAAGCTCTTGTGGCGTGCCTCTAATACAGATCATCTTGTCATTACCTGACGATCGAGGTAAGACAGCCAGATAAGGAAGCAACCCGTTAAGGGCTTGTTCGGTTAGAGGGGAACCAAAGGGGATTGAGAGAGATTAAATCCTCAATAAGTCAAAATCCCCCTTAAATTCCTCCAATCTCCTTCAAATCCATGTGGATTGTAATTAGACGAACAAGCCCTAAGGAAGACAGCCAGATAAGAAAGAGCTAGTAGATTTGAGCTGGGTTCCAGTGCCAAAGAATGAAAGGCACCCAAGACAAGGATATGGATCGATCGAGTTGCCAATCATATCTTCACACTACAATTTTTTGAAATTGTACAGCGGGGGAGACCCCCACTTACAATTATTGGACCATTCCTGACCGGACCATGCGATCGAGTGACGGTCTTTAGTGGTGGTTTGTGCGCAGGTCTGGTGTATGAGATGATCTGTGTCCCAACAGCCTTAAATTTGGACTGATGCTAGCTTTGCATTGTGCCTATGCAGTATGCATACACACATTTGTGCTGGCTTTAAAGGACATGGAATGTCACCATCATGAGACCTCGGACAAAAAGCTTCTTGTGTGCTGTTCTTTAATTTTCTTCAACCCCAAGCTTGTTCTGCGACTCTAATCACTAGAATAGGAAGCACTTGTTATTATGGTGAATTATGAATATTTTCACATTAAGTTCTAACTTCTAAACCAGATTGTGCTTCAACGGTAATGCGGTATCATCTTCAATTCGATTCATCTTACAAACCAAAAAATGATATATATAATATGGCTCAAAACATTGAAAAAACTGCCTTTCTGATAGAAGAATATTTATTGCACCCAAACCACCCTGATAGGCTTGGTCACACACCGGGCGTAACATTATTTTCCGCACAATATTGCACATGATGGGTTTCGTGCAAGTCAAACCAGTGACCAGTACCATACCATACAAAGGGTTAGCACAAACAGAAGAAAATGGCATATATATAGCTGATGGTTTTCATTATTCGTTGTTTCGATAGAGTCAGTAACATTGCCCCATGCTGCAAATTGCATTGTCTGATATTTGTTTTATACCGGCCAGTCACCTATAATCAAAAGTCTGTTTGTGATATTTCTTAAACACCCATGGGGTATAGTTAAAAATCATTTGCCATATTATCAGAAATGTTATTGTTCACTATGATAAGTTTTCTCTAATAACACAATGCAAGTCTGTTTGTTCCATTAGTGAAAACTTATTGTTTTGCTAAAACAATTTAATTGTTCCATATTTATCAGAAATGTTCTATGATATTTTTATCTATTTTGATTGTTCTATGTTTATATTTTAATTGTGCCATTCTTAAAAGTATATTCTTCTGCCAGTACAGTCGAATGGTTCCTAGTCAAGTCCTCCAAAGCAAAATAATTAACATACGTAGACACTTGTTAAAGAAAAATGTCGTGGGCGACATTGTGTTATTTCCCAACCAGTCAGACATGCATGAATAGCCCCCCTGAAAAACCATATGCAAGATGGAGTCTGAAGCATGACGAGATCTCAATTGAGTTCAACTCTAATCCAAAATGCACATGGACGACCATCCAAGAGCCAAACTCCAGCCACAAGAACTCACGCACTCATTCCATCAAACAGTCCCTCAGTGAGCATATTCCTATTTCCTAGTGCCGCCGTGGCCCTTCCAACTCGTCCAGCTAGTAAAGGCGACACAAGCACACCCATCAAGAGAAGATTCTCACTGCCATATTAATCTTCTCACCAGGGATTGGTCCAATTATCCAATTTGCAAGCTCTATGTAGTTCCAACTCATCTTTGTAAGGATTGCACTTTCACAAAAAGAGGTTTCATCTTTGATCATAAATTGGTGCGACTTATTGGCCAACAAACCCTGAACCAGTGGGGCTCAATTTTTAAATGATGGGGGAAATGAAGGAATCGATTTGATAAACCTCAAATGAAATTTATCGACGGTCTCATGATTTTATTCTAATGGAACATATGGAAGCTAGATGCCCAAGACAAAGTTAACAATGCATGATACGGAGCAGCCACTGTTCCCACAATTGGACCACACTCCTGATGGACAATGCAGGCGATGGTCTTTAATGGTGGCTTGTGTGCACAGGTCTACTGACCAACATGGGTATGCGTAGGCACAATGAAAGCCAGCATCAATCCAAAGGTTCCTGGGGGCACAGATCTTATAAGCAAGGAATAGTAGGACCTGGAATGTAATTATCACCATCACAAAAAGACCACGGGCAGTAAAGCTTCGTGGGTGCTTTTCTTTAATTTTCTTCCACCCAAGCTTGTTCCGTGACTCTAATCACTAGAATAGAAAGCACTCTTAATAGTTGATTTATAAGCATTTTCACATTAAATTCTTACTTCTAAACCTGATTGATGTGCTTTTCATGATATTGCGCACGCTGGGTTTCATGCGAGTCAAACGTGTGACCAGTACCACACCATATAAAGGTTCAGCACAAAATAAGAGAAAATGGCATATATAGCAGATGTTTTTTTTTTCATTTTTCGTTGGTTTGATAGAATCGGTGATCTGGCCACATGCAGCAAATTATCTTAGATTGGTTCTAAACATGTCACCTATAAATCAAAAGTCCGTTTGCGACCTATCTTGAAAACCCATGGGTAGAGTTAAAAAATTCCTATTTCCTAGTGCAGCCGTGGCCATTCGAACTCGTCCAGCTGGTTAGGGCGATCGACATAAGTGCACTCGTCAAGAGAAGATTTTAATTGCCATTGATCTCCAAAAGAGGGGTTGGTCCAGTGATCCAATTTGCAAGCTCTATGTAGTTCCAACTCATCTTTGTAAGCATTGCACTTTCACAAAAAGAGGTTTGGTCTTTGATCACAACTTAGTGCAGACTTATTGGCCAACAAATCCTGAACCAGTGGGGCTCATTTATAAACGGTAGGAAAGTGAAGGAATCGGTTTGATATATAAACCTCAAATAAAATTTATCGACGGTCTCATGATTTAAATCTAATGGAGAAGTAACTAAAGATAAGAGTTTTCCAACACAAGTCCCAACTGCCAATAGGGGTAGCTTATCTGATCTTAGAGGAGATTCAACTATTTCGACAGATTCTTCTGCCTTTCCAGATCTCTATCTACATGCAAATGCAAGTACTATGCAACAAGGGCATCAGTAACGTATATTGCCGATGAGGTTCTTATGGTGGGTCCCACTAAAGCCCTCTTCCTGAGTTTTTTTTATTCTTGCAACCAGATCCCTTTGCCTAGGACCACTGGTATGTTGTGTATGAGGTCGTCGGTCCTAAGATCTTTGAGACCCTCTGTACTCCAATACTCCCACACTACGGATGCCCTAATGCAACAACGAGATGAAATGCAAGTTTCTGAATTCGGAGAGAGGTTTAAACCTTTCCGATCTACTCATGTACGTACCGTAGAGGCGAGTCGGATGTGAGCTGAAGTTGTAGACGCCGTGGACGGCGAAGGACCGCGGCGGTGGCAGGCCCTGGCGCCTCCGGGCGAGGGCGGCGAGCGGGCGACGACCTCCGCGTCCATCACTGGCTGCTACATCCTACATGGCGTTCGTCCGACCGACCAGATCGACCGGCGGCTGTGAGCGAGACACGATCCAAGACGCGCGGTGATGTTATTCCAGGCCCCAATTTGGCCCGTCCGCGTCCTATCACTGGCCTCATAAATTGGGCTGACCCATCAGCCTAGGCCCATTTCTGGCCAGTTCCGTTTTGTGGCAGCCCAACCCCGGCTCTGGTACGTGGGCTGGGCTTAGATGGGCTTTGAACTACAAACCTAGCGTGTGCTATTTCTCTCGAGTTGCAAAATTTGAGATTCTTTCAAAATTTGAGATCTTATTTCAGGCGCCAATCATGCTTTGTACCAAAGCTGGATATAGGTGCCATCATCTCAAGTAACCTAACAGTACGAAATAACTTACGAGATTTAGTATAACTTAGATTTGATCTAGGTTTGAAATATGTCATCCAAATTTAAAAACCTTCTTGACTCACAAGGTTACTCATCAGTCATCACACACTGAAGACATTTGTACATGACAAAGTGCGTAGTTTAGTGAGTACAACGACACACAACACACGTCGTCACCGCTAACAACTAATCGACCTTCGGTTGCGCTTGCTTCGTCTCCGCCGCGAGCTTCCGGCCGCGCCTGGCCTCCTGCAGCATGGACACCACGTCCCTCATCGGCGGCCGCTCCTGCGGGCTCCGGCTGGTGCACAGCAGCGCCACCCGCAGCGCCAGCGCCATCTCCTCCCGCGCCTCGCCGCTCTGGTTGTGCTCCGCCGCCCACGCGGCCGCGTCCATCACGTCGCGCGCCCCTCCCTCGCCGCCCCCGCCGCCGGCCACCTTGCGCCGCACCCAGTCCACGATGTTGCTCCCCTCCCCGTACTCCGCCTCCACCGGCCGCCGCCCCGTCAGGAGCTCCATGAGCACCACGCCGTAGCTGTACACGTCGCTCTTCTCGTCCACCTGGAGAGTGTACGTGTACTCTGAACGAATTCACAACCACAAAAAAAAATGTCTATTCAGTTCTACTCTACGTGATCGAAAAAATGCCGTGTCACGATCATCCAGAAAAATGCGTGAGTGATGATGTCAATCTCACCTGGCGCGATGTAGCCGCAGGAGCCGGCGACGGCGGACATGGGCGCGGCGCCGCCGTGGAGGGCCTTGGCGACGCCGAAGTCGGCCACGCGAGCCTCCATGTCGGCGTCGAGCAGGATGTTGCTGGGCTTGAGGTCGCGGTGCGCGACGGCGGGCCGGCAGTCGTGGTGGAGGTAGCTCACGCCCTGCGCCACGCCGACGGCGATCCGGTGCCGCGCGTCCCAGCCGAGCTCCAGCCGCGCCTTGTTGGGCTTGGCCCCCGCCGCGGCGCCGGCGCCGGCGCCGGCGCCGTGCAGGAGGTCCTCGAGGCTGCCGTTGGGCATGTACTCGTACAGCAGCAGCGTCGCCTCGCCGTTGGTGCACCACCCCAGCAGCCGCACGATGTTCCGGTGCCGGAGGTGGCCGAGCACCTCCACCTCGGCGAGCACCCTCTTGTCGCCGTCGGTCTCGTTCTTGTTCCGCCTCGGCGGCTCTGGAGCCGCCGCCGCCTCTTTCTGCGCCGCCGCCGCTTGCCACAGCTTCTTCACCGCGATGACCTCGCCGCTCGGCATCTTGGCGCGGTACACCGTCCCCGACGATCCGGCGCCGACGATGCCCTCGCTCCCCTCGACGCACCGCGCCACGTCGTCGGCGGTGAAGCTCAGCTTCTGGAACGCGGTCATCCGCCACGGTCCAACGACGACGTTGGGCCGTGCGCCGCCCGCACCTCCGGCGCTCGGCGCGGCGGTGCCGTCGTCCCGCCACTGGAGCCAGCGAGCCGTGACGGCGAGCACCGCCATCCCGGCGAACGCCACCGCCGCGGCGGAAACCCACATTGCCGCGTTGTGCCGGGCGGAGTTGCCCTTGCCGCCGCCTGGTGACGCCGACCGCGAGTCCGCCGGCGCCAGATGGTTGAAGGACACGTCGAAGGACTCCAGCGTGGTGCAGTTGGCGAACCCCGGCGGGACTGCGCCGGTGAGCGCGTTCCAGGACAGGTCGACCTCGGTAATCGACGGCAGCGCCGCGAGCGCCGCCGGGATCTCGCCGGTGAGCTGGTTGTGCTGCAGTCTCAGGCTCACCAGCCGCTTGCAGACGCCAATGTCGTTGGGGATCGCACCGGTGAGGTCATTCCCTGCCAGCTCCAGCCGGTACAAGTTCGAACATCCGGTGGCGCCAAACGCCGGGACCTCGCCGCCGAGCGCGCACTTGCTCGCCGCGAAGACCTGCAGCTTTGGCGCCTGCCACGACACGTTCGGCAGCGCGCCGCCGACCGTGTTGCCGGAGATGTTCAGGTACTCGAGGCTCGGAGAAGTGACGAGGTCAGCAGGAACGCCGCCGGTGAGCGTGTTGGAGCTCAGGTCCAGGTATGTCAGGTTGCGGATCGCGCCGAACCCGGCCGGAATCACGCCGGAGAGGCGGTTCGACTCGAGCCGGACTCGCCAGAGCGAGGAGCAGCCGGCGAGGCTCGCCGGAATCGCCGAGTCGAACCGGTTGTCGAAGAGGATGAGGCGGGCGAGACGGTTGCCGGTGCACATTCCGGGAGGAATCGGGCCGGACAGGGAGTTGGTGGACACGTCGACGCGTACGAGCCGGCCGCTCGCGCCGAGCGACTCCGGCAGCCGGCCGGTGAGCGAGTTGTTCCAGAGCTGCACCACCTCGAGGCTCGGCAGCGCGCCGATCGCCGCCGGGATCGAACCGGAGAGGAAGTTGCTCATGAGGTTGAGCGTGGTGAGGTTCGCCAGGTCGCCGAGCCCCGCCGGGATGGCGCCGGCGAGCAGGTTGTCCGACAGGTCAAGAACCTGCAGCGCGCGCAGGCGAGACCACTGCGGCGGTATCGCGCCGGCGAGCCGGTTCTTGAAGAGGAACAGCGATTCAAGCCGCGGGAGCTCACCGAGCTCCGGTGGCAGCGGGCCGGTGACGTTGGCGACGGCGATGTCCAGGTACCGGAGCTGGGTCAGGTTGCCGAGCTCCGCCGGGATGCGGCTCTCGTAGGCATTGTACCCGATCTCCAGGTGCTCGAGCGATGCGAGCTCGCCGAGCTCCGCCGGCAGCCGCCCGGTGAGCGCGTTCCCGGAGAGGTGCAGGAACCTCAGGCGCCGGAGCTGCCCGACCTCGGCGGGGATGCTGCCGTTGAAGTAGCTGCCGCCGAGGTTGAGCCGCTCCAGCCGCCGGAGCTCGCCGAGGCCGCGGGGGAGCGGGCCGACGAAGCAGTTGCTGAAGGCGTCGAACGAGGTGAGCGCGGCGAGTCCGGCGATGCCGTCGGGGAACGTGCCGTTAAAGAAGTTGTGGCTGACGTCGAGCGCCTCGAGCCGGCGGAGCTCGAACACCGCCGGCGGGAACTCCCCGGAGAAGGCGTTGACGCTGAGGTTGAGCGCGGTGAGCGTCGGCGCCAGCAGCCGCGCCGCCGTGGTGGAGACGGTGCCGGAGAGGTTGCGGCGGGAGAGGTCGATCCCGACGATGTCCCCTGTGGCGGCGTCGCAGGACACGCCCGGCCACGCGCACCACGGCGGCGCCAGCGACCGCGTGGCCCCCGTGGACGCCGCGGCGGCGTACGTCCAGGGACGGAGCGCGCCGGCCGGGTCGCGCAGGGACGACTTGAGGGAGAGCAGCGCAAGGAGGGGCAACGGCGCCGACGAGGCCGCGGTTGTGATGGCCAGAAGCGGTAGCAGGAGCAGGAGGCCGCCGTGGAGCGGGAGCAGCGGCGACGAGGTGGTGCCGGTGGCGGCCATGGCGGGGGATCGGAGTGGGAGATGGTGCCGGTGGTGGTGTGAGGAGGAGAGGGTGGTAAAATGGAGGCGGGAAAGATGGTGGCGCACATGGTGAAGGTCATGATGAGAGGTCTGGAGATGGAGGCGAAGGAGATGGTGGTGGTGGTGGACGACATGAGGAGTGGAGTGTGGAAGCGGGGAGGGAGGGAGAGGAAGGGAAGGGATGGTGGTGGTGGTGGAGGCGGTGATGATGGTGGCGGTCTGGTCGGGCCGGGCTCTGCAGTGCAGGAGGCGCCTTTGCTCTCAGCTCCTTTCTCACCATCGCAGCGGCAATGGAAGCTTAGGCTTTTCCATTTTGCCATGCATCCACATGCCTACTGCCTCTCATCACAACTAGCACTTAGCTTATTCCCTCTCTCATCCTCCATGCATGTCATAGTTTTCTGAACTTATTAAAAATAACATGAAAATAATTTTAACCAATAAAAATGTTTCAAATTTTCTGTACTGTTAGGTATGAACATTACAAAATGAATGGAGATAGATCTCTCGAATTTGCAGAAAGCAGTAGCCAGTACGTTTCCATTGGAAAATGAACTGTTCTTGCGAGGCATGAAGCAGCAAGAGACCAAGATTGAGATTCTGGCCCTTTACGCTTTGATGGTGAATGAACAGTGGATGCTGCTGAGCGACAACAAGGCAACACCATCTGCAATCTCTTTTGCCCGGCATTGTCTCTTTCGCTTTTCCAATCCATCTACATGCCACCTCGCTAGGGTTTTGGGACCTTTTTTCCTCCCTTTCCCTTTCTCAAAGAGCTCCCACTCCTAGTACACGTCAAGGGTTGTTGGTGAACGAACGGTGTGGCATATGCGCGTGGGCCCTCGGTGTCAGCGAGGGCGATGATGCCGCTCTGATTGC
>CM014275.1:65988414-66008758 GCA_004135705.1 Alloteropsis semialata
TGAGCTTGCTCCAAGGCGCTGATTCTTCTTCCTCCCTCCAGATGCTCATGCTGCCGTGTTCTTTTTGTAAACTTTGATATGCATGGAGGCTGATGCCTGATGGGCAGTAGGGCACCGACTCTGTCGAGTGAGCGTGTCAGCTCATGCTCAATTGTTCGTGCAGATATTCCCATCCTAGTGTGGGGCAACCTGTGTCCAAAGCTCTTTCTGTTGCATGCTGCCCTCTCTGAATTATGCACAGTTTTACTTGTTCTCTGTAAGTACATAGGATCATTTGCTTATGCTGATTCATTTCTGCATTTCTGATATTTGAGTAGGAGATGTACATTATGCCAGCACGCAGATACGAACATGGCACCTTGATCATGGCATTTATATATCTTGTTGATATATCGTATCTCTACTCTCACTAATTTTGTTATCAAGTTCAGGCACTGATGATGTGCATGAAAACGTGGTAGTACGCATATAGCATATATGTTCAGAATGATGATGTCCTAGGTTTAAGTAAAAGTTACTCATCTCACCAGATACTATCAGTAGAGTATTACCAGATGAAGCACTTGAGTGTACCAAAACTGTCAGCTGTCGACCCTGCCTCTCGATGGGTTTTGGGTGTAGAAAACAAGGCAAATCATGTCTTGCAACAGATCTCTCTGATCGGGCACTGCTAGCTGTTCCAAGATTTTTAACCATAGATCATCTTTCTGCTGTAGAAACATTCATCTTGTTTTCTCGAACCAAAGAGTGAACTAAGCCCTGTGAACTGCAGATTTTTAGCTTTTCCTTTTTATGCGCATTGTCATCAAGGTACGCAGCAGCAGAGCAAAGACGAACAGTGCAGACAAGTAAGCTCTCAAAGAAGCAGAGGAGCCAAGCTTTCAGGCCAAACTAGATCACTCAGCCTGCACAGAAGACCGGCTTATGAACTGAGCAGGGTAAAGTAGATGGGGGAAGTTTTTAGTTAAAGAATTTTATTAGGTTATCTGGATACGTATTATTGATTAGTTAATATAGTTAATTTAATAATCTAATTGTTGTGGGATAATTGGACAATTAGCTAGTGCACGTAACTGTCAATACCCTAACCATCATTACAATGTTGATTATAAGCATCGCATCATAATCCAGTATGATCAAGTATTGATTGTGATTAATGGACTTAAAATAAGGAAAAAGCTAGAGCTTAACAACACCCCCCCCCTTTTTTTGTCACATTCATGGATTCTCTTGCTTGAACCGGCCACCACGTCAGCACACCCTCTTGTGAGTCAATACGAACATGACATGTGGCAATGCTACATGCCATGTTGACCATGGCATATGGAATCATTCATTCATTCCCATAGTTATTCATGACGCTTAAGACTGTAAGAGCACGATGTCCGCGTACTGACAATCTGATGACATACTAAATGACTTGTGTATGTAGTACAACACTAAGAATCAACGATCATAGGCCCCGTTTGGTTTCAATAAGTCCCTGACTTATTAAGTCAGTTGTATTTAAGTCAGTTGTGTTTGGTTTGAGTGACTTAAAAGTCAGCGAGTAAAGACTACTTTACCCATATGGATAGGGTTCTTGGTGGTCCCACCTGGTGTAGGAGGGGAAAAAGAGTGACTTATTTCACTTTAAGTTGGGGTGAAACTACTTATGGACTTATAAGTCCTTTACACTTTAAATCAGTGCCGTTTGGTTACTACAAGTGACTTATTTGCACTTTTTGCACTTTAAGTCACCTGACTTATGGAAACCAAACGGGGCCATAGTGTCATTGGTTTAAGACTTTAAGTAAAAGTTACTCAGTGTATTAACAAGCAGATAGCAGTACCAGCTGATGGAGCACTCGAGTGTACAAACTGCCATCTCTCCCTTGTTCTGGATGGATCGGAGTTGCATCGGGTGCAGAAATCAAGGCAAATCATGCCTTGAAACAGTTCTGATCGGCCACTCGTAGTCAGCCGATCCAAGAAGCAAGCACTCATCTTGTTTTCTTGGACCAAGTAAACTAAGCATTGCCATTGCCAAGTGCAGGTTTTGAGCTTATTATTTTGATCCCCGCTGTCTGCACGGTGCGCGGCAAAATGGATGCGGCAGCGGCAGAGAGCGAGACAAAGCCGAGCGAGTCAGATCAGAGCACTGAAGGAAGAAGAAAGTCTTCATGGCAACACATGGCTGGCAAGAAAGTCTTCATGGCAACATGGCTGGCAAGCAAAGCTGACCTGAAGCCTCAACAGCAAGCAGCGTTGACCAACTTTTGAACCCAGGTCAAAGCAGAGTAGTAGAAAGGATTTTTATCTGGAAAATTTGGACTGAACGTGTATGATCAAGAGTTGTGCAATGATTGAGCCTAAACTAGCCAGTCAGTTAGTGCTTATTTGTGTGGATGACAATGAGTGATAGGAAGTACAGATTTTTCTGCTCATGTGAGATTAGTGGAGTACAAGAATAGCAGCAGACGCTGAAACATTATATTAGAGTACTATAATGCTTGTAGTAACACTGAACTGAGAACTTCAATGTTCATGGACCACAATATTTTCACTGAAGGCAGATGTATAGATACAGAACCATATTGAAGTAATCAGTACTCAGTACTTGATTCCTTGATGCTAACTCTACCTGAAGTATATATATCATAGCAACACTTGTAAGCATCATACAGCCAGATTACATGGAGCATATGCATGAACCATGAATTTCTAGGTAGGGACGAAGCACATGGATTATTTTGTTTCAGGGACCAAATTAAAGTTCACTGAAGCACTGGCATTGTGTGGGCCAAAGATTGTTTCCAAAGGAGTCTCAAAGCACATTCATGCAGCATGGCGCACAAAGATTTCTTCAGACTGCCATTGGTCCCCTGCCCTGGCCTCTCTCTTTTCCCCTTCCTTTGGATGAATGTACTGTGATGAGCATGAGCCCATTTCTTATTCCCTTGACCTTTGCTGCAAAACTCTTTTGCCTTTTCACTGTGTGCTGCATGTGCTCTGCATTTAGCAGCGCATCAGTAGATCCTAAGTCAAATAAACGTGATGATTAGCAGCTCATGCCCCCCCTAGCCTTTATCCTCCCAATACTCCCTTTCCGTGAGGGTCAAGACTAAACAAACCGAAAAGTGTTTGCGAAATGCACGCGCATCATGCATATTAAACGCAGTAATCCTCGTTCCCAAGGCGTGCGAAAGATGGGCCATCATCAGCTCATCGAAAGGTCGTTCATCATCGGCGAGTAAGCATGATGTAATGTGACATGCTGGTAACTAATTGTGCCGTCGTCAATCCATCATCACCGTACTGATGGAAGCAATTACAGGGTCTATATATATGTGTCAGCATGGAGGACGGAGGAGCTGCTAGCCGATCGAGGTCGATGCTAATCTAATCCATGCTCTCATTGTTGCTGCTGATTGTTGAACTGTTCATGCTAGCCTCTGCTTGTTGTTGCGTGTGTTTCAGAGCCTAACTGCAACTGCAAGAGTGCTGCATGATGATACGTGCTGCATCTTTTCAACGGGGCCTGCCTCTGACTGCCGTTCTCAGAGGACGGAGGAGGGCATGGAATGATGGGAGCCTGGCAGCCTTTGGACGCGGTGGCCGGCCGGCCGGTGGGAATCCGAAGAATCGAGTAGTAGGGAGCCCGGCGTGGGTAAATCTAGCGTGGGGAGGAGGACGGGGTGTGGTAGGGCAGCCTGGGCGGCAGGGATCGCCATGATTTACAGCAGTGTTCTTCCCTCCACCGTACCGTCTCCTTCCCCGGGATGGATGGATGGATGGGAGGATGGTGATGGGCGCGTGCGCGTGGATCCATCGATGGCGGTGGCGCTACGGCGCACCTGCATGAGACACGCGCGGGATTGGGTCGGACTGCGAATGGGGGCGGCAGCAGTGGTGGATGCTTTTGGCAATGGCAGGCGGAGGATCGATGGCGGCCGCTCGGTCGCTCGCTGATGGCTGGTGCTTTAGTTTGCTCGGAAATTTAGGCGGAAAGCGAGCGAAAGAGAAGCTTCTTTTTGTACCCCGGCGGCCCGGCCCCGGCTGCCGGCGTGACGAGGCACTAGTCTTCGAGTTCAGTTCAGACGCTCGCGCGCGCTGTGCTCGTGTCAGGCCGCATCTTCAATATATGCATGGAGCCTGAAACTCCGGTTTCTTTTTGAATATTTGCTACGTACTTCAGTGGTAATTTGGTGGGAATTGAGAATTCTATAGTATGTATTTCCCAAAATAGTGTTGCAGGAAGAGCCCATACCGTTTTCTAGTCTTAGTTCCATATATACAATCCTCAATATTCCAAAGACTCGCGTATATGCATGTCAAAACCCACATGGGTCAACAACATTCTTGTCCTTTGGAAACCTAAGAAAGCTATTGAACAACATAGGTTTATCTATTGGTCAATACATCTCCTGTATCAGTCTTATTACCTACTTTTGAATTTTCCTATATTTTAATGTGTTTTACATTTCTGATTATGTTTGCATTTTTTTTCCATCTGAATGGCAAATTTTCATACTCTTATTAAATATGTGTGCTACTTGCAACATAAGTTTCAACTTGGAATTATAATGCCTTTTTTTACGAGAAGTAGGCCTTGTTTAGTTCGCGCGAATTCGATCGAATGCACTGTAGAAAAATGCATTGGGAATCGAAAAAGCAGAGAGGGGGCACGTTGTTCAATGCGTAAAACAGAGCGCGAATTCGATCGAATCGATCGAACTAAACAGGGCCGTAGTTGTGTTTTCTTTTATACTCCACCACTTCGCGTGATCAATAATGGTACCATAAGGGTTGGTTATACAAGTATACACTATATAGGTGTCTTGGTTTTCTTCCATAATGACAATACTTCTTTTTAATGAAAACACGGTAGGCAATAGAAAAAAATATATATAGGGAAATTTGGGGTTGTTTTCTCTTTTGGTCAAGGATTCTAATTTACACGGAGTGAAATAATTTTGGTAATAAAAACTTTTGAATTATAATCCAAATAAAGCACAAAGGAGGGAAAAAAAAATCCACTTTTGACTTAAAACTTTGGTTAAAAACCTGAAAACAACGTTCACCTTAGCGAAGATTTGAGAAGTTGTGGGAAATCGACTTGTGCTTTGATACTTTGGATTTTGTTCCAAAACAAGGTACATACATAAAACACTCACATACATATACACACAAACTCCAATATGAATGTACTCACACCTCTACCTCTATCAACTCCACTGAAATAACACGCTGGCAGATATTCAAATTGATGAAGTTGCTTCTAGGCAGCCACCCCCATTGCTAATGCTGAGCTGAACACCTTTTTTTTTTTGAGAACATGCAGAGTTGAACACTTAAACTCGGTTGGGCCCCTAGGCCCATGAATGGTAAGCTCAGCCCATTTTAAGTAAGGCCCAAACTAATGAACGGCCCAAAAAGCCCACTTAAGCGCCCACCATCACTCACTGATCCAAAGGATATTCCAACCATTTTTTTTTCTTTTATCGATTCGGTTTGATTTGATTGGCGACGCAGCGATGACCAGCCACTCTCTCCTGTCCACTCTCCCTCCAACAGTCCAACCCGTCCGGATCCAACGAGCCACGAGCCGGCGGCCGGCGGCCGGCGGCCTGTGGAGACGAGGGAGATGGCGGCGGCGGCGGTGAGGTACGGGATAGTCGGGGTGGGCATGATGGGGCGGGAGCACGTCCACAACCTCGCCCACCTCGCCGCCGAGGTTGGGCGGGAGCAGTCCGTAAGGTGCAGGTCACCGGCCTCGCCGACCCCCACCAGGAGTCCCTCCGCCTCGGCCTCCAGCTCGCTGATGAGCTCGGGCTCCCGGCTCCCCAGGTACGCCCTCGCAGCGACTCAGCCGTCCTAGTGTCTGATGATGCCTGTGATGGCCCTGCAGTTAGCTTCTGGCGTGTCTTCTTGTACACCATTAATTTGATTGCTGTTTGCTTCGCAATTGTACTTAACAATACTAGGTTTTTTAATGGAAATTATAGCGAGATTTCTTCTCTCTATAGAATGAAAATACTGAGAAACTGCTGAATGCTTAACAACCAGAAGGTTTCAAGACCTTTTCAGGCCACCGCGAGCTGCTGGACAGCGGGCTCTGCGACGCCGTAATCGTGTCGTCCCCGAACATGACCCACTACGAGATACTCATGGACATCATCAGCCACCGCGAGCCGCACCACATCCTTGTCGAGAAGCCCCTGTGCACCACAGTGCAGGACTGCAAGAAGGTGAGGATGTCTCGGTTTGGTTTCTTGTGTAATGTGATTTTCTTATGCTGCTGCTACATACAAGTGTCTGCTACTCTGTTTTCTTCCTCTGTACCACCTCAATGCCGTTTACTTCTTCTTGCATAATCTCTGAAATTTCGTCTTCCTCGAGGGATCAGCAGCAGCCGTGTTCTCTAGTTTCTTAAGTCAGGTTGTAATGGCTTTTGTATTGACTAAATTACTTAGTTATCTTAGCTTCAGATAATCTTTTGCTTTTCGATCTTCCAGTCCTTGAATCTATGTTTGCTTCTTTGTATAATTAACATATAGCTTTTGTATTTCCACACAGGTAATTGAAGCGGCAAAACAGAGACCAGACATCATTGTGCAAGTTGGATTGGAATACAGGTATATGCCGCCAGTGGCAAAGCTGATAGATATTGTTAAAAGCGGAACACTAGGGCAAGTCAGAATGGTGGCCATACGTGAACACCGGTTTCCTTTCCTGGTTAAGGTACAGGAAGGTGTCAGTACTTGTAATACATACACATTCACTTCTTCTTGTCTCTAACTGCTGCAACCCTTGCAGGTAAACAACTGGAACAGGTTCAATTGCAACAGTGGGGGAACTCTCGTAGAGAAGTGCTGCCACTTCTTCGATTTGATGAGATTGTTTGCAGCTGCAAATCCAGTTCGTGTGATGGCTTCTGGAGCCATTGATGTTAACCATAAGGATGAAATATATGATGGAAAGGTCAGGATGTGTCACTGTTTGATCCAAATATTTCATTGGATCCATACTCTGCACATGTGTGTCTTATTGCTCATGCCTATGCCATTTTCAATTAAATATTGTGCTGTTTGTCTTCCAACTCAAGGGCATGCATTCCAAAGTAAAATTAAAAGCCCGGGTTCTTATTATATTCTCTTCTCTAGCATTTGTTCAATGCTGCGCTTGGAACTCCTTAGCCATAACAGCAAATGAAAAACAAGCTGAAGGCACCCTTTAAAGTTTCCTAGTAGTGGCTAAAAGTTGATTATATCCTATTGCAGGTCCCAGATATAATTGACAATGCATATGTTATAGTAGAATTTGATAATGGCTCTCGTGGCATGCTTGATCTCTGCATGTTTGCTGAAGGAAGTAGAAACGAACAAGAAATTTCTGTGGTTGGTGACGTTGGAAAGGTACAAATACAGCTATATGGTTCTTTACCTTTTTTATTTTCCATGTAATTCCAAACTGTAACCTTTTGCAGACGTGATTCTAGGATCTAGGTACCTTAAGTTATGCCTAGTTGGAGTTTGCAGTTTGGTACCCACAAAGTTCATGTCCGGTTACTCTGTTTTACTGGCAACAGTGTGTAGTTAAAGCTTATTAGTATGTTATACTGAGAAGAAATGCCTGAAACTTCAGGAGAAAAGATCACCATTTTAGAGCAGTACATGTTCCCCTGAATGACTTGGTTTTTCTTCGAAAGTAGTGTTTAGGAATATATTTGGTACCCCAATCGAAAGAAACTTGTTCAGCATTGGTTGAGATGTTTTGGACATATCAAAGAATGGAATATGTATACCAAAAAAAAAAAATCCTAAGATTGGAGCTTGTGGAAATTAACAATTCATGTACCTAAACCATGACCTAAACTATCATTCTCTTTTTACTATAATATCCTTGTTGGAGGTAAACCTTGTAATACACAATAGGTGGTTCAAGTGGGTAAAACTAAAGCTACACCAGACTATTGAATTAAATGTTGGTACATAACTATGGAAGATTATAAAGTACAGTAACTATACATTGTACCATAGTGCATGGATATGCATAATACATAACAAAACAATAGACTGTGTAGGCTCAGGCTATTATTACAAATGGTGAACTCGTTAATCCAACGAATGGCGAACTCATAAATCCAACAAATGGCGAACTCATAAATCCAACAAATGGCTGTGGTTTTCTGTACCAACTATAATGAGTAGTGCTGGAATAATAACCTCCTGGTAGTACCAGGAGATCTAGGAAATCAAGTAAAATTATTTCCTTTTTTTGTCACTATTTCGGTAATAGGGAATCCTCTAAAGGTGAGATATCATGAATGATACCTTCCAAGTATTCGAGAGGCTGAACTTGGATGATGAATCATTGGTGACTTTGTGAGTGTGTCAGTTCACAGAAGGCTTGTCGATAAAAGGCATGTTCATGCATTTTACTGGATAAAGATCAAAACTGTAGGGTCTGACATAGCTAGATACATGGTCAAATCATTTAGGAAAGGGAAGCATCTGGACTGCATTATTATGGAAGCCCTTTTAAATCAGCAGATCTCATCTCTAGAATTTTATCTCATTCTTCACCAGTTAGCTTTTGCTGTTTTGTGGGAGAAGTAGAGGTAGAGCTATGTTCATTTGGGGCTTGCAATCCCTGTTATGCCACTTTGAGCCTTACAATGATCTTTTGTACCATTTTTATAGTTGATTGCTGACATCTCTCCATGTGTGGTTCTTTCACTCATCTTGAGAGTTTTTTGGTGAAAGAAATTAGCCTAGTCTTCACAAGGATTTTTATTATCTACTATCCTGTTTCTGTTTAATATGCAATCCTTGTGTGCATGAATCATTTCTTTTCAAACAGGGTGAAGCTTTTGTTCCCGAGAGCATTGTCAGGGTTGGAAAGAGAAAAGAAGGCAGAGATGGAGTTGTAACAATAGTGGCTAACGATGAACGGATCAAGTATGCTCTGTTTTGCTTTTCCCATATCAGCATTTAGCTATCCTAAAACCTTACAATATATAAATGGCAGTTTCCAAAGATATAACTTTTTTTTGTTGCTGTTGAGTGATCTTGTTTACAGTTTGATGCTTCTTGCACAAGCACACTCAGATTTCCATATGAGCACCTGATCATGGCACACTGAACTGAGAAATTCCAAAAAGAACTGATTTGGGGTTTAGGACTGAAGTTTATATTTTTTGAACCGAGACTGAAGTTTATATTCAGAATGCATAGTTCGCAGCTGGGAAGTTTTGGTTTTGGTTCATATCTTTGGAAACTTTTGTTTTTTTTATAGGTATCAAGGTCTTCACCATGGATCCAGCTACCTGGAGCACCTCAACTTCTTGTCTGCTATTAGGGCTCAAGGTGCCTCTGGACCATCCGTCAACTTAAGTGATGGTCTACTATCTGTTGCCATAGGAGTGGCTGGTCAGTTATCAATTGAGCGAGGCCAATTTGTGACAATGGAAGAGGTTTTAGGTTCTTAGCTTGATGATAATTCAGGTGAAACATAGTTGAGCATGCAAATATATTGTAAAACCTTCCTCTGTAGATTAGGTACATGGATGCAAGAATGCTCCCAGACTCCCGAGCCTATGCATTGCATGTTATGATAACAGGAAAAATCCTGAAGGAAATATAATGTTGTAGTGGAGTTATATTGTCTACAAGCGTTATCTTCAACCCATTGGATGTGATCAACAGATCCTATGAAGACCTTTTATTAGGGCTGTATCTCTTAGTTTACCTCCAAATTTTCAAAGTTTAATATGTTATTCCCTTGTATTCTCCAATGAAGCATCCTGTATGCACATGCTTACTGTTGTATGCTGATTATTTATGAACGCGAAAACTTGTTTCCATATTAATTGATCCATCAAAGTGTATCCAAGTGGGGTAGATATTTTTGGATGTTGTAGCTGTGCCATTTATTTTTGAGAGTATATATGGTCTGGCATACAATGGCTGCACAATTGTCATCAGATTGTGGAAGAGATCCATGGAACAGCTGGCAGCTGGGAAACACACCAGTCCAGAGAAGAAGCAATGTGATGTTGTCAAAACACTTAAAATGGTCACCAATCTCCAGACATTTGGGCCTTATGGCGGTGAAAAAACAGCTGGAACTCCTTTCATCCTTCCTGAGAATAAGGATGGAACGATTGTGGGCTTCACCGGGCGCTCTGGAAGATACCTCCATGCCATTGGTGCTATATACGTCCTTGATGTTTAAACCACCCGTGGTGCAGCAATAAGATGGATTTCACTTCGAGCAATGGACCTAATGCTTTAATTTATTTTCTTCCTTCGAATGCCTATGAAGAATAAAGTGGTCCTTAGTGACCATTATATTGTGTTTCCTAGAAACCAGATTCATTTAATAAGATAAATTCATCACGTGAATGGCTGTTCTTTTTATTGTTAATTTTTTTTATGAAATAGGAGGGGAGAGTCCCCTACTGGTTATATATTAAAACAAAAGCCGAAGCGAGTAAAAGAAAGCAAACTTTATTGTTGGATGTTGATGGTTGATGCTTGGCCTTCGTTGCACAGGGTCCATAAATAAAACTGGAAGCTGATGTTGGTGCAAGTGCAATATTTGGTGTGCAAATTAATCGCATGATTTAATTTCTAATATTATTAGAAATGGCACAAGTATGCATTGCCTTGTATGCTGTACTAAGAACGAAGCAAATAGATGCATGCCACCAAGAAAAGAAATGAAACAAGACAAACCATGGAAAGACGGATAATCTGCCAAACCCTTATGCACTTTTGTTTAGGCAAAGCACCCCTTTGGACCTTTTGCCCTCTCTTTCTCTTCTGTTTAATTTGCTTCAACATGCATTGGATCTGTTTGCAGCTGGCCAAATGAGTTTTTTTCTCAACTTAATTAGTGAAGGACGGCCAAATTCTATTTTTTCACCACTTATTCAGTGTTCTTTATGCTTGTTAGCCCAAAAGTATTTACCTTCAGGAATCCTTGTCTTTTACTGATATTATCCTCTCTACTAACTAATACCAACAACCTTATAGATTAATTTTAATAAAATCTTGCTTGTGAACTATATACATAGCATCCATTTGAAATATCACCCATATATGTTTGCTTAAAATGGAACATGCACTTCCTCCAATACTTTTGTCAAGCACAAGGTGGCTCAAGGAAAAGAGAAAAAGAAGAAGTCTAGGACAAGGTGGGAAATAAGTTGGATGATTAAAATAATCAACGACAGCAAAGAAAAAGACCTTTTCCACTCCAAAGAGTTGGATGATGAAAGCTACCTGTAGTTATGCAAAATGTACTCTTGATTGGTTGGTGAACCATTTATTTTTTCAGTCAGAGTCGGTGTTCCTATATATATATATATATATACCCTGTTTCCACACTCCACAGTCCACCAAGCTGGATATGATCAGTACTCCCTATTTCTGCATCGAGAACACATTGTCGACACCAGTAAATGAACGCACGAATGCAATTCTTGATTTTTATATGTAGAGAAGAAACTAAGTTCTTGTCATTAGAAATGGGATGCAACGGGAATCCCTGCTGTTGTTGCATGACCCGGACAAGCCTAGATGCCATGCTGAGATGAAAAGAAACAGCACTTCCACAAGCATGTACCCGGTCCTGTTCTACAGTAGCTGGTGGAACTGGATCATTGGCCACGTGAAATGGATGACCATGATGGTGTATGCAGGAAAGGATGCATGCAGATCAATAGCAGAGTTGCATCGTTTCCCTTTGGGTGCTGTGTGACATTCTGGTTTAACCAGAATTATAGATTCCGGCAGCAGCATTGGCGCTGGGCTAATGCATGGCAGTAGAGTCGTGGGCCAGGCCCACCATTGATCCACAAGTTGTTGCAGTGGTAGAGCAACTCGAGAATGCCAAGGTGTCTGTGGGAAATGCAGCTGGCCAAGCTGTTATTCTCCACTCATCAATTAGTGAATGATGGTTGTTCTGTTTACTAAACATGTTTTATATGGCATGGTTTCAACTACTAGAATATGACAGCCGATAGTAGTTGGATATTGAATACAGTAACACTGTGTTTGGATGTAGATATTGAGCCTGTGAATTCGGAATTAGTATTGGTAGCTCCAAATACCGGCTGTTTGGATGTCGTGGAATTTGGAATCGGAAATAAAGCTCAATGCCAACCGGTATTCACCCCACTCGCGCACCATCGTCCGTGATACTGAGCCAACCCGCTCTGTATTGCTTGGAATCTGTCCTCCCGACTGTCCCCCGCGTCTCTCTCTCTCTCTCCAATCTCCATCCCCTTCCTCTCCGGCATGAGCTGCGTCACCCCTCCCCTGGCCTCCTCCGCGGAGAGCCGCGCCGCCCCTGGCCTCCTCCGCGGGGAGCCACACCGCCGCTCCCCTGGCTTCCTCCATGGGGAGCCGCCACCCCTCTCCTGGCCTCCTCAGCGGGGAGCCGCGCCGGCGCCGCCCCTTCCTGGGCCTCCGCTTGACGATAAGCGCTGCCACTCCCCGCATCATCTCCATGGGCGGCGGTAGGGAGAAGCTCCATGGCGGTGAGGTCGAACACGATAGTGGCACGGAGGATTTTCACGGCGGTGAGGTCGTGCCTCTCCCATGCCTTGGCCATCCATCTCCCACTTCTCTCCATGGGCGGCCAAGCTCCGCCTCCAGTCCTTCCCTGCTCTCTCTCTCTCTCCCCCCCTCTCCCCCCATGGGATAATGTTAATTATCAATTTCACTGCATACACATCCAAACATGAATTGGTATTCACCACCTCATTTAATTCCAAGTAGCAATTTCGTCTACATCCAAAACAACAGATTTGGTATTGTAGCCCATTTTCAATACTAGTCTATTTTGGCATTAAATCCAACTCAATACCAAGGCCTTCAATATCTACATCCAAACGGAGCCTAATATTTTAGTTTGCATGTATTTAGCAGACTTTGATCAAATATAAAGAGGCCATATGAAATGCGTGTATTCTGAAGAGTTTTTTGTTCGTTTTTATTTGTTTGAATAAGAAACAAAATGAGAAAAAAAATACATGATGTATGGCCAAAAGAATCAGTTAAATCGGAGATACGAGAAAAAAATAGTAATCATTTTAAGATCCAAGGACTATTTAGTCCTTGGAAATAGTCCTTGGATCTTAAAATGATTACTATTTTTTCTCGTATCTCCGATTTAAGTGATTCTAGTGGTCATGCGTTCATAACGATGAGCTTTATCTTTTCAAATGTTGTTCATATTATTTTGTAGCTGTTTATTTTACTTTTCTTATATTGTTGTTTTTACACAACAACATAAGAATAATATAACAAATAGTGATAAAATAGTATAAAGACCATTTTAAAAGATAAAGCTCACCGTTATGAACGCGTGACGGCAAGAATCACCTAAATCAGAGGTACGGACAAAAAGTAATAATCATTTTAAGATCTAAGGACTAAATTATAAATAAAAAAATTTGAAACCACTCATCAAAACTGTCCGATGGCCAAATTTGAACGGTTTTGATAGTAGGATGGCAAAGATACCCGGTTTTGAAGTTCGATGGCCAAAACCAAACCGAGGCAAGAGTTGGATGGTCGAAAATGGACTTTTTCCTATATATAAACACATCAGCCTTGTTTTGCTGTATCCATATATAGCGCACGACTGCTCGAGTACAATTGTCGTGAGAATAGCATTCAGAAAGTATGAATGCATATGCTATAGTGTCACTTTTGTGATCTCTAGAGAATAGAGATGATTGCTACATAATGCTGCTCGTCATCGACTCGTTAATTGTGGCAATGGGATGCATCAAGGAATCTACCTGCAGGTTGACAGCCTGAACTCGCTTGTATGCCGTGCTGACCTCGAGAACGAAGGAGCCTCCAAGCACAGTCCACTAAAGTCGCCGTGGCTGTTATCCTCAGTGGTTAGCATTGCTGCCCCCAAGCACAGTCTAGGAAATGTTTCCTATTGCCTGTGTTGCCATTACACCATCTGTTGCAAAAGGCCATTACACCATCTGTTGCAAAAGGCTCTGGAGGAAGGTATTTTTTCGATAAAGAAAGTTCTATTATTACTTTCATGATCGAGTTGATACAAGGATCTTGAAAATCCTCCCATATCTGCAAAATAATGCACACAACGTTACAAAAAGTCTGAACAAAAAAACTCTGATACACTAATAGCCCTCAATCCGTAGACTAGACTGCCACCCATGTGTCCAGGTAAATACTTCCACTACTACAGAATGATTTTTCACTAGCGGTCCGTAACCCATTTTCACAGCCGGATTTGAAAAGTAGCACTGATTGAGTGGCAGTGAAAATCGGATTTTCATAGCTGGTTCGTGTTAAGAATCACATGTGAAAATAATTTTCACAGCCGGTTTTGGGGAACTGGCTGTGAAAATAATTTCAAAAACTGAAAATAAAAAAGTTAAATGAGTGCAAAATAAAATTTTAACCACATGGGAGGCCACCTCCTCCAATGACACAATTTTTTATTTATAAATATTCTAATAAAGCATATATAAATATCAATCAATAAATAAAACATATAAAATAAAATATTTAAAAGTAATTAACATAAATAAGTTTATCAATTCAAACTAAATCAAATAAATATATTTATAGTATGGTTTAGATATGTGTTTATTCTATATGAATATTGAATAATACCGAACATACATCTGACATTTATTTTGAATCGGATCATGAAAAAAATGAATTCTAATATATCCACTTACCATATTTTGGAGCAGATAAAGATATAAATATCAATATTTACATTCAGTGGGTGTATGAATTCGGATAATTTGGATAACTACATAGCACTTTTCACTGCTACAGTCCTTCATCTATATCATCTCATTAATCCAAGAACAGTAGTACTACCACGTTCCCAAATTTGTGACAATTTGATATTTCGTGTTACCTTTTAATGAGATGACAAAGATAAAGGACAAGACAATGCTTATTTTTTCTGCAGTTAAGTTATTTCCAAACCGTGTAATGAAAACCTAGCATATAGCTTGTAAAAAGAATACAGATTTTGCTCTCTTCACAACCAAATAATTTTATCGCTCCACCAGACGACTGCTACATAGTTTTTTTTTCCTTGCTGTGGCATATTGCTTTTTCTAGCTGTGGTGAAGTGACATTGCTATTTCGCTCTGCGGTCGGGCGATCGACAATATGCGCTCAGGCCATGTATCCCATGCTGACTCTTTTTTGAGCTATAGTAGACCCGGCTCCTCCCTTTATCACACCGTGGTGGAACCAAGAACCGGTTTTGTGCTATGGAGACGCAACAGGATAATATTTATGTAATTCATGTTGTCCAAATGTTACATTTAAGATTCCTAGCAATATAGGTATTAAAAATTTCGTAGCATATATATGGCTGTGTCGAGGATTTCTATTTTTTTCAGACGAAACCTTATCATCTGTAACCAGGTTGACATTATTACATGTTGGCGTGTGGGTATAACATAGTTGATTGACACACCTTTCCATCCTATATAAGTTGACGATAAATGTATTAGACATTTAGACATCTCAAAGCTCAAAGGCACAGACAAAAACTCATATAAGCGGCATAGCAGTGCATGTGTGTGGATAGAAATGAACCTTGTTTTGCTGGATGTACACTAGCTAGGCATGGCAGAGATTAGGAAGTTAATCCAAGGCCGCTGTTCACTGTGTCAACATGGCTAGGCGAGCTGCCACAAGTCAGAGGACATTCATTAACGCACCACAGTTTCACGTTGTTTCTTGTACCGGACTTGTACATCTTTTTTTTTTGAGAGAGGACTTGTACATCTTTTGTGATGTCCAGGTGGAGTGAAACTGGTGAAGGAATCACCTTACCACTTTCAACTGCTACCACTCAGGCTGCAGGATGTGCTAAAACCAATATATCCACTCCCCAGACAAACTAAAGAAGTCTAACTATTTGAAAATTTCTTGAGTTCAATTTTTTTCTCTCCTTTTTAACGAACGCACAGCCCTAGATCACCATATATACCACTTTCAACTGCTACCAGCCTACCAGTCATTCGAATGAAGTCAGACCTATACATGTTTATTTTTTTATGTTACTATTGCAGTGAGATATTTGTTTCTGCTGTGGACGCGGTTGTTATTTATTGGATAATGAAGATGATTAATGGTTAGATACTGAATATTTTTTTGAACCCTATCAGTTACGTTGTCAACTATGAATAAGTCAAACTAAGTCACCACCAATATATAGTATGCTCGCCTAAATGGTAAACGCTAAATAGTCGGTCACCTACTGTTTAGCTCTTTATTCAGGCTAAACGGTCATTTAAATAGATTAAACGGTCATTAAATGGGCTAAAAGTTTGATTAAACGGAAATGGCTAGCCAGTGTGTAGTGTTTACACGGCGTGTAAACGGGCTAAATGGCTGAGTAGGCGAAAATCAATTTCTTAATATCTACTGATTCAATTACATTCACCAACTAGATAACCAAAATATTAAATTAATGAGGAAATGTAGTCAAGAAAATCTCAAGCTATGTGCCACAAGTTTCTCTTATTTTTTTCTTTACTGATAGTTTCCCAATAGAATGCGCAAGAATACCAATATCTGATGAGCTGGTACTGAATACTCCCTTCATATCGAAATATTTGTCGCCACTGACATTTTATCACAATTTTGACCATTCGTCTTATTCAAAATATTATATGGATACCATTTACTTTGATTGTGATTTGCTTTACCATTATATGTACTCTAAGTGCTACCTTATCCTTTTGTATATTTGTATAACTTTTTTAAATAAGACGAAAGGTTAAATGTTTTACAAAAAGTCACTGACGATCAATATTTCGATAGAAAGGTAGTATTAAGTTGAGTTTCTGTTAGCAGGTTTGAATTAATAAGGAGATACTCACAAATGTCTCCACCTACATGTCGTTTGGCTCGAGGTTTATACTAAATGTGTCTGTGTGGCAAGGAATACAGTCAACAATTAGTTTTTTTTAATCTGAATAGTCAAATTAAAAACAATGGAAGCTTTAGTACTCTTTCTTGGTTGCTGAAATGACTCATCATTGGTGCTCCTATACGCTAATACGCACCCCTTCGTCCACGCTGATATATAGGTCGTCTATCCTTCGGTATCACGAACAAACGGTACTGAATACCCACAGTCGAGGGAAGTATATACGAACTCACTCAATATTCAGATACAAAAGCGAACTTCTTTAAAATAGAAATGGAAAGCATCGGGAGTTCCAGTCACAGCTCGAAGAAACACACCAAATTAAACTTAGATGCCTAGCTGAGCTGAAAAGGAATAGCAGCCCCAGTATGAAAAACCACTACGGGAAACCCGGCATTTGCCGAGTGCCTTAAGCTTCGCCGAGTGCGAAATTTCGGGCACTCGGCAAAAATGGGATATGCCGGGTGTAGGAAATAATACACTCGGCGAAAAATGGACACTCGGCAAACCCACGCTTTGCCGAGCGTCGACCACAGAGCACACGGCAAAGCCGACTTTGCCGAGTGCCCGACACCTGGCACTCGGCAAAGCGCAACCTGGCCCCACCTGCCAGGCCGCCGCCGTCGCGCGGTCCGCACGGCGGCTAACGGTCCACTTGTTTGCCGAGTGCCAGCCCCAGGGCACTCGGCAAACATCGACCCGGCCCCACTTGTCAGGCCGCCGCCGTCACGCGGTCTGGACGGCGGCTAATGGTCGGGAGTGTGCCGAGTGCCCTAGGTCTAGCACTCGGCAAAGAGCCCGTTTGCCGAGTGTATTAGCTGGCACTCGGCAAACCTTGGCTCCATATTTCATGTATATGCTTCCAAACCTTTTTTGTTGATTCAAGTGTGATACAGTGTACTCTATGTTGCAATTTATGATTTTTTCGGCTCGTTTACTATATTCAATGATTTTGTTTCATTAAATTGAATTTTTTGTTTAATTCAAAATTTGAACTATAGGTGTTTGAAATCTTGGAACAGAGTGATTGCAAAAATGATATTCATGTTACTAACTCCTTATTTAGACAATATCAATGAGAAATAAGTCAATTTGGCAAATGATATTTGCGAAACACGACGATGTACGTGTGGTAGGATAGTTTTTTAATTATAAAAAATTGTAATGAACTCCGAAAATCCTGATATTTGTCGAGAGCTCATGATATCTTATGTGGAGGCTGTAGTAAAAAATTTAGAAGCTTTTGCAAAAGTTTTCACATACGATGCTTGTAAACCGGAACATCTCTGTCACACCCGATTTTAAGGACAAAATCGAATGCATTGCATATGTGTACCAGGATCCGTTCATCACACATATGTTGACGTCATCAGTGAATATATCAAAAGACAACGTTCCAAAAGCGTACAAAAGAGAGTACATAACTTTATTACACTCATCGTAAATAGACACGAAGGTCTTAAACGTTCACCGACAACCTATTACGATAAAGCAGCTCCTTGACTTCATCCACAGGCACTTGACTGGTTGACGCGCCTAGAACTCATCAAAGTCGCTGAAGTACTCCACATCATTGTTATTTTCTGAACAGCAGTTGTTTAGCAAGGGTGAGTACACTTATGGTTGGTACTCAACAAGTGGGGGAATATGCAAGGCCATCAAAGGGGGTTCAGGCTCATGCGGTTAGCACTTTTAGTTGATCAAGTTTTATTAGCAAGCACCTAGTTACTAGATGTAAGTTTATACCATCCCAAAATTAAGCAGGATAACCCAAAATTATTCCACCAAGAGACCAAGAACCACAAGTTAAGATCAAGTTAAAGTTCAATTATCATGTGAGGGTCCAAGCCGCCCTTAACCGTGGGCACGGCTGATATATCAGTTTTACACTCTGCAGAGGTTGTACACTTTACCCACAGCTCGTGTTCCCTTTGTCGCCCGGGTTTGCAAGGCCCTTAAACACTTCCTTTGGTGAGTGGCGAGGGTTCACTACGAAGCCTTTACAAAGACCCAAAGTTAAACTAGCAGCCCGCTAGAGTTTCGGCAGCGGTGAGGTCCACAGCCCTCCCAAGAGAGGACGTACCTTAGCAAAGACTACTCCTACAAAAGGACCGAGCTATGACCCCTCACCGGCCCCCTCCTTGCCCTTACGGTAAGACTACTAGCCAACCCCAAGTCTAATTAATTAGCTAAGTTCAGAGCCATGTGACACTGTGGTTGCACTGTTTTCTTGGGTGGTTCTCCATGTTCCAATTAATCATGATGATCTTGTAATTAAGCAAGAATATAACAACATAATTAAATCATGATTAACATTGCATAAAAGGTAACAGAACCATCCCAAGTTTAAGCAAGCTAAGCATTTCTACCCATGATGTAACCAGGTGATTCAAGGTTCAAGGTAAAAAGATCTAGTCATGTCCTAATAGGATAACCCGTCAAAATTAATGCATAACAGTAAAGTAAAAGTGAATTTCATGAATGTAATTGGGACAAAAAGAATGTTCATGTAGAGGGAGGCCACTTGCCTTCCTCAACAAACTGCTGTTGGTCCTCTTCAAACAGCTGCTGCTCCTGATCTTCCTCGAACGGCACGTTCTCTACACGATCACACAAGACAATACAACAAAATAAATAAAAATAGTACACCAAACAGTACTAAAAGTACAGAACAAGCACCTTAAACTAAAGAGCATGCAAAGACGATCGCGTGGACGCGAAAATCGCCCAAAACGGATTTAAAACGACGAAACTACGCTAGTTACAATGTTGCAGGGACCTATATGCAATTAAAACTAAAGTCTGCGTACTGTTTTGATAAAAACTGAGGGCACAAACATAAATAACCATAGATCTCAGGGGCTAGCACATGAAAAAGCCATGGACAGGACGTCGGGTTAGAATATTTAAAAGATCAGGGGCTTAAACAGGAAATATAAGGGTATATGTATAAATACTTTATACATGGCATGGACTGCGGGTTGATTAAGAAAAAACTCAGGGACTCTTTAGTAAAATTGACAGGACCAGCGGCATTTGACTCAGGTTGACCGGTACCGGGTTTTGATCTCGGCCGTTGGATCAACGATGAACGGCATACAATAAAAGGAAACGCCGGCGACTTCTGCGCGCGGCAGCGCCGGCGCGGGTTCGACGAGAGCTCGCCGGAGTGAGCGCTGCCGGGCGTTACAGTGCACGGGGACAAGAACAAATGGCACAGGGGGCATCAGGAGGCCATGGCGAGCTCACCAGAGGGCTTTTTGAAGCCGATTAGGGGACGGAGGCGTGTTGGTGACGGAGAGGGGCGGCGGTGAGCTCCGGTGCGCGACGGTGAGAGAGCTCCGGCGGTTTCCTTTGCTCCAGGACACCACGGACGAGCTCCTGATGAACCTGAAGA
>CM014275.1:66023381-66035271 GCA_004135705.1 Alloteropsis semialata
AACAATTAAAGGTTTGAATTAATAAGGAAAAGTAGTCACAAATGTTCCCACCTACATGTCGTTACCTCCATGTCCATGCTAAACGTGTGTGTTTGGCAAGCAATACAGTCAACAAGTTATTTTTTTTACAATCTGAAGAATCAAATTTTAAAAAATGGAATCTTAAGTTACTCTTTCTTTTGGTTGGTGAAACGAGTCATCATTGGTGTTCCTATACATACCCCTGCATCCACTCTGATAATATAACGATCGTCTATCCTCAGTCCAGGGCAGTACATGTGAACGCCTCAAAATTTAGATGCAAAACTTAACTTCTTTAAAGTAGAAATGGAATGCATCGGGAGTTCAAGTCACAGCTCGAAGAAACACATCAGCCTTTGATGCCTAGCTGCGCTGACAAGTACCTGCAGATACACTATGAAAAACTAAGCGAATGTAGCAGTTGAGGCAGGGCCTGCATTGTATACACGGTGAGGACAATCAAACCATTTGGAGAGTGCCTAGGATACTGAATTATTCTCGCATTCCATCCTCTTCCTGTATGGCACATAACAAGCAGGTCTACTGGTTTAAGGGATGAAATCAGACATACTGAAGTGATCTGGGTATAAAATGTACCTTTTACTATGATAGTGGATGTTTTGTTTGCTTTAGCTTTTGTGTTGTGTCTATAAGAGTATTGATGAATGCTGCGTTGGCAAATAAAGATAATGCGAATGAAAGTATAAAATGTGTAGAAATTTTTTTGGTATTTTGCTGAGAAATAGATACTTATTTTTTTGATGTTATAAACCTATTTTTTTTTCTTATGTGGGCCGCTGGCAGCCTCTTGATCAAACCTGTACTACTATTTGGTGCTTGCATTTGGTGGCTTCGAGGATTGATCTTATTGAATTGTATTGACATCCTCTTTAAAGGCAGTTTGCGGTGCACTGAATTTGTTTTATAGCAAGACTTTATCTAAAGTGGCCCCATTTTAATAGCACTAAAATCTGGTCCAGGTTATCCTGCAGTCCCGTATAAATATTAATATGACTTAGCATTGTGACTTGGCATGTATCAAAACTAGACTATCACACACACCTGCATTATATTCAGTGGAAACACTTATGTTTGGGTCGTATCTGTGTAGCTATATATATACATCTTCATTCCACACTGAAATATTTAGTATATTACATGATCTCGTTGCTTTACCTACAATGCCTGCCGCTAGCTTTAGTTTTGGCGAACCTCTAGAGAAGAGCATGCTAGTGAATGTTTTTTTTTTGAACAGGAGAATGTTTGTTTTTTGACTCATGGGAATAGGATGCATTAGGGAATCTGGCAGGAGGTTGATAAGCTTAGCAAGCTTGGATGCCATACTGACCTCGACAATTAAGGCAACTGTTCTTTAAATTTGCTGTGATATTTTGATGCTCGGAAGAAGACGTTTGGCTGAAGCAGACTACTTCATGTCCCCACAACACGCCTTACTGTACAGACTCTGAAGAGCTGAAAGCTGTAACAAAAATAGTTGTGGTGATTCCCGAATTTCCATAGAGTTTCTTCACATTCACCAGTATTGATAATCACAAGTAACGATGATAACAAATTTGTTGAAAGAAGTCGGAAACAATTTTTCCTTCCTTACGACCATTTATTCAAACATGTGTCTTTATACATTATTCAAACAAAATGTGAAGTCATTTCAATTTGATATGACCTGTTATTCATTTATTTGTGTTAAAATGTAATGGGTGTCTCTCCTTTGTAGTACTTTCCCAAGTTATACATAGTTTTAATTTGTTACTGTAAAGTACCTGCAGTTGATCCACACATCTTAATTTCTGGTTAACGACCTTCAGCAAATTAATAGCCATGGATTTGGAGTCTTTGAAGCAGCAACCTCAGGACCTCAGCAAATTAACGGCCTGATGAACTATAATACTGATAGTCACAAAAGTCGCTAGCCAGCTTGATGCTGTCAGTTCCTTATGTCCATGCCATCAAAACGAACATGTATATCTCAGAGAAGACGAAGTGAAGACAACTAACAAACAATCCTTTCCTCTCTAAAGAGTTGAATGAACAAAGATCCTGTAGTTATGCAAATTTACTGTTGCCTGTTGCTTGTTGGTTGGCGAAACATTTTGTGTTTTTTTTTCCAGTCAGAATCAGTGTTCCTATATGTATCCTCCCCCCCCCCCGCTTCCACAGTCCACAATGATGTACTATAGAGAGCACTAATAAGAATGCAGCAGTGCATGTCCTGATTTTCATACATAGAGATGATACTAAGTTCTTGTCATAGAAATGTGATGCAATGGAAATTCGAGCTGCACTTGCGCGGCTCTCCCAGCCCTTGGTGCCTTGCTGAGCTGAAAAGAAACAACAGTTCCACCACCATGCACTGTGTACTTTCGTACAGGGGCCACATGTCATCGGCAAGTTGTACAGAGGTCACTATTTTAGGGGCCTATCGAGCCTTGGAGTCTATAGCCATGGAGATTTTTGTGAAGAACGGATGTCAGTTTAGCAGACTTCAATTGACTCTGTTTATTTTTTCTTAGAACAATACATTTTCCATGTCCTCATCCACTTTTTGCAGTTGCAAATAAAATTGATGGCTAATTAGGTCCAATACTAGGGATGAAAGCGGATCGGATTGAATCGGAAAATACATTTTCCATATCCTCATCGACGTTTTTTTAGGATATGGAGCCGAGTGGATATTGCACGTATACAGATATGGATGTGGATTTTTTAGGATATCAGAAATGGACACGCAAAAATTGGATTCGGATCTAACACCGCTATTGTATGGACATATATTGGTCATCTCACAGCTCAAAGCCACACAGAAAGAAATGATCCTTAAAATATCCTATGAATCTATGATGACCTTTCAAATGATCCATGCTTTCCCTACTCCGTGCTTCATCATGCACGAGACAGAAGTTAAATCACTCAATAGCGGTGGGATTAGGACGCACCAGGATCGTTCACCATATGATGTCATCATGATGAGTATGTTGTGATACGACATGCTTTACATCCAGGCCCCTGCATTCTGCATCCAGTCACCTTTGGAGAAAGCACTCAAGAGTTGCTTCCTTGCTGACAATTTAGGGCGCACTGAGTTCATTCACTTGGCGAGTGCTTGGCAGTTTTTGGATGACTTCTTTTCTGACCATTTTAAAACTGAATAAACTGCTCTAATGAATTAATCTAGCCTCTAATTAGAGGACTGATCCTGTCCTCGGTCAATTAATTTGCAAGCCGTACTGGAAATTATACACTACAGAGATTTTCACCAATACTAGTATACTACCAAACCTATGCTAGTACATTCGCTAAGATAACTCCGAATAGCTCATGGAACTACGATGCTAAGCCTGGAAAAGCAGTCATCTCCCACGTTCGGACATTCCTAAAATTGCCTTTTTACCAGTTCTTAGTGGACAGGTTACGAGCCTTTCAAAATTATGAGCGATTACCGATACATGAGACTAACATATGTTGCAAACTTGATGTACTTACAAGTACTCTGGCATGGTGAACAAGCCACATGCACAATCAACAATAACTTGGTCCTAGTAAATCATTTTATTCCATTGATAAATAACAACATAAATATCAACAGCGGAGAAATGATCCAATTTATGCAGTGGAGTGAGAGACAATAGGAATCCCCTGTCCACTGAATTTCATTGTATAGGTAATTTGGGAGCTTGCTAATAGCCAAGGCAACTCGGTTTGAAGTGGTACGGTAAAGCAGAGGAATTCATGGAAGTGCTGGTGCTCCTAAGTGAAGACAACTAACAAATAATATTTTCTTATCTAAAGAGTTGAACGAAGAAAGGACCAACATGTAATTATGCAAATGTACTATTGGTTCGTGAGACATTAATTTGTATTTGCAATCAGAATAAGTGTTCCTATATGTGCCACTCTTCTGCCACAGTCACACTGATATTATAAAGATCCTCACTCCCTATTGATGTATCAAGAGTCGACACCAGTGTTTGTATGAAGGAATGCATATGTTCTGTTTTTTATATATAAATAGACAAAACTATGTTCTTGTCGTAGAAATGGGATGCATTGGGAATCCGAGCTGCATTCCCAAGACATTGCCATGCCTATATGTCATGCTGAGGTAGAAAGAAACGGCCGCTCCACCATCATGTTCAGAACCTTAAGCTTGTTCGAATGAGCCTGAGACCAGCACAAGTTGTATCCAGTATGTAGTTTTATAGCGGTTTCATTGTTTGTGTTGGGGACATGTCACCGAAACAGAAAGAAATGCCTATTCATTAGGCTTTGTTTTGGTTGCTGCTGTTAGTGTTGCTTTGGGTCGGATTCAGTATCACTGCGTTATGGTTGTTGCTATCATCAACTCGTTTTGAGTGTCTCCTGCTAGGTTCGTTTCAAAAGAAAACATGTCTTGTAATCAGAAACAGAATTACTTCTGTCGATGCAATTCGGCTGAACCTATCCCCTGCTCTTGCTTCCTCCTCGATTTCCTTTCCAGTCTATATCCAAATCCCTACTAATATAACCTGATTTGCCCTATAACAGTTTTCTGGTTTAAGGATACTCATACAAGGCTGGCGCTGCACCACTGGCACTGCACCAAGTACAGTCGATGCACTGGAACAGCTCCAGAAAGCCAAGGGAAGGTAATCACCAGCAGCTGCAGATAGGGCTGGATAACCACTGTCGGCTCAGTCCAGCTCGTTAAGATAACGAGCTAACTCGGCTCGGTTCGTTATCCTAACAAGCTGGAAAGGCGGCTCGGCTAGCTCAGTAGCTCGCTCAAGCCAGCTCATTTAGATCGCGAGCTGAACATTTAATACAAATATTGATAAATAAATAATCATTAGTGTTTATAATTTCACATAAATGACGTAAACACAAGTATACAACTATCCAAATGGTATAGATAAGGTCCAACGACAAGCAAATATGCAAATGAACATAAGCACACAACCATACACATGAGTGGACTTGCAGCTCGTAGGGCTACACTATTGCAGCTCGTGTAGCTCGTGAGCTGGCTCGCGAGCAGGTCAAACTCGCTCGTTGTACTAATGAGCTGAGGTGGTTGTTCGAGCTTGCTCGTTAATAAATTTAGCCGAGCCGAGCGAGCTAACGAGTCACGAGCTTTTTGTCTAGCCCTAGCTGCAGATGAGGCCGAGAAGTCCAAGCATGGACAACAAACCTGATTCTTCAAAGAAATACGGAGTACTAAAGACAGCGGCTCAGAACCTAAAAAATTATCGGAAAATGCAGCTGGCCAAATTTTAAACAACTTTCCTCAATTCAGTCTGGGAAATATTGAGGTGCTTATTAGGGTTCCAGCTTTGCATTAGTTTTCCTGCTTTGATGCTAATAACATGGTGATCCACATACAAAATGCAGCTGGCCAAATTTTACATATATATGTTGATGCTTAAGATGGTACTTATATAATAGGTAATGGTGTACATGGAATCCAAGTACACCATTACCTACTCAAGTTTTGGATTAATCATGCACCACATTTCCTTTATAACTGCCCAGAGCTTTTAACTGTACCACTGGCCTAAATCAATACAAAATATCACCTCATCGTATTGTCCTTACGTGAACTAAAAAATGCTCGAACAAATATGGAAATTAGACCAAAGTCGCTAACCAGATGCTTTGTGGGCTCCTCATCTCCATGCCGATGGTTTCCCATTAAAGCGAACATGTATCTCAGACTAGAAGAAGTAATCAACAACAAATAACAAAAAGACACTCTAAAATGTCAAATGAAGAAAGGAACCTGTAGTAATGGACATGTACTCTTGGTTGGTTAGTGAAATATTTGATTTTTTTAATCAGAATCGGTGTACCTATATATACCCTGCTTCCACAGCCCACACTGATATATTGTAAAAATCGCTCCCAATTGTTGACAACACATTGTCCACACCATTACAAGTGACCATGAATGCAACAAGTCTTTGCTTTTATATATAAAGAAGAAATTAAGTTCGTGTCATAGAAATGGGATGCACCGGGAATTCCAGCTGCACTTGCACAACAATCCCCGACCTAGATGGCATGAAGATCTGAAAAATAGCGGCAGCTCCACCACCCTGTATTCTCTGGAGCTGTACTGGGTATGGGACTCCAACATGGCCAAGTGAGACGACCATGAAAGCATATGCACGATGTAGAGTTATATCAGAGTTTCAACGTTTGGGTGTTTTGTGACATGTAACTAGGATGTTTTCTGGTTTAACAAGAGCAGTAGATGGCGGTGGTAGCTGAGCAGCTTCTGGCCGGGCCACAAGTGATCGACAAGTTGTTGCAGCTTCGAACAGCTCCACAACGCCAAGGGTGATAACTAACAGATATGCACAAGGACGAGCATTCCAAGCTTGGACAGACAAAGCCTGATTCTTCTCCAAAGACATGCCAAAGTAGGCTCCTCTGCTCAGCATTTGAACAATTATTGGAAAATGCATCAGATCGTGGCAAAATTATTTTTTCCTATGCCTAATTAGTTGAGGATGGCTAATACATGAATGGTTGCTTTGTATGTTCATTTTCTTTGTTCATGATACCACAGAAGCAAAAAACATCATATATTTAAAAATAGATGGATTTTTCAGCAACAATTTGAGCAGTTCTATTTTCTGTGGACCACAAGGGCACAAGGTGCATCAAAAGGGCTCAATTTTGAATTGCCATGCATGGTGTGGTTGGCCAATCATCTACTGAGGAAAGCCATTTTATTTTGCAATTTCTAGAGAACAGTAGCAATCTACATGCTTATCGACATAGTGAAATCGCTTGGATACCATGCTGCTCGATAAGGAAGGCAGACCCATGCGCAACCGCCCAGTAATATTTTCCGTAGAATTTATCCAAAAAATAAATAAAAATTTACTATTATAAAAGTTTAAAACATTAATTTTACAAACAAATTATATTAGAACAATCATTTAATGCTGCACAACATAAAATAGATCATGGAACGATTAAACTATGCTAGTGGGACAATATAGAAATAAACAACAAAATAATCTCAAAGTTAGAGAATTGTTGAATAAAACATAAATATGTATAATATTTAATTATCCTTTAAGAAGTATGAAATATATACTAATACTACATGAATTGTAGATGGGCAATTGAAATGTGCTACCAAACAATGAGTTATCAGAATATGTCACACCCGGTTTTAAGGACAAAACCGAATGACAATCATATGCGTGCCATGATCAAGTTTTCACACATATGAGACTTCATTAGTGATAAACAATAGCAGTATCACATAAAACAATACAAAAGACTTACAATCTATCAGAGTCACAGCTTATCCTGGAAACGAAGGCTCCAACACTTCACAGGCAATCGACTGGGGGTTGCGTACGCCTAGCACCATCTTCAGCAACTTCACAACACCTTCTAAGCAGCAGTAAGCAAGAATGAGTACACTTATGGTTGGTACTCAGTAAGGCCACAAGAAATAACCAGAATATGATTTATTATCAACTTTAAATAAATTAATCATGTGAGGGTCCAGGCCGCTCTTAACCGTGAGCACGGCTGTTATAACAGTTTTTAACACTCTGCAGAGGTTGTACACTTTACCCACAAGCCGCGTAAAAGTTCAGAAGAACTTTGAACCCAACCATGCTGTGCTAGCCAGGCACAATACCACACTTTCGAGGTGTGATTGCATAGGGACGCTACGAGGCCTTTACAAAGACACACAGATAACTAGCAGCCCGCTAGAGTTTCAGCCGCGGTGAGGTCCATAACCCTCCCTAATGAGGCCGTACCTTAGCAAAGGCTACTCCTTCAAGAGGACCGGGCTATGACCTTTTCACCGTCCCCCTCCTTGCCCTTTCGGTAAGGCCACTAGTCACCCATACGTCTAATTAATTAGCCAAGACCAGAGCCATATAGTACTTGTGGTTGTACTGTTTTCCTGGGTGGTTGTCCATGTTCCATTTAACATCATCACAGTGATATATTAAAAGCATAGATAGGAGGGTGGTTAGGGACACTTGCCTTTCTCCAACGTAAAGTTACTCTCACTGCTTGGTTGCTTTTGCTCACTTGGAATTCTTGATCTTGAAAGCAACGAACGGCGATCCTTCTACTCGAAGCAATCAACAGGTACAAGCATACAAGGAAACAAACAAGTACAACTAAGAACAATACACCAATCATAGAAAAGCTTAAAAGAATGCACTAAAGGACGGGGCTCGGAGAAACACTGAAAACAACGAACGGTTGAAAAGGCAACTATCGTACATTTGCATTTGTGAGAGCACAAAGACTATATGCTTGGTTTATTTTAATTAAAGAAAAGCACGTGTGAAGGGATATTTCAAAGAAATACCCAAGTTGATTTATTCAAATTATTTCCAAATTTAAAAGCGAAGTAAAACCTAGTCACATTTTATTTATAGATATTCCATAGGAATTAAGCCATTTAACAATTAACTTGAAATAAAAGACACGTGAATCATCTAATCGAATTATTTCATGTGGCGTGTTAAACTAAGCAAATTATTATTGAAAATATATTTATTTAATATTAGTCAAATTAACAAGAATTTATGAAATACCTTGGTATTAACCTAAACAAGTTTTATTCGAAAACTATTGAAATGTTTATTAATCAATTTAATATTCTATTTAACTTTAGAAACACAAACTTGACGAAACTACGATACTAAACGATAGCTCACGCTAAACGGAGACTAAAGAAACGAGAACGAGCTAAAACGGATCTAAAACAAGCGCCGGCAAAGGTTTAGGATAGAAAGCTAGTTATTGCTAAAGACGTAGGCATGGAATCACTGCGATGTCATTATTTGCATGGGCATGGCCGGATGTCTTCTTTGCTTCAGTTCTGAACAGGAGGCAGCTGGTACGTACCGCTACTACGTTTAGCATGGCTAACTAGCGAGAGGGCAAGGACATGGAAAACGAGATTAGTGCTCATGATGTAAGCATGATGCCATCATGAGGTCACCACCACTACGTGAGAACAGTAGATAGGTAACGGGCATAGATCGTCATTGGTAACGGGGAATGCACCCGTTACCCTTTTTGGGTTACTAATAATCGACCAAAGGTAACGGGCAAATCCCCGTTACTAATAACATATATTTGTAACGGTCCTATAAAAACAACCGTTACTAATAGCAGTCACCAGAACCAAAAATGGCTGCTTTTGTGGGCCCACTGTCAGACATTGTAACGGGCAAGTATGATGGACCGTTACAAATGCCTAAAGAAGTAACGGGCGTTATAGGATGCCCGTTACAAAAAGGCCACTCAAAAGTCTCTTTCTGGGCCCACTGGTCATATTTTGTAACGGGCTTTGTTGGGTGCCCGTTACCAATATATAATAGTGGTAACGGGCGTATAGTAGTGCCCATTACATGAGGCAAGATAGTGTAACGGGCGTATGTAATGGCCCGTTACAAGTTTTTGTTTTAGTAACGGGCAATTCTAGTGCCCGTTACCTTTATTTATGTAGGTAACGGTCTATTGTAGTTGCCCGTTACAAGTGGGCGTTACCCATCACACCCATCTGTTCCTAATTTGTAATCGGCGTTGTTTAATGCCCGTTACCTTTACTGTGCCACCCCCACAAGCTCCAGCCACTTTTCTGGCTGCATCCTGGAACCAGCCAGGATTTGGCAGCCACCAGTCAATCACATCACAAACACAGATTGATATACATATCACATATACACACACTATTACACATCAAGATTGTGAATCAAGTTTCCAACATATATACACTATTACACATCAAGATTGTGAATCAAGTTTCCAAGTATCTCATCATACAGATGGAAGCTGAATCAAGTTTCCAAGTTTCTCATAATTCATCAGACACATGCAACAAGTATCAAGTTTATGAACTCACACGGCAGCTGCTGGACCATTATGGAAGCGGCCCCTTGGGTCCACGATCTCCTCAAGAATGAACTCGCACAGCATCCCCTGGAGCATCGTTAGTGCTCCTTGATCTACCGCTGCGATGGGAACTTTGTAATCCTGCTTAATAAAATTATTATGAGAATACAAGTAAAAATCAGTTTCTAAAATCAAATGGAGACTATGAGCAGAGACAAGGCTGTACTTACAGAAGCCTTCTTCATGATGCTTATGTCAGAGAGTAGGTCCAACATGTTCATTGCAACATAGAATCCACACAGTAAGCTCCCCGATGGCTGCTGAGCGCACTGCATAAAGGGTACCATAATGACACAAGTTGAGGCAGTACAAAATACGTATGAAGGGATCCCAAAAAAAGTCTCGTTCTTACCAGTAAATCTGTCTTGTGCACCAGTTTAGGTTTGCTTTTTGACTTTGTTTTCACATTCTTAATGTGCTCTGAAAATGCCCTGCAAGATCAGCAATATTGATTAGAAACATTAAGAGATGGAATTTTTGTAACAAAACCTTCTTACCAGTTCACAACTTGTACGACGTCCTTGAACTTTCGCTTTGGCCAAGTTTTAGCAGAATCTAAGTACCAAACAACATTGCACCTCATCGCAATGACCACTAGTATCCAGTGGCCACCGGTGTTGTAGGCACCCACCACGAAGTCGTGCTTCATAGCCTTTCTAATTGTGTTTGCTACATGTTTGGTTTGGAATTGAATCATTGTGGCTGAGAATATCTGTGGGTCCAAAAACCCAACACTGCACTTCATATCCTCTGCCTGCTTCATCATTATCCTACAAATAAATTAATTGTTAGCATGAACTTTGTGGTAAAAATTATAGAATATATGTTTTAGTTTGAAAGAACTTACAATGTCCAGCACCTCAACAAACTAACATCCAGGCCATCCAGGTTGAAAAGGTCATACAAGTCATTGAATCCAATTGTGAAGTCTAATTCACTATCATTGTCAAAGTATGATGCAGCCAACTTTGCCAGAATGCCATCACCACCTTTCGCACTTTGAGCCATGACATACTTATGCAAAGCTTCACAACTTGGCCCAGCAGCCTTTAAAGCCTCTTCTGCCAACATAGGCTCACCAGGCTTGTATTTTATGTTCTGTGTAGTCCAAACATTGGCAACCTTCTGCTGTGGCTGCTGCTGCTGAGGCGTAGGTTGGGGGCCAAGTTGCTGCTGCTGCTGCTGTGGCTCCTGCTGCTGAGGCGGAGTTTTGCTTATTAGCTCCTGCTGCTGTTGCTGCTGCTGAAGCTGCTGCTGAGGCGGAGTTTTGCTGATGAGCTTCTGCTGCTGCTGCTGATGTGGCTGCTTCTGCTGTGGCTGCTGCTGCTGCTGCTGTGGCTGCTGCTGCTGTTGCGGAGTCTGGCTCTGCTGCTTCTGCTGAGGCTGATGTGCTATCAAGGCATTTTCAGGCAGCTGGCTCTGTTGGTCATTGTCTGCCTGCAGTAGCCGATCCTGTTGTTGCTTCAGTAGCCGAGCTGCTGCTGCAGCTCCATCTGAAGCTGTACCAGCTGATGTGGCTGCAGATGTGGGAGCTCTCGACCTAGGTGGTATAAGGATTCTCATCCTTGGCCACTGTGTGCGTTGCATGAGAGAATCACCTAGGGTTGTGAGCTCATCCCCTACTGGGATTAGCAGATTGATGTGCCTCGCATTGGCCCACACATAAGTAGGTTGCACCACAGCATACCCATACTCTACCAGTACTGTATGGCAAGTCTTTTGATCTGGATAGACAGTGGCTAATGCGAGCTCCATGTTATACCCGCTGCCATCCAAAAGACTGCACTTTGTGGGCTCTGTCAGCAGATCAATTGTGTCCGGCTCAAGTGATGGAGGCACACTGCTGTCATCCTCATTTTCATTTGCTGCTTCTTCCTCGCAGCTACTCTTGTGTACTGCTTGGGGGTTACACAGACCATCCGGT
>CM014275.1:66038601-66057752 GCA_004135705.1 Alloteropsis semialata
TGTCTTACTAATTTTGGCTGGCTGGGAAAGGAATTAGCGCGTACTACCACGTAGCATGTCTTGTCACTGTCAGATATACAAGTTCCTATCAATACGTGTTGACTTGCCATTTCGTTAACAACGATGCTGGTGGGGATATGATGGTCTGCCTGCCATTCCATTACTTCAACAGGTGAGCGTCTTTCCCATCCATTAATTATATTTTTTCTCTCTAATACGCATATTAAGCGGATAAAGAAGATTTGGTACAGCGATGCAGAGCCGAAGCTCATGCCAACACATGGTACCTAGATGCAAGAAGAATTAACCTCGTGGACAGTTCTGCAAAGGTACTACTTGCGCCGTAGGCAACAAGTTTTCGCACGCCGGCCTGAATCCAAAGCGAGATCTCCTATATACACATGTGATTTGCGCTAGCACTTCATAGGCCGTTGCTCGAAAAGCCTTGCGTTGCACTCTTTTCAAATGTTCCAGATGAGATGACGAGCATGAAGAGGGTATCCACGCCCCTTAGGCTGTCCGCACTGGTCGTTCCTTAAATGCATCCTTTAAAAGGAATATTCTGTCCTGGTCATCGAGATTTCGTACTCTAAACCAACTTCTCCCGCACCCGTCATACTCCAAATCACATACTCTATCCCAACTCTACTATATTTTATTTATCCATCCTAACTACTACCATATCATCTCTCTCCTCACCTTTTTTTCTTTTTTTTTGAATTTTATCAAAATATATCCATCTGAGATCTTGTTTTGAAGGATTTATTGCAACGAATTTAATGGTGCAATCAGAATTTAATTTGGTTTTTTGGTTTGTGAGTTATAATATTTTTTAGTTAGTTGAAAACGTGGAACGGCGGACCCCACGCCGACGTGGCGTTTACCGTTCGTCCTTTCCCTCCTCTGGATTTGCAGGAGCGGCGCCGGAACGTTACGATCGAGTATCCTTTACCGTATGCCGCTGCAGGCTCCCATCCGCTGTCGGCGTCCTTCAGGATGGCGTCGCGAAGGCCACTGCGGACAGTCTTAGCCGCTCCATGGCTTGCAGATTCCTCAGTGGCTCCACCAATCCTGCATGCCAATGGTTTGCGTTCCATCCATTTCACTGGGAGATATAAATATCATTTTTTAAAAGAAATTAAATATAATCTTTTAATAAAGAAGGGAGATTATTCACGTCTCTGAATACTCCAATGCACAGGGAGTGGTGCATATGTCCTGGGAAAGTTTCTTTGCCGCGTCACAGACGACCAGTTGGTCCCTCAACTGACGTCACCACCAAAGTATTTCATCGAGGCAGCAGCTCATCAATATATCTTCATTCCTCGTCAACCCCATGTACTTCTTGGCACACTCCTGGTAAATCTTTTTGTACTTGGTCAATAATCTCGCTCGGTTCTTCCACATAATGAAAGCCAGATGCATGTTAACTGCTGAATTGACCCACTGTCCACACACTCCAATGGTCACAGTAGACAGTAGTCAATCGTCCAGATACGCCATACATGCATGATGATGTTGCCACATGACTTGTGTCTCCGGAGAAATAGTGTGTGTATTTTGGACGTTACACCAATAAGCTGTTCATAGGAGACTATGTACGCTAATAACTCCATGCATGCTAGCTAATTTGGAGTTTGGACGCCAAAAAACATCAAGCTTTGATTCCTTTACAATTTTTTTTTGTTTAGCGCCTCATTGTATTTATGATTTCACTGTAGATTCATGTTGCGCCTGGCCACTATGAGAAAAAAAAATACTCATCCGTGTCTATGATGGTAAAATTAGAGCTAAAATGGATAAGTCAACTGTACACTGCCTCGTAACAGGAGCGAGATTGTGGTAATTCATTGCCCATAAAAAACATTATTTATTTTTTTAGATGAAAGGCTATTGCCCAGCTTTATATAAAACGATTTCGTTGGGGTTGCCAACATTACATCCGAGAACAAAAGAAAGAACAATAAGTTTTTAAAGCCCTGAGAGGCATATGTTCTTCCATTAACAACTCCCTCTACCCTAACCCTCTACCATCAGGCAAAAGACAGAACATCAAGAGCACGCTCTATTCTTCCTCTAGATAAGTCCAATCTCTCCGGCAGCAAGGAGCAGTTCCTCTTCAGTTGCTGCTTCATTAGGTGCTGATGGGGCTTCCATAGCAGTTGAGCTGTCCACCTGGACCTGCACTAGTAGAAAAACCGGCTTTAGTCCCGGTGCGGAACCGGCTTTAGTCCCGGTTCCGCAACCGGGACTACGGCGCGTCCCAGGTATTTACTCGGGACTAAAAGCCCCCTTTAGTCCCGGTTGGTAACACCAACCGGGAATAAAGGGGCTCCACGCGGTGCGCAGGGTGGAGCCCCCTTTAGTCCCGGTTGGTGGGTTTTTTTTCTTTTCTGTTTTTCTTTTTTTCTGGTTTCTTTTATACAGAGATACGTATTATACCTGTATAATAATATACGTATATGTCTATATACGTATTAGTTATACGTCACTAATGCATTAAACTATTAATACTGATATTAATATATACACTTAGAATATTAAACTTACATATATATTTAAATAAAACAAATTTTGAAAGGCGAATATTAATATTTACACCAAGAGTTCAAAGGAGCATATATATATATATATATATATATAACAAAATGCCTAATATTTGCTCCTTGTATCGACCTCGTGTCCATCCCACCAGAACGCCCCTGTCTTGCTCACGACCTCATCGATTATAAATCCGCAGAGTGTCTCTTGAATCGCCGCGACTCTTTGGTCCGGTAAGATCTCATCTTTCATATGCATCATCTGAGGATGTGGTTAATAGAAAAATATAAGTAATATTATTATGACTCACATGCATGCATGCATACATACATATAGATTTCAATGGAAATGAAACATACCGTCAGGTCCCAATTAGTGACGATCGTCCTATGCCCTACAAGAGTGTGCATGTACTCACAGACATAATATCCACATAAATTGGTGCCTTGATTCTGCATATAACACTTTATAGGAGAAATGGTCAAGTCATTACATGCATATTCACGGTAATGAAACAAAAAAAGAGATGTGTGTCTATGTATAGTAGTATTTACCGGAAAGTCTCCCTTGATACCAAGTTGTTCCTTGAATGGACCTTTTTGCTCTGCACGAAACTTTTTCCAACACCTGCGCACACCATATGAAATAAATAGAATTCTTGGCTGAGCTAAAGAGGAATAATAGTGCGAGGACGGAAATTACTTTTGAAGGAGGTCAATCATTAGTTGGTACGTGTCCCATGGTCCCCTCAATGAGTCCATGATGGTCAACAAGCTTATGTCCGGTTGTATAACAAATAATATCCAATGGAACCTATTTACATGCAAGTTTTGTACCAAGAGTCACGTCAATTGAAATAAAAATTATGTTAGGAAGAAAACTGAAAGATGCACAAGATAGTAAAAGTACTCACCCAAAGTTGTAAGGAAATAGAATCATTGTCTTGTAATGTTGTACACGTAAGAATTGTCAATGTTGTTCATTGTGTCTTCATAAAAATTTAGTAACATATGCTGGTTTACAGTTTTTGGGTCGATGAAGCCCAAGTGGAAGTATGAGTTTTTCCTGCATACTTCAATCTCCATTCTACAGGATACAATTTAAAAAAAGAAATATTTAATAATAGGTTGACAATATATAGGAGACATTAAATATAGAAATAAACGAAACATTTACAGCACCCAGCAGCTGAGGAGAGACACGTCAAGGGCATCCCTATGGTATATCTGGTAAAATCCTGAGCATTCTAGATACATAATATTATCGCCACGAAAGTAGTCATCATCTCTAATCTTCAATCCCACCATTTTCTGGCCTTGGGCCGACGCCTGAAGGTACCATTCATGTAAGCTGTACATTTTTGTTGACAGCGTGTCGTACGTATCGGGATCAACTAGAGGTAAGCCAAGCTGAAATGGCCACCTTGGTATAGCCTTTGGGGTCTTACTCTCATCCAGCATTTGCGAGGGCGTCATTCCTGCCCCTTTGCAAAACTCAAGCAGGTCGACCGGTCCAATTCCAGCATTCACTATGAGTGGATCAATTGTTTGCCTCTCCTGCTCACCGAGCTGAGCAACAACCTTTCCCTTCCTTTGTTGCTTGACGCTCTTGTGGCTCTTGGTAGACTCTTGGCTCTGTTGACTCCGTCGCTCCTTCTCCTCCCTTTGATTCTTCTCATATGATTTCTTAATAGAGCGGTCATAGTCTGACAACACTTTCTTCTGAGTTACTTTAGCCATGCCAATAAAGAAAGCAGACTTAGCAACATCAACTACTTCTTTTTTCTCGGGCTCCTTCTTTTTGAAGAACTCTTTAACCTTATCCAGACTATGCTGCTTGCACTCCTCATCAGTTTTTTCCCATGGTAGCTTGACAGGTTCCTTGGCTTGCTTTGCTGGCTTCTTTGTAGGTGGCTTTGTTGGTGCCTTGACTTTCTGTTGCTTAGCTTTCTTTGCCGGCGGAGGTGCAGGCGGTGGAGATTGCTTAGCTGGAGGCGACAGAGATTTTTGAGTTGTAGGCTACAGAGACGTTTGTTCAGGGAGAACAGGCGAATATTGCTGCGGCGGGGACTGCGGAGCTGGAGGCGGCGGAGATGCCCTTGAGCTTTGGGGTGACGACGAAGGCCCCTCAGGAGTTAAGAGGATGTAACGCTTCCCCCATAGGATAACACCATGAACTGCCTCTTCTAGTGTCGTCTCCCTGTCACCTCCAGGAATGTCAAGCTGGAGTGATTCGTACCCGGCCAAGACCTGCTCCACCCCAACTCTAGCATAGCCAGCAGGTATTTGCCCTCCATGGTAGAGATCTCCTTCTTGACTCGGCAAAGCAGTACCGTAGCCACCTTGAACATTAAGTTCTTGAATGGACTGTGCAGCTCACAGGTCGTCCGCCTGGTTATATCATCCACGGGGTAGCGTTGGACTTGAGCATCATTTGGGACGTCAGTGGACGCGCAACTGCTTCGATGATGCTGGGTAGGGCTAATTGCGTCTACTGGAGCGCCGGCGGATCCACGGCTTTGTTGCTGAGAGCTAAGTGCTATCTCCAGTTGCCGCTGAACCTCCCCTGTTCTTTGTTCATTCTGCAGTATCCTTTCCTCGAGTCGTCGCATCTTCTCTAACTCGTCATTTTTTCTTCTGCTGCGACTTCTGTAAGACTCAATGCAGTCGGCAAACCCGTACTTCCACGGAACCCCTCCTTTGCCTCGCGTCCGTCCAAGATGCTCGGGATTCTGCAGAGCCCACGTGAGCTCATCCTTTTCTCTCTCCAGGTGGAACTCTCCCTTGCCAACTGCTTCTATGGCATGCATAAGTCTTTGTGCGGCTTGTTGTATCTGCTGTCCAAACATGCATTCCCCGGTATCGGGGGCCAATGTTCCGCCATGGGCATAATACCAATGTCGTGCACGGTCAGTCCAAGTGGATGTTTGTGGTGTGATACCTCTATCACATAGATCTTGTTCCATCTTTTCCCATTTTGGAATAGCTGCAGCGTAGCCACTTTGGCCGAGACGGTGATGGTATTCTTTCTGGGCGGCATTAGATTTGTTCGTCTCCATAAGTTTCTTTCCGAGTTTCGAACGCTTGTATTGCACAAATGCAGCCCAATGGGGTCTTAGCTTCTCATATGCTCCTGTGAAAGTTGGCGTGCGATTCTTTTCAACAAAATTTTTGTAGAGTTCTTCTTAAAGATCTGGAATTGTTCTGCCATCTTCGAAAGAGCCCAAGCTTTCACTCTATCCTCAGTTCCTGCTGGCACTGTGAAATGTTCTTGTAGCTGCTGCCAGAGCATATCTTTCTCTCTTTGAGGGACAATGTTTGTATCGCCGCGTTTCAGAGGTTTCCATCTTGGAATGCTGATTGGGATGTGATCTCTGACAAGAACCCCGCATTGATTTGTCATCTTCCTTGCAACGTCAGCTGGGGCAATTGGTTTGCCTGCATCGTCCACTTGTGTGACAATAAAACGACCCTCCAGCTTTTTTGTCGGTCCTCTTTTTCCCGAATTCGACATCGTTGCAGAGGGCTAAAAGTTAAGAGAGGATACTTAATTATTAATATATGTACCTCTTAAATCATCGTGACATTATTACTAAGTGTGCTATTAGATTATTAATCTTAATATATATCAACCATTAATCTTAGTATATATCAATCATTAATCTTAGTATATATATCAATTAAACGTAGTTTAGTATGTCAATTTTTTAGAAACTAGTTGGATATATCAATTAATCATTTATATCAATCATTAATCTTAGTATATATCAACCATTAATCTTAGTATGTCAATTAAACATGTTTAGAATATCAATTTAGTTTAGTATGTCAATTAAACATGTTTAATTGACATACTAAGATTAATGGTTGATATATACTAAGATTAATGATTGATATAAATGATTAATTGATATATCCAACTAGTTTCTAAAAAAATTGACATACTAAACTAAGTTTAATTGATATAAACTAAGATTAATGATTGATATATACTTAGATTAATTGACATACTAAGATTAATGTTTAATTGACATAATAAGATTAATGGTTGATATATACTAAGATTGACATACTAGTATAATTGCTCAAAAAATGATTTAACTAAACAAAGAGTAATTTTGATATAAGTAAACTAAAATGACACTATAATGTAATTGCTCAAAAATTGATCACAAACTAGTTTCTATAAAGATAATTACAAAACGAATTATTAAGACTAAACTAATATCAAAATTAAGCATCACAATGTTTATATATATAAAATAGTAATATCACAAATGATATATATCAAAATGATATAATAACAAAAATCATATAAAAAACAAATGAAAAATGAAAAAAACACACAGGAGAGGCTCGGGCGCGGCGGCCGGCGTGGGGGGCGGCGGCGGCGGGGTCGGCCGGGNGCAAGCGAGACTCAAAGTTGAGGCACCCTGCCGATGGGTCCCAGTGGAGAAAAATCGACCGAACATTCAAAGACTTCGCAGAAGATCCAAGGAACATAAGGTTTGCTTTGAGTACGGACGGCATGAATCCTTTTGGTGAAATGAGCAGTAGCCATAGCACTTGGCCCGTGACTTTGTGTATGTACAATCTTCCTTCATGGCTCTGCACGAAGAGGAAATTCATGATGATGCCTATTCTAATACAAGGCCCGAAGCAACCGGGCAACGACATTAACGTGTATCTCAAGCCATTGGTTGAGGAACTTTTACAGCTGTGGGGCGAAAACGGTGTACGTATATGGGATGAGCACAAACAAGAGGAATTTGACCTATGAGCATTGCTGTTTGTAACCGTCAATGACTGGCCGGCTCTTAGTAACCTATCAGGACAGACAAACAAGGGATATAGGGCATGCACGCATTGTTTAAATGATACTGAAAGCATTTATTTGAAACATTGTCGCAAGGTTGTGTTCATGGGCTATCGTCGATGGCTTCCAATCAATCATCCGCTAAGATAGAAAGGCAAGCATTTCAAAGGGAAGGCAGATCGTCGTCCCAAGCCTATGCATCGTGATGGAAAGTACGTATTTGCTATGGTAAAAGATCTAAAAGTTGTTTTTGGAAAGGAGCCAGGTAGCGTTGGTGTGCCAAATGATAGTAATGGGATGGCACCCATGTTTAAGAAGATGAGTATATTTTGGGAGCTACCATATTGGGAAGTCTTGAAGGTCCGCAATGCAATTGATGTTATGCACCTGACGAAGAATCTTTGTGTCAACTTGATAGCCTTTCTAGGCACCTATGGTAAGACAAAAGATACACTAGAATCACGCCAGGATCTGCAACATATGGAAGAACGACATGTACTACATCCAGAAGAGAGGGACAATGGGCGAAATTACTTGAGTCCTGCCAGCTTCACTCTTAGCAAAGAAGAAAAGGAAAGCATGTTCGAATGCCTCAATAGTATCAAGGTGCCCTCTGGATACTCTTCGAACATTAAGGGAATAATAAATATGCCAGAGAAGAAATTTACAAACCTGAAGTCCCACGACTGCCACGTGCTCATGACACAGCTGCTTCCAGTGGCATTGAGGGGAGTTCTGCCAGAGAATCTACGATTAGCTATCGTAAAGCTATGTGCATTCCTCAACGCAATTTCTCAGAAGGTAATCGATCCAAACAATCTACTGAAGTTGCAGGTTGATGTGGCCCAATGCCTGGTGAGCTTCGAGTTGGTATTTCCACCATCGTTCTTCAATATTATGACACATCTACTAGTTCATCTTGTCAAATAGATTGAAATTCTGGGTCCTGTCTTCTTGCACAATATGTTCCCTTTTGAGAGGTTAATGGGGGTACTAAAGAAATATGTTCGTAACCGTGCTCGACCAGAAGGATGCATATCAAAGGGCTACGGAACAGAGGAGGTCATTGAGTTTTGTGTTGACTTCATCGACGATCTCAAACCGATTGGTGTTCTATTTCTTTTACTAATACACCAATATTCATTCTTATATATCATTATCACCAGAAAAATTGCCAAAAAATTAAAAAATAACAGCTGCTTATATTAGAGCTTACAAAATTTAATAAACATGCTAATATGAGTTATATAATGTTTATTTGTCAAATATTAGCAAAAAAATCTATAATTAAACTAGTTGATGTGATGTACACATATTTTCTTAATATTCGACACAATGCTCACAAGTATTGTCCCATATCTATTATGCATATGTATATGATGTTCATACATTGGCAAGGTTAACTTCCAGCTAGGTAATGGCAGTCTGTAGCCATAAAACTTATGTCTTCCATAACCATGTTAAACAATTGTTGATGGAGTTTGTACTTCTCGATGGTTTGAGTGTGAGCCTAAAAGATTTGAATGTCCCAAAGATCACATCAAAACCATCGAGAGAAGTAAAAACTCCATCAACTATTGCTTAATACATGGTTATGGAAGACATGAGTCTCATGGCTACAGACTGTCACTACCTAGCTGCAGATACACCTTGCCACTGTATGATCATCATGTACACACGCAAAAAAAGCATGGAGACAATGCTTGTGAGCATAAAGTGATCTATTAAGAAAATCTATGCATCCCATCAACTATTTTAATTATCAATTTTTGGCTAATATTTAATAAACAAAATAATACCACTCACATTATCATATTTAATAATTTATGAAAGAGCCAATATATGCAAATGTTATTTATTAAAGTTTTGCAGTTTTGTTGGTAATAATGCTATATATGAATAGATATTGGTCTATTTAGTAAAAGAACTAAAACTAAACCAAAAGAGTGCTGGATTTGCATGGGAAACAAAAACGCCTGGGATAAAATTAGTGTTATTACAACAGGATAAAAATTAGTCCAACAAATTTAATAATAATTCTTATTACAACATGATTCATTAATCTCCGTCGACACCATTCTTTTTCATGAGATAAAAAGGATAGTTATGTCAACAATCTCAACACCTAGATATCTGTCAACGTAATCAAGTGCCCATATGAACGCACTATCAACCGCCTTATAGGGTTTATCCAAAACCTCGCCATAAATTTTTGTCTGCCTAGTCGTTCCACTTGCGTCCACATGTGTCAGGGTTGTGTCCGCTTGAAATCCACCATTAACACGATATGAATATGGCTTAGTGAATGTGAACCGTAGGTAATCAAGTACCTGTTTTAGTATTGGTTGTAACCTGGAGTACACATGCATGTATCCACAATACAGGTCGTCCTATAAAAAAACAACAAAACCACGTTATTTCATAACATACATAATGGAATTCAAAAAAAAATCATAGTTAACTTACATAGATGGATTCGTATTCAGGGGTAACTAATTTAGGCATTTGTGTCACGGGGAGGCCACCCGCCTCAATAGCTTTTATCTTGAAGTATGCCCACCTAGTAATTGGATTCGATAGAGTGCTTGCCTTACATCGTCACAAGCCGCAACATGCTCCTGTTGCCAGGCACCCGATTCAACGTCGATATGCAAAACTTGGCCCTCACTGGGGTCACGTAAGGCATTTTGCCTAATCTCAACAGAAATGAGAACCCTCCTGGTGTTCTCATTCACCTCTCTGTAAACCAATGGGCATCGAAGAGCGATGTGCGTTACTGCATCTTTAAACCATTTGATTGGCAAAATAATCTGCTATGGGTAAGTCACATTAATAAATTGCATGAAATATTCAATACATTGACATGTACATATTTAAGCACTAGATAATTAATTTACCCGATTGAAACGAGCGTCGTTGGGCGCGGGCATTGCAATGTTGTTTCCCGTAAATACGAGGCCAGGAGCGTGTTCTTCTCGTGGCGGGTTTATTTGTGGCATCAACACAGGATTATCCCACCCTCCACCACGACGAGGTACCTGACGTTGTCTCCTCGGCATTGTTCCAACTAGAATCTATATATTACTCAAAAAAACTATATACTGAATACAAAAACAAAACTAAATAATTAAATTCTAAGCAACATCTTAAAAACTAAATAGCTAAATTCTAAACAAAACTAAATAACTAAATTCTAAACAAAACTAAATAACTAAATTCTAAACAAAACAAATTCTAAGCAACATCTTAAAAACTAAATAACTAAATTCAAAACAAAACTAAATAACTAAATTCTAAACAAAACTAAATAACTAAATTCTAAACAAAACTAAAAACTAAATAACTAAATTCTAAGCAACTAAAAACTAAATAACTCAAATTTCTCTACGTACAAAGAAATAAACAAAAAATACTAACTGGGGAAGATTAGAGAATGAACAAGAAATACTAACCGTAAAAAACCTCAGCGCACTGAAATCTTAAAAACAAAAATCAGGAGCACACCTCCCTTCCTCTGCCGGAGAATGAACAAAAAACACAGAGTTGCAGCCGGCCGGCCATTTTATAGAGGATGGAGGCTTTTAGTCCTGGTTGGAGGCTCCAACCGGGACTAAAAGCCCAGTCATTTTTCAATTAATTTTTTTCAATTTGTTTCTTATTTTATTTACTAAAAAATATATTTCAATTAGTTTTTTCATTTACTATATGTGATAATAATATGATTGATGTTACGATTATTATTCTCAGACAAATATATATATATATTAGTATTTTAGTTCATGTGCGTTGAGAATATTTGTACTAATATAAATATTTTATTTCATTTACTAGCCAGATGTGCTAATATGAACATGTGTGTTGAGAACAATTTGAATACAACTCCATCACATAAGCATAAATTAATAATATAAGAGTGCATGCTCAATATCTTACATAATGGTTATAACAATACATTAAACATCACGATCTAGAACGGCAATAGTCTTCTTTTTCACGAATGTGCCTTGCTTATGATCACTACGTGCATAAGGAGCATCCTCTTTAGCTAATAGAATGCTTGGGTCAACATTCACGGTGAATGGAGGAATCTCGTCAAACTTATCATAATCTTCCGACATGTCTGTTTTGCCCTCGATGCCGACGATGTTTCTTTTTCCGGAAAGGACTATGTGTCACCTGGGCTCATCATTTGACTTGTCTGTTTGCTTCTTCAGTTTACTAGACATGTCCTTCACATAGAAAACCTGAGCCACATCCTTGGCTAGGACGAATGGTTCGTCTCTGTAACCAAGATTATTGAGGTCCCCTGTTGTCATTCCATAATCATCTTTTGACACCCCTCCTCCACTGAGCTTCACCCATTTGCACCGAAACAACGGCACTTTCAATAACAGGCCATAGTCCAGTTCCCATATCTCCTCTATGTAACCATAATATGTGTCCTTGTTCCCATCGCTGTCTAGGGCATCTACACAGACGCCACTATTTTGGTTGGTGCTCTTTTTATCTTGGGATACCGTGTAGTATGTATTCCCATTAATCTCATACCCTTGGAATGTCAAGACTGTACCCTGGCCAATGCATTAGATGTTTCCGCAACCAACCGGTGAAAGTATCAATGTGGCTACGTGTAATCCAGGGCTCAGACTTCCCCGGGAATTCAGTGCGTAAAAGCTCCTTGTGTTCATCTATATAAGGACTAACGAAAGATGATTGTTGTAGAACAGTGTAGTGTGCTTTGTTGAAAGAATCATCATCCCAAGTACCAACAACCTTCTTTCCTATTGTTCCCTTTCCACAGAGTCTCCCCTCATGCCGTGATTCAGGGACACCAATCGGTTTGAGATCGTCGATGAAGTCAACACAAAACTCAATGACCTCCTCTGTTCCATAGCCCTTTGATATGCATCTTTCTGGTCGAGCACGGTTACGAACATATTTCTTTAGTACCCCCATTAACCTCTCAAAAGGGAACATATTGTGCAAGAAGACAGGACCCAGAATTTCAATCTATTTGACAAGATGAACTAGTAGATGTGTCATAATATTGAAGAACGATGGTGGAAATACCAACTCGAAGCTCACCAGGCATTGGGCCACATCAACCTGCAACTTCAGTAGATTGTTTGGATCGATTACCTTCTGAGAAATTGCGTTGAGGAATGCACATAGCTTTACGATAGCTAATCGTAGATTCTCTGGCAGAACTCCCCTCAATGCCACTGGAAGCAGCTGTGTCATGAGCACGTGGCAGTCGTGGGACTTCAGGTTTGTAAATTTCTTCTCTGGCATATTTATTATTCCCTTAATGTTCGAAGAGTATCCAGAGGGCACCTTGATACTATTGAGGCATTCGAACATGCTTTCCTTTTCTTCTTTGCTAAGAGTGAAGCTGGCAGGACTCAAGTAATTTCGCCCATTGTCCCTCTCTTCTGGATGTAGTACATGTCGTTCTTCCATATGTTGCAGATCCTGGCGTGATTCTAGTGTATCTTTTGTCTTACCATAGGTGCCTAGAAAGGCTATCAAGTTGACACAAAGATTCTTCGTCAGGTGCATAACATCAATTGCATTGCGGACCTTCAAGACTTCCCAATATGGTAGCTCCCAAAATATACTCATCTTCTTAAACATGGGTGCCATCCCATTACTATCATTTGGCACACCAACGCTACCTGGCTCCTTTCCAAAAACAACTTTTAGATCTTTTACCATAGCAAATACGTACTTTCCATCACGATGCATAGGCTTGGGACGACGATCTGCCTTCCCTTTGAAATGCTTGCCTTTCTATCTTAGCGGATGATTGATTGGAAGCCATCGACGATAGCCCATGAACACAACCTTGCGACAATGTTTCAAATAAATGCTTTCAGTATCATTTAAACAATGCGTGCATGCCCTATATCCCTTGTTTGTCTGTCCTGATAGGTTACTAAGAGCCGGCCAGTCATTGACGGTTACAAACAGCAATGCTCATAGGTCAAATTCCTCTTGTTTGTGCTCATCCCATATACGTACACCGTTTTCGCCCCACAGCTGTAAAAGTTCCTCAACCAATGGCTTGAGATACACGTTAATGTCGTTGCCCGGTTGCTTCGGGCCTTGTATTAGAATAGGCATCATCATGAATTTCCTCTTCGTGCAGAGCCATGAAGGAAGATTGTACATACACAAAGTCACGGGCCAAGTGCTATGGCTACTGCTCATTTCACCAAAAGGATTCATGCCGTCCGTACTCAAAGCAAACCTTATGTTCCTTGGATCTTCTGTGAAGTCTTTGAATGTTCGGTCGATTTTTCTCCACTGGGACCCATCGGTAGGGTGCCTCAACTTTGAGTCTCGCTTGCGCTCTTCTTTGTGCCATCGCATCATCTGAGCATGCTCTTTGTTTCTGAAAAAACGCCTCAAGCGTGGTATTATAGGGGAATACCACATGACCTTGGCAGGAACTCTCTTTTTGATAGGCTCTCCCTCTACATCACCAGGGTCATCTTTTCTGATCTTGTACCGCAAGGTGCCGCAAACCGGACACGCGTCCATTTTCTCGTACTCGGGACCACGATATAGGATGCAGTCATTCGGACATGCATGTATCTTCTGCACCTCCAACCCCAGCGGGCAAACGAGCTTTTTTGCTTCGTATGTTGTCGAGGGCAATTCGTTGTCCCTAGGAAGCATCTTCTTCATGATTTTTAGTAACTCACCAAAGCCCTTGTCCGATACACCATTTTTAGCCTTCCATTGCAGCAAATCCAATGTGCTCCCGAGTTTTTTGAGTCCCTCTTCGTAACCCGGGTACAAAGGTTTGCGATGGTCCTCTAACATGCGCTGGAACTTCAACCTCTCCTTCTCAGTTTCGCTTGTGTCCTTTGCATTTTGCAACATCTGACCAAGATCATCTGCAGGCGCATCTTCTCCATCCTCTTCCTTAGCACCACCTCTTGTAGTATCAGCAAATGCAGGGTATTCAGCAAATCCGAGAATGTTGTCATCAATCTCATCTTCACCGTCTTCCATTATAACACCTATTTCTCCGTGGCTGGTCCAACAACTGTAGCCAGGCATGAAACCATGTCTAATCAAGTGGCTGTGAATGACCTTTCTTGAACTGTGCTCCTTCTGGTTCTTGCAGAGCCCGCAGGGGCAACTCATGAAACCGTTTTTCTTGTTTTGCTCTGCCACATCTAGAAAATGATGCATGCCTTGAAAGAAGTCACCTTAACGTTTGTCGGCGTTATACATCCATTGCCGATCCGTCTACAAGTTTAGGCAATTTTTTATAAGTAGTACAAATAGTAAGTTTATTTTTGAAATAAAAAAATTACCATCCTAATTCACTAAGCAATAAATGAAAATTAACATCCTATTTCACTAAGCAATAAATGAAAATTACCCTCCTAAATCACTAATCACTAACAAATTATAATCAAAGTGAGTAAAATAACTAGCAAATAACTAAAGTATCAATATGATTTAACTAAAGTATAAATATGATCTAAGTAATTAACTAAAGTAAAAAAAATGAATTAACTAAAGTATAAATATGAATTAGAATAAATAACTAAAGTATCAATATGATTTAACTAAAGTATAAATATGAATTAACTAAAGTATAAATATGAATTAACTAATTAACTAAAGTATAAATATGAATTAACTAAAGTATAAATATGAATTAGGATAAATAACTAAAGTATCAATATGATTTAACTAAAGTATAAATTTGAATTAAGTAATTAACTAAAGTATAAATATGAATTAACTAAAGTATAAATATAAATTAGGATAAATAACTAAAGTATAAATATAAATTAAAAACTAAATTGTGCTAAAAAAACAAAACTCCCCCATCTCTCCATTCCACTGAAACTCAAATTTCTCTATGTATAAAGGATGAAACAAGAAATACTAACCGTGAAAGATGAGAGGATGAAGATATGCTCCTTTTAGACCACTTGGAAGAGCTAAATCATCAAAATCCGAGAAAAAAATGGGCATGACCTCCCCTAGCTCCAGCCGGCGCCATGAACGAGCTCTGTGTTCATGGCTCGACCGGGCTGGGGGAGGAAGAGGATATTTATAGGGGACCTTTTAGTTCCGGTTGGTGGCTCCAACCCGGACTAAAAGGTCCCCTTTAGTCCCGGCTGGAGCCACCAGCCGGGACTAGAGGGCGCGACCCCCTTTAGTCCCGGCTGGTGGCTCCAACCGGGACTAAAAGCCCCCCCCTTTAGTCCCGGTTGGAGCCACCAACCAAGACTAAAGCCCCCCCAGGCCCCCCTCGATTGGACCCGGGACTAAAGCTCCCTTTAGTCCCAGTGCCAAATATGGCCGGGACTAAAAGGGGGGAACCGAAGGTGGTTTCTCTACTAGTGCTGAATCCTTTGTATCATTGCCTCCACGTGGATTCTCTCCTCCTCCTTGCTCAGAATCTTCCACCTCTGCATATAAGATATCATACAATAAACTACAACGTTAGGTGATGCAGCTATAGCATTTTGGAAAACAAATTCATTTCTGGTGAGCCATAAACTCCATGAGAGGCAGCCAAAAAGAAAAACATTATCTATCCACAGGATAAAAAAGAAACTTGCTTCATGTTTGTGCCATATTGGATTGTAAAGTGTGATTTCCCCCCTTTTTGCATGCCATAATCGTCGGCAAAATCTGTAAATTTGATTGATTGCGGTCTCGGTCCCTCTAAAATTAAACCTGCACAGGTATATATTTAGTCCATTTAATTTACATTATTGTGTGGTGCACTATTTTACACTATCCGGTTGACCTTTCAAATCAGCGCCTACCGGCTACCGCATCGGAAGTCGATCATATACGCGTGCCTTCAAATAATTGTCGTCAGTGGCGGAGCTCGCCAAAAATTTTAGGTGGGGCGGATTTGCGCGATAAATATAAATCGACTAAGAAAAAATCGCATCCACATGCCACATTTTTTGTTGAAATAATAACAATAATAACAGCACCCACGAGGAACAAATGGCATATTTGAAAATTTAATATGGTACCTCCCATCAAAAGTTACGATAGTTTGCGAGATCTTCAATAATTCAACACACACTAAGTGTCTCAAGATCCAAGACCTAAAAAACAAATCAATTAGTGTATTACGATAACAATTTTCCTAATTTTCTGTCTGTAGTCTACTGAGTACTTGTGATGTTATGAATTCAATTGAAATGAGTACTAACGTGTCGCACCTAGTTTCACTTAGCATCAGACATCAAATATCTATTGTATCTATACAATAAGGATCCAAAACAATTGGTAACTTTTGACCCAACTTATAATACCTAATACCCCTCACAGAGGGCCCACTGCGCAGCTCGGGATTTCAAAAACTTGATACCTGTATAAAAAAAACGCTGTTTATAAAATACCTCTTCACGTTTTGGCGAAACTTTTTTCACCAGATGATTTCGTGTACCCCCTCTCAGTCCCGCCCGTGAAAAACACCGGTGGCCTTTTTTTTCTCGCGTGAATTGACGTGTCCTTTCCTAAACTCGTGTTTCTTTCCTTGTGTGAATATTGAATCACCGAGATCTCGCATGGGGCGCAGTCGCCGGCATCCTGAAGCGCCCCTGCCTAAGCAGAGACTAAATGTGATACAATTATCAGTCCCAGGAGGCTGATACACATTTATTCAACAGATAGTTCAGAACCTTACACTCCCCGAGGGGGAGAAAACTTGATACAAACTAGGATAACCAAAAGGTAAACTACGGCTATGAGCCAAATGATGAACCAGACCGGTTCAACAAAGGGATCAGAGCTGCGCGACAGCGAAAGCATCTCGGGCAGGGCCAAACTCCACAGGCAAAGTCGAGTGCGGACACGACCACCTATTCGGCGTCTTCGGCAACAAAGTCCGGGTCTTCGTCTGAAGCAACAAAAGCAAGGATGAGTACAAAAGTACTCAGCAAGTCCAACCCCAACCACGGAGGGGTTTACCATAGAAATTTGCACATGATAATTCAAGGAATAGGCTAAGGTTTAATTTGCGATAAAGCTAGTTTTACACATGCAAGGGTTTGAATCCTATAGGCGAAAACAAAGCAGTTTTAGTAACCGAGTCGTTAAGTGGGGGTTGATCCACAAAGGATCCAAATTTTAATGCTACCGGATTTCCCATCCGCCGTAGCTACCGGCACAAAGCCAAACTCTTTCCAAAACCAACTCACACAACCCATCCCAAAATCTTTGGTATTGTGACCAAGCCATAACTCGTCCATGACCGTGGACACGGCTATTCGAATAGTTTATAAACTCTGCAGAGGTGTACACTTTCACCACAAGTAGGGTACCGCGACATGATCACCTTAGTACCAGCGCGGATCCTATCGAAGCCATTACCCACCATTGCCAAACTGCCTAGCTATCCACGAGAACAACCAAAGGGTTCATGACCATCCAGTGAGGCCTGCAACCATGACACTAAGTCCACACTTGGTTTCCCATTGCACACCTGCCTCCAGACAACTAACAGCTAGCTAGTGGGATTTAGACTAAGCCCTTGCAACCATATAAGAGTCGAGTGGTTGTACGAGATAAATGGGTTAGGCAAGATGAACACATCACCTTGGTTTAAAACCGGACAAAATGGATATCTCCCAACTTGCTTAACCACAAAGGTACAAGCCTCCAAATGGTATTTCACAAAGAAATACCCATCCATTTCATCCAACACATTTCTTTAATTCCAAACCCAAAACCCATTTTCTTACTCAACACACTCATGCTTTTATTTTCTAATAAACCAAGTAATTGTCATGATTGATTAAGTAGTAACCAAGTCCTAAGCATTTCTAGCAGTGCTTATCAACTAAACAGAGCATATCATATTTAGCGATAAACTAGGTTGTCAAGGAATAATATTATCAATCAAGGAATGGCTATCCAACCGGGTTTCAGTAAAACAATGCAATTTTATCTAACAGGCCAATAGGTTGTGTTTATAAAGCTTAGGATAAATATGCATCAAAGATTGGAATTGGACTTGCCGTCTTCAAAGCCTTCCGGGAGCTCCTGCTCGCGGTACAAGTCTTCGGACTCGGGCTCGCGGTACTCTCCTGTGTACTCTGGCTGCTCCTCCTCGGTTATACCATCGTCTACGGTCCACACAACAAAACACATAAAAAGAAAACAATCAAACCTTTACCGATGAGCTCGAAACAGGAATTAACAAAATAAAATAGGAAGGGGAATTATTTTGGAATGATTTGTGTATAGCTCAGCCGGAATAGATGAAAGAAAGATATGCTCGAGTTTGGTGGAATTCCGGAGGAATTTGGCGCATAAAATGACGGGTTAAGAGAGGGTTAGGGCTTAATTGGGGGGTTTAGGACCTCTTTATAATATTTATAAAGGGCCAGGGACCTTTTTGGAATTATTTATAGAGCTCAGGGGGTTTTCGGGGTTTAACTCAAAAAGGGGAGGGGTTCTTTCGTGAATAGAAGGAAGTGGGGGGGGTTGGCAATTTTGCCGGCCTTCTTCTCCCCCCTCGCGCAGAACAGAGGAAAGAGAGGGGGAACCGGGGCGGCGGCTCGGCGCGAGAGGGGGCCACGGGGAACTCACTCCCTCCCTCACCTTGAGCTCCCACTGCGCGGGGGAGGCGGGCGTCGGCCGCGGGCAGAGAAAGAGGGCGGCGGCGGCGATTGGAGGTGCGGCGGCGGCGCTGGAGCTTCTGCGGCGGCTTGGGAGGCAAGGGAGTGGCGGCGGTGGTGTTGGGGTGCTGGTGGAGGTGAAGCGTGGGGAGTGAGCGCCTTATATAGGCGGCGGGG
>CM014275.1:66061491-66086687 GCA_004135705.1 Alloteropsis semialata
AGCGGGCGGGGGCCGGCGGCGCGAGCAGGCGGGGCCGGCGAGCACCCCCGCACTCCCTCCCCCACCTGACAACGCGGCAGAGCGACGACACAGTGAGGACCAAGGAGCTTCGTTCGTTGTTCATGATCCTATATTTTGTTTGTCAGTTATTTGTTTTGATTGTGTTGATGAATCCTCTCTGTCTGTGGTAAAATTGGTGAATCCTCTCTGTCTGTGATTTTCTTTGCTTCAATTTGTGAAGTGTCACCGGCGATTGTGTGTTTGATTGTATTGCTATGATAAAATTGAAGTTTGAGAATACGATGATCTTGTTGTGGATTTGGAGAACTTGAACTCCTGGAGACGGAAGTGGCGACGACCAGACAGGAGACGATTTTTTTTATTTTTTTCGAAAGTCTTTAGTCCCGGGTGGTGTTAGCCACCGGGACTAGAGGTGTTTTTAGTCCCGGGTAAATACCCGGGACTAAAAGACAGAGCCTTTAGTCCCAGTGCCTTAGTCCCGGTTGGGTACCCGAGACTAAAGGCCCTTCCCAACCGGGACTAAAGGCTGTTTTTCCACTAGTGCCGTGAGCCATGTCCGCCGCCATGGGCGTTTACTAAGGGCAGATTGTTTATGATGTTTTCTAAATTTGTCTTAAATAATTCGTCATAGATTAATAGGTTTCTTCTAGTGTTGGGAATTCCATTTCTTAGTCCCTGTGGATTGTGGAGAGAAAAGGAAATGGCTAAAATATGTATGTTGAGTACAAACGAAGGTAAAAGAAACCCGAAGGTAACCTCTTGTTTCAAATCGAACCCGAAGGTCATCTCCTTGAGATTTTCTAGATCGAACTCCAGTTTCCAAAGATTTTCTGTCCCAGCCTTGCGGAGGTTACGATTTTTCAGTCACCAAAAGAAGCCCCTTGGGGACAAGGGCTGTCTCCAATTGGTGAAACCCTCGAACTCGATTTCGATCGATTTGTAGGAAAAACGTCACCTCTGCACTTTGGAAAGGTTCGAGTCCACTGTTACTGTGCACGACGTTCAAACTTCTCAATTTTGTCATTATTACACGTTTCCTGACAGTGAACAATTAGTTTTCACTACTATATAAAGGGGACGAGGGTGGGATGGTTTTCTCGCGCGTCTTGATCCTCTCCCTCGAGTTTTTCCTTTTCGCTACTGCTTTAATCTTCGTGCTCTCCAACCCCTTTGGCATTTCCCCTTGCCTAGAGAATTCTTTGCTCCTCTATTGTTATGTCTGCTGCCAGCAGTAGCATGTCTCGATTCGAGTCTGCTACAAAATCAGATAAACTCGTCAAAGACATGATTCTGGGCATGTGTGAGGGTGGGACCAAGAGTTCTTTGAAAGGTGGTGAAGAGGGTTTAGAAGGCGTCGCAGCTTCACCCTCGGAATTAGTGGAGGCTATAAAAAATTACCCAAAATTTACTTACTTTGGCAAATCCCGAATTTCTCAAGCTATGATCGAGCAGCTGATTCGGGACAAATGCTTTGGAAAAGATAGCTATCGTCTTCCCATTGAAGAAACAGTGCCCATCTGAGGCCGAATGAGGTTGTCATTTTTAAGACTATTTGCAACGGTAGCCTCTATATTTCACCCTCCAAAGCAAAATTTAGAGACCCTGTAAAATATTTCAACCTCTAAATCTAGTCTTTGTTGCAACGGTGGTCTGGATCCAGCCCTGTATCGGCCCACGTCCGCGCCGAGCCCCCCAGCCGCGCAGCGCCGCGCCCCCGCTCCCGCGCGCCTCTTCCTCGCCTTCCGCTCCAGCCCGGCCGAGCCCTCCGCTCTCGCCCGCGCCGCGCGCGTTGCGTCCTCGGGTCTCGCCCGCAGCCGCCGTCGCCGTCGAACAAGGAGGGTCTCCCCAATGTTTCTCCCAAAGCTCTAGCCTAGGATCACCACCACCGGCGCCAAACAAAATCCAATCCAGTCTCGCTCTCCGGCCACGACCTGACCCAGTCCGGTCGATCCATGGGTGGAAAGCTCGGGGACATGGCGCGGGCCTTCGCCCGGAACCGGTGGCTGGTGTTCGTGGCGGCGCTGTGGATGCAGTCCATGGCGGGGACGACGTACATCTTCGGTGCCATCTCGCCGGTGCTCAAGGCGAGGCTCGGGTACGACCAGCGGCAGGTGGCGGCGCTCGGCGTCGCCAAGAACGTCGGCGGCTGCCTGGGCCTGCTCGCCGGTGCGATCTCGGCCACGCGCCCGCCGTGGGTGCTGCTCGCCGCCGGCGCCGCGCAGAACTTCCTCGGCTACGGCTTCCTCTGGCTCGTCGTCGCCGCCCACGCCGCCGCGCTTCCCCTGTGGCTGGTACGGTGAGCTCGAACAACGCCGTCGGGCGGGTTCTTCATCGACATGGACCGTCAGGCGCCGGCCGCGGCGGCGGCGGACCACTGCGCGGCGAGCCTGGGCGGAGCGTGCACCGGCGGCGGTTTCGTGATGAGCTGCAGGGTGGAGGGGGAGGCGAGGAGCAGCAGGCCGTTCGTGCAGCTCGCCATGCGGCACGTCATGTGCATGGAGGACGCCGCCATGTTCGTCGCGCTCGCCTTCAAATGCTCCAGAATGCGGCGGGGAGAAAAGGAGGGGGAGGCTGCGGCGGCGAGAGGGAGGGGAGGCTGCGGCGGCAACAGTTTGGCGGAGGAGGAATCCTCCCCGAAATTTGGGGGAGGCGACGGCGGACCTGCAGAATCGAGGACCGGATCCAGTTCACCGTTGCGGAGGGAAAAACGGGAGAAAATCGCTACAATACCGGCTCCGGACGGGATACAGGCAATCGCTGCAGATAGCCTAAGGAATTTTTTATTGCTAGCGTTCGCCTTCCTTAGGACGCGACAGTCGCAGAGATACTTGGCCGCTTCAACTCTCGCCTCCATCACCATACTCCTAACTCTATTGTCCAACCAAACAAGTTTTTCTGGGCGATGAAGATTTATGGTGGGGAAGACCAGGCGGACACATTTGTCAGGTATTTTGAGTTGCATCACGTGAAGAGGCGGTTCATGTTATATGATGTCGATGTGGAATATGCTTTTGCTAGCTGTACGTTCCAAAGGAGGAGGTGTAGCAAACACTTCTCTGGGCTCCAGCAACTCCAAATGGCCGAATGGGGATGTTATATATAGCCCAAAGGGTTGGACTAGCCATTGCTCAAAAACTGCACAGAAATCGTGAAAGTCGTATCTTCCGCCGTGTGCTATTCCCCCATCGGCGTATAATATGCCGTGTACTTTTCCAACGGTCGGATTCACTTTTCCAATGGCTACTTGCACACGTCGTATGCTTCTGAACTTGTACGCCGATGGTCGGCGTTTCATACGTCTTGGACTTTTCTCCATCTTCTCTTGACACTGTCCCTGTGTAACTTGTACATCGATACTCCGCCGATGGTCGGTGTATAATACGCCATGTAGGGTATTGCTGACCCTTTTTGAACCATTGCTGATCTTGAGCGCCGTATCATCCACCCTATATGCGCACAGTAACATCGAAACATACGCCGATGCCCTTCCTCTGAATTCTTCAAGCGTCGTATGCTTCTCAACTTGTACGCCATGCATCGCTGTATTATATGCCATGTAGAATCTTCTTGTTCTGCTTGATCAACTTCTACACGCCGTATGCTTCTGGTTTGTACACCATAGGTCAGCGTATTGTACGTCGTATTCAAACTCTATGGGCTACTCCAATTCAATCAACTTAAGCCCTTTTCATGTTTTTTCATGCCAATACCTTGTCTTGGATACTCAAAAATAAGACTATGGTTTTTGGCTATGCTTTGGAATCATCCTTGGGACGTAATCTCTTATGAATATTACTTAACAAACTTGTTAGTCCCAATGACTATGTTGTCATTCAATCACTAAAATCACAATATAAATGGCACATGGGCCATTTTCCTTACAATCTCCCCCTTTTTGGTGATTGATGACAACACAATCAAAGCAAGTATGAAATCTGCGAAAATTGTCCAAGTTGAAGCACTTACGCTTGCTTGGATGCTTATCACCTTCCTCATTGGATTAGGGAGCTAACTTCCTTACAATCTCCCCATCTAATTGAAGTAGCACCATGCATGTGGCCTCCCCCTGAGTCCAACATCTCCTTTGATCATGACTTCTCCCCCTATATGTATTTTCCCCCTTTCTCATGAAGTCTTGTACATTAAGCTTGCTTTGATCCAAACTTCTCCCCTTTTGGAATCAAATCACCTAAAAGGACCTATCAAAACATCATAGCTCATAGAGGGGATTAGTAGCCTAGTGAGTTAGTCAAATATCACTTGAAAGATGATGCCAAATAAAGACCATGAGTCATACTTGATCAAAGAAAATGTATGGGCACATAGCCTATGAAATTAGATATGAAGATCATAAGTTCGATAGGACATGGCTCATTATGCATGAAAGCACCAAATTTTCTATAATCATACATATAGAGTTGTAGGGTTCACATTATGAGTAAAGCACAATCTCTAAGTATGATATCACTAGTCACAAGGAGACAATAAGAATAAGCTTGACAAACAAGTTAATCTCCAAAATCACAAACCATAAGCTAAGCTCCCCCAAATGTGTGCATTTAGTGTTTGAATCACTATCAAAGATATGCACATTTGTTTTGAACACAATTGGGAAGCTAAGCCAATAGCTTGTGGCCATGGTACTCAATTCATACCTTGTGAATGTAACCAAGTGTAGAAAACCTACACAAACTTAGCAAACCATATAAGTTTCTCATGGTACCATAAGATAGCAACAGTGGATATTTGACGAGGGTCCAGATAAGGGGTACCCGATCAAGCCTTTAAATCTACGACGCGACGACAATCAACCTTCCAAAAATCAAAAGCCGAAGACCCAAATCAAGCAGATCCCCCATACCCAGATAACTCGGAGGTCGCCCGAGGAGTCTCCGATTCGCCCGAGGAGTATCCGCCTCCGACTGGCTCCCGATTCGCCCGAGGAGTTTCCGCCTCCGACTGGCTCCCGATTCGCCCGAGGAGTATCCGCCTCCGATTGGCTCCCGATTCGCCCGAGGAGTTTCCGCCTCCGACTGGCTCCCGATTCGCCCGAGGAGTCTCCGCCTCCGACTGGCTCCCGATTCGCCCGAGGAGTCTCCGCCTCCGAGTGGTCTCCGCCCCGCCCGACTGGACTGCTCGGCTCCGCCCCGCTTCGGCCCATCCGGTGCCGTACCAACTTGGTACCCGCCGTGTCAGGGCATGATGGGCCTCCGTCCTTCACCACGGCAGCCACAGGAGCACCCGTCTCATCCAAACAGGAACACTACAGTTCCGGAGAGACACGCATGCAGGACACCTGCGACCCAAGGACGACACCTGGAGCCCGGCGAGGACACCTGGAGTCCAAGGCGGCACGGTACAAGTCAACCACGACCCGGCAGCCACCCGGAGACTTACCCGAGAAGCCGTCTACATCAACCACCCGGGCGAGTACGACCCCGGGTCAAGCGGGGCGCCCACTCCGTCAACACCTACTCCGTGTACGGCTCGGCATGCAGGTCGGGGTTAAAGGCCCTGGGGCAGTAACTCTCGTTGTAATTTTCCTCTTTTTACCTCCTCTCTTCCTTCTCCCCTTGAGGCTATAAAAGGGGACAAAGGGAGACCAGTGAGGGGGATTCGATTCCAGGACGCTCAGGCTACAAATCAACCGAACTCCCAACAGAAACCACACGACGCAGGGACTTGGGACCCTCTCCCTCTCCCGACTAGTTTGTAACCCCTACTACTGACTTGGGCTCGAGAACTGTCACACCCGATTTTAAGGACAAAATCGAATGCATCGCATATGTGTGCCAGGATCCGTTCATCACACATATGTTGACGTCATCAGTGAATATATCAAAAGACAATGTTCCAAAAGCGTACAAAAGAGAGCACATAACTTTATTACACTCTTCGTAAATAGACACGAAGGTCTTAAACGTTCACCGACAACCTAATACGATAAAGCGGCTCCTTGACTTCATCCACAGGCACTTGACTGGTTGACGCGCCTAGAACTCATCAAAGTCACTGAAGTACTCCACATCATTGTTATTTTCTGAACAGCAGTTGTTTAGCAAGGGTGAGTACACTTATGGTTGGTACTCAACAAGTGGGGGAAAATGCAAGGCCATCAAAGGGGGTTCAGGCTCATGCGGTTAGCACTTTTAGTTGATCAAATTTTATTAGCAAGCACCTATTTACTAGATGTAAGTTTATACCATCCCAAAATTAAGCAGGATAACCCAAAATTATTCCACCAAGAGACCAAGAACCACAAGTTAAGATCAAGTTAAAGTTCAATTATCATGTGAGGGTCCAAGCCGCCCTTAACCGTGGGCACGGCTGATATATCAGTTTTACACTCTGCAGAGGTTGTACACTTTACCCACAGCTCGTGTTCCCTTTGTCGCCCGGGTTTGCAAGGCCCTTAAACACTTCCTTTGGTGAGTGGCGAGGGTTCACTACGAAGCCTTTACAAAGACCCAAAGTTAAACTAGCAGCCCGCTAGAGTTTCAGCAGCGGTGAGGTCCACAGCCCTCCCAAGAGAGGACGTACCTTAGCAAAGACTACTCCTACAAAAGGACCGAGCTATGACCCCTCACCGGCCCCCTCTTTGCCCTTACGGTAAGACTACTAGCCAACCCTAAGTCTAATTAATTAGCTAAGTTCAGAGCCATGTGACACTGTGGTTGCACTGTTTTCTTGGGTGGTTCTCCATGTTCCAATTAATCATGATGATCTTGTAATTAAGCAAGAATATAACAAAATAATTAAATCATGATTAACATTGCATAAAAGGTAACAGAACCATCCCAAAATTAAGCAAGCTAAGCATTTCTACCCATGATGTAACCAGGTGATTCAAGGTTCAAGGTAAAAAGATCTAGTCATGTCCTAATAGGATAACCCGTCAAAATTAATGCATAACAGTAAAGTAAAAGTGAATTTCATGAATGTAATTGGGACAAAAAGAATGTTCATGTAGAGGGAGGCCACTTGCCTTCCTCAACAAACTGCTGTTGGTCCTCTTCAAACAGCTGCTACTCCTGATCTTCCTCGAACGGCACGTTCTCTACACGATCACACAAGACATACAACAAAATAAATAAAAACAATACCCCAAACAGTACTAAAAGTACAGAACAAGCACCTTAAACTAAAGAGCATGCAAAGACGATCGCGTGGACGCGAAAATCGCCCAAAACGGATTTAAAACGACGAAACTACGCTAGTTACAAGGTTGCAGGGACCTATATGCAATTAAAACTAAAGTCTGCGTACTGTTTTGATAAAAACCGAGGGCACAAACATAAATAACCATAGATCTCAGGGGCTAGCAAGTGATTTGACCATGAAAAGGACGGCAGGTTGGATTATTCAAAAGAACAGGGGCCTAAACAGAAAGTATAAGGGCATGAATGTAAATACTTTTACACATGACATGGATTGCGGGTTGATTAAGATAAAACCGGGGGTCTCTTTAGCAAAAAGACCGGGGCCGGCGGGTTTGACTTTGGTTGACCGTTATCCCGGGATTGATCTGGACAGTTGATATCAGATCGAACAGCTGAAAACTAAAAGGGCGCCGGCGACGGTAGCAGACGGCGGCGCCGCCTCGGGCCGCGACGGGAGATCGCCGGAGCATCGCCGTAGGATGCTACGGGCCACGAGAACAAGAACAAATGGCATGGGAGTGTTCAGTGGAGCATGGGAAGCTCACCAAGGGTGTTTGCAGGGGCTGAAGGTGACCGGAAGCAAGCCGGCGGCGGACGATGGCGGACGGAGGCTCGGTCGCGCGGTGATGATGGGGTTCCGGCGTCGATTTCGTCCTCCAAGCGCCGGGGTTGAGCTCCTGAGGATCCTGGGAACACGGAGGTGGATCAGAGAAGGTCAGAGAGAGCTCGGGTGAAGGGGAAACACGACGGCGGCGCTTCATCACCTCGGCAGTGGCGGTGAGGAACTCCGGTGAGCGATTACGCGAGAGTGAGAGGTGGTTTCGGCGTGGGAAGTGTTCGTGCGCGAGGAGAGGTGCTCGGGGTTTATATAGAGAAAGCAGGGGGGAGAGAAAAGGGCTCGGCCGAGGGAGAATTGAAAAGGGGGCGGAGCTCTCGGCCATTGATGGCATTGAGGCCGATTCGGCCGTTGCAGGAGGGGAATGAAGGAGAGGAGAGCGAGGCGAGGGCGGCTCGGTGATGGCGCAGTAAAGGGGCTTGAAGAGGGGGAGGGAGACGCGGGCGCGCGTCGGTCGTGGGGCGAGAGCGGCGCGTGCGCGCGGGGAACGGCGGCTCGGCCGTGGCCGTCGCGAGGAGGAAGAAAGGCGCCGACAAGTGGGACCCTCAGGTCAGAGAGAGAGGGAGCGGGAGAGGGAGGAGGCCGGATGGGCCGGTTAGATGGGCCGGCGGAAAGGGAAAGAGAAGGGGAAGGGAGTTCGGGCCGGGCCAAAAGGATGAGAGGAAAAGGAGGGAAAAGGGATTGGGTTTGATTTTTGTTTGAATTTGTATTTGGAGAAGTTTGGGAGATATTTGAATAGGATTCGAATTTGGATAGGAGTTTGAGATCACTAAAGCAAACAAAAACAAAAGCAAAGCATGATATGCATCAAACACTTATTGAACTAAAGTTAATTATTTAATGTTCAAGTAATTAAGGCCACAAATTAAATAAAGGAAAATAAATTCATTAAACCTAAGATCAACCTAAACAAAGTTTCTATAATTTGTTACATGATGGAATTTGGGTGTTACAAGAACACCGGCTCTCACTGGACGTAGGGTATTACTCTCCGGAGGCCCGAACCAGTCTAAATCTCCTATGTCTCTTGAGCCACCATCCGGTGCCCTGACACGCGATCGTAGAAATATTACTTGCCGGCGGTAGAGAACCCCGACAGTTGGCGCGCCAGGTAGGGGCCTTTTCGCGTGTCGCTTCGCTTCACCAGGGTCCGGATGGCCCACGGCGGCGCCTCGCTGGCGCCGGGTGCTCACCTGCGTTTCGGCTCCCTCGACTTAGTCTTCAGCAAGTCGGTGGAGCCCATCATCGGGGCTACTTTCGCGCGCCCCAACCCCGTCTGCGGCAACGGCGGCAAAACGACCCACGGCAAGGGGCCCGAGCCTCCCCACGCCACCACGGGTGCCACCGCCTACGTCCTCGACCTGCTAGGCGAGGATCTGGCTACCGCCCTGGGACGGAGCCCGTCCCAGGAACGCTTCCGCAACGTCTCCTACATGATCACCAACCTCGCCCTCCAAGTTGGAGGGGAAGGGCAGCTCCCCTGGCACGAGTTCCTCGACTGCTACAACGCCATGTACCCGGAGGGACAGCCGGGCCTGCCACATGATCCGGTGATCGCCCCCACGCCGGCGGAACTCGGCGACCCGCGGGCGAGGCGGGCTCCATCAACGACCCGCGACCCCTCCCGAGAGTGCTTCATGTGCCACACCCCTGACGGGGATGTGCAGTCTGCTAGCAGCTTGACGAAGGACGCCTCCCGCCGAACACCACCCCCAAACGGTCCCGTGGGCGATGCCCGGCGGGTCAGACTGCAGGAGCTCGACGAGGCGCAGCGTCAACTCGAGGCCGAGCGTCAGCAACTCCAACACGAGCTCGGGAGAAACGCGGACGGAGGAGCCGCTCGCGCACGGGCACGGGACGTGCAGCAGCGCATTATCAACGACGGCAATGACGCCAACAACGCGCCGATCTTCGGACGAGCGTCCCAGAACCTCGCGGCGGCCGCCGTTCTGCTCCGCGGGCATCCTGAACCAGCAACCCCTGAAGACCGGAGGCTTCATCATCAGCGGTTCAGCAAGCGGAAAGCTCCGCCTCCCACCAGTGGGCTCCCAGGGAACCCGACCGGGAGCACTCCGTACATCATCACGGGGTCGTGGCGGACGGAGGCGCCAGGCGACGGGACGAGCACCAAGAGCACCGCCCACACCGAGCTTACAACAGGCGGCGCGGAGGCCGTTACGACAGCGGCGAGGACCGGAGCCGGAGTGCGTCTCCTGACCCCAGGGGGCCGCGCGCTTTTGGGCCTCGCGTCCTCGGCGCTCAGGTCCCTCCGCGCTTCCGGGCTTGTCACACCCGGATTTACGAAGGAAATCCGAATGCTACTATATGTGTACCCAGGAAGTCTTTACACACATATAGTTCAGAAATGAATATCAAAGAAAGGAAAATAGTGCTCGATAACATAAAACATAACAAGTCTTACATCACAGGCATTACATTTATTAACGAGTTTATCAAAGTAGCGGAAGCCTGACGTAGTCTAACTCCAGAACAACTCCACAGGGACTCTGACTGGGGGAATGCACTGCCTAGAAGTCCGGGAACTCCTCGGGGAAGACAAAAGCATCCACTGGCGGCTCTTCTGAGTACCCATCCGGGATTTTGTTGATATAAAGCAAGTGTAAGTAATCCATCTTACTTAGCAAGCATAACATGATTAAATGAGGCTCAAANACTGAACCTTGCTTTTCTTCAGAAAGATTATTCTGGTGCTTCTTGTCTTGATTCACTTCTGTTTATCTTCATTACTTATTCATTGCCCTGCATTTATAAACACTCAAAGCTTCTTGATGAAGCGGTTAGTAGCCTTAAGTGTTATTTGTCATAACTTTTCATTATCAACAAATATAGCTTGTCCACTACACATGCTTAGAAACAACAAATGTATAGATAGATATACATGAGTGGGCAGCTTAGAGAGGTACTTGTCATGGGAGAAGCATTGGATAACATATTCTTCCATTGATCTCACTTGGTTCATTTATGACATGAAATTTCTCTTGAGATGTAAATGATGTAAGATGGAATTCTTCTCAAGTGAACCAAGCTTCCAATGCTGCTCCAAGTACCTACAAATATCTTTTAGGCACATTTTGGTACCCAACATGTGTTGGGTCCTATATGGTTAGTAAGCAAGGACTTAGATACCCAAATGGCCTTTGAGCTTGTCCTAGGTGAACCAATCATTCTAGTAGCACAAGAGTCATTTGAGTTTCTCCTAATCTTAATAAACTTATTATTGACACGTTCAAGATTAGGATTTTTACCATTTGGACAATCCTTACCAAAATGTCCCTTCTCACGACATGTGTAGCAAGTCTTGTGCTTGATGTTGCTACCTTTATTTTTCTTGCTTGCAGAACATTTCTTCTCTTTGATGTTTGCTTGTGCCTTCAGACCATGGTTGTTCTGCTTGACTTCTGGTTTCTCAGTGGAAACCGGTACCACCGGTTTAGGCAAACCGGTGCCACCGGTTTTATTTGAGGGCAACCTTGACTGATTGACACAAGCTTCAATTTCGTGACCTCTCTCACGACAGCCATAACATCTCCTCTGTGAAAGACTTCTCTTCCCTTTATCTTGAGAAGGTTGCGCAAGGCCCTTGCCTTTTAGCTTTGACAAGTCCATCTTAAGTCTTTCCACCTCTAGCTTCAGATTATCATTATCTTGTGCAATATGTTCATGACGTGACTCTGCAAGAACTTGATCATACCATGAAGTTTTTGCTTGCGAGTCGCAAGGGTTAGCACAAGACATATCGATTTCAGCTAGAGAACATTTACACTTATGAATTTGAGGTTCTAATGATTTCATAGTAGTAAGCATAACCTCATGATTCACTTCAAGGATTGTGTGTGAATCTACAAGCTTCTCATAGGAGCACTCTAGTTCCTTATGAGTAACCTGCAAGTTCACATACTTACTAGCGAGCATCTCAAGCTGCTCCTTGAGCCTTTGATTTTCTTCCTTCAATGAATTGGTCAAGGATTCATTTGACTCCTTGACCTCCTCTTTGCTTTCAGCTATAAGACAGTAAGAAACGTCAGCATTCAAAGAGGAATGAATAGGAGCGGTAGATACCTCACTGTGCTGATGTGTCGCCGAATTTTCACTCGAGGAAGGCTCATCAGCTTGCTCCTGGCCAAAACCGGTGCCACCGGTTTTAGAAACCGGTGCCACCGGTTCTGCCTGAGCAGAACCAGTGAGTGTAGTCTCATGGTCCTCTTGCTCCTTGGATGATGTCACTTGAGGCTCATAGCACATAGGTGATGTTGAGCACTCCTCTAGTGACTCCATGTCTTCTTGCTCTTCATCATCACTTTCTATATCTTCATATATATCCGTGATGAGGGTCCAAATGCGATGTGCGTCTCTTTTAATTACGTCATCCCTAGAGATGACGTTCCATATAGCTTTACACACAGATCTTTGCAAGAAGTTAGTAACACAAGAATTGAGTTGCAAGCAAGCCAACTCCCTTGAGTGACATTTGATTGATCAAAATTGTTAGTGTCACACCTAGGAGGTAGGATGCTCTCAACTAAAATATGTTCAACAACAGGATCTACTTTTCTAAGAGCATGATGAACATTACCAACCCATGACGCAAAGTTTGAGTAGTCAACCTTGAGAGGCTCAAAGTTTACCTCAATCGACATCTTTTCTTTATGGCGGTTAAGCCTAAATGTGAAGCCAAGCTCTGATACCAATTGAAAGGACCTTGATGTCGCCTAGAGGGGGGGTGAATAGGCGAGACCTAAAAAGTTGCCACTTAAAATAAATTTATTAGCGACAATTGGGTATTCCAAATAACACTTTTAGAAACTCAACAAATGAACTTCTAAAAGAATCTTTGGAATCTCCAAATAAGATAATTGAGCGCCTAACGCAGCGGATGTAAAGCACTGCCTCCAAAACCGGTTCCACCGGTTTTGCTCGGCAGTGAACCCCCAAGATAGAATGTATATGCTAGGGAGCTAGGAATCAAACCAAACTTGGAGATGATGATTGAAATATCTTTCTAAGGAATATCTCCAAGTCCCTGCACTCAAAAACACATGTACAACAAAATCAAGCAATTTCACCAATAATCAAATATAAGCACAATGAAGCTCAAACCAGCGGGGAGACACAAGATTTGTTTCCCGAAGTTCGGATTCACCGTTTGCACCATGCAGCCACCAAGGCACGGTGAATCCTACTCTCCGTTGAGGAAGCTTATGCGACCACACTAGGTCAAGCTATCTCCTCCTTCCACTAGCTTGCTTCTTCCCTTTCGGAGGCGAAGCACGACCTGCACAAACTTTCCCGCAGCTCACCACACCTTGGTAGCTCACGGGCAATACCTAGCCGTCTAGGAGCGAAGCTCCAAGAGTAACAAATGAATCACACAAGCTTGATGAAGTCCAACAGTGCTCAAGGTGCTTTTGGTGCTCTCAAACTTCACACAATGGCTGCTCTCTCTACTACCCAACACAAAGGATCTCACAATTGCAAGCTACCTCACAAAGAGGGGTTGGGGAGAGTAAATATGGCTTTTGTTTGGCAAGGAAGAGCAGGGAAGCACTATAGCAACCTCAGGAACAGCAGCAAAGCAATGGGGAGGTCGTGGGGTATAAATACTCCAGTCCCCAAAAACTAGCCGTTACTGTCTCAATGAAAACCGGTGCCACCGGTTCCTAAAACCGGTGCCACCGAAAATTCAAACCAACTAGCCGTTTGTACTTTCTGACACAAAACCGGTTCCACCGGTTTTGCCCTGGCAAAACCTATAGCAGTGCAAGTGAGGGTTTTGTGTCTCTCAACAACTCACATGGGTTACTTGAGCACTTAGACAATTTCAAGGCTTCTTGTGATGCATCCCTCTTGATAGTACGGCGTACCTAAACTCAAGATCAAATATAAATACAAATGATGCACTTGAGCTTCTTCACTTTGAGTCATGCCATACTTGATCATCATATCCACTTGAGAGTTGCATTCAACCTTGTCTCTTTGAGCACTTCAACCTTGAGCTAGTGACTTGAACCATTGTCTTTGAAATCCACTTCTAGTTCAATTCACCTTTTCACAACTCGCTTCTAGAAAGATTGATACTTCCCAATATGAACACCACATGTGACCAAGATACATCAAGTTGAAATCCAAAGAAAGTTTCGTCACCCTAGCAAAGATACATGACTCAAGTCCACAACTTGATCACACTTCATTCTGAAATTCCTTGAACTTTTCAAAGGTTTCTGACTTATGCTTCATTAAGTAGACATAGCCATATCTACTAAAATCATCAGTGAAAGTAATGAAGTATTGGAATCCACCTCTAGCTATCATACTCATTGGTCCACACACATCCATATGTATGAGTTCCAACAAGTCATGCGCCCTCTCAAGAAAACCTGTGAACGGCGTCTTGATCATCTTTCCTAGCAAACAAGCTTCACATGTCTCGTATGATTCAAAATCAAACGAAATCAAAAGTCCATCAGAATGGAGCCTTTTCATGCGCTTCTCGCTTATATGACCCAAACGACAATGCCACATGTAGGTCGGACTTAAATCATTAGGCCGAAGCCTTTTAGCACTTACATTACAGATAGGTGCATCATCAAGATTTAAAATAAACAAACCATTCATAATGGATGCAAAAGCCACAAACATGCCATTCTTAGAGATCACACAACCATTGTTTTCACTCGCAAATGAATAACCATCCTTCATCAAACATGAAGGAGACACAATGTTTTGACTTAAACTAGGAACATAATAACAATTTTTAATTCCAAAATAAATCCTGATGGGAGGGGAAGTTGCATCGTCCCGACGGTCAGTGCATCAACTCTTGCATTATTGCCCACGTGAAAATCAACTTCACCTCTTTCAACGCTTCTACTTCTTATTATTCCCTACATCGAATTGCAAATACGAGCAACCGATCCGGTATCAAATACCCAAGAATTAATATAAGTATCAGTGAGAAAAATATCTGTAACATAAACATGAAGCGTACTTGAACCGGAAGTACTCTTACTTCCCTTGTTCTTCATTGCTAGGTACTGCTTGCAGTTTCTCTTCTAGTGACCCAGTTCATGACAGTGAAAGCATGGCTGATCTGGCGCTACTCCTGGTTGGAATCCGAGTTTGGCTTGTTGATCACATCTTTAGCCTTACCCTTCTTCTTCCAATTGCCCTTCTTCTTAAAGTTGGGCTTGTTCTGGATTGCCATCACATGGCTGCCACCATTGCTCTTCTTAATGTCAGATTCTGCTGTCTTAAGCATGCCACACAACTCATTCAGGCCCTTCTCTGCCCCATGCATATGGTAGTTCGAGATGAAGCTCCCATAGCTTGGCGGAAGAGACGCTAGAATAAAATCAGTGGCCAACTCTGGGCCTATTAGGAAGCCTAGCTTCTCCAATCTCTGAGTGTAACCAACCATCTTGATCACGTGTGGCCCAACTGCTGCACCTTCTGCCAACTTGCTCTCCACAAAAGCTTTGGACACATTGAACCTTTCAGTCCTAGCTTGAGTCTGGAACATTTCATGGAGAGCCACGATCATATCATGTGTAGTGTATCCCTCAAACTGCATCTACAGATCGGGCTCCATACTAGCAAGTAGAAGGCAACTTATCTGATTGTCAACGTCCAACACTCTCTGGTGGGCGTTTCTAACAGCAGCAGTTGCATTTTTAGCAGGCTCGTCTGGTAAAGGGGTGTCTAGAACATCCTCCTTTTTCTCTGCCCTGAGAACAATTCTCACGTTGCGGATCCAATCCGCGTAGTTTCTTCCATTCAACTTCTCTTTCTCAAGGATCGAACGTAAAGTAAACGGTGCGTTGACAGCCATTGATCTACAACAAAATAATAATGGAAAATACTAAGACAAACATATCCATGACCGAGTAAATTAAATTAAACATTTAATTGAATCTACTCCCACTAAAATCAATATCCCTCAATTGATATTAGTGATTCAGAATCCACAACTAACAAGTCGACTAGTGAGCTTTAGCATCACCGCTAGAAGACAGGGTAGATCGGTAAGCAACTCTTTGCTAATCATATCTCATATGACTCCTATTGTTGGGTGACATCTCTATGTCTCGGCGCCCAACGCTTGTGCCCCAAGGTCCTTAACCGTTAAGATGACCTTGTTTAAAATAACCAAACCCAATGCGAGTAAGTATTCGATACGAACCCATCTAGTCGAGGAAAAACCAGTGGCACCCTAATTTCATAGACCCACCACTGATTGTACAAGACATGATGGTGCAAGGTTTGGGAGGGCACGCAGGCATAAACATTGCTGAGAGATCGATCGTTCTACTTCTATCATTGCATGTAAATAGAACGTAGTAAGAACGGCAAGCACATAATATAATGACACGGTATGGCCCATTAATCACATGTAGATCTCCATCTGCATGGTGCTGTCCATCACGGTGATCTCCATCTCCATGATCCATGTGCATCACCCTCCAGTGACGAGTCCTCCAAGAACTACTATCTAGCGCATGCAAGTAATGTAAATTACATAGTCGCAGCTTGGATCATCACAAGTTGGCACGCAGGCCATTACATCAAATTGACAATACATAAGGCTCCAGCCGTATTGCCACGCACATGACACGCAGGTCATGGTTCTGTTACATACATGCATCACATACATATAAGGGCCATACCGATTACATGAATTTCTGCAAAAACAAGTTAGGCGATTCCGACGTCTAAACTTAAATCGCAAAATACTCCATATTCCAAGCCAAATTTGGCAAATCTATTTTGTGCAAAAATGGCAAAGCGGTTTGATTTCATGTGTAAAATTTTCTATAGATCAATTTTCATATAAATTTCGTCTCAATCCGAGGTCGTATGCAAAAGTTATGGCTGTTTTACGAACAACCTATTTTTCGCAGAAAACCCCAGCCCGGTAGCAGATCCAATCTCCACCGCCACGCATCCCATGCGCCTGGCCATTGACCTAAGTTCGATTCGACCAATCCAATTGATCTACATATCACCACGACTGGGTTTACATGTATCACTTAGCTCCGATGGCGGAAATCCGATCGGTAGGAGCAGTTCGTTACACGACCATCACGGCGACGATCACGAACCGATCTGAGACTCATCTACATCCACGCATATCTCCATATGCACACATCCGAACCTATAACGAGGCAGCTATAGCTTTGATACCACTGATGGGATTTGGGGAGGCTACGCTAGCACAATTCAAAATCGTCTACCCCGAAAAAACAGGAACAGCTGTAGTTATAGATCACGGAATTACCACTAGACGCGCAGATGCAGCGGAACTGTCTCGGTGTAGAGAAGCGCGTCGAGGTAGCAGTGCCGTGCAGTTGCTCACGTCCGTCTGGTCCTGCACGTGCGGTTCGCCCTAGTGCTCCAGATGCAGCACCTCCGAAGTATCCACACGTACGGGGATGGAATGCCGAGCACCGGTGTGCCAGCACCGGGGACGCGCGGCAAGGGAGAGAGAGGAGACAGGGGCGGTGGCCAGGGAGGGCGGCTCCAATAATTGGTACACCTCCCTTTGCCCCTCCCATGTATATATGAGGAGGAAAAACTCCCACACCCTCGTCCATTAGCAATATGGGACTAATAGATGGCATAGTCCCTCTACCGCTAAAGAGTCGTGCTAATAGGCTTCCACCTTGTAGGCCCATTAGTAACCTTAATCCCTCGTGGATCATAAGCCCATAAACCGATCCAATCCTATTGTCTCTCGGGCATATATCCAACAGCCATTGCCAAGGAGTCCCCGCCGCAGAATCCCGCGCTTAGGAGCCCGAATCGAGCCCCGGATCCCCCTCGCCGCCAAAGACCGAGGCCGCTGTCCGCCCCTCGTCGTCGTCAGCTGCCATCGCCGTTAACCCGAGGCCCCCAAACCCTTGGTAAGCTTCGCCGTGACCCCCTTTACCTCCCCGTGCAACCCGCACTCGAAACCGAGCTCCACAGCGCCGGAATCGCCAACTCCGGTGAAGCGCCGCCGCTCGCCGCTGGTCAAAGCGCCACCGCCGGCTTCAAACCCAGCCGTTGGATCTAATCCGGACGGCCGAAAACCACCCATAGCCCTTCGCCCCTGTAACAGGTCCACCGTGGACCAGTGGACGCGGTCCACGGCCCGGTCCACAGCCCCGTCACCGCCACGCATGCGCCATGTGGCCTCCACGTGGACGCCGCGTAAGCCCAGCCGCTGTGTCAGCGCCCATTTTGCAGAAAAGCCCCTCGGCTTTACTGAAATCAACTTGCAGTCCTGCTTAGTTCAAAAGTATTTCGATTTAAGTCCTTTTTCTTTCGGTTTAGACCCTGAGCATTTGAATATTAGTACCCGCCATCCTATATTGCCTTATTTGCACGTTAGACCTTCTGTTTTTCCACATAATTACATTTAAGTCCCTGTTTTCTCGCTGTTAAGCCCCTAGAATTTTAGTTTCTTCGCGAGCAAGCCCCTAGACCTTGTTTTAACCATAGAAAATGCGTTTTAACTCCGATTTCAGTGATTCTTTCGCTCATGTGTTCGTAATAATGCGTAGAATAGTTTTATTAGCTTTTCAGCCACTGATTGTATTGTTTGGTGTACTGTTCTTATTTATTTCATTTGATATGCATGTACTGGCTTGTCTGGAATGTGTGTTGGTGTTTGTTGATCGTGTCTAGATGGTGAGCTGTTCGAGTCGTCCTTTGAGCAATACTTTGAAGAACAAGAGCATCAGTTGTAATACCAAGATGAAGGCAAGTATAACACAAGAAATTCCTTGATACCTATACACATTAATAATCATTTACATTCATGCATGAATTTAAGTATTATAAGGACATACCTAGTTTCTCATACCTATTTATCTTGTTCAACTTGGGTTTATGCATTTCTTGGGTAGCTAGATGCTAGGCTATGCAACTTGTGCACTCTGGACCAATGACATGATGATACTTGATAAATGTTGATTGTCTACGAATGGTAAAACTTGCTTTTTAGCAACATGGTATAGGGAGCTAGAACATGTGCTGTGTGCTTTGTTCTAGGGGTCTCTCCTTAAGGTTCGGTTCTTAAAGTGGCAACCCAAGAAAACTGTACAACCACGGGAACTATATGGCTCTGGTCTTGACTAAGTAAAATGCACAACTCGAAGTAGTTGGGGGTTACCGAAAGGTGCAAGGGGGGAACCGTGGTTTAAGTATGAGCCTGATCTGCTTGGGGACTGAAAGGACCTTGATGTCGCCTAGAGGGGGGGTGAATAGGCGAGACCTAAAAAGTTGCCACTTAAAACAAATTTATTAGCGACAATTGGGTATTCCAAATAACAGTTTTAGAAACTCAACAAATGAACTTCTAAAAGAATCTTTGGAATCTCCAAATAAGAGAAAGCACTGCCTCCAAAACCAGTTCCACCGGNAAATGCTAGATGGTACTACCGATGCATGTATGTGGGTGCTGTGTGCTGTGCATGTGAGTGAGTTGCAGCCTTGCTTTATTTGCATGCCGTGTGAACACTGGCCCAAGTGGGGCCCTCTGCACCCCTTGCATACGGAGTGCTCGCTTGTAATTGCTACCCGAGTGGTTAAGGCTGCTGATGTATACCCATTGCCTACGGGAGTGCAACGACCTGTACCTCCGCCCGACAGGTTCGCGTTTTCCCCGAGTGGTTTCCGTCCTTGCGCCCGAGTGGTTTCCGTCTCGTCTGGACAAGCGTCCGCTTCGCCCGAGTACTCTCCGTCTCGCCCGAGGAGTTGCTCATTCGCCCGACAAGCTGCTCCGTCGCCCGACAAGAACCACGTTTCGCCCGACAAGCTGCCCCGTCGCCCGACAGGACTCCGATTCGCCCGACAAGATCTCCGTCTCCGACTGGTTCGCTCCTTCGCAACGAAGCAACCTCCGAGAAGACCGAAGCACCCGGAGTCAAACCGCTACACTGTGCCAACCACTCCCTGACACAACTGACACCAGCAGGACATGGCTACAGTGCTCGGAAGGACGACGGGCCCCACAGCATGGGCAGGCACTCCTCCTTTTTTCCCGTCTTACCCTTTGACTGTACTCTTTCTCTTATTCTTTACTGGCTCCCCTTGAACTATAAAAGGGAAGGCCAGGCCTCCTGCGTGAGGCGAGATCGACTCTTTTCCTCCTCTCTCCTGGGCCTCCTACGGGAGGCAGGGAGCCTCTCTTCTTTCCCGAGGAGTTCTCTCCCTCGACTTTCACCTTCCTCCAGCCGGTCACCGCACCGAGCTCGATTCGCACTCCAGAGACTTGGGAGCTAGTCCCTCTCTCGCCCTTTTTGTACCCCCTACTGTAAACCAGTGCAAATAACACGAGCAGCACGAACTGGACGTAGGGTCTTACACCCCAGGGGTGGCCCGAACCAGTATAAACCCCCGTGTCCTTTTGCACTACCACCCGAGGCCCGACGCGCTCTCCACGATCCTATTATTTGCCGGCGGTAAAGAACCCCGACAGTTGGCGCCCACCGTGGGGCCTTTGCGCGTCACGTCTTTTTACTTGCAGGTCCCGGGTGGCCAACCACGACGACGGCGGCGTCCCCGATGGACGCAACCGCGGCGACGACGGCGGCGGCGGCACCGACGGCCGCGACCACGACCACAACGCTGTCAACTGCGGCGACGACGACGGCGGCGGCACCGACGGCCGCGACGACGACCACAACGCTGTCAACTGCGGCGACGACGACGGCGGCGGCATCGACGGCCGCGACGACGACCACAACGCCGTCAACCGCGGCGACGACGACGGCGGCGGCGACCCCAATGACCACAACAACCACGACGATGGCAACAATGCTCCTGGCCTTCTGGATGAACCGAACAAGGCTCGGGGGCTCTGCCTGCCAGGCACACCCAGGACTACTCTGTATGCAGATACATGCATGCGTTTGCATGTGCACGCAAGGATATCCTTTTTAACCAATGCATGCACGCCTTTTCCAAATATGTCGTGTCTCTTTGTTTTCTCTCTCGAATCAGCACAGCACAACAGAGGAGCAGGCAGTAGCATTTATCCCGAAGGCCTGCGTGCATGTCCGACCAACCGGAGTGGGGCGGAGCGAGCAGCAGCAACCCAGTCATCCCCGAGAAGTTTTCCGACTCGCCCGACAAGGTCTTCGCTCGACAACTTCGACGGCGGCCGCGACTCCGCCCGACGGGCTGATGGCTCCGGCAGCACAAACGGCGGCCGCAGCTCCGCCAACGACGGTCCCGAGCAGACGCATCAACCGAGCTGCAGCAGCCCCGACCAACTCCGCCAACGACGGCCCCGACATCACCAACAGCGACCGCGACCCCGACAACGGCAGCATCGACACCACGCGGCCACGCGCCCGCGGCGCAGCAGCAGTGGGCGACCCCCGCAAGGAACACCGCGGCGGGACGACCGTGCCCAAAGTCCGCAAAGGACCTCAACTAACCTGTAACAGCTTTTTGTTTTCATGATCTCGCGCAGGGCCGCCACGGCGAGGCACGCCCGAACGAGCGTACGACACAACGACAGAGAGAGCTGCAGCGCCGACCGACGTAATCACGTTGGCTACCGGCGCCGCCCCGACCAGCGCCCGCTCCACCGACCGCCGCCCGACCTCGACTCCGACCGACTCGGCCGCGCCTCCGAAGGACTGCGCCGCCCGACCTCGACTCCGACCGACTCGGCCGCGCCTCCGAAGGACTGCGCCGCCCGACCTCGACTCCGACCGACTCGGCCGCGCCTCCGAAGGACTGCGCCGCCCGACCTCGACTCCGACCGACTCCGACCGACTCGGCCGCGCCTCCAAAGGAGTACGCGCGCCCCGACCTCGACTCCGACCGACTCCGAACGACTCGGCCGCGCCTCCAAAGGAGTGCGCGCCCCGACCTCGACTCCGACCGACTCGGCCGCGCCTCCAAAGGAGTGCGCGCCCGACCTCGACTCCGACCGACTCGGCCGCGCCTCCGAAGGACTGCGCCGCCCCGACCTCGACTCCGACCGACTCGGCCGCGCCTCCGAAGGACTGCGCCGCCCCGACCTCGACTCCGACCGACTCGGCCGCGCCTCCGAAGGACTGCGCCGCCCGACCTCGACTCCGACCGACTCGGCCGCGCCTCCGAAGGACTGCGCCGCCCGACCTCGACTCCGACCGACTCGGCCGCGCCTCCGAAGGACTGCGCCGCCCCGACCTCGACTCCGAACGACTCCGACCGACTCGGCCGCGCCTCCAAAGGAGTGCGCCGCCCCGACCTCGACTCCGACACGACTCGGCCGCGCCTCCAAAGGAGTGCGCGCCCCGACCTCGACTCCGAACGACTCGGCCGCGCCTCCAAAGGAGTGCGCGCCCCGACCTCGACTCCGAACGACTCGGCCGCGCCTCCAAAGGAGTGCGCGCCCCGACCTCGACTCCGACCGACTCGGCCGCGCCTCCAAAGGAGTGCGCCCCCGACCTCGACTCCGACCGACTCGGCCGCGCCTCCGAAGGACTGCGCCGCCCCGACCTCGACTCCGACCGACTCGGCCGCGCCTCCGAAGGACTGCGCCGCCCCGACCTCGACTCCGACCGACTCGGCCGCGCCTCCGAAGGACTGCGCCGCCCCGACCTCGACTCCGACCGACTCGGCCGCGCCTCCGAAGGACTGCGCCGCCCCGACCTCGACTCCGACCGACTCGGCCGCGCCTCCAAGGAGTGCGCCGCCCCGACCTCGACTCCGACCGACCTGGCCGCGGCTCCAAAGGAGTGCGCGCGCCCCGGCCCCGACTCCAACCGACTCGGTCGCGCCGCCCGTGAAGTGTGCTGCCCCGACTCGGACGGCTCGCTCGACTCAGCTTCAACGACGAGAAGCTAAAACGGCTAAGTTTTACTACGATCCTTCGTATTTCCATACATTTCCTTTTACAGTCCCGCATGCCTCTTTTGGGTGTCGCTAAAGTACTCGGGTAGCATAGGCCTCATCCGTAAAACCTCGTCCTGCGTGCCGCCTACACCTAAGCCTCCCCGCTGAGCAGTGTAGTCCGCGGTAAGCCGTCCTCTCTGCGAGCAGTGGTCAGTGGGACTAGGAGCTTAAACGTGATGTGCTAACTACCCGAGGAAATACGTAGCCTGATAAAGGCAGGGCGTACGCAACTTTTCGTTGATAACGAGTAAATCCCGACTTCTCGTTTTACGCAATGCTTTTGCATTACGCTGTCTTTCGCAGCTCGGCATGGCAAGTTCAGGTAAGCTTGCAGCAACTCCTACATACAGGGAGCGATACCTTTCGTCTCGCCCGACCTCGGCGCACGGGGTCAAGCACACGCACACGATCGATTTCCGAAACGCGCTCTTCGAACTCTCTAAACTAAGCGGCTCCCGCCGGCCCTAACGGCCCCTCGCAGCCCTGCGCTCGGGGGCTGGGCATCGGGACGGACGACTCCGACAGTCGACCTGACAGGTGATTCCAACGGGGGTTCGAAGGCTGGCCCGTCGAAGGGTTCGACAGCCGCCCCCGGTCACCTTGTCGAGCGAGGGGCAGTGAAGGATGGGTCCCAGCGGCCAGTACCCGGGCGCACGAGCGTCATGGGCATCCCGAACTGCGTTCGAGTCTTGATGGCAAGAATGGTCATGGTTTTTCCCCCGAACGGAAAGGCAACGAGCCGCCAAGTCCCAACGAACGGACTCGGTAACTAGATGACCTCGCCACCAAGAATCTGAAGCTGGCCACCAGCTGGTCCGATCGGAACCCCTCGACCGGGATGCCGTGGCTTCACTCGAACTGGCCCGTTATTAGCTCACACGGACACCGCATTTTCGGCCAACGAGGCAAAAATACGGCTCGGTCCGGCCCCTCCACCTCTTACGAAAAAAAAGAGATGCATGAGGGGTTACGACGTAAGGAAAAACGCAAAAAGACGAAACGAATCCCCGTCCGGACCCCGGTCTCGGGATACACACGGGGTCGAAATCGCTAACGGAGACCAGCAGCGCGGTCGCATAATTTGCAACGAATCACCGCACAAATGCCATAATCCTGCGAGCGAGTGTACCACTCGCCCCCAGGCTCGGGGGCTACACCCGGCGGGTGCGCTCGCGCGCCCCCACCCGAATTTTCACCGCTTTCTCGACATCGCAATAAATTCAGCCCGCGACCGAGTCTGCGACTCGCTCCCAGGCTCGGGGGCTACTGTCGGATACCAATATTAGGGGTATCCAATGACAGCGATTAAAAATAAAAAGCCCCGGCAGCTATTCCTTTCTCTCTACTTTACCTCCACCTGAACAGTACGAACACGCATGCTGTGACACTGCATGTACGAATATATGTGCGTGTGTGCTGCGAGGCCTTCAGGCCATAAATGCTAGATGGTACTACCGATGCATGTATGTGGGTGCTGTGTGCTGTGCATGTGAGTGAGTTGCAGCCTTGCTTTATTTGCATGCCGTGTGAACACTGGCCCAAGTGGGGCCCCCTGCACCCCTTGCATGCGGAGTGCTCGCTTGTAATTGCTACCCGAGTGGTTAAGGCTGCTGATGTATACCCATTGCCTACGGGAGTGCAACGACCTGTACCTCCGCCCGACAGGTTCGCGTTTTCCCCGAGTGGTTTCCGTCCTTGCGCCCGAGTGGTTTCCGTCTCGTCTGGACAAGCGTCCGCTTCGCCCGAGTACTCTCCGTCTCGCCCGAGGAGTTGCTCATTCGCCCGACAAGCTGCTCCGTCGCCCGACAAGAACCGCGTTTCGCCCGACAAGCTGCCCCGTCGCCCGACAGGACTCCGATTCGCCCGACAAGATCTCCGTCTCCGACTGGTTCGCTCCTTCGCAACGAAGCAACCTCCGAGAAGACCGAAGCACCCGGAGTCAAACCGCTACACTGTGCCAACCACTCCCTGACACAACTGACACCAGCAGGACATGGCTACAGTGCTCGGAAGGACGACGGGCCCCACAGCATGGGCAGGCACTCCTCCTTTTTTCCCGTCTTACCCTTTGACTGTACTCTTTCTCTTATTCTTTACTGGCTCCCCTTGAACTATAAAAGGGAAGGCCAGGCCTCCTGCGTGAGGCGAGATCGACTCTTTTCCTCCTCTCTCCTGGGCCTCCTACGGGAGGCAGGGAGCCTCTCTTCTTTCCCGAGGAGTTCTCTCCCTCGACTTTCACCTTCCTCCAGCCGGTCACCGCACCGAGCTCGATTCGCACTCCAGAGACTTGGGAGCTAGTCCCTCTCTCGCCCTTTTGTACCCCCTACTGTAAACCAGTGCAAATAACACGAGCAGCACGAACTGGACGTAGGGTCTTACACCCCAGGGGTGGCCCGAACCAGTATAAACCCCCGTGTCCTTTTGCACTACCACCCGAGGCCCGACGCGCTCTCCACGATCCTATTATTTGCCGGCGGTAAAGAACCCCGACATGTTGCGAGCCTTCA
>CM014275.1:66087687-66136986 GCA_004135705.1 Alloteropsis semialata
TTTATATTTCATAAATGATTGTCCAGTGAGGTATTAGTGAGTTGTTGCAGTTAGTCTGTGATCGTTTTCTCGTGCATTACTGCATCTCATGCATCCACATTTCATGTAGAGCAAACCCTTGTTGACGGAGTGTACGAGATCGAGGTCGAGCACGAGGACGACCAAGCTGCTGCCGAGTTGAACCTTGCTGCTGCACAAGACCCGAACCAAAGTTCGGAAGGGCCCAAGGCCAGCGGTGATCAGGAAGGCAAGCCCCGGAGCATAACCCACTGTTCAAACTAACTCTTTTACTTTGTGCCTTACATTGTGCATTTACGTTTAAGGAGTTGTTTGAAACCCTAGTTGCATGATCCCTAGGTACCTATGTCCTAATACTAGTATGTGTAGGTCGTTAGACTGCCATGCTTAATTAGGATCGGTAGAAGTCGAGTGATTGCCTTGTCACTCGCGAGACATAGGTTTTACTTTATATCAGTTTATGAAGTTCGGCAAGCGGGGCTTGTGCGATATTCCTGTTTGATTGAACACCCCGCTTGCACAGAAGATTGTTGGCTAAGGCATTGCTTGTGTGGCGTTGTTGGTCAAGCTTTTGAAGGTACTAATCGTAGAAAGGTGTTCCTTGCGCACACGGTGGTCGGCAGCCGGTTCGTGCTACGGTTCGCCGTGGGCTCGACGCTGCAGGAGGAGAGGCACGTGCGAAGCGCTTGGGAGCTCATCAAGAAGACGGCCGGTGAGATATTGCACGGCGTCTCTGTTGAAGAACGTCCATGTATTGTTTGGTGAGATATTGCCATGGTGTCTCTGTTGAAGAACAGAGCACGTAACTGCCACAGAACGGAATTTTCTTTGATCCCGGCCCAACAATTTACTTGAGAGCCAAAAATGAAAAGCCGAGGATTGTACACTCAAAGTGGAGTAGATAATTTCCACATCCAATTCGATCCAAATCTGATTTTTTGACGTGGGGAAGAATTTTTTATATCCGTGCAGATCTGAATAATCCGAATCTGATTGTGTGTAGAGGTAGAGTAGGATATGGTTCTAGCGAAATCCAATGGATATGGATTATCCGATAATTGTACTCGGACATCCAAGCCTTGTAATAGAATATCATACTACTCTAGCAAAACCCAACACAATCAGCAGTTAACCCAAACATTGAGACACCTATGTAATTTTGTTTTATGTGTTCATTTCCAAGTTTGAAATTAGAACTTGTAATAATTTTTGTTTGTCGTCAAGTGGAAGCGGTAGTGTCAACTGTGAAGATTGCTTTAGATATGATTTGTAAATTATAAAGTTAAATATTTTTTATGTTACATTACTACTTAATGGCTTTGGTTGAGAAATTATTGATCGCAAAAAAAATCTACACATGAGCATGTCCAACTATTAATCTATGTTCACTTCGACACATCAATATATATATAGTATGAGATTAAACCCATGAGGCCACGAGGATTGGACGTTGGTACGTCGAACCGCGTTGGCTCAAGTCACCTGAGGTTATATTCTGCTGGTTCGTTTCTTGAAGCACACTGATTATTATTTCTTTTTGCAAAACACCTATAGACATAGACACTCACCCATGCACGCACACTTATCCCTATATGAATACACACACGCAAACCCTAAACCTATGAGTACCTCTGAGAGACTAAGTTGGCTGTTCCAATCTTGAAATTTACGAAGTCACCACAAGCACCTCACTATCGACGGGTACATCGCCTAGAATTGTAAAAATAGCGCCGATTAAGCCTTGAGATAAATCTAGAAAAATGAGGCACCTGATCGAGTCAGGGACTCAAACCGAGTGGACAGGTTCCATAAAAAAAACCTAGTTCGCACACTGTTGATATTTGTTAGGATTAATTAATTAGTGATCAATAGACACCTTTTAATATAGGGCTAATTGGATATACGCCATTAGAACTTCTTGACTTTGGAGAAATGTCATTACAATTCATCTATTTGGATTCATACCATTACAATTCTCTTAAAATACAAAATATGCCATTATATACCCTTTCGATGTGTTTTTTAATTTATTTGGACAAAATTGCCCTCGTCTTCATCCTCTCTCGCTCCTATGATCCCCTCGGATAGCTCCGGCGGCAGCTCACGGCCAACCGGCGACATGGCCCCTGCACGGCGGTGGTCCCCAATGCCAAGACAGCTGCCCACCGCGGCGCAGGCTGGCGTGTCTTGTCCTGCGCAGGGTGGTTCCACGCCCGTGCGGGAGGCCCAGGGAGCGGCCCTTCAGCATCCCCGCGACGCCAGTGCGAGAGGCCCAAGGAGCAGCCACCGGCGCTGCCCTCTTCAGCATCACCGCGGCGTGGCCTGCGCAGGGCGGCCACATGGAGCAGCCCGCCGGCACTACCCCTTCAGCATCACCGCGGCGCTTCCTGCGCAGGGCGGCCACACGAAGCAGCTGCCAATGCTTCCCCTTGACCATCCCTGCGGCGGCGCGGACAGCGGCCCCCACGGCCCAACACAGGCAGCACATGGTAGCTGCGAGGCCGAGCACAACCACTGAGCCACCATCACGTGGAGACCACGGTGTGTTGCTCTGCCACCAGGCAGGTCCCAATCCGACCTCGCGCATCCCGCACACGAGAGTCTGGCGTGTCCTGGCGGCGGCTGCAGTGGCGCAGAGGGCTGTTGGGCAAGAGAGAGAGAGGATACGAGAAAGGGAGACGAAGAAGCTAAGGGCAATTTGGTCCAGATAAATGTAAAAACATATCAAAGGGGTACGCAATGGCATATTTTAGATTTCGAGTGAATTGTAATGGCATGAATCCAAATAGACGAATTGTAATGGCATTTCTTCAATGTTGAAGAGTTTCAATGGCATATATCCAATTAACCCTTTAATATATACACCTTTTCACGAATAGGCACCTTTTCGACTTGTCTCTCCGACAAGCAACCGCCCCTTTAGGCCTGTAATATATATATGTATTTGTACACTGTACAATTAATTCATCCATCAGTTTTCCCATTCACTTTTTCGTTCAACACGTTATCAGCACGTTACTGCTCTGTCCACCACTGACGCTGTAGGCAGAGAGACAGGGAAGGCAAGAAGAGATCACCGGAACTTCGCCGGCCACCCAAGATGTCTGTTGAAACCAATCCAAATGAGGAAGAATTATGCCTTGTGGACTCATGTACTACAAACTCTATACTTAGAGAGATAAAGTATTTCCAGACCCTTAAGAAAAAGGAAGGAAATATTATGACCATTGCTGGACGCGATGCGTTAATAGTTGGTTCTGGACGGGCCACTATCACTCTCCCTATGGGTACACAAATTACGATCGAGGATGCTTTGTTGTATCCTGATTCTACTCGTACCCTTCTAAGTTTTAGAGACGTCCGTAAGAATGGTTTCCACGTGGAAACACATTATAATAATAGAGAGGAATTTCTTCTCTTTACTAAACTTACGGGATTTGGCAAACAAATATGCGAAAAAATTTCTTCACTCCAAACTGGATTGTACTATACATACATAAAGCCCGTAGCACATGTTGCTTATAAGATAATTTTCCAAGATGTCGATACATTCCGAAATTGGCATGATCGACTTGGGCACCCTGGCATAGGAATGATGCGGAAAATTATCGGCAATTCCATAGGTCATGATATGGAGAAAACAAAATTTCCCCAAAATAAAAATTTTTGTTGCACCGCTTGTGCAACAGGAAAATTAATTTTAAGACCATCACATCTTAAAATTCGAGCTAAACCACTCAAATTCCTTGAAAGAATTCAAGGCGATATTTGTGGTCCAATCCAACCATTATCGGGACTGTTCAGGTACTTCTTGGTATTGATAGATGCATCTACTCGATGGTCTCACGTGTCCCTTTTATCGACACGCAATCATGCTTTTGCCAAAATAATGGCTCAACTTATCAAGTTGAAAGCACATTACCCTGAACATCGGATTAAATCTATCCGAATGGATAATGCTGCTGAATTCTCATCCCATGCTTTTAATGATTATTGCATGGTATTAGGAATTCAGGTTCAGCATTCTGTCCCATATGTACATACGCAAAATGGTTTGGCTGAATCATTGATTAAAAGAATTAAGCTCATTGCACGACCTATGCTAATGAATTGTAAATTGCCTACGTCGTGTTGGGGTCACGCAATTCTGCATGCTGCTGACCTAATACAACTACGACCAACTGCATATCACGAAACCTCCCCATTGCAGTTAGTACGTGGGAATCCTCCAAATATTTCCCATTTGCGTAAGTTTGGGTGCGCTGTATACGTACCCATCTCACCACCTCAGCGAACTTCGATGGGTCCTCACAGGAAATTGGGGATCTATGTGGGTTATTCATCTCCGTCGATCATAAAGTATTTAGAACCTTTAACAGGGGATCTATTTACTGCCCGGTTTGCTGATAGTATTTTTAATGAGGATCATTTTCCGGCATTAGGGGGAGAATCGTACCAAAAAGAATGCCAGGAAATTGATTGGAATGCAACAGGCATTTCCTTTTCTGATCCACGTACTACAGAAACTGAACTACAAGTTCAAAGAATTATTGATTTGCAAAATATTGCAAACAACTTGCCAGACGCTTTCTCAGATTATAAAGGTGTCATAAAGTCTCTCCATCCTGCAAGGAACGTGCCCGAAAGAGTGGAGGTACCTAATAAAACCACTCAACCCCAAACTGGAAACAAGAGGGGGAGAAGCACTTCCAAGAAGCAAGATATGATTGCTAATAAGCAAAAGAAGACTGGAAATACAACTCAAATTTCAGTTGAGAGACACTTAAAGGACATACAATGTCCTGTGGATAGATGTGATCCACAATCCAGCTCAACTATGCGCCTAAACACTAAGGCTGGAACATCGGAAGACCCTAGATCCATCGTATTGGGAAATAATGATGAATCCCTAAGGGTAGACGAAATTGCTATAAATTTCGTAGAGACTGGAAAGTCTTATGATCGTAAGTCCACAATAGTCGACTGTTACCTCTCTGAGCAAATTGCAAGTATCCTTCAAACCGATTCGAATCCTAAGTCTATGACAGAATGCAAGAAGCGTTCTGACTGGGATAAGTGGAAGATAGCAATTGAAACAGAGATTACCTCGCTTTATAAAAGGAAAGTGTTTTCGGCTGTAATGCCAACACCTCCGGGTATCCTTCCTGTGGGATACAAATGGGTTTTCGTTCGTAAAAGAAACGAAAACAATGAAGTGGTGAGATATAAAGCAAGGCTAGTGGCACAAGGTTTTACGCAAAGACCTGGCGTTGATTTCAACGAAACCTATTCTCCAGTAATGAGTGGAATAACCTTCCGATATTTAATATCACTGGCAGTTCAAAATCGTCTATCTATGCAGTTGATGGACGTAGTGACCGCATATTTATATGGGTCATTGGATTCTGAGATATACATGAAAGTTCCTGAAGGAATTAGTATACCAGATGATAAGGCAAATCGCAACATGTATTGCGTTAAGTTACAGAAGTCATTATATGGCTTAAAGCAGTCAGGCCGAATGTGGTACAATCGGCTAAGTGAATTCCTTAAATCGATAGGATACATAAATAATGATGATTGTCCATGTGTCTTCATTAAGAAGTATTCAACAGGATTTTGTATTATATCAGTATACGTTGATGATCTTAATATCATTGGCAATGAAATTGATATTAATGAAGCACGTCATCATTTAAAGACAGAGTTCGAAATGAAAGATTTGGGTAAAACCAAATTTTGCTTAGGTTTACAACTTGAGCATTTCCCTTCTGGTATATTCATATACCAATCTGCCTATGTCCAAAAGATATTGGAAAAATTCAATATGGACAAGTCATATCCAGCAAAAACTCCCATGGTCGTAAGATCCTTAGATATTGAGAAGGATCCTTTTAGACCACGAGATGAGGGAGAAGAGATATTGGGACCACAATTCCCATATCTTAGTGCTATTGGAGCATTAATGTACCTTGCTAATAGCACCCGGCCGGACATTGCATTTGCAGTAAATTTGCTAGCAAGACATAGTGCTGCACCTACCAAACGTCATTGGATAGGAATAAAAACGATATTTAGATATCTCAATGGTACTAAGGATCTTGGATTATTTTATAATAGGAATCAAGATCCAAATTTGTTAGGATATACAGATGCTGGTTATTTGTCAGATCCCCATAATGGCAGATCACAAACAGGCTTTGTATTCTTACAAGGAGGAACAGTAATTTCTTGAAAATCTACAAAGCAAACATTAGTATCCACTTCCACCAATCATTCTGAAATAATAGCTTTGTATGAAGCATCACGCGAATGCATATGGTTTCGCAGAATGATAAATCACATCATACAATCATGTGGTATTGGTGCGATAGATACACCAACAATTATTTTTGAGGATAATTCAGCATGTGTTACTCAAATGGAGTCAGGTTACATTAAGAGTAATATGACTAAGCATATTATTCCCAAGTTATTCTACCCCATGAACTCCAAAAGAATGGAGAAATTGAAATCTTGCAAACTAAGTCGTGTGATAATCTAGCAGATTTATTCACAAAATCTCTACCATACTCCTCATTCCATAAATGTGTTGAGGGCATTGGTATGAGAAGACTCTAGAGACTTGCAAGAATCAGAGGGAGAATCTCTCTAAATATAACTTACTTCAAACATCATATTACACTCTTTTTTTTATATAAGTTTTACTCTTTGGAGATTTCTCATATAAAGTTTTTAATGAGATTTTAAAGGAGTTTTTGCCTGGTATATCGATATACTTTGGTTTTTCCCACAGGGTTTTTCCAAAGCTTCAAGACTATGGATGATGAACAAATAACGGTGCCAACACAAGATCAATTGATCAAGGGGGAGTGTTAGGATTAATTAATTAGTGATCAATAGACACCTTTTAATATATACACCTTTTCACGAATAGGCACCTTTTCGACTTGTCTCTCCGACAAGCAACCGCCCCTTTGGGCCTGTAATATATATATATGTATTTGTACACTGTACAATTAATTCATCCATCAGTTTTCCCATTCACTTTTTCGTTCAACAATATTCATATTAAATTTGTGATCTTGACATTCTCATTTAAACTCGATCATACCACGTGCTGCTATATTTAATTTACAAGAATTAGTCCAACAAGGAGCTGCATAGAAGGCTAACGTGTAAAAAAAAATATTAGTGCGACAAGGATGCAGCAACGGCCTCATGCTGTACGCGTTTGGATCCATGTATATCGACCAGGACTGATCGGCAACCTAGATTAGTTTTCAGGTGTGTCACACTAAATGAATGCCGTTGGCAAATCGTTGGCGTTCGTCGATTTAGGGCGTGTTTGTTTCCGCTTTTTCTCAACCATGTTTAGATTCTAAGATAAGCGAAATTTTTTTTGATTTCTTGATTCTCGATTATTGTAGTTCAAATTCTGAAATGGATTATCAGAGAATCGAGAATAAACGAAAATAATCAAGATGTTTGGGTGGGATTCTCGCTTATTTTGACCGATAAGCTGATTATAAGTGGAAACAAACACGCCCTAAACTGTTCAATTAATCCAGCTAGCCATATATTCCTGTCTCTCTTTTTTCATAAAGGAAGATTTATTGATCCCAGATGACTTCCTACTCGCTATATTTCTATCTCGGTGTGAATGGGTATGCAAGTTGTTGCAGCGGAACTAAATGTACACGTACACATGTTACTTGGACATGCAACCAATACATGCCTGTGATACTGTGTGATGTTGATTTGGAAGAGAGAATTCATGACGTATTTTGCCACGTGTTCTTGTGGAGAATGCACAAGCACCCCGAGAATCAATATTGCTGCCAATAATTCAGAGTGGAATGACCCACCCAATTGACAAATTTGGGCCATGTTACTGTCTACAAATTTATGGCTTCTTTGACCATATATGGCACATGACTGGCCGAATAGACGGCGCTTATTACTCCGTTTATCTCCCTGCAATTCACGGCAAAAGTTTGAGGAAAAGGAAAGGTCCTTATTTTCAGAATAAAAGAATTTGTTTCATGGGAAATACACAAAGCGTTCTCATCATTTACTAATATTATTTGCCGACAACTTAGAAACATAACATGACGATTTAGGAAATGGAAAAAAACGAACACAATAAGCTTTCTTGGAACCACTGTGATTTGTTCCAACACTTAACCGGGTTGCCCTGAGTCCTGAGAGGCGAGCACGGTGGATGAGCTTGCTCGAGGCTTGCTGGCCGCTAGCCGCTAGCACATCGGCCACGGGCGTTGCCTGAGCTGAGCAAAGCCAAGTCTAAAATACGTGCGTCGATAGGAATGGGCCAAAACTGTAAGGCTAAATGGGCCATGTAATGGGCTTTTTCAAACGTTTCAGATGGAAGGCTAGCCCTCGCTTCCCAATCATGGCAAAACAACAGTGAGTGACTGCTCGAAGCCTCGAAGTACATATTATTTAGGGAGGGCCAGGCGGCATAAATTAACGCCGCGAAATTTTAAAGTGGGGTTTATTATGCTAGTGAAATATAAAAATAAAATAATTGATATGGTATATAATGTATTATTACTTCTCTACCCAAATTACAACTCGTTTTGGATTTTATAGATAGACAGCGTATATTTAAATAAATAGCAAAAATATGACTATAGAAAAGCTAAATTGAATTAATTTGGAACTGAGGAAATACATAGTAACGGAATTCATTAAGAGTCACACCTATCTTGGTTTCATAATTACTTGATCTTGCATCTAGATAGTACACAGTATTACCAGTAGGTTGGATTGTGGCCGATCTATGGTTCAACCGAATTTTTTTTTTAGAGAAAATTATGGATTAATCTAGGGAAGTAGAATAAGGCATGAACATAGCTGTTCGTTCTATGGGAAAGTATGAGATAACCTGTAAATTGCTAGAAAACTTTAGAAGAAGGAAAGTTCTCTATAAAAATTTTGTAGAAGAAGTACTAATTAGAAGTAAGTATACTAATTTTGGGGCCCCTTAATTCTGGGGGGGCCTGTGCGCCTGCACAGGTCGCACGCCCTCCCGCCCGAGCCTGTATTTAGGGCTGCTTGAAATACATCAAATTATATATATAAACACATCTCTATATTCATGCCTATGCATTTTGGAAATCAAATCCCTATATTCAGGCCTATGCAAAGTTTAACATGCATGGAACCTAGCTACCCTATATGATCCATCTATTGGTCCTATAAAAAACATACGCACATACTCACCCTTTTAAATACATGCACGCAAATTCTATGAGCACCTCCCAAAAAAAGCATCGGTTAAATCTTGAAATAAATCCAGAAAAATACAACACCCTGTGCCAAGTCGGGGAGTTGAACCTAGATTTGCTGGTTCCAGCACAAGTCCAACTAAGATACACTTAAGTCGCACTCCAGTATCAAATCCTGGTAATAAAAATTGTGATTGCTGCAACACACATTGCAATGGGTTCTATGATAGACCATCTTCTTTAAATCATATCATTGAATCAATTGCTCAATTTTAAGTTGCGAACCTGGCTGTTCCTATCTGATCATGACCGGCCCAGATCCAAACATTAACCATGTGCAGAATAGCTGGAACCATATATCTAGGCTTTGAATGAAGATATATGAGGGTGTAGAGTCGCGCGCGATACATCGTATTCCTATCCAAATCATGGAAACTAAACACGTAGGTGATCACATGCATTCACGCAAGACAACGACCAGGCGATGCACTAGATGTATAATCCCATACTCAAGAATAACAATGTGTGAGGAGCCTAGCTAAGAACTATGAATGAGGGTGTGTGTAATTGTTATAGACGTCATACACACGATCAAAGCACGCCAAAGACGTGACATTAATGAATGGAAGATATCCAACTTAGCCGTATACCAATTCTGCAAGATTAAATAGATAAGGACAGTGTTTAGGTGGCGGCATCAATATGCGAAGGATCATAGGAGTTTTGGACAAGTTATGAGGTTGGGGGGAAGAATTCGGACGCCGCCCCTCGTGAATGCCTTGGGGGCCAGCTCCTGATTGGCTAGACTAAATGGAGGCCAATCGACCAGCTCAAGGGCTAAATTAATTAATGTCATTTGATGTACATGATCTTTTATATTTATGGACGAAATTAAACGAAGGGAACAGTATACAAAAACAATCTATTACCCTAGATATCAATATCGCTGGTTATAAAAATGTACAAATAAATAGATCAAGTGGCCAATTGTTGTCCATCGCATGCACACTGCTTAATTTCTATGAACGAGCAAACATACGTAATAAAATACTACTTGCTACTAATTATGCGTATAGAGAAAAAAGTATATTAAACATTTCTATGAAGTATGAACTAATTAATAAGATCAGATTTTTCCTATTACATTCCAAGATACTCCCTCTGTTTTTTTATTAGATATCACATTAAGTTTGTCCTAAGTCCAACTTATACAACTTTGACCAAATTTGTAGAAAATAAAATAACATCTATACTACCAAATACATGTACTATCAAAATATATCCTATAGTGGATTCAATAAAACAAATTTGGTATTGTAGATGTTGTTATATTTTTTTTATATACTTGATCAAAATAGACGAGTTTGACTTAGGACAAAAACCTAATATGACATCTAATAAAAATAGAGGGAGTAAATAAATCAAGTTAGGTGGATGCATGGGTTTTTTTTTTGCGACTAGGTGGATGCATGCATGGTCGTAGTCGCTTTTATGTACAACAATACATAAATACGGATTTAAACATGAGTCGCGCGCTTTCGCGTCATTTGCTGTGACATGAGCTGCTGGCAAGCTATTGGGAGAGGACACCATTATTTCTTGTGCAAAGCTTGACTAGCTATGTTGACATGGAGCCCCACATGCCATGCACACGGGATTGGCCGTGCGTCAAGTTCTTGGCCACGACATGGAGCCCCACATATCATGAATATATCCAAAAGTATTCATGCATGATATTTAAGAATTGCCGAATTTATTGAAATCAATATACTTCAAAAAATAGTTCATTTGGAAACGATGTCAAGTAATAAGAATGTAAGATAACTAAGCCCAATGGATTGATCGTCGAAGATACATAAAATTCGATCAGAGATCAAGGTTAACTTACAAAATCATGAAAACTATGACCATTTAATCGAAACTCGTGTATTAATTCTTGGGAACATTGGTCCTAAGTTCATCGAAAACCCATATACAACATGTTCATAATAATCCAGATTCAACATATATATCCTTTGCATACATGCATCACGAAAGGCTTTATTTGGCCCCACCTTTCGGCATAATTAACAACAATAATTAATCCAACAAAAATATATAGTAGCTAGAACAAATCAATAGTAATCCGCTCTACATGTCTCCCTTGATGATCTCGGTGGTCGTCTTCTTGATGAGCTCCCACGCGCTTCGCACGTGCCTCTCCTCCTGCAGCGACGACCCCACCGCGAACCTCAGCACGAACCTGCCGCCGATCGCCGTGTGCGCCAGGTACGCCTTCCCCGTCCTGTTCAGGCGCTCCATGAGCTCGCGGTTCGCCTCCTCGGCGTCCTCCTCCGTCATGCCCCCCTGGGGCTTGATCCTGAAGCAGACGAGCGCGAAGTTCCTCGGCACCACCACCTCGAACCGGTCGTCGGCGCGCACGGCGTCCTCGAACATCTTGGCCATGGCGACGTCGCTCCGGATGTGCTCCTGGAGCTTGGCGGAGCCGTAGGTGCGCATGACCATCCAGAGCTTGAGCCCCCGGAAGCGGCGGCCGACGCCGACCTGCATGTCCTTGAGGTCGGTGACGGTGCCGGAGTCGCTGGCGTGGTTCTTGAGGTACTCCGGGTTCGTCTCCAGCGAGTCGGTCATCCGGTGCGTGTCGCGGACCCACAGGCAGGTGCAGTCCAGGCACGTCATGAGCCATTTGTGAGGGCTCATGCTGATGGAGTCCACGCGCTCGACGCCGTCGAGGTGGTGCCGGAACTCCGGGCAGATGCACGCGCTGCCTGCGTAGGCGGCGTCGATGTGCACCCAGGCATTGAACAGAGCGGCAACGTCGGCGACGGCGCCCACCGGGTCGACGGCGTTGGAGGAGGTGGTGCCGACCGTGGCGCAGATGTAGGTCGGCACGAGGCCGGCGTCGACGTCGGCCTGCATGATCTGGAGCAGCTTCGCCGGGTCGAGGCCGTAGTCGGTGTCTGCCCCGGTGGGGATGGAGCGGATGTTGGCCGGGTCGAAGCCGGCGAGGCGGCAGGCCTTGAAGAAGGTGGAGTGCGTCTGGTCGGCGGCGTAGACGGTGAGCCTGGTGATGTCAGCGACGCCATCGGACCCGATCCGGCGCAGCGCGGCGTCGCGGGCCGAGACGAGCGTGACGAGCATGGCCTCGCTGGTGGTGCCGAGGATGACGCCGCCCCCGGTGCCGCGTCCGCCGGCGGTGCGGTTCATGAAGCTGTTGGGCAGGCGCAGGAGCTGCGCGAGCCAGTCGAGCGCGAGCACCTCCATCTCGGTGGCGGCGGGGTTGGCCTGCCAGGTGAAGCCGACGGTGTTCATCGCCGAGGCGATGAGCTCGCCGGCGATGGCGGCGGCGCTGTTGGTGGAGGGGAAGAAGGCGAAGAAGTTGGGGCTGGCCCAGTGGGTCATCCCGGGAACCACAGCCTCGCGGACCTCCTTCATGGCGATGTCGAAGGGCGCGGAGGAGGTGGGCGGCACGGACTGCAGCATGCGGCGGAGGTACCCCGGCTCGACGCCCGGGAGCACCGGCAGGGACTCGACGGACTTGTAGTAGTCGTAGATGAAGTCGACGGACTTGTGCAGGTAGGAGCGGACGTCGTCGGCGTTGAGAGGCTGGAAGCCGTCGGCGCCGTCGGCGCCGAACGCGGCGAAGGCGGCGGGGTTGGTGTCAAGGCTGCCCATGTCTGTCGAGCTGAGCTTGAGCTTGATCGAGCTGTGTCTGTGTGTGAGCAAGAAGAAGCAGTTAGCTGGTAGCTAGCTTGCTCCAATGGTGAGACTCGATTGGGAAGCTTGAAGGCGCGTGGTGCTGTGGGATGGGGGTGGAGGGTTTATATAGGCTCGGCCAGGGCGGCTGCGGTGGAGTCATGGAGACTTGGAGAGAGGATGGGATGGGAAGCGGCGTGGCGAGATGGGCGTTTAACCGGTAGAGTCAAGGGGGGAGCACGGGCCACGGGGGTAGGTGGCATGAGCACGCGGCGGAGGGAGGCGCCGTCGCCGTCGCCGCCGTCCTATCGATCTCTTCGTGCCGCCGTGGCCAGAGGTCCCGTGGAAGAAATCACGCGACGGCACGGCGCGCGCGAGCCTCGTGGAAATTCATGGCGGGTTGCGGGTGCTGATGGGTTTGACATGCATGCGCGCCCGGCAGGGTGGATCAGGGAGACGAGGTTGGTGGTAGGTAAGACTTAAGAGGAACCTGATGATGTTCCCTTTGAGTAGTCAAGTCAGCGACCAAGCTTTAGTGCGTTTGCTTTGAGGTAAGATTGGATGAAGCGTGACCAAATATAATTTATATATTAATTTCTTTGGGATATACGAGGCCCTGTTTAGTTTCCCAACTAAGTTTGCAAACTTATCACATCAAATGTTAGGACACTAATTAAGAGTATTAAACATGGATTAATGATAAAACCCATTCCATAACCCCAGGTAACTTTGCGAGACGAATCTAATGAGCCTAATTTGGCCATGATTAGACAACGTCATGCTACAGTAAACAATCTCTAATGACAGATTAATTAGGCTTAATAGATTTGTCTCGCGATTTTTCGTCCATCCGTGTATTTAGTTTTATAATTAGATCATGTTTAGTCATCCTAATTTTCGATTTAGAATTGCTACAGTAAATTTCGCAAACTTTCTCACCGAACTAAACAGGCCCTTAGTATATATCTAAACTGTTGATGATTTGTTTGGTTTGTTGGATGATATAAAATAATATTTGGAACGAGAACACTATTTGAAAACTCATCGTCGGTACCGGTTTCAAATCCTCATAGGTACCATATTTTCGTTGTTGTTAATATCTCATGGGTTATATAAACCTGCAAACATTTCAAAATGATGTACTATATAGATCATCTTAGGGGGTGTTCAATTCCACAGAATTTTTCACCAAAGGAAATCTTACATGCATGGAGTAGTAAACGTGTGTTAATAACAAAACCCATTCCATAACCCCTGGGTAAATTTACGAGACGAATCTAATGAGCCTAATTAGGCCATGATTTGCAACAGTGATGCTACAGTAACCATCCGCTAATCATCCACTAATCATGAATTAATTACCGTCATTAGATTCGTCTCGCGATTTTCAGATGAGATCTATAATTAGTTTTATTATTAGTCTATATTTAGTACTCTTAAATGGTAAGATTTTTTTGCAAAATTTTTCACCAAAGTTTTTCACCAGAATTAAACACCCCCTTAGTTTCAAATTCCTACTTTTGACAGATTATCGGCGTATAGCCGTATGCAGGGGCAGACCCCCGTTCACCTCAATGGGGGGCACATGCCCTCACTCAGATTCTCGAAACTAATAAGTTAATTAACAAAATTCTACCATGTAAAAGCTTTATCAATTCAGGTAGCATTGATGGATTCTCTCTCTCAAATTTTGCCCTAGGTCCGATCCGATCGTGGCTCCATCGTCTAGCATATACAGATACAGATTTATTTTCAATGGGCTTGTCCGTAAATAAAAGTCTTACTATTTCATTTTCATTTGTACAGCGACCAGTATGCTCCACCGTACCTGCTTAGAGTCTGGTCTAAGTGCACGTACAACAATTAGACAACATTTGTCTATATGAGTCCAAATAAGCAAAATGAGCTGACATGGTTATCATTAAATGAGGAAAGAGTGAGTTGCTGTCTACTGTCTTGACCATTACTCTGGAACGTGCTCCCAGACAAAACAACAACAACCAGAGTACATATTAAATATCACACAGACAACAAAATAGACAGCACATTGTAAATATGTCTATTTAGCTATGTGTGTATCAAATAGATAGTAGTGTCTAAACTGTTATTCGTGTCCTAAAGAGGTTTTTATCGGTATACATCTGGTGCATGTAATTTGGTTCCCTCTTATTAATACATGCCGGAGTACTAAAACTGGATTTTTTGAGAAAAAAACACTATTTCATTTTCGAGGCCACGGAGTCCTTTCGGGCGTGTTTGGTTGCCTGGTCCAGGGTGAACCAGGCTCACCGGATGCAGCGGCATCCAGTTTGGTAGCCTGGACCAGCCCCAGAGCCAGGCCACGCTCGTGCAAAAGCCGCCCCGCGGCCAGGCTCCAGCGGAACGAGGGAATCGAGCGTTTCCGCCGAGCCTGGCTCGCGCGGTGCTGCGGCGAGCGCGCGGGAGGGCCAAAACTTGGCCGGCGGGAGATGGCGCCAAGCTCTAGGGTTACCTTCCGTTTTCGCTCCATTCACCGCCTATTTATCCCCACCGCCGCCCGCACTCCTCTCTGTGCACTCTCCATTCGCTCCCTCCTGGAACAGGTGCTGTTTCTCTCCTCTCTTCTCTTCTTCTTCGCTGGAGTTCTTCGATTCTTGGCGAACTGATTCTGTGTTTCCATGGTTCTTCTGCAGGTGCCATCGATCTGAGGTGCTGCATAGGCAAGTGAATCCATCCCTTGCCGTTTTTCTCTTGAACCCTAACCCTAGCTTCTTGAAGGTGAGCCGGATCCCTAACCTCTCTTCTCAAATCTTATTGCAGGCACACCAGATCTAAGTTCTTGATTGGTTCTGAGGTATGAATCAAAGTTCAATCCGGATCTGATTTTTTTTAATTGAGGATCCCAAGAATGGCAAGATTGTTGATCCAGCTGATGCAACCAAGAACTCAGATGCTGGTGTTGGCAATAAGAGGAGGAGGTCTATGCTGTCAGATGAGGATATCATTGAACTCACTAGCATGACAGATGCTGTGAACAATGTTGCAGATGCTATTCGTTCTACCAAGGTTGAGGATTCCCACCCTGAACTTTATGGTGCTGTGATGTTCATGCCTGCGTTCACTGAGGAGGCTCTGATTGTTGCATATGGGCACCTGCTGGACAACAAAGCTCAGGGCACTGCTTTTGTGAGGATGAATGATGCTCATCGTGTTCTTTAGCTGAGGACCTTCTTGGGCAAGCATTACTTCTTGGGCTGAGGCCTGGTGGTTTGTTGGACTTCAGTGGTGATCATCTCCTAGTGATATTTTGGTGCAGAGATGTGTAGTGCACTGCCTGATCCTCTCCTGGTGGATGCTTGTGTGCAGTGGTGGCTTCTTTTGTTCATACCTTCCTGCTCTGGTGGTTTGTTGTGCAGTGGGTACACTAATGTGCAGTTGACATGAACCTGCATTCTTTTGGCTAACTATGGCTAACTCTAGCATGTAGTTAGCGACTTAGATATGCCACTATTAACAGCAGCCTTGTTAGTATTCTAGCATGTAGTTGGTGAGCATCAAAAATATTGCTGAATTGCCCTACCTTGATGTTCTATTTGTGCCACTTTGATGAGAACACATGTCTGAGCATTGTGTCTATTTGGCTGTGTGTGGATGTTTGTTTGAGCACAGGTTTCTTCCTATGTGAGATACTTTGGTCTGAGCACATGTCTTGCCAATGATGCTTTTTTTTTGTCTCAGCACATGTATTTGCAATGATGCTACTTTTTTAATGCCAGTGTGTTTTCTGTCTGAGCACAAGGCTGGTGCCATGATGCTACTTTTTTAATGCCAATGTGTTTTCTGTCTGAGCACATGTCTTGCCATTTGCCAATGATGCTACTTTGGTCTGAGCATTGTATCTATTTGGCTATGTGTTATTTATGCAATCAATCTTTAACTTATATACTATCTTTCATTAATTGTAACCAGCTATGACTTGGTATGTTGTTCATGTTGGCCGCAAAACTGGAGTTTTCTCCAACTGGGATGATGCTCATGCTCAAGTCAATGGCTACAAGGGTGCTTGCCATAAAAGTTTCAAGACAAGGGAAGAAGCATATGCTGCCTTCCATGGTCGTCAGCACAAACAGGTTAGTCCAGTAGGAAATGAAGGGCGTCTTGCACTTGAGCTGAAGACAAAGCATTGGGCATTTGATGTTAAAGATGTAATAATTGTAGTTCATTTTGTAATCATTGCCATTTTAGTTTGGAAGTTGATGTAATATTACTACAATGGCATGTAAGCTATGGACATCCTGTGACAGGTGGTATTCTTACCACTATATGCAGGAGGTGACTTGAACCATATGTATGCAGGCAACCAAACACATGACCTGCATCTGTGCGTTTGAAGTTTGAGGTGCATCCAGGCAACCAAACACAATCTCTGCATGGCCTGGCTCCATGTATACAGGCAACCAAACACTAGCAATTTGCATGCATACAACCAGGCCAGCTAGAGCCTGGCTGCTGGTGCGAGCCAGGCTAGACTCCTCCAGGCAACCAAACACGCCCTTCGTGTTATGTAGAGCTGGCCAGCAGAACATCCAGGGAGCATGGCAATGGCCATAAAAAGTCCAGAGTCTTCACCTACCAAGTGGTTCAACATTGTGCATTACTACTCAACAAGTACGCGTCATCTCGATACTTGAGATTGAAGGACAGAAATAAAGACGACAACACTGTTACTAGTCTTACTCCTGCTGACTTCTTTTATAGCCTACAGCAAAAATCCTTACAAAATGCATTAGGAAAATAAAAGTCTTTATAAAGTAACCGCATAAATCTGCATCGAGATTACCCATTTTTGTCATCACAAAAAATAATATAACTAACACCTAAATTTACATTAAATTACCCACATCTTTTACTTTCACACAAATAGCCTAAATATTTCATATGCATGATTCTAATTTTCTCATTTTGGTATTATAATAAGGAAAACTAACTGAATAAAATATGCATATGACATGAAGAGATTGGTGGGCATATAAACTTATTACATGGTTTAACAATCTTAAAAGATGTTTCCTTGATGATTCATGTACAAATAAAAATAATAATTCATGTTAAATATGTTAATAATGAATGGCAAAAACTATGTAAGTTTCCGCTTTATATAAATTTATTATATTTCACTGGAACAATATAACATATTTACATTCATATATATTATATAACATATTAATAATGTAGCTAGCTAGTTAATTTAGACATCAGTGTAGACATGATATCGCTGCCTTTGTGATTTGGGAAAGACTAGTGGATTAAGCAGTCTTTCTTAAACACACATTATGTTAGTCTTATTTGCTAAGGTAATTAATAAAGATGTAGGCTGTGCCTTCTGTCGTGTGTTCTTGAACTAGTCCTGTATTGACCTGGTCCCCACAGTAAATATATGTCCCAAGCATATTCTTGAGTACTTCTTTATGCAAGACTGCGTATCTAGGACAACGTTTTGGAACACTTGCGACATTTGACTACTTTATATTCAAAGTACGTAAGCTCTTTGACTTGATCTGAGATCCCAAATCTACATGAATTTTGTCTTGTAATGGTCAAAGCTTATATTTTAGTAAATAGTATACGTATAGAATCCAAGACCAAGAGAGAGGCACACGTCCCTTATGATCTATCTTCCACTGAGGACACTATTTTTTTCTTCTCTGCTTACGACAGTGAAAACGTCTGATGAATTTGAGTTCAACGGCAAGAAAAATTGAAGCCATGACCAAGAAATTAAGAATGTCGCTTTTGTGGTAGTTGGCATTCTTCTTGGACACTTCTCTCGAAATCGAATCTACACACATGCTCTTTAATTTGCTATGAATTCAAATACACATGTGAAACGGTTATTGATTATTTCCACCCTCCATGCTTTTATTAACACATGCCGTAAATTTTTGGTCGTCGATTTTTAGCAACAAGATGATATATGGCTACATAAGATGATGTCCAGAGCAGTTAAAGAGTGTTACAAACTTCTATGGCTAATATTGTATTATCCGCTCCATCCAAACGAAAGTATTAGCTTTCTACTATTATCAGCTCACTACTGTGCTCCATATATTCTAGGAAATCATCATCGGTCTTAGATCATGTTTGACACTTACATCCCTGGGTTTTTTTAGATCCTATTATGTTTTCATTTTCCCCTTATCCATATGCATGTGTGGTAAAATACTACGTACGGTACTATTTTCTATCTCAAAAGGACAGGGAAAGGTGGAGCATGGACATTGCAAGGTCAATACAAGTAACTAAAAGTACAGTTGAATTGATCTCATATATACATGTGAGCATCTCCTCACGCTACTGTAATTACTGTACTCTGCTGTCCCTACAATTAACCCTGTTCATCTGTATATCTGCAATGAAGTGTCCTAGTTCGCATGCACTAATAACTTTCTTGGTAAATCAATCATAAGGTGATAAGAAATTAATAATAAAAACATAACAAGTTTTTTTTGTCATTCAAACATCTCTTCAGTAACCACTGAACCAAGATATACTACCATTATCCGCTTCAATGCCTCTAGGCTAATAATCCTTATATAGTAAAATCGTGATGGTTAAGCAGTACTCTCTCCGTCCCAAAATAAGGCCCCGTTTGGAACGCAGGAAAAGAAAACATAGGAATAGGGAAAAACACAGGAATAGGAAAGGAATGAGGTTGGAAAACAGAGGAATGGAAAAACACAGGAATTTTATGGAAATGGGTGTTTGGAACACAGGAACTAGAAGAACATAGGAAATGTGTGAATGGACACTAATCTCATGTGTTATGACTAAGGATGTGCTTGTACTATATTTTCTTACTTAATGAGGGACCTATTTTTAAATCATGGTGAACTTAATGATAAATCAATTAGCCGACATGATTTTTGACATATTGTATCTCCTTCCCTCTCTTCCATGTGGGGACGCTGGTCCATAGACATAACACGTCAGTATTTTTTTTCTTAATTTGGAATTCGAAACTTCAGATGTGCTGGAACTAAATGATTTATGCAGCTATTGGGTGCTTGTTTCCACGTGCTGCTCTTTGTTTTTTCCTGTTCATGTGAAGAAAATAAAGACTTGATTTGGTGGATCTCTGCAATGAAGAAGAAGAGCACCAAGTAATGAGGTGGATTTGTTCCTGAGCAAGCTTGGCCCTCATTTTTCATTTCCCTTAGCTCGGACCTCATTTTTCATTTCCTCCAAAACGGTTCTTGCCAGTTCCTTTGTTCCAAACACTGCTACAGGAAATAAAACTATATGAACTTGATTCCTCCATTTTTCCTATGTTTTTCCCGTGTCCCAAACAAGGCCTAAGTGTTCGTTTAGCCTTCAAATTTTGTCCCACTGTTCATTTAGCTTGTAGTAAGGATCATATAATTAAATCAACCCCAAACTCTAAGAAAATAATGTGTGGAGAAACGCATGGAGCCAATCAAATACTTGATTGATGCTACTTTTCTTGTTCCAATGTAGGTGCATTTATTAATAACACAGTTTTCAATCACACCTACCATGAGTGATTAGGGCTAATATGGTCATTTTCTATGACTACTAATTTGTCTGAAAATTTCTAAACGAACACTTATTTTGGGATGGAGGGAGTAACTAAATAGAGTAAATTCAGAAGACCGATATATGCATTTATGAACAGAGATCAATGTTTTTCCACCTTTTTTTGTTTTTTTGTTTCTTTCCTTTTGAAATTTCTAGCTAGAGAGCTACTGTATAAGTCAAAAGAGTACGAAGAACCAAAAAAATGCAAAGTAGCACCAATTCATTTAGTTGTAGGGTGAGTTAAGCTTAATAAAAAATCTTTATAGACCTCTGTGGACGACATTCGATTCTTTTGTGCATCCAAACAACTTTTTGCTTTAAAAAAGATCGAATTGTTATTAAGTTAAAAAGGGTTTCAAAAAAGAGAAAATTCTTCACGCCTCTGAATATTACACAGGAAGTAGTGCATATGTCCTGCGGACAGTTTGTTTGCCGCGTCACAAGCGACCAGTCAGTCCATCAAGATCACCACCACAATGTCTCACCGAGGCAGCTTCTCAATGTCATTTCACACGTCAAACCCATGTACTTGTTGCTGGCAGCCTTGAATTCCTGTTTCATTTTTTCACTTGGTCAATAATTTCGCTCGGTTCTTCCACATATAATGGAAGCCAGATGCTAACTGCAGAATTGACCCATTGTCTGCACTCCAATGGTCACAGAAAAACGTCCAGATACACCATGAAATTGCTACATGCATGACTGCACACACACACACACACACACACCAACTCTGCTAGCTAGTTCGGATTTTGGACGTTGTTCGGGACGCTAAAAATCTTGAAGCTTGCTAGCTATCAGATATATTGTGGATAGTTCTTTACTTTTGTTTGCAGCCTTATTGTAATTAGGATTTCACTTGGGAGTTGGCTCCAGCGATACTGTGAACTTGTGTTATGTTGCTGCTTTATGGCTTTGGTTTAGGAATTATATATTGATCACCATGATAACATACACATAAGTTTATAGTATCCGACTATTTTAATCCGCTTCCGTTTCCAAACTGATCCGATTCCACGTACCATTCCTGATATCTAAAAAATCCATATCTGGGAATTTGATATTGCAGACTCAAGTCTTTCTAAAACACAGTGGGTATTTACATTGTGGCACTACATTGATGCATGTTGAACTGAGCAGTAGTGTGTATATATATACAGCCTCACACGCACGTTTGCATTATATATATTATCCGGTTGTTGTTTGACCACTGAATCGGCGCCTTCCTCATCTGGGAAGTCATCATGGCATACGTTTGCATTGACGCCGGCTTCTTTCGGCAAGTAAAACTGGCTACACGATGTTGGCTGCGTTCCAACGCTGCAACCTCCCTTGCACATATAGGACAGAAAAGCACCATGCATTCCAGAGCATCTGGAAAGCGGAGACCGTAGTATGCCGGCTTTGCCCAGATTATGCGTTGATCCCATGACAGCGACCCTACCACTTCTACCTCCTCAGATATCTGTAATGTGCACGTTGTAGCTGAATTACAAGCAGCTTCTCTCATGGGACATGAGTCACATCACCAATGTTCGGAATTTCAGCCGGTAATCGTCTATTTTCGCCAAAATTCAGTCTTACCGATGGTGACCGGTAAATGGTTATACCGCTATTACCAATTATTTTTCCGCCGTGGTTCATAAAATTCGGTCATAGTTCGACCACATTTTAAAATTTCCGCCTATAATAATTGGCCCCCGCCAATTTTTTTTTTGAACCGGTAACTTGAAAACTGGTCATATCACCCATGCACAGCGAAAACTTCACTACATGTCTCTGCTTGGAGCGAAATTATTTTATACGTATAAACGTGCGTACACACGTGAGTTAAGTGGAAGTACCTCATGCACTTGTGAACTGAAGTACTATTAGTTAGTAATTCCAACGACGTCTTCACTTTTTACCGAGTAGCCATGTGAAGAAAAAAGAAATGTTATTTTCTACCACGGAGGAGTTTAACCCTATAGCTAATTCAAGTCAAAAGGTGTACGTGTGTTGAAGGTTAGAGTAAGAGTAGTCGATCAATGCTGCTTAATTCTTCCTTAGCTTTTTACTACTTTGATTTACAGTACTAATTAACCATGGTAAACGTTAAGTTTCTCCATTAGGCGGCTGGTCAGCGTTAGCTGCACGCGTGGACGACGACAGTAAAGCTACCATGCACATGCACTAGTGAATGGTTCATCAGATGCAACCGCTGACTACTACTCGGTCGTCGTCACCTACTTGATTCCTATTGCTCGTTTCTCCTTTGGTAGGTGAGAGACTTCCAGTAACCGTTTGACGGATGCTTGCCAAACATCTATGGATGATGATGCATGCGTATACGTGAGCCAAAGTTGTCAGATTATTATATATTTTAACCACGGTAATTTTATTTGACGGTTTACCTGTAAAGACCGGAGAAAGTCAAGTGTGCTAGCCCCTGTTCACAAAGGAGTTTTATGCATGCATGCATTACTTGAGCCATAAGCTATATGTTCGGAATCAGATTGCCAAGTCAATTAGCCTACGCGAGCTGCAGCTGGATAGGTTCTTGTTCAAGTGTGTGCAGGAACTGTCATATCAATATCATGTACATAAGTACTATACTGTTGGAGGATTACTTTGCATATTCCGTATGAAGAATTGTTTTTCATGGTCTCGATGGTACTGCAAGTTTTCGGTAGAGGTTTTTACACAAATTAAAGTGCTATAACATATGAACCAATTTATGTCGACAAAAAGTTAATATTTTTCATGGAAAAAGCATTTTTTGAGATGACAGAAAATGAATTTGAATAAATTTCGAAATGCTATTGAATGGCTTCGACGATGAACACCGATGAGTTAGAAAAGGTAGCATATATATGTTGTTGACACCACATTTCCATATTATTGTTCAGTTGTGATGGTTTCAAGACCAAGTCTAGATCGTCGTGAGCCCGTTCATATAATTTTGGCGTAGTCCTATTTCTGAACTTCTGGCAATATGATTGGTTTGGCCGTAATGTTGAAATTGGTAATAAGACTTATTGAGTGGGTGCAATTAGATATTTTGAAATGTCTCTGTTATTCTTCTATATGGATGTGACATCACAATGTTGTAAATCCTTGATTTAGGAATACCGACCCGAAGATCCAGTCCAACGATCATAATTGATTTGAGTATAAAGTAGGAATTTTTTTTAAAGAAATATTGTAGAAAACAACTCAGATCATGCAGGATCAGATAAAGCATTATCTGCATTCTGAATAAGGTAAATGGCATTGCCCTTTCAACAATGCCTAATGAATTACAAACTGGCCCTATCTTAATTTCAACGAAGATGTATGTTTTATTTCACCTTTTATTAAAAACCGCAAATTAAAGAATAATCAAACATCACCATCCAACCAAATGCATTTATTTTAAGACGGGCATAGTTCATGCCACAGGCGATACTTCAAAATCAACATTTCGACGGTCCAGTACGTAGTTATATCATTAAAATGATTTCGTGCAACCCCAGAATGCCCAATACCATTGCATTAATTACTTTACTATTTTGAATATATACTGATTTTTTTCTCAAGAAATTTCATAGGTACAATTTCACTAGTAATCGGGCAAACATATGTGCATTCGAAACATAGACTGTATTCCCATCCAGTAATATAATACATAGAATTACACATTCTCCCTTTCTTAGAAAACCATATTCGGAACCCGTATTATTATAACAAAATAATAAATTAAAGATATTGGCAAAATAACAAAGAATAATCAAACATCTCAATGCAAGTAACTTAGATTTGTGCTCTGTTCTTGCATATGCTGCTCTTGAACGATCTCTTACTGCATGATCACAGCGGCCGTCTTCTTGATGAGCTCCCACGCACTCCGGACATGCCTCTCTTCCTGCAGCGACGACCCCACCGCGAACCGCAGCACGAACTTGCCGCCGACCACCGTGTGTGCGAGGTACGCCTTCCCGGTCTTGTTCAGGCGCTCCATGAGCTCACGGTTGGCCTCATCGGCGTCCTCCTCCGTCATGGCGCCCTGGGGCTTGATCCTGAAACAGACAAGCGCGAAGTTCCTTGGCACGACAACCTCGAACCGGTCATCGGACCGGACATTGTCCTCGAACATCTTGGCCATGGCGACGTCGCTCCGGATGTGCTCCTGGAGCTTGGCGGCGCCATAGGTGCGCATGACCATCCAGAGCTTGAGGCCCCGGAAGCGGCGGCCGACGCCGACCTGCATGTCCTTGAGGTCGGTGACGGTGCCGGACTCGCTGGCGTCGTTCTTGAGGTACTCCGGGTTCGTCTCCAGCGAGTCGGTGAGCCGGTGCGTGTCGCGCACCCAGAGGCATGTGCAGTCCAGGCATGTAAGAAGCCACTTGTGAGGGCTCATGCTGATGGAGTCCACGCGCTCGACGCCGTTGAGGTGGTGCCGGAACTCCGGGCAGATGCAGGCGCTCCCGGCGTAGGCGGCGTCGATGTGCACCCACGCGTTGAACATGGCGGCGACATCGGCGATGGCGCCGACAGGATCGACGGCGTTGGAGGAGGTGGTGCCGACCGTGGCGCAGATGTAGGTGGGCACGAGGCCGGCGTCGACGTCGGCCTGCATGATCTGCAGCAGCTTCGCCGGGTCGAGGCCGTAGTCGGTTTCAGCCCCGGTGGGGATGGAGCGGATGTTGGCCGGGTCGAAGCCGGCGAGGCGGCAGGCCTTGAAGAAGGTGGAGTGGGTCTGGTCGGCGGCGTACACGGCCAGGCGCGGCAGCCCGGCGACGCCCTCCGACCCGATCCGGCGCAGGGCGGCGTCGCGGGCGGAGACGAGCGTGACGAGCATGGCCTCGCTGGTGGTGCCAAGGATGACGCCACCGCCGGTGCCGCGGCCAGCACTAGTGCGGTTCATGAAGGAGGAGGGCAGGCGCAGGAGCTGGGCGAGCCAGTCGAGCGCGAGGACCTCCATCTCGGTGGCGGCCGGGTTGGCCTGCCAGGTGAAGCCGACGGTGTTCATGGCGGAGGCGATGAGGTCGCCGGCGATGGCGGCGGCGCTGTTGGTGGAGGGGAAGAAGGCGAAGAAGTTGGGGCTGGCCCAGTGGGTCATGCCGGGGACGACGGAGGCCTGGAGCTCCTTCATGGCGACGTCGAAGGGGGCGGAGCTGGTGGGCGGCGCGGCCTGCAGCTCGTCCTGCAGGTACCCCGGCTTGACGTCGGGGAGCACGGGCAGGGACTCGACGGACTTGTAGTAGTCGGAGATGAAGTCGACGGCCTTGTGGAGGTAGGATCGGACGTCATCCGGGTTCAGCGGCTGGAAGGCGGCGGCATCGTCGCCGAAGACGGAGAAGGCGGCCGGGTTGGTGTCCAAGCTGCCCATGGTGTCTTAGGCTGTTCCCCTGGTGGACGAAATGTGAAGCAGAGAGCAAGAAAGCTGAGGTGAGCTTAGCTCTCTACTCTTTGGTGAGAGCTAGCGCTCTGCTTGCTCGTGTGTTGCTTGGTGTTGGTGAGGAGGAAGCTAGGGTTTGATCGTTTATATAGGGAGCGGAGCGGAGTGGGCAGCGGCGTGGCGAATCGGGCGTTGCACGGGTCGCAATGGCGGTACGACGTCGGAGGTAGGTGACGACCGGAGCGGAGCGGCGGCGAATTTGTCGTCGAGACGGAAGTCAAGAGGTACGGTCACGCGGGTGAATGGGAGGCCAATTCGGGTCCGGATGCTTGCAGAACATGCTTGGCGCCCGATTATTCGAAGCTGACAGCGATGGCGAGGGGGCGGGTTCGTTCGAATTTGCAGGTGCGGAAAAATAAATGTGGAAGTCTCTCCACCATGCCACTGTGTTACTATACCTCGTATCAAAATATTTATCGATGTTAACCTTTTATCACGAATTTGACCATTCGTCTTATCTAAAATATTTTATTTATATTATTTATTTTATTTTTGAATTCTTTTTTATTATATGTAATTTAAATGTGACTTCTCTTTTTGCACATTTGCATAAATTTTTTGAATCAGACAAAAAGTCAAAAGTTTTAGAAAAAGTCAACAGCGACAAATATTTCGATACGAAGGGGGTATAAGTTACTGTGTTCTCATATCAAGGAATGTGTTTAACATTCTTAACACATGTGCCTCTACATTTTTTTATTTTTTGTAACAAGTTTGCTTATTAGCTAATACACCCTCCGTATCGAAATATTTGTCGCTATTGACTTTTTATCACAACTTTGATCATTCGTATTATTCAAAATATTATGTGTATATCAGTTATTTTGTTTGTGATTTGCTTTATCATTAATTACATGTATTTCAAATGCGACTTATCTTTTTTCATATTTGCTTAAAAAAATTTAATAAAACGAAAGGTCAAATTTTTTAGAAAAAGTCAACGGCGACAAATATTTCGATACGGAGGTAGTATTACATATGTGTTTGCAAGCAATGGCTAGCAGGCATGATCAGCTTAGAATGAAGCATGTGAGTAAACTATCAACAAAATTTTGTAACAGTAGCATGAAGTACAAGAAGTATATATCTTGCACAAACTAGCTACACTCTCGATGACGTACAGAAATCTACATCATTTCTATATAGACTATTAGCTAGACTAAGATTTTTCTACATGTTTCTCTATCTCTCCCAGTAAAAAGTCTCACACCATGTATTTGCGATATTAATTGACATGTGAAATGTAAAAGGTAGGGAGCAAAATCCACAAGTGATGACTTTTTACTGAGGTAGTAGAGAGCTCACGCTCTCGATCTACTATTGCTCTTAGAGCCACTCATGTCACTATGTTGACCAGTGCGATTTATGCACACAACACCTTGGATACAAATTTATACAGCAGCTCGCAGAGGACAACTTCCTGACGTATGATTTTGTGTATGCTCCTAGATCTAACAAAACTGCTCAAGTTTTTGGCAGCTCTAGGGTGTTCGTGTCCACTTGAGAATGTACTATCCTGCACTACGGGAAATTCTATGTTTGCCGAGTGTCTCCATGTTTGCCGAGTGTTTTTTTCGGGCACTCCGAGTGTTTTTCAAAAAGCACTCGGCAAAAAAAACACTCGGTAAAAATAGGGTTTGCCGAGTATCAAAAAAAAAAACACTCAGCAAAGAATACCTTTGCCGAGTGTCAAAAAAAACACTCGGCAAACAATATCTTTGTCGAGTGTTTTTTTGACACTCGGCAAAGGTACTGTTTGCCGAGTGTTTTTTTTGACAATTGACAAAGTCATAATTAAAACCACATTTTGAAGTAGTAAATCAATTCAAATCAAAAAGTTTTGAACTACAAAGTTGTATAACTTCTCAAGATGTAGAACTTTTAGTTTGGTCATTTCTTCATTCGACAAATTCATATGAATATTGTTCACAAAATCTATCTCTCGTAGAGTTTCCTGAAACTATAAGAGAGATCTATAAGATTTGTGAACAATGTTACTCTCACTACATCGGATGAAGAAATGTCATATATCAAAGTTGTAGATCTTCAGAAGTTATACAACTTTGTAGTTTAAAATTTTTTAATTTGAATTTGTTTTGCTAATGAAAAGTACGTTTGTAGTTCTCAAAATTTGAAATTTGAGTTTTTTCAAAGGACCTCGGATGAAAAACAGTCAAAATAAGAGTTGTAGACCACAATAAGTTATGAAACTTTGTAGTTGACAACTTTTTCATTTGAAATCATATAGTCAACGAAAACTAAGTGTGAATGTTCTCAAATTTGAAATTCAAATTTTGTAAACGACCTCGGATGGAGAAACTACCAAAATAAAACTTGTAGATTTCAAAAAGTTATAAAACTTTGTAGTTGACAAGTTTTTAATTTGAAATCATTTAGGGTCTCAAACAAGCAATTTACACTCAGTTTAGTATAATACGGTAGGAATCAAAACAATATCTAATCACAAGTGAAAGTGTGGTGCAGTGGTAGAGAAGGTCATGCGCGAGAGAGAGGTCGCGGGTTCGAATTCCACCGACCGCGTAGCGCGCGAATTTTCCGCGAAAAATGGCGCGACTTGCTACATTGAAATAAATTTTTTTTTGCTATTATTTTCGGTTTTTTTGAGCACTGGAAACCGGCTGTTTGCCGAGTGTCAAATAGCACTCGGCAAAGGGTTTGCCGAGTGCCCGAGAAAAGACACTCGGCAAACAGCTCTTTGCCGAGTCACTGTTTGTCGAGTGCTGTTTGCCGAGTGTAACACTCGGCAAAGTGTTTGCCGAGTGCATTTCGGCTTTTGCCGAGTGCATCTGGGACTCGGCAAACAGCCGGGTTCCCGTAGTGCTGGGATGGTACTCCCTCTTGTATTGCGGACTCTGTGGCCAACGATACTGCTGCGCCTCTAATTAAGTTAATGGAAAACTCTTTTCCATAAAAAAAAAAACTCACTCCGTCACTCTAGGCTAATCAGATAGCAGCTAGGGTATACAATTAATAGAGTTCTAATCTAGCACTGATAAGAGTCTCTAGTCGTCTCATGGTAGTTATTACCCTAATCTTCGTCACTTTGGTGGTTTGAATGATATCTCTCAAACATACACTACGGGAAATCTCAAGTTTGCCGAGTGTTAAGTTGTTTGCCGCGTGTTTTTTTGGACACTCGGCAAACAACTTGTTTGCCGAGTGCATTTTAAAAAACACTCAGAAAAAAAAACACTCGGCAAAAATGGGGTTTGCCGAGTGTTTTTTAAAAAACACTCGGCAAAGATATTTTTTGCCGAGTGTCAAAAAAACACTCGGCAAACAATATCTTTGCCGAGTGTTTTTTTTTGCCAAGTATTTTTTTTGCCAAATAAAATTGAAACAAAATTTTTTTTTGCTATTTTTTGGGTTTTTTCGGTGCGCAGAAAAAATAAACTTTGCCGAGTGCCCGCAACAGTCGCTCAAGCTATGTTGGGTTATCGGCGTCATTGCCGGCCCCTCCCCACTCGTCACTACTGGTACTTGCGCTTCGCGGGTGTTTCCAGAAGGGTCCGAGGTTGTGAGGGATCGTGCACAGCCACCTGCGCGCTGCTGCTCTTCGTCCTCTTTTCTGCGGGTACCCGTTGTTGGTGCCAGCTGAATTCGAGGCGAGGGAGGCTTGGCGCGCGCCGTGGCGGTCGACTCGTCGCCGGGAGCTGAGCTCCTGCACCTTCTCTCCCTACGGCATCCTTGGGGAGGGCGATGCCAAAAGAAGGCCTGCGACGTAAGATCGCATGGCCTCCTGCTTGGTTTAGGAGGACTCCTCCCCTTGGTCGTCTTAAATCGCCACCTAGGAGTGGCGATTCCCGTTTGTACCTTTCCACGGCCGCGCGTCGTATGTAGTTTGCCTCTATTTATGAATAAAGACATCGTTTGTTCGTGTGTTCTGCGACAGCGTCGTCGGTCTTTTATTTGCGATTCCGATCCTCGTGTTTTTTCGGGACTCGTGCTCGGACGGACGGTCGTTTCATCTTGTCTGCGCTTTCCCCTTGCGCTTTCCTTACGGTAGGACAGAGGGTGAGAGATGCCTCGCACTTTGCCACGTAGGCCGAAGCACGGCTCTCGTTGAGTTACGAATGGGTAGGTTCGAGTGAGGCCCCAACGCCCCTTCGAGGGGGAGTCGACGGATCAGCTTGTGACCGACCTCAATAAATCCCCGGTGCCCGACCCCCTTAGTTCCCATAGTCGTTCGACCGACTATGGGGGCTCGATGCCTCTTTGTGGTAAGAAACATGGGGTCGAGGCACGTTCGGGCTCGAGGCACGGGCTCAAACGCGGGTCGGGGCGCCCTTGGTGCTCTCGCACCAGAGTACTGGCTGATAGCGGGCCCACCCGTCTTCGCCCCTCACTCGAGGAACGCCTCAGAGCGGCCGTCGGACCCTTAGCGGGCCGGCCTCAGAGCTCTCAGGCTGTCTGGGCTTTATCGGGGTGCCCTTGGTGCTTTCGCACCAGAATACTGGTTGATAACGGGTTCACCCGTCTCCGCCCCTCACTCTAGGAACGCCTCAGAGCGGCCGTCGGATCCTTAGCGGGTCGGCCTCAGAACTCTCAGCTGTCTGGCCTTTATCGGGACGCCCTTGCCCGGACCTAACTTACCTTTCGGGCATATAAACAATGAATTTGCCATGCATGCTTTAGTCCATTCACGTTATACTTGCATATATTTCTACTGAGCTATATATTAGCATCATGTGCATTGCGTGCGTAATTGATCGAGCAGACAAATTTAAAATAGAATAATAGTCGATACGTGCACGGTGCACCGCGCGTCACAATCACCAAACTCTGGCTAATAACACGTGACGCGAGCGGTGATTGTGACGCAGTGTCCTAAATCAGCATGCATGCAGAACGTCCAACCAAGGAGTATAACTTCACACGTGACGCCCAGCACTTTGACTACTTCTTCAAACTCGTATATTAATACGGTCACAGATAAAAGTCTTGGGATACCCCAAGACTCTTGTATGGTCACAGATAAAAGTCTTGGGATACCCCAAGACTCTTGTACACAATATGCAAAGACCTATATTGATTAGGCCATGTTTAGTTCCTCTCCAAATTTCAAACTTCACTGTTCATCAAAGGGAATCTTACATGCATGAAGTAGTAAACGTGTGTTAATGACAAAACCCATTCCATAACCCCCGGTAACTTCGCGAGACGAATCTAATGAGCCTAATTAGGCCATGATTAGACAACGTCGTGCTACAGTAAATAATCTCTAATGATGAATTAATTAGGCTTAATAGATTCGTCTCGCGATTTCCCGTCCATCCGTGTAATTAGTTTTATAATTAGATCATGTTTAGTCCTCCTAATCTTGATTTAAAATTGCGGATTCAAAAAAATTTGAATAGTTCTGGGAACTAAATATTAATTAGTTGTACTGCTTCTGGCTAGCAGTAAACGCGTATGCTCTGCATTAGTTCAACGCCGGCAGTCATCCGCCGGCCGTCGACGGTCTCTAGCATAAATGAAACGCATGTCGATGCTGAATGTGCATTAGATTTTAGCTTTGCTTTAGAGCATCTGCAAGACAGCTTACCAAAATATCACACCCTATATTATTTCTCAGTTCCTTATTAATAGCGTGTTTTGTGTTTTTTAACCAGTGTGGCAGCAAATTACTAAAACTATTTTAATGGATAGGGTAGTGGAATGAATCTCATCTATTTGAGTAAGAAGGTGGTGTGTGTTTTTGGTAATCAAAAAAATGTTTTGGTAATGGGGATGTGATTGGTAATCTGCTGGAGCACCTCTATCATCAAAAGCTATATTTTTTGTATTAGAAAGAGAGATAAATAATCTGCTGGAGATGCTCTTAGTATTGCGTTTTACAGCATGTGGAGGAAAAAAACTAAGGTTGCTGCTAACTGGTCTTTGCAGTAACTCTATATTTTGTCAAAATTTTATAATAGTGATATTTAAGTCCTCTCGCACCACTTTAATTTGAAGTTTATGATATGTTATTCTTTCACCTTAATTACCCTGTTTCCATATCACCTAAAATATTACATGACGACGCTAGTCCTACATTATCTGCCATCTCCATTTAGTCCAGTCAAGGGAAAGGCCAATCTTCTCCCAAATCAAAACCTAGCTAGGTTTATATGGAGACCTCAAAGTGCTGTCTTGGAGAAAAAACCATGAAAACAATAATTGTTTTGCTAAGGAGTATTTATAGATGATCTCTAGTTGTCAAGACTGGAAAAAAAACCGTCAATCACTTCCTTTCTCTAAACGGCTGATTTGTGGAACGGACTAGCTAGTGTAGACACACACAATGACACAAACTCAAGAAGTCAAATAATGTATGGAGAAAACTGAACTAATATTATTAGTTCATGCTTGCGGGACTGAATTATTGCTCCACGCAGCCAATGTGTTTACTTTGGCTCGCCGCACGCACGCGTGCGTCTGCCAAGAAGTCAACATACGACGTTGCGTTTCAACGCCTGCAATATCCCGCGGGCTGGCCGGGCGACACGGCGGCGGCGTCGGCGTCGATCTCTAGCTCGATCGACTGTTCCAGCAGGGATGGATTCGGATCGGATACGCATGGAATCGAATCCGGATATCACCTTTTACCATATTTTAATTCGAATACTGATCGAATACGAATCTTGTCGGATATGAATACGGATGCGAATGTTGTCTATTCTTGTCGGATACGAATACAAAACGAATGCATCGAATACGGATTCGCATTCGGATATATGGCTTCATCACGTGTTAATTCTTCACGGATACGGATAATATCGGATATTCTATACATTTTATTCGAATACGAATATGGATTCGGATAGAGAAAATTGATGAAAAGCGAATTCAGATATTTCTATTTAACAATCCATATTAAAATCGAATACGAATACGGATATCCATATTGATGTTTTAGTCACTACGGGAAACCCCACATTTGCCGAGTGTCTGAAACACTCGGCAAAGGGCAAAATACACTCGGCGAAGCTTTTGCCGAGTGTTACACTCGGCAAAGAGCACTCGGCACAGCTCCAGTCGGCAAAGGGGCTCTTTGCCGAGTGTATTATCTCGGGCACTCGGCAAAGGCTTCGCCGAGTGCCTGGGCCCACACTCGGCAAAAAATGCACGTAACGGCCCGGCGGACGGCGCGCAGCCGTTTGCTGACGTCACGCCGACGTGGCGTGGACGGCGCCGGACGGCTGACGGCGGGCCTTCGCCGAGTGCCACCTGGCAACACTCGGCAAAGAGCCAGGGTTTGCCGAGTGTTGCCACGTGGCACTCGGCAAAGCCCCAACCTTTGCCGAGTGTCCAGGTTGACACACTCGGCAAAGGTTGACCGTAGGGTGGCATTTTGATGCACCTTTGCCGAGTGCCCGAAATAAAACACTCGGCAAAGGCTCGGCACTCGGCAAAGGTGCATCAGAATGTAACAGAAATGGCACCTTTGCCGAGTGTATGGTCAGAAACACTCGGCAAAGGCCCTCTTTGCCGAGTGTACACTCGGCAAAGGTGCCAAACTGCCCCTGTTTCATTTGTTTGCTCAGGTATAACGTGCCCCCACTGAAAATACATCACAGGCAGTTCATATAGATATATATACACATTTCAGGCAGTTCATATAGATAAAATCCACAACCATAAATCCACAATAACCATAGCAAATAGTATCTCATCCACAACCATAAATCCACAATAAGTTCACAACTAACAAGTCGTTCACAAACACACTAAGTTCATAATCACAAAGTTCATAAGCACAGCATCACTGAGTAGGCCCAGGCGGTGGGCCGAACAGACTGCGGCTGAGGCGTGTCGGCATGTCTTCTTCCGCCGCAGGAGCCTCGTTCGACGCCGCCGCCGATCCAGCAAAGTTCTGCACAAGTTTTAGGACAGAAACAAAGTAGAGCTAAGTTTTCTAAGCTACGGTTGTGAATCTAAGTTTTCTAAGGCTGTCATTGATCGAAATGAAATTATAAAGTTTCAGCGGTGACTCACAGGAGAATATGACGGAGGTGGCATCACTGGCGGGGCGAAAGTCATCGGAGGCGGAGGCGGAGATCGGCCCATGTCCCTCGCCATGCCGTTGAACCAGTTGTACCACTCGGTCATCTGCTGCATGCGGAGCCGCTCGGCCTCGTCCCGCTGCCTTTGCTCCTCGTCCCGCCGCCTTTGCTCCTGCTCCCGCCACTGCCGCTCTTCATCCAGCCGGGCCTCTAGCATGGTCGTTCTCCTCCTCTCCTCCTCTAGCTGGGCCTGCAATATTCCATCAAAGCGTTAGAATTCAACGGTAAGAAAAAATGAACTAAAGTGTAATAAAGCAGAAATAACCTGGATTAGTTGCATGTTGAAGTGGCTAGCGGTCTGCGGCTGGCGTATGTCGGGGTTAGCGCTACCGGCTTTGATCTGGGAGAGAGTGGGGGTACTGGCCGTGTCGATCGTGCTGTCGCCGACGGCGTACCTCCCATGCCTCTTGCCTCCTGCCATCCTCATGATGACTTCACCATCAAGCGGCGCGGCGGCCGGATCCCACTCAGGCCCATGCTTTTGGCGTCCCATCTCCGAGTAGGTGGTGAGGCGGGCGTGGACCATGGGATTGCTGTACGCCTCCGGCCCGGCTTCGGGGTTGTAGCGGACTTCGGACGTGGCCCTGCCCATGTGGGACACGGCAATAGCCTGGAAGTCAGTCAGCTCCTCGCCTCCATGTGCCGCCGACTACAAAACACAAAAAAAACAATATGATTACAAATATTGCAGAATTGAGCGTTTCAATTATAAAATGAGATGTCATACCCATCTTTGTTTGTACTCGGGGAGGGTAAGGCTGCCCTGGTGGTGTGCTGGACCTGGCATCAGCAAACGGCGCTCCCGGGCAGCCAGGTGTGTCTCCATCCACTCAGGGGAGCACCAGTAGGTCACCCACTTCTCCCAAGCCTGGGGATGCGAGGCACACCACCAGGGAATCACCTACGCAGGATGATGTAGAAGAATATTAGATTATACGTGCTTAATCATATAAGGAATCGTAATTAAAGTTTTATATTTACCGAGATGTATTGATCGTGGGTCAGGTAAATGGTTCTGGCCTCAATTTTGGAGTACTTTGTGCCTCTGTCCTTCCAGTAGTCAATGACGGCCTGGATCCGCGCCTCGTAGTACATGTCCTTGACCAATTTGTGAGCCGCCCTCTTTGCCTGCTCACCCGCCTCCACCTCGTGGCCCGGGGCGCATCTGTAAAAATCCTACATATATATGCGATATAGTGGTGACAAATGTAGAAAGCATGCATATATATATGTGTGTGTTGAAATATGTATTGCGGGAAACACTTACCCACAGCTCGGCAAGCACCCTCTCGGCCTTGTTGGGGAAGCTCCTGCCCTCCCGGTCCTCTTGGTCGTCCGTGGCGTCGTAGTAGTGGGCGAACGACTCCGCCGGCTCCTGGACTCCTTGGTGCGTAACTATGCCAGGGAAGTTTGCCCTGCACAGAAGACCCAGGATGCCGTTGACCTTCCGGCTGTGAGAAGCACCCCGCTCTACCACGTCCCAACCCCTGCAAAGTGATCAAGATAGATTGTTAGTTTCTATAGTGATATTCAACATATTAAGTGCATTTATTTTAAGACGGGCATAGTTCATGCCACAAGCGATACTTCAAAATCAATATTTCGACGGTCCAGTACGTAGTTATATCATTAAAATGATTTCGTGCAAGCACAGAATGCCCAATACCATTGCATTAATTACTTTACTATTTTGAATATATACTGATTTTTTTCTCAAGAAATTTCATAGGTACAATTTCACTAGTAATCGGGCAAACATATGTGCATTCGAAACACAGACTGTATTCCCATCCAGTAATATAATACATAGAATTACACATTCTCCCTTTCTTAGAAAACCATATTCGAAACCCGTATTATTATAACAAAATAATAAATTAAAGATATTGGCAAAATAACAAAGAATAATCAAACATCTCAATGCAAGTAACTTAGATTTGTGCTCTGTTCTTGCATATGCTGCTCTTGAACGATCTCTTACTGCATGATCACAGCGGTCGTCTTCTTGATGAGCTCCCACGCACTCCGGATATGCCTCTCTTCCTGCAGCGACGACCCCACCGCGAACCGCAGCACGAACTTGCCGCCGACCACCGTGTGTGCGAGGTACGCCTTCCCGGTCTTGTTCAGGCGCTCCATGAGCTCACGGTTGGCCTCATCGGCGTCCTCCTCCGTCATGGCGCCCTGGGGCTTGATCCTGAAACAGACAAGCGCGAAGTTCCTTGGCACGACAACCTCGAACCGGTCATCGGACCGGACATTGTCCTCGAACATCTTGGCCATGGCGACGTCGCTCCGGATGTGCTCCTGGAGCTTGGCGGCGCCATAGGTGCGCATGACCATCCAGAGCTTGAGGCCCCGGAAGCGGCGGCCGACGCCGACCTGCATGTCCTTGAGGTCGGTGACGGTGCCGGACTCGCTGGCGTCGTTCTTGAGGTACTCCGGGTTCGTCTCCAGCGAGTCGGTGAGCCGGTGCGTGTCGCGCACCCAGAGGCATGTGCAGTCCAGGCATGTAAGAAGCCACTTGTGAGGGCTCATGCTGATGGAGTCCACGCGCTCGACGCCGTTGAGGTGGTGCCGGAACTCCGGGCAGATGCAGGCGCTCCCGGCGTAGGCGGCGTCGATGTGCACCCACGCGTTGAACATGGCGGCGACATCGGCGATGGCGCCGACAGGATCGACGGCGTTGGAGGAGGTGGTGCCGACCGTGGCGCAGATGTAGGTGGGCACGAGGCCGGCGTCGACGTCGGCCTGCATGATCTGCAGCAGCTTCGCCGGGTCGAGGCCGTAGTCGGTTTCAGCCCCGGTGGGGATGGAGCGGATGTTGGCCGGGTCGAAGCCGGCGAGGCGGCAGGCCTTGAAGAAGGTGGAGTGGGTCTGGTCGGCGGCGTACACGGCCAGGCGCGGCAGCCCGGCGACGCCCTCCGACCCGATCCGGCGCAGGGCGGCGTCGCGGGCGGAGACGAGCGTGACGAGCATGGCCTCGCTGGTGGTGCCAAGGATGACGCCACCGCCGGTGCCGCGGCCAGCACTAGTGCGGTTCATGAAGGAGGAGGGCAGGCGCAGGAGCTGGGCGAGCCAGTCGAGCGCGAGGACCTCCATCTCGGTGGCGGCCGGGTTGGCCTGCCAGGTGAAGCCCACGGTGTTCATGGCGGATGCGATGAGGTCCCCGGCGATGGCGGCGGCGCTGTTGGTGGAGGGGAAGAAGGCGAAGAAGTTGGGGCTGGCCCAGTGGGTCATGCCGGGGACGACGGAGGCCTGGAGCTCCTTCATGGCGACGTCGAAGGGGGCGGAGCTGGTGGGCGGCGCGGCCTGCAGCTCGTCCTGCAGGTACCCCGGCTTGACGTCGGGGAGCACGGGCAGGGACTCGACGGACTTGTAGTAGTCGGAGATGAAGTCGACGGCCTTGTGGAGGTAGGATCGGACGTCATCCGGGTTCAGCGGCTGGAAGGCGGCGGCATCGTCGCCGAAGACGGAGAAGGCGGCCGGGTTGGTGTCCAAGCTGCCCATGGTGTCTTAGGCTGTTCCGGTGTTAGCTTGAGACCGATGGAGCTGTGGACGGACGAAATTAATGAAGCAGAGAGCAAGAAGCTGAGGCGAGCTTAGCTCTCTACTCTTTGGTGAGAGCTAGCTGCTGGTAGCTCGTGTTGCTTGGTGTTGGTGAGGAGGAAGCTAGGGTTTGATCGTTTATATAGCTAGGGAGCGGAGCATGGGGAGCGGCGTGGCGAATCGGGCGTTGCACGGGTCGCAGTGCACGGGGCGTTGCACGTCGGAGGTAGGTGACGACCGGAGCGGAGCGGCGGCGAATTTGTCGTCGAGACGGAAGTCAAGAGGTACGGTCACGCGGGTGAATGGGAGGCCAATTCGGGTCCGGATGCTTGCAGAACATGCATGGCGCCCGATTATAATTCGTTCGCAGGTGCGGAAAAATAAACGTGGAAGTCTCTCCACCATACGCTACTGTGTAAGTCACTGCGTTCGCATATCAAGGAAAAATGTGTTTAACATTCTTAACACGTGCCTCTACATTTTTATTTTTGTAACAATTTTGCTTATTAGCTAGTATTACATATCTGTTTGCAAGCAATGGCCAGCAGGCATGATCAGCTTAGCATGTGAGTAAACTATCAATAAATTTTTGAAACTGTAGCATGAAGTACAAGAAGTATATACCTTGCACAAACTAGCTAAAGCCTCGATCACATACAAAAATCTACATTATTTAATTTTTCTACATGTTTCTCTATCTCTCCCAGTGAAAAGTCTTACACCATGTATTTGCAATATTGACATGTGAAATGTAAAAGGTAGTGAGCAAAATCCACAAGTGATGACTTTTTACTGAGGTATTAGAGAGCTCACGCTCTCGATCTACTATTGCTCGTTAGAGCCGCTCCCAAGGGTCAAGAATGTGATCAGGTAACTTGGTAGCAGCACTTTTCCCCACGTGTCACCAAGCCAGTGCGATTTATGCAAACAACACCTTGGATACAAGAGGTTTGTTTAACTCACATCACTCTAGGCTAATCACTTAGCAGGGTACAATTAACAGAGTTCTAATCTAGCACTCATAAGTCTTTAGTCGTCTTATGCTAGTTATTAATTACCCTAATCTTCATCACTTTGGTGGCGTGAATGAAATCTCTCAAGCATATATATAGCAACAGTCGCTCAAGCTATGTTGGGCTGCCTTGCTCATGGTGCAGGGCACGACGCTATAATGATGGGGCATTTTGTGCTTGGGCTGCAAGATCTGTATTGCAAGATTAGGAAATGAGTAATAGTGCTAGCAGAACAGTGCTAGGACCGTGCTAGCTAGAGCCGGGCTGCATATAGATGGCCATATGGGCGGCCCGGCCCGGCCCGGCCCGGGCCCGACCGGCACGGGCACGCCAAGGCACGGGCACGCCAGGGCACGGTGGACTGCCGTGCCGGGCCGGGCTGGCCCATGGGCTCACATGGCCGCCCAGGCACGGCCCGAGCACTCCTTAGGCGTGCCGTGCCGGCCCGTTGGCCCATAGAGCCCATGGGCCCGTGCCCAGCCCAGGCCCTAAAAGTGAAAAACCCCTCATTCAATACATTGAAGTCACAGCAATACTCATATATTTCACATATATCCATCAAGTGATCAAGAATTGACACAAATATGAAACTGAACAAACATTTATTACAAATTTGAGCTGTTTTTTATGCTGCCTCATTAAAAACCTTTCTAGGTAAAAACTCACACCTCGTGAGAAAACCCTAGAAAGGAAAAAAGAGTACAGCCAGCTCCAAATCCTACAAGTTCAAGTTCAACTATTACATCAAGGCCTGCTCAAGTTCAAGGCCACAAATCACATTATGTTCAACTTTCAACATCATCAAGATACAAATTTTCAAAGGACTGCTCAAGTTCAGGGTCTTCAATGTTGTGTTGCATCCTTGCATCAGCTTGCTCCCAATCCTTCAGCAAGGCCAACATCTCCACCATTTCTGGGGCCAGTCGACGTCGTCGCTCCTCGATGATCCTGCCAGTTAGACTAAAAGCAGACTCTGAAGAAATGGTAGACACAGGCACAGTCAATACATCCTTAGCTAAGATGGAAAGAATAGGATAGGTAAGTTTGTGTTTATGCCACCAGTTCAAAATGTTGAAGTCATCATCATCATATTGGTTTACCGTGTCGCTGTCCAAGTACATAGAAAGTTCAGAAGCAACTCGAGATGCACCAGATGTTGCTGCCTGCAGCAAAGCACTTGCAGAGGTTCTCCTGGACAGGTAGGAAGAAGAACAAGGACTAGCACCAGCACTTTGGCCAGCACCAAGCCTAGCACTAGCACCAAGGCCAGCACCAAGGCCAGCACCAGCACCAAGGCCACCACCAAGTCCAGCACCAGGATTACCAGAAAAAATCTTACCCCAAGATGTTTTTTTCTTACCAGATCCAGGGCCAGGCTGAGGGGGCCTCTGTAATCTCACCCCACCAAACTTGCTTTCATACTTAGCAAAGGTATCAGCTAATTCAGCCCTAACCTTAGTCAAGTATGTAGAATAATCACAACCATTGAGCTCAGATAACAGATGTAGAATATTGGTAAAACCAACTATCTTAGCTCTAGGATCCAAGATAAAAGCAAATGCATAAAGCAAAGGGATATCAGCCCAGTATGCAAGGTATTTATCTTTCATGGGGACAACAATATGCCTAAAATCTCTATCATTCTCATAAGCATTTAGATGTCCAGCAATGTCAAGCACATGATGCAGTACAAGTGGAGATGTAGGATAGTAAACACCAGATAGAACAACAGTAGAGTCATAGAACTGATTCAGGAATTCTAAAATTTTTTCAGCAGCATACCAATGTGCATCTGTCAAGAGTGGCTGACCATTAACCAAACCATAATGAGTGCTGATAAAAACAGAAAAGGTGTTCTTATGTGGCATGAGATGTGCATCTGTCAAGAGTGGCTGACCATTAACCAAACCATAATGAGTGCTGATAAAAACAGAAAAGGTGTTCTTATGTGGCATGAGATGCTTAAGCATGAGAAAAGTGGCATTCCATCTCACATCCATGTCTAAGCCAAACTTACGAGGGGGTACCCCCATAGCAATGCAATAGCTTTTGTATGCAACAATACGTTGGTTTGATGAATTAAGAAAGGAAATAGCAGTTCTAAAAGCACTCAACATACTTTTGAAAGCATCAAGTCCAGCCTTAACAATCAAGTTAATTATGTGACATGCACAACGCTGATGCAAAAATAAAGAACCAATATAACCAGATAGCAAAGGTGACAGAGTATCCATGGCCTTAGTGTTTGCAGATGCATTATCCAATGTAATAGCAAAGACATTGTCAGTTAAACCATAATCAGTAATAACAGAAGCAACACGCTCAGCAATATTTTCAGCATTGTGTGAAACATCAATCAACCTCATGCCTAGTATCCTCTTCTCTAATTGCCAATCATCATTAACATAATGAGCAACCACACTTAAAAAATCTTCCTTAGCATTACCAGACCATATATCAGATGTAAGAGCAACAGAGCTAACAGATTTCAAAGATTCAACAAGTTTATCACGACGTTCTTTGAAATACTTAGCAAAATCTCTAGTGGTTGTTTTCCTAGAGACACTAGAAAACCGAGGATTATGAGCAATTTTAATAAAGTCTTCAAAAGCATCAGCCTCACCAAGACATATAGGAAGATCCATTCTAGCAATCAACCTACAGAGCTGCTGTCGAGCTACTTCAGGACTATACTCCCATCTTTGCACAGAGCCATCAGCATTGTATTTAAGCTGGGATTGAGCCATGCGACTCTTGGATTTCAAGACAGGACAGATATCAATGTGCCGGATCAAGTGCCCAGTGCCACCACTAGACCTACCAGACATGTTTTTTTTGCAGTGTTTGCACCGAGCACCAGTACGTACCTGCTCGCCGTCGATGACAGTGAAGATCTCTTCGAAGACTTCCCATGCCTTGGACGTATTGTTCTTCCCCCTCTTCTTAGGCCTGCCCTTGCCAGTGCCGACGCTCGCAGAAGGGGAGCCAGTGCCGACGCTCGCAGGGGAGCCAGTGCCAGTGCCAGCTCCATCTCCATCTCCTTCGGCTACATCGATCGGTGCGGCACTACTGCCGAACAGCTCTTCCCGTCCCGCCTCCAGATCGTCCTCATCATCACCGCGCTCCCCCAACAAACGAAGCTCGTAGTTGTTGGAGGTCGGATCCAGATCCATCGCCGGTGCGCGTTGCGCGATGCGCCTGCACAACAAATCAAGCAAGATCAACAACCGGAGTTGGAGAAGAAGAGAAGCAGAAGAAGATAGAGAAGGGGTTAGGGTTTCGACTCACCTTCGCGAAACCGGCGGCGGAGGACGAGAGGAGGCGAGTGGCAAGCTGTTTGTCTAGTAGGAGCTGCAGCCGGAGCCGGAGGTGGAGGATGGGAGGAGCATCGCCGGCACCCGGCGTGCCTCAGATTCAAGATCGAGGAGAATGGAAGAGGAGAAGGAGAGGAGGCGAGGGAGAGGGAGCGAGAGAGGCGAGCGACCGAGGTCCGAGGGGAGCGGACGAGCGGCGAGGGGCGAGGGCGGGCCGGCGGGGGCCGGGGGTCGGAGGAGACCGGAGGTCGGAGGTGAGGGAGGGAGGGAGAGCCGGAGAGGCGAGCGGCTGAGCGAGAGAGGCGACGGGGGTCGGGGTCGGGGGCCGGAGGGTGCATATGGCCGGGGGAGGCCGGGAGGGGAGGCAGGCCTGGGCCTTAAACAGGCCGGCTGGCAGGCCTTTGGGCCGACCGTTGGGCCCGGCCTTTATCGGGCCGGGCCGGGCTGGCACGGCGTGCCCAACCTCCCGCCCAAGCACGGCCCGTTATATGGGCCGGGCCGGCACGGGCCCACCAAAATCCGTGCCGGGCCGGGCTAGTGCCGGGCCAAATTGCCGTGCTTTGGGCCGGCCCAATGGGCTCGTGCCATATGGCCATCTATAGGGCTGCACATTTGGCCATCTATGATGGATGCTTTTTATAAAGCCAAGCCTAAAAACTAGCAGCCGAGGAAAGATTCTCCGCAAGCCATCTAAACATTTGGCTTTGGGGGTGGGGATATCATCTGGCCCTGTCAAGGCCTTGTTTAGTTCGCTCGATTCGATCGAATTCGCGCTCTGTTTTACGCATTGAACAACGTGCCCTCTCTCTGCTTTTTCGATTCCCAATGCATTTTCCACAATGCATTCGATCGAATTCACGCGAACTAAACAAGGCCTAAGTCTCAATCCAACAGTCAATTTTTTTACCGCTGTGGGAGCACTGAACTCAACCAGCAGGCATGCATTATGGCATACAACATCTCTCTACATACCGTGTCATGTGAATTGCGTGCGTAATTGAGCAGACAAATTTTAAATAGAATAATAATCGATACGTGCACGGTGCACCGCGCGTCACAATCACCAAACTCTGGCTAAAACGTGACGAGAGCGGTGATTGCGACGCAGTGTCCTAAATCAGCATGCATGCAGAATCCAGCCAAGGAGTATAATTAACTTTCACACGTGACGCCCAGCACTTTGACTACTTCAAACTCGTATAGTAATAGATTGACCATAAAGCCACCAGATGCAAGCTGCTGAATTGACCCATCGTCTGCAGCTCGTATGGTCACAGATAAAAGTCTTGAGATACCCCAAGACTCTTGTACACAATGCAAAGACCTATAATATAAGGGCCTGTTTAGTTGGCCCTCAAATTTGACAAAAAAAAAGTTATCGTTTACTGTAGCAAAACTAAATCGAAGATTAGGAGGACTAAACATGATCTAATTATAAAACTAAATACACAGATGGACGGGAAATTGCGAGATGAATCTATTAAGCCTAATTAATCCGTCATTAGAGATTGTTTACTGTAGCACGACGTTGTCTAATCATGGCCAAATTAGGCTCATTAGATTCGTCTCGAAAAGTTACCGGGGGATTATGGAATGGGTTTTGTCATTAACACACGTTTAATACTCCATGCATGTAAGATTCCCTTTGATGAATAGTAAAAAATGGCAAATTTGCAACTTGCCATTTGAACTAAACAACGCCTAAGTTGTGCACTTGTGCTGCTTAGCTTCCGGCTAGCTCTAAACGCGTACGCTGTGTTAGTTCAACGCCGGCAGTCCTACGCTTCGAACACCGGAGCTACAACCAATGCACGCAAGCACCTTGCATACAAGAGGTTTCTTCAACTCACCTCTCACTGTACGCTAATTAGGGTCTAATGAAACTCAACTCATCCTTAACCTATATCTAGCAAGGTACATTAAATGTCTAATCTAGGCATCTAGCAATAACAAGACTTTGATCTTGAGCTAGTTGACATAACTTTGAATCTTCGATAAAATGCATTGTCAATGCGGTGGTGTGAAATATTTCAAATATATATAGCAACAATCACTCAATCTTCATCAACACATTTTGTTTGTTTGCACAACTTTACACATGAGACTAAGTCGTTATATACTAGCAAATATTATTATAGTCTCAATGGCAATAATGACATTTTCCCCATTGCAAAAATCAATGTTTATTCTGATAATTTGTTTCACCTCCCCCACCCCCACACCATGATATATGCATATTCCTACTTCAATATTGCGTCTAAATAGCATTGCTCCTATAGTCCCACTACTATTACAAAACAATGTACTTGTCCTGATACAGTCGATTCGCCCAGTATGCGGCCACATTCACATTTCTAATGAGGTATGAGCCAAAACCTCAGAATCAAATGGAGTTATGTGCATTGCGTGCACAATTGACGAAAAAAACTAAAATAGAATAATCGATATGTGCACGGTGCCAGCAACGAATCTAAAGGGGTCCCGGGGGTGCTCCAGCCCCCCTATGCTCCAATGAAGCCCATGGAGGCCCCTTCAAAAATTTTAGCCATTAATGAAGATGAAGAAGAACGAGAGGATGATGAAGAAGAGAAATAGAGAAGAAAGGAGAAAGAACGGGAAAATGAGCCCTCCTTTCTTCTAGCTCTAGATTCGTCACAACACGGTGCACCGCGTCACGATTAGTGATGAATCTAAGGGGGGCTGGGTGCACCAGCGGTCCAGCTCCCCTACTCCAATAAAGTCCATGCATAAAATCCCTCTAAGAAATTTAAGGAAGAAGGGAAAAATGACCCTCCCCTTTCATCTAGCTCTCTGTTGGGATTTCGGGGAAATCCAACAGATTAAGATCGAGAGAGCAACAAAAGAGAGGCAGGTGGCAAATGACGAGTTCAATATTCATACATGCGTGGAATTAGATTACAAATCCCCCCGGACCAACTGCCGCTCGGGGCTCTCTTCCCCTCCTTTTATAGGTCGCCGGGGAAGCCTAGTTTACCCCCAAATACCCTTACAACCGCTATATTCCCAGCATATCCGAGGGCATTATGATATTTTGTTCCTCCGTACTGGCCTCCGTGATTCCCGGGTCCTGACGCGCCCCCGAGGATGCGCCACGCGTCTTGGTGCATCCGCGCTGGCTGGGCACCCCTGCTACCAACTTGACATCTTGTCCCACGTCGGACGAAGGGGCGGATGTTCACCCCTTCGCCCCTCCAGCTCCTCTGGTCCCTTCGCTCGTATTGCCTGGACAAGTGAAAAAACCAAGAAATAATGCTAGTTGAGAGCGAAGGGTTAACTTATTTATGCTTTCGCGTCTTTTGGGAGTTTAACCAAATTCATGACTCCCCAACAGTAGCCCCTCGCGGACGAGGGCCCAGTCTTGACGGCGTGATGTCAGCGAACTATTTTTGGAGCGTGAATTTGGTTGACAGCTCCGTTCGCTCCTTGCCCCTCCCGTTAAGATTGGGTGTGAGGAGCGGTTTTGACGGCGTTATTTTTTTCGATTTTCGCGCTTTGCATTTTTCGAAGCGGATGGGCGGGGGCTATCCTTTTTTCGGGTCCTCCCTTCTATTTAAGGGTTTAGAGTTGTGGGCTGCTTATCCGGTTTCTCGATTGTTCGTATTTTTCCTCTTCTTTACTGTTCATCGCCGCCTGTCCATTCGCCTGATCGCTCTTGATTTTGTCCGAGCGATAGGCGTTGCTTGGATTGAACTTCTTCTTCCCGGTTCGTCAGGTGAGTAGTCTGCTTGTGGTTTTGTGATTCCTTTTGTTCTTTCTTCTGATTAGGTTCGAATGGGTTCTTAGATTGGATCTGTTTCTGCTTTTTTCTCCAGATTTGCTTTGATTCGTGATTTGAGATGGGTCCCAAGGCTGATTCGATGCGGAAATCCGTTCGATTTGGGAAATCAAAGGTGGTGCCATCGTACCATGCCCGGATGGTTGAGGATGGATTGATTTCTGCAGATTCATCTCGTGCACCTGGCAATGAAATTGTGCCAAGCCCTAGGATTGATGAGGCGGTTGTTTTTGCTAATCAGCTAGATGCGGGTCTGTCCTTCCCGGTGGATCCGATGGTTTCAGAAGTTTTTGACATTTTTCAGATTGGATTCCACCATCTTACCCCGAACGCCATTGTTCGATTGAACAGTTTCATATGGGGTGTTCGCAGTCAGGGCTGTGAAGCGACTGGTAAGGCCTTTGCCTCCCAGCATGAACTCCACTGGCAGCCGAGGACTGGTGATGACAATGGGAAGCCTGCTTCCTTTCAGTTTGGTTGCATAAGCTTCGTTTACCGTGATGGTTGTGATGGTCCTGCTGTTGCATACAAGAACAGGTGGAAAGATGATTGGAGTCAGTGGTGGTTTTATCAGACTGTTACTCCTGTTGCTGGTTTGCCAGAGGGTAAAAGCAATCCACTTGCTCCTCGGGTTAAGAACATGTCTTTTGTTTTGAGGCCCACTGTTCGATTGAACTCTGTTGACAAGGATGCTGTCAAGGCTTGGAGATTGGTGGGCAAGTATCTGTCTGTCCGTGATTTGGCTGATGAATATAGTGCTGTTGGAGTGTGGCCTATCCGAAGGGGTTGGGCTTTTTCTGGTTTTGCTACTGCCCAAGAGGGAGATCTGCGAAGGCCTCTCTTCCGCAGGAGTTTCTTTAAGGAAGGGGAGAGTGTGAAGATCAGCATTGCGGAAGTTGAGGGTCGAGTGGCTGTGTTTCTTGGTCAGTATACTCGTAAGGAGTATGAAGCCCATGTCGATGGTGGTCTTGAGGTCCGCATCAATCGTGTTTATGATGAGTTTCGTATTGAGTATGGCGATCGACCTGTGCCGACTGCTCCCAGGCGTAGCGAAAGCTCAAAGCGGACTCGCGCTGCTTCACGTGTCACCGATCTTGTTACCAGTGCAAGGATTGATGAGGAAGATGATTCTGACAAAGGTGACAATGTTGATCGTTCTGCCAAGCGTCGGCGCGCTGTGGGTGCTTCTAACTCTAGACGCGCTGCTGGGGATTCTGATAAGGCGCCTTCGTCGAGAAGAGATGATGAATCAGGCGAAGGGGTCAATGTGGATGTTTCTGCGAAGGCTAGTGAACTCCTTGAGAAGCGAAGGGTCACTGAGCACAGCGCGATACGCAGTACTACTTCTCAGCGTGCTGCGAAGGACTTTTGTCGTTCCTGAAGGTAGGCCTGAGTACCGAAATGAATGTTCTCCTTGGGCTGGCATTCAGCGTTGGTCCTCTTTAGAGTATGGTTGTGCTAGCAATGTTTTTGTGACACAAAAAATGTTGATGATAACTTTGTTTTGTGTGAAGGTGGTTCTTCTCGCCAGATGGGAGTTTCTTCTGGGGTGTCTGCGAAGGGGATTGATGATTCCTTGCCTGGACCTTCGCCTGCAAGTGTTCCTAATGTTGTTGTCGGTACTGCTGAGAGGAGGTCAATAAAGAAGGTGGATACCGAACTTCAGCTGTATGACATGCTAGGGGAGGACTTAGATGAAAGTGTTCATTCGAGCGGTAACTCTCTTGAATTTTCTGACATTTCTGCTGGAAATTTTCGGGTTATTAAATCTCGCAAAATTTCTGATGTAGCTGGGGAGGGAGATGCTAAGGTAGCTGAAGAGGAGGTTGAGTGTCAGAAGAAGGCTAGGGATGCCGATGCTGAGGCCACTGATTGCTCTCAAGACTTGGTTTTGAGAGGGGCTAGTGTTACATCTCCCCCCAGCTCTGAACTTCCTGCTAGGTCTCCGGCTCATCAACTTGAAGATCTTCATTTTTTCAGCGAACGTCTCAGCGTTCCAGAGGGGGCCCATATTATATCTGCTCGCAATATCAGCAAGGTGAAAATTTTGCCAAATTGTTATGAGGCTGGTATTTGTGATGCCGTGATGAGTAGCTTTGCTGTTCCCGAGCTGGAAGACAAGCTGCGCCTTCGCAGTGAACCTGATCTCCGCTATGCTCTTGAAGCGAATGCAGTTAAGGGTTTGCTATTGTCCCGTGCTCTTCTTCAGTCGAGCTGCGACCATTTGAAAAGACGAACAAGCTCGATGAAGAGATTGCTACTCACATCTCTGAACTTGAAGAGAATGTGGAAGTATTGAAAGAGAAACTATCCATCTCCAGTGAGCGCGAAGGACGTCTTGAGCGTGAGAAATCAGAGCTGGTTGAAGAGAAGCAGAAGGTTTCTGAACAGTTTGCGGCTTTTCGCAAAGAACTTGATGAGATTGAAAATTTGAAAGCGAAGGCCACTGATCTGGGCAATGATCTCGCGGAAGCGAAGAGTCAGCTTGAGGATGCCCTTCGTGCTTTGGAGCAGGAGAAAAAGTTTAAGGAGGAGGCTGTTACTAGCTTAATTGAGGAGCGAAGGCTGAAAGATGAGGTTGTTTTAGCTCTTAGCCAATTTAAGCAATCTTTGAGTGATAGGGCTTCGCGTGCCGCCGAGAAAGTTCGTAAGGTTGTGCAATCCTTTGGGGCTGATCTTAAAGTTTTGGATGGTTTCGACTTTTCGGACATCTCTGCCTACTTTGATTGGCTGGAGAGTTCTTTCGTCGACTTCCAGACTGTGGCTAGCAGCTTTTCCAACTTCTCAGTCGTCGTGGCAGTTCGTAGTTTCACATATACTATGACTCGACTGGGCTGTGATCATGTGCGTAACACAAAATTTGATTATCCCAGCGACATGAGCTATGAAACTGTTGGCAATGGGATTGCATCGATTGCAAGAAACTTTGCTAGACGCTTTTGGGTGCCACGAGGCATGAAACTGGCTTTGGAGGAGGCGGAGCATAACCGAACTAAGGTTGGTAGCAGCTTTCCCCCTTGTTGTACTTTACTTGGGAGGGTTTTTAAGGGTCCTGGTCTTTGATTTGCAGAAGAAAATCTCTGGTGGCTCGGGTACTCCTTCATCATCAACCATGATCACCCCTTCGACTACCCCTTCGACAGCCCTTCGTATCGAACCTCCTTCTGCTGGTGCTGGGCCTATGACTGGCACAACTGCGACCCCTTCGGCTGCCCTTTCGGAAAATGTTATAACAGTTGATCCGGCGGCAGCTGCTCCGGCAGGCGATCAGGTTGAATGAACTTTTTTAAGGTTTGGATGACATGTTGGTTTGAACATTTGTTTTGTAATGTTAATACTCTGTGCCTGCATAGGTCCCTGCTGAGGATCCTGTGCAGGGGATTGCCTTAGAAACTTCTGCTTTGATCTATCGTCGGGGAAGCTTTATGATTTCTGGTTCTCTTTATGACGATTTTAAGCGCCATCACCCTGATCTTGGTGTCGATGACTTCTTGTTTCGTCATCGGCAGTATTATGATAGGCGTAACGCTGAAGTGAAGGAGTTTTGGTGAAACTTTGATCCTAGTGTGCTGCCGCAACGGCGGGTTCGTCGTATTCTTCGC
>CM014275.1:66137986-66159057 GCA_004135705.1 Alloteropsis semialata
CTCTCCTTGGACCGTTGGCTCGTCAGCGGATATGTCGGAGACGAACGTCTCCCGCTTGGCAGGCGTGATCCTCTTATTGGGAGGGAGGACACGTGTCACCCGCGGGAAAGTCGGAGTTAGTTCTGGTTCAGGCGGAGTCGGCGTATCCTGAGGATGAGGGTGTTGCGTTGCCGCAACGTCCGGAGCAGATCCGATCTGGGTGGCCGTGATGGGATCGACCGCCCTGATCGCATCTGGAGAGTATTCGGCGTTCAGCCGTTCGCCGAGTGCTTCTTGGTAGACGGCTCCGCTGTTCCTGAGTCCCAGCGGGATTCGTGTCGGCGAGGCGATGCCCTGGCGAGCAGATTCGGCGAGGTCGATGCATTCGCCGATGGAGGCGATGGCGTGGTCCATGTCCGCCTCGAATTGGTGTTGGCGTGCGGCCCATCGGCGCCTTCGCTCCTCGGGCGTCTGCTGCACCCTGCGCGGCGGAGGCGGAATGGATGAAGCAGTCGGCGGTGCAGGAGGAAGCGTGTTCCCCTCGGATGGCGGGAGAACAATGCTGGCCGTCGCGGTCGCCGAGTTGTTGGCGATGGTTGGCGACGGAGCGGTGATGGTGACGATCCCGTCTGGCGTAGCGTCGAGTCGCGGCGCTGTCTCCTCCGGGGTGGCGTCACGGGTGAAGGAGAGCTCTCCCTCGGGTCCGGCGGTGAAGACCATGGATCCGAAGAAGAACATAGCCCCCTCAGTGATGGAAATCTTCACGGATGCCGGCGTGATGACGGCGGAAGTGGATGCCATCGAGCTTGCAGATTGATCTCGTCGATCAACCCCTACCTGGCGCGCCAACTGTCGGATTTATGGACCCGGCAGTCCACACAGGGTAGCCTACGTGGTTGATTTGTTGAGGGACAGATCGAGGATCACAAGTCGATGGTAACACAAGACGCAAGGATTGAACAAGTTCGGGCCGTCAAGATGACGTAATACCCTACGTCCTGTGTTGGGTGTATGGATTGCTGTGTATGAAGTTCCTTGAAGGATCTCCGTAGTTGGGTTCTGTCCTAGGTTGAATGATTGTGTGTTGTGGTTGTTGATCGTATTGATCTTGTGTCCTGGAGGGGGGGGTCCCAAGGCACCTTATATAGTCCGGTTGCCTTGAGTTACAAGTCGGCCAGAGATCATAACCTACCCGAAATACAAGGATCTGATCCTAATAATGATTACAGATATCTTTCCCTAGAATTCCGGCTAGTTTATCTTAATCTCGGTCTTCTTGCGTGATACACCGTCTGCTTCGTTGCCGTGCACGCCGTCGTAGTCATCCGGTTCGCCCGATTGGTGGGCCTCCCGAGTGGTGGGCCACCCAGTCTGACAAACCGGCCCGGTAGCACTCGGATTGGGCCGCCCCCTGCTGGTTGGGCCAATCCGTCTCCTGGGTACCCCCGGGGGTCTATCCCCGACAAGCTGCTACATAATTTGAAAAACACCATATGTTCAACACATAATTTGAAAAACTACACAGAATAATAAAACTATACACTCCATAATAGTTGACAAAATCCAATTAGGAGAAGAGATCAGACAAATGTTTTCCCATCAAAACATGTTAACATCAATGAATGTCGAAATCATGTCGACGTCCGCCTATTCTAAACACATCAAGTTCTTTAGGTACGTCGGCTTGATTAATGGGATGGAACAAGATGTAATGAAGATGCTCACACCGATAGACAGGACCTAAGAACTGTAAACCAAACAAACACACAAAAAAAAGAGTTATAAACAGATAACAAAAAAATTGTGAAACAAACAAGCAATATAGATAAAACTCACCGAATTCATGGGTTCAGATATACTATGTCCATTGTACAGCTTAAGATATTTCAAGAGGAAAAACATACAGTCTTCCTCTCGACCCTGTTTTGGAAGATCTTCAACAAAATGGGTCTCCCACTCACTGAAATGAGGCAGCTTTTCATTTGACGCAACATAAAAACATTCATCAACAATGTGCAACCTGTCCACAATTTCTTGATGGCGCCAAACTCTATCAGTGTCTTTCACCACATAGTCGTTGGAGTCCATGATATCAATCCTCTTGTGTATTAGATTAACACAGTACATGAAGTAATGCCCACGATCGAGAACAGGAATAAAAATCTAAATAACAGATAGAGTAAGTGATGTATCCAGATCATAGAACAAATTCTGCAAGATGCAATTTACTAACCAATTTCGACTTGCTTATGTCGCCATAAAGCGCAACATCACACTTCAAAAACGAAACTGCAACAGCAAACTTCTCGGTCTCGGCATTATCTTCTGTGTAAGGGTCCTTAATTTTGACAAGCTCCCACTAAAGTACAGGGGAAAAAATTACTAAAATTGAAAATAATGTAGACAATATATGAGTAGCAATGAAGTAACTAACCCAAAAACCAGGCGAAATAAATATCCTATAGCCAAGAGATTCCGGCTTATAAACAATATCATCATGGCGCCGGCAAAGAATACCAAGCTCTAGAACCACTTTCTCTGCTTCTTTTTCATCAGCAAATGAATCTAACAACTCAAAGCCACTTAGAGAGTGGAATACACTAAACTCCACAAGTGTCTTCCTGTTGAATAAACAAAAATAATTAGATATACAATGTAAATAGAACTCTGAATGAAAAAAAAAGCAAGAACAAAATGACTAAGCTTACTCATGGAGACTGCTGTCATTTGCAATTCTATCTCTCAGAGCTAACGTCTTGACAAGTGGAACATTCGGATGATTGTTCTTTATATCAAAAGGCGATATGTATTGACTGGGTGTGCTAACCAATGAGCTCATCAGTTTTCTGAATATACTATCTGTAAAATTAGAAAACTCTCCACAATTTTTAGAAAATTCCTCTTGAGATAAGCGAACTGGAGGAGTCAAGCTGTTCAAAGCAATATCACATTCAGCTTCAAAGGAGATGCCATCCTGTGGGATCTGAGATTTCAGATAGGCAATAATTGTATCAGCCTCCTCTTCAACTGGCTTCAGACCTTTTATGTGACTATCCCTTATTTTTTTTGCTTGAGCCTGTGTAATTTTCTTTACTGCCTTCTTTCCTCCAGCAGGTTCAGCAACAGCCCTTTTACCTTTTAGCCTAAGCCTGTAGCTCTCAGCTCTTTGCATTACAGCTTGAGCCTTCAACCGATCATTTTCATCATCATTAATGGCTGAATATGTAGCTGAAGCATAAGCTGAACCTGAAGCAGAAGCTGAAGCTGAAGCTGAAACTGACTCAATAGGATCAAGTACCTCCTTGTTCAAAGGACCACAAGGCATGGAAAAAGCATCATAGCCTTGTTGCACACCAGTAGTTGCACTGCTCTGGAAAATCATGTCGCATACGGAATCTAAATTCCCAGAAGAAGACCTCAGATGGGGAGGCGCTGAAAAAGATATAAAACATCAGCAACAGATATAAAATAAAGACAGATAAAGACAAATAAAAAATAACATTGCAACACTTACTTGAAATAACTGCCTTCTCATCTTCATAATCACCATCTTTCATTCCTGACGCAGTAGGAGAATCAACTTTCATTTCTGACATAGCAGAAGAATCATTACCATCTGAAGGACTAGGAGTTGCAAGCATTGCTTTAACGAACTCATCCTGATCATCTGTTAGAGCATTCTTACAAACTCCACCAGAACCCATTCCACGAGAAGCCATGTCCTTAAAAAAAAGTATCATCCTGACCAGGTGTTATCACATCCAAAGGACTAGGCGCAACAAAATTTTGTTCATCACCCTGCAGATACTCAATATAACCAATTTCCTCATGATGAACAAACCCCCTCTTGTTCCCTCTCCTCTTCATCAGCCTGCTCTTTCAAAACTTGTGCACCTTCCTCATTACGAACAGACTCCTCTTTTTCAGCCTGTTCAGTCTCCTCTTTATGAGCAGACTGGTCTTTCTCAACATTAGTAGCTTCCTCTACATGAACAGACTGATCTCTCTCAGCATCACTAGTGCCATCATGCACTGAATCCTCTGCAGTTTCCTCTACATGAAGAGGCTGCTCTCTATCAACACCACCAGTGCCAACATGCACTGCATCCTCTGCATTTTCCTCTCCATGAAGAGACTGCTCTGTCTCAACATGCACTGCATCCTCTGTAGGAACAAAGCCCGCAGGAGCGTCCTCTGCAGGAACTTGGTTGTTACTGGACTTCTGCATCTCTTCATAAGCCTGTGTTAACAGGTTTCTCAAACTGCTAATGCATTCCTGCTGAGCGCAGGCCATTAAATTTTGACCCATTGTAAGATACTCCTGCGCTTGTGCAGTATCTTCACCAAACTTGTTCACTACCACCTGAGCTTCTAAGCATTTTCCCTTACTAGCAACATCAAGTAGTAGCTGCGCAATGGATGAATCCATACCAGGATTAGAATAATTTGTTGAAGCCAGCTGAATTCTAGGCACATCCGTATGAAACTGCACATTAGAGGCACAGGCTTGCAGCGGCACCTCAACCTCAACATAGCATGTTTTCACGATAGGCTTCAAATACAAAAACAAAACAATAAAATTATAAGCAAACTACTAAACATCCAAGTCGCATTACAAAATTGGAAAACTAATATATAAAGAACATTAAAGATAAAAAAAGGTCTAGCATCAAATACCGTCAAATGACCAAATCTTCCAGCTATATCTCGTCTGCGATCAGCTGCAATGATCATATCAACAATCTTCTGCTCAAGTTAGGCACATCGAGGCAGCATCGAAGGAGAAGTATCGTAATCATGCTGCAGGAAGTCAACGTACAATAACTACAATATTTTCAAGGAAGAAAAACATTAGACACAGTGCAAATAACTCAAAAAAGAAATAAATTTACAAAACTTCAGCAAAAACTCACACTAAGAAAAATAGTACAGCCAGATATAGGAGGCTTCTCCTTTCTCCTCTTAGCATCATGATAACACCTTGCAGCTAAGCAAAGCGAATCAACAACAGCCTTGCACCAATTAATGCTGGGAATATGATCAAGAAACTGTGTGTACACCGCATCAAGATTTCTGATGTAGGAATCTGAGTTGGAGAAAATAAGGGTGCAAAAGGCAACCATGAAGAAACACCTGATACAATTATTCAGATCAAGTGTCCCAGTTGAAATCTTTTGACCCAAGGTTCTAGCAGACATCTTAGCACCAGCATCATCTAATATTTCATTTGAGGCCTGATGCCGTGCAAGTTGTCCATCTTTGTCATTGAAATAAGGAGGGTTACCACCACGATTCGGAAGACGGAACATCCACCAAACAGCATGCTCAGTGACACGGATCTGTTTTCCACCTTCAATATCAAGAGTCATTGTATCTGGATTGAATCTATCCATCAGCCAGATAACCAACTCCCTGTCAATTTTTTCTGCTTTCAAATCCAGGAGTCCACCGAAACCCATAGACTGAATCCTTGCCCTCGTATCAGCATTAACAGTAGGAAGGAATTTTCTAAATAAACTAGGGGAGCAACGGATAGAATAATTTTCACTCTTCTTATCATCAACAGAAGTGGGCACAATAGCACATGAAGGAGTCTACAATAGCAAATAACGATAATTGAAACAAACCAGATATTAGCTAAAGAATTTGTTTGCACTAACAAATGAACAAAACCAAATTTACCTGAACAACAGCTCGGGTGCAAGATGGACTGCGTTTAGACCGACCCCTCTTGCTAGGTCCAGCAAGATATGTACCATGCCTTTTTGAACCAGCATTACGCCTAGGGTTCCTCCTACAGGAACCATCTTCACCAGTGCGCTCAGCTTGATCGCTATCCATTATGTAACTGGAAATAAAATAAAAAATTAACCTTATAATGAACAATTGCAAACAGCAAACACAATTGCAACACCAACCAATTGAACATTTGTTGCACAACAGCTAAACAGGGCTAAAAAAATTACAATTGCAACCAAAAGCAAACATATTTGCAAACTAACAGCAAACACAATTGCAACACCAGCCAATTCAACATTTGTTGCACAACAGCTAAACAGGGCTAAAAAAATACAATTGCAACCAAAAGCAAACACATTTGCAAACTAACAGTAACNATATCACATTCAGCTTCAAAGGAGATGCCATCCTGTGGGATCTGAGATTTCAGATAGGCAATAATTGTATCAGCCTCCTCTTCAACTGGCTTCAGACCTTTTATGTGACTATCCCTTATTTTTTTTGCTTGAGCCTGTGTAATTTTCTTTACTGCCTTCTTTCCTCCAGCAGGTTCAGCAACAGCCCTTTTACCTTTTAGCCTAAGCCTGTAGCTCTCAGCTCTTTGCATTACAGCTTGAGCCTTCAACCGATCATTTTCATCATCATTAATGGCTGAATATGTAGCTGAAGCATAAGCTGAACCTGAAGCAGAAGCTGAAGCTGAAGCTGAAACTGACTCAATAGGATCAAGTACCTCCTTGTTCAAAGGACCACAAGGCATGGAAAAAGCATCATAGCCTTGTTGCACACCAACAGTTGCACTGCTCTGGAAAATCATGTCGCATACGGAATCTAAATTCCCAGAAGCAGACCTCAGATGGGGAGGCGCTGAAAAAGATATAAAACATCAGCAACAGATATAAAATAAAGACAGATAAAGACAAATAAAAAAATAACATTGCAACACTTACTTGAAATAACTGCCTTCTCATCTTCATCATCACCATCTTTCATTCCTGACGCAGCAGGAGAATCAACTTTCATTTCTGACATAGCAGAAGAATCATTACCATCTGAAGGACTAGGAGTTGCAAGCATTGCTTTAACGAACTCATCCTGATCATCTGTTAGAGCATTCTTACAAACTCCACCAGAACCCATTCCACGAGAAGCCATGTCCTTAAAAAAAGTATCATCCTGACCAGGTGTTATCACATCCAAAGGACTAGGCGCAACAAAATTTTGTTCATCACCCTGCAGATACTCAATATAACCAATTTCCTCATGATGAACAAACCCCTCTTGTTCCCTCTCCTCTTCATCAGCCTGCTCTTTCAAAACTTGTGCACCTTCCTCATTACGAACAGACTCCTCTTTTTCAGCCTGTTCAGTCTCCTCTTCATGAGCAGACTGGTCTTTCTCAACATTAGCAGTTTCCTCTACATGAACAGGCTGATCTCTCTCAGCATCACTAGTGCCATCATGCACTGAATCCTCTGCAGTTTCCTCTACATGAAGAGGCTGCTCTCTATCAACACCACCAGTGCCAACATGCACTGCATCCTCTGCATTTTCCTCTCCATGAAGAGACTGCTCTGTCTCAACATGCACTGCATCCTCTGTAGGAACAAAGCCCGCAGGAGCGTCCTCTGCAGGAACTTGGTTGTTACTGGACTTCTGCATCTCTTCATAAGCCTGTGTTAACAGGTTTCTCAAACTGCTAATGCATTCCTGCTGAGCGCAGGCCATTAAATTTTGACCCATTGTAAGATACTCCTGCGCTTGTGCAGTATCTTCACCAAACTTGTTCACTACCACCTGAGCTTCTAAGCATTTTCCCTTACTAGCAACATCAAGTAGTAGCTGCGCAATGGATGAATCCATACCAGGATTAGAATAATTTGTTGAAGCCTGCTGAATTCTAGGCACATCCGTATGAAACTGCACATTAGAGGCACAGGCTTGCAGCGGCACCTCAACCTCAACATAGCATGTTTTCACGATAGGCTTCAAATACAAAAACAAAACAATAAAATTATAAGCAAACTACTAAACATCCAAGTCGCATTACAAAATTGGAAAACTAATATATAAAGAACATTAAAGACAAAAAAAGGTCTAGCATCAAATACCGTCAAATGACCAAATCTTCCAGCTATATCTCGTCTGCGATCAGCTGCAATGATCATATCAACAATCTTCTGCTCAAGTTAGGCACATCGAGGCAGCATCGAAGGAGAAGTATCGTATCATGCTGCAGGAAGTCCACGTACAATAACTACAATATTTTCAAGGAAGAAAAACATTAGACACAGTGCAAATAACTCAAAAAAGAAATAAATTTACAAAACTTCAGCAAAAACTCACACTAAGAAAAATAGTACAGCCAGATATAGGAGGCTTCTCCTTTCTCCTCTTAGCATCATGATAACACCTTGCAGCTAAGCAAAGCGAATCAACAACAGCCTTGCACCAATTAATGCTGGGAATATGATCAAGAAACTGTGTGTACACCGCATCAAGATTTCTGATGTAGGAATCTGAGTTGGAGAAAATAAGGGTGCAAAAGGCAACCATGAAGAAACACCTGATACAATTATTCAGATCAAGTGTCCCAGTTGAAATCTTTTGACCCAAGGTTCTAGCAGACATCTTAGCACCAGCATCATCTAATATTTCATTTGAGGCCTGATGCCGTGCAAGTTGTCCATCTTTGTCATTGAAATAAGGAGGGTTACCACCACGATTCGGAAGACGGAACATGCACCAAACAGCATGCTCAGTGACACGGATCTGTTTTCCACCTTCAATATCAAGAGTCATTGTATCTGGATTGAATCTATCCATCAGCCAGATAACCAACTCCCTGTCAATTTTTTCTGCTTTCAAATCCAGGAGTCCACCGAAACCCATAGACTGAATCCTTGCCCTCGTATCAGCATTAACAGTAGGAAGGAATTTTCTAAATAAACTAGGGGAGCAACGGATAGAATAATTTTCACTCTTCTTATCATCAACAGAAGTGGGCACAACAGCACATGAAGGAGTCTACAATAGCAAATAACGATAATTGAAACAAACCAGATATTAGCTAAAGAATTTGTTTGCACTAACAAATGAACAAAACCAAATTTACCTGAACAACAGCTCGGGTGCAAGATGGACTGCGTTTAGACCGACCCCTCTTGCTAGGTCCAGCAAGATCTGTACCATGCCTTTTCGAACCAGCATTACGCCTAGCGTTCCTCCTACAGGAACCATCTTCACCAGTGCGCTCAGCTTGATCGCTATCCATTATGTAACTGGAAATAAAATAAAAAAATAACCTTAGAATGAACAAATGCAAACAGCAAACACAATTGCAACACCAACCAATTGAACATTTGTTGCACAACAGCTAAACAGGGCCTAAAAAATACAATTGCAACCAAAAGCAAACATATTTGCAAACTAACAGCAAACACAATTGCAACACCAGCCAATTCAACATTTGTTGCACAACAGCTAAACAGGGCTACAAAAATACAATTGCAACCAAAAGCAAACACATTTGCAAACTAACAGTAAACACAATTGCAACACATACCAATTCAACATTTGTTGCACAACAGCTACCAGGGCTAAAAAAATACAATTGCAACCAAAAGCAAACACATTTGCAAACTAACAGTAAACACAATTGCAACACCAACCAATTGAACATTTGTTGCACAACAGCTAAAAAAATTCAATAGCAACCAAAAGCAAACACATTTGCAAACTAACAGTAAACACAATTGCAACACCAATCAATTGAACATTTGTTGCACAACAGCTACCAGGGCTCAAAAAAGCAGGGACCACCACCAACCAATTCAACAAATGTTCAACAACGGCTACCAGAGCATTGAACTAAATAATCAACTTGGGATCTACTAAATCGAATAAATTTAACCAGAAAAGATTACAACACCGCAATGAAAAACAAGAACAGCAACCATACGAAACCCTAGGTCTCGATTCGGGGGAAAAAATAATGTACGGTTGCCACGGCTCGAGAAGAGGGGAATCGATACATACCTCGAGGTAAAGATAAACAACCGGATTTGTAGCACAACGAGACCTTGGAAAGAGCGCGGCGCCGCTTGAATCACCAAATGCTCCGCCAAAGAAAACCCCAATGCGCTAGTTCACTTTACGAACCAATTGAACTTGCAGAACAAAACAAGGGAACCCCAATGCTCCAATATCAGGGGACAATCCGCTGAAATGGAAGAAGAAAACCGGCGACAATCACTCGATCGCACGAACGCTCGGGTGGAAGAATACACCGACGCTCGGGGGAAGAAGAAAAAAGAACAGCGGAGAAAGAGAGAAGAGCACGGGAGAACAGTAAACGCAAATGGAAACTGCGATTTTGGGGGCCCACGAACCTGCGCGCGGCGGTTCCGAAATAGTTAAAGAAAATGTCGCGGGGAGGGAGGCCGGGGTGGGTTGCGGGAGGTCGGGTCGGGCCGGTCGGTTCGGGAAGATGGCTCGGCCCAGGCACACAGTCGGACCTGGGTGTATTTTCTATAGGAAATGCACCCAGGTGCATTATAGTATATATATGTACATATGTATGTATATGTACGCATGTGTATATATGTGTGTATATATATATATTTCTGACTATTACAGATTAATTATTTCTATATAGACCTATCTATTCCTTATCTTCATTAATTATTAACATACATACATTACAAAGTATAACTGGTTCACATTCTGCGCGCATGAGCGCGCCTTAATCCCTAGTAATACCAAACGGCCTCTAAGATTGTCCATCAGATTCTAAAAATCCGGCACTGTATCCATTCTGTTTGCATCGGATTTTGATCCTTTTATCCTAATTATATTTTTAAGTGAAACCAAACGACAGACAGACAATCTCCACGAACTTGTCGAAGTTCCTCCTGCAGCCGCCGTCGGGTGCGAACGCCGCGGCCACCGCGGCCTGCAGCTCCTGCGCCCTGGCCCTCATCCTCGCGCCTTCCTCCCCGCGCAGCAGCGCCTCCACGGCCGCGGCCACGCCGGCGCGCGTCATCGTGCCGCCCTCGAACGCGGCGCCGAAGCCCCACACGTGCGCCACGGACCGCGCGTTCATCCGCTGGTCCCCGAAGAAGGGGCGGCACGCCATGGGCACGCCGCTGGACACGCCCTCCATCACCGACGCCCACCCGGCGTGCGTCACGAACGCGCCCACGGAGCCGTGGCGCAGCACGGCCACCTGCGGCGCCCAGGGGACCACGAGCCCGGACCCGGCGGTGGCGGCGCGGTCCAGGAACCCATCCGGCAGGAGCGGCAACGAGTCCTCGCGAAGGGACCACAGGAACGGCGCGCCGGAAGACTCCAGCCCGGCCGCCAGCTCGCGGAGCTCGTCGGGCCGCGGGGATGCCACCGTGCCGAAGCTCACGTACGCCACCGAGCGCGCCGGGTGGCGGTCCAGCCAGGCGAGGCAGCCGTGCGGGTCGGCGGTGGCGCCGGTGTCCTTGGGGAGGAGGAGGTGGTAGGGGCCGAGCGGGAAGCAGTTCGGCAGCATCTCGGCGAGCGCCGCAGTGACGTCAGGGGGGTCCAGGCCCGGGAAGGTGTTCAGCGCGACGGCGGCGGCGCGCGGGAGGACCTGCCCCATGCGGTGGACGAGGAGGCTGATGACGTAGTTGAAGTCGCCGGAGACGACGCCGTCGGGGAGGTCGCGGACGCGGTAGCTGCCGAGGCCCGGGTGCGAGACCAGCAGCTCGTCCGCCCTGCTCGCGGCTGCGATGGTGCAAAACGCAAGCGCAAAGCCAGGCATCAAGATGAAATCTTCTCAAAAATTTGAACCTAACGAGCTACACCGACGGGGCAAGAGAAGAGAAGAATGGAGAGGATCCAGCGACGCGCACCCTGGTCGCCGACGTCGGCCCGGAGCGCGTCGGTGCGGAGGTGCGCCAGGAGCGCGCACGACGCGGCCGTCCACACGGGCACCCAGGGCGCCCCGGCCGCGGCGGCCGCCTCCGCCGCGGGCCACACGAAGGCGTCCCCGACCACGCAGCTCACCCTGGCGCCGCCCGCCGCGGCGCGGGCCGCTTCCAGCCCGGCCTTGATCCCGCCAGGCCTCCGCGGCCGCCATGAACAGCTCCATCTGCCGCGGCACCGGCACGGCGGCGGCCTCTTTCGCCGCGGGCGCCCCGTCCGGGAGCTCCACGAAGCGCAAGTTCGCCGGGAGCAGCTCGGCGGCGGCCGCCTGCGGAGCTGCGCGATGGATCCCGCGGTGGAGAGGAAGGAGAGCGTTGGCCCCGCGGGCGCCGCGGCGGCGGCCAGCGCGCGCGCGAAGGCCAGCAGCACCGCCGCGTGGGAGCTGAAGGGGAACGCGACCACGGCCACGTGCGGCGCCGTGGAGGACGCGGCGGGCGCCATCGACGCGCGGCTCGAAGCTTGCTAGGCTGCCGTCGGCGTCGGCGTCGGCGTGGGCGGGCGCTAGCGGTGCGGACGGCAGTGTGCCGGATGTGCGGCTTCAGTTGCGGGGGACTTTTAAACCCGGGGCGGGATCACGCGCGCCGCACCTTTCCGGTCGCCGTGAGTTCAAGACTTGGGTGACGACGAGAGCCGAGCAGTTGGGATGGGCGCGACGCTTGCAGCGCTGCGGTTAGGTGCGGTCGGGTGCGCGTGGAGTTTGGTGGGATGAACGGTGGGAAGCCCGGCACGTCGCGTGCTCGCGGTATTTCGCTGTTGGTGCCCGCGGCATGGGAAGGAAGGCAGTATTTGGATCGGGACGGCTTGCCTTCCCATCATGCACCATGACCGTCTCCAACAGCTTACGCATAAGGCTACCCAAACACAAAATGCAGACTCCACAGCAAAAAAACACCTTCCAACAGGAGAGGCATGGAGTAGCCATTTTGCGTGGATGGAGAGAGGATACCCAAATGGCCACGGCCACGCTGCCACGTGGCGGCGCTGCTGAGGTGCGGCTGCGGCTTCCTGGTGTTGCCGCTCGAGGAGGAAGCGCCACCGGAGGGCTTGAACTTGACGGGCCCGTCGTCATCGTCGTCGTCGTCCAGCTGCGCGAATCGGCGGCGCCGCCCCATTTCACCGCGTTGGCTGATTCGGGGGTTTGTTGGAGGGCGGAAGAAAATGGGGACCGGACCGGAGGGGCTTGGGCTGGAACGGGGACTCCCTGGGGTGGCGGTGGCAGATTTGGAGGAGCAGGAAGGGGAGAGGGAGGCCAATGGACTGGGGCTCTGGTTTTGCGTTTGCTGTTGGAGAAGACAAATTTTAGGTGTCTGACCCTTTGACTGTATGTGAGGCAAATTCTAAAATGGGTGTGGTGTTTAGTTCTTATTGTTGGAGACAGTCTAACAAACACCACGGCCTCCATCATTCAGTTGGGAGGGATTCGGATTAGTCATATAATAGATGTACTCACTATTGATACTTGAATCGTATTGCCAAAGTGCCTACGATGCTCCGAATTCGACGTCGGAGAACAAAAGCCGTCTCGCCTTTCTCATTCAGGAAGTTAATTTGCCCGCTGAGGAGCACTAGGAGGCGGAGTTTAAATTTTGTAATTGAAAACAAAACATAGTTGCACATGTTTTAGCTCAAAATGCTTGCAGCAAGATGCCATGAACAGTGCGGCATGCTCCTGAGTTTATTGCACAACTAGTGGATGCATAACCCCACCATGAGCTCTTTCGCAAGATGTTCTATATTTTTGAATCGAAAGATGGCTCATCCCTCAACTCTACGAAAACCATGCTAATGAAAACTCAGCATCACGATAGCATTGCCGTGTGCATCAGTGCTGCCGCATTTTGCCTTGTTTGTTCAATCCTACTATCATGGGACCTCTGCACGCATGGAGTAAAATCCGTTGCCTAGTGGCCACCCGTTGAAGCCCGGCTCCATGAGCAACTCTATTTTGGGCCGGCAAACGGCCACCACGCCCCTGAAATGGCGTGCTTAATAATAGAGGTCAATCTTTGGAGCAGGAGCTGAAGACGACGACGACGCCCCCTCCCCGCCCCTCGGCGTCCCCCCGTCCGTCCTCCCCTTTGATCGACCAGGCCATGGCGCAACACTGAGATCCCCGTCGTCGTGTTGTGGCTCGTGAGCCGACCGATTAACCCGGCGGGCGGCCGTCGCGGCGGAGGCCAGTGCGTCGCCGGCGATATTTATATATATAGTATATATAATATATATAGTATAGAAGATGGGGCGGTCGTACCATGACGGGAAGGACGCGGCGGCGGCGGACCTGGGCTACCCGCTGGTGGCCGTGTGCATCGACAAGGACAAGAACAGCCAGAACGCGCTCAAGTGGGCCATCGAGTCGCTGGTCCACAAGGGCCAGACCATCGTCCTCGTCCACGTCAACACCAAGGGCACCTCCGGCGGCGTCGAGGACGCCGCCGGCTTCAAGCAGCCCACGGACCCGCACATGAAGGATCTCTTCCTCCCGTTCCGATGCTTCTGCACCCGCAAGGACGTGCGTGCTCAATTTGCTTCTGCTTGTCGTCGCGCATGCAAATTAAATTACACGAGCTGATCGATCGATTGTTCGTGGTTGTCGTGCGAATGCGAATCAACAGATCTACTGCAAGGACGTGGTGCTGGACGAGCACGACGTGGCCAAGTCGCTCATCGAGTTCGCGGCGCACGCGGCGGTGGAGAAGCTCGTCCTGGGCGCCACGGCGAGGGGCGGCTTCGTCCGGTTCAAGGCGGACATCCCGACCACCATCTCCAAGGGCGCGCCGGACTTCTGCACGGTGTACATCGTGAACAAGGGCAAGGTCTCGTCGCAGCGCAACTCCATCCGCGCCGCGCCGCGGGTGTCGCCGCTGCGCTCGCAGATCGTGGCCCTGGAGAAGAGCCTCGCCGCGCCCAGGCCCGAGCCGCCGTCGCAGCGCTGGTCGTCGTCGTCCAGGGGCAGCGACCACTCCACCGAGACGCCGCGGGTCGACAACTTCCGCTCGCCGTTCGCGCGCGGGGGCACCGGCAACACGCGCAAGTCCTACGCCGACCTCAGCCACATGTCCATGCCGGACTCGGCGGACATCTCCTTCGTCAGCAGCACCGGCCGCCGGAGCATCGACCACCACCCGGCCATCCCGCCGCGGATGTCCAACAGCTCCGCCGACAGCTACGACCACAGCTTCGAGATGTCGCGCACGCCCAGCAAGTGGGGCGGCGACTCCTTCGGCGGCGGCATGGACCACACCACCTTCTCGCAGACTAGCAGCTCCTCCTTCTGCTCCCTCAGCACGGTAATTTCCTCTTTCGGCTAGCTCGACGTACGATCTCCATTATTGCCACACGCTCACACGGTCTTATTAAGCCGCGCAGGACGACGTGGAGGCGGAGATGAAGCGGCTGCGGTTGGAGCTGAAGCAGACCATGGACATGTACAGCACGGCCTGCAAGGAGGCGCTCACCGCCAAGCAGAAGGCGATGGAGCTGCAGCGGTGGAAGATGGAGGAGGAGCAGAAGACGCAGGACTCGCGGATAACGGAGGACTCGGCGATGGCGATGATCGAGCGGGAGAAGGCGCGGGCCAAGGCGGCGATGGAGGCCGCGGAGGCGTCGCAGCGGATCGCGGAGATGGAGGTGCAGAAGCGGATCACCGCGGAGAAGAAGCTCCTCAAGGAGGCCGAGGAGCGCAAGAACCGCGGCGGCGGCGGCATGTCCCACGAGGCCCGGTACCGGCGCTACAGCATCGAGGAGATCGAGCAGGGCACGGACCGGTTCAACGACGCGCGCAAGGTCGGCGAGGGCGGGTACGGCCCCGTGTACAAGGGCTTCCTCGACCACACCCAGGTCGCCATCAAGGTGCTCCGGCCCGACGCGGCGCAGGGCCGGTCCCAGTTCCAGCAGGAGGTGGAGGTGCTGAGCTGCATCCGGCACCCCAACATGGTGCTCCTCCTCGGCGCGTGCCCGGAGTACGGCTGCCTCGTGTACGAGTACATGGCCAGCGGCAGCCTCGACGACTGCCTGTTCCGGCGCAACGGCGAGCCGGTGATCCCGTGGCAGCACCGGTTCCGCATCTGCGCCGAGATCGCGACGGGCCTGCTGTTCCTGCACCAGACCAAGCCGGAGCCGCTGGTGCACCGGGACCTGAAGCCCGGGAACATCCTGCTGGACCGCAACTACGTGAGCAAGATCAGCGACGTCGGGCTGGCGCGGCTGGTGCCGCCGTCGGTGGCGGACACGGTGACGCAGTACCGGATGACGTCCACCGCCGGCACCTTCTGCTACATCGACCCGGAGTACCAGCAGACGGGCATGCTGGGCGTCAAGTCCGACATCTACTCCTTGGGCGTGATGCTGCTGCAGATCATCACGGCGAAGCCGCCCATGGGGCTGACGCACCACGTCGGGCGCGCCCTGGAGCGCGGCGCGCTGCAGGACATGCTCGACCCGGCCGTGCCCGACTGGCCCATCGACGAGGCGCAGTGCCTCGCCGAGATGGCGCTCCGCTGCTGCGAGCTGCGCCGCAAGGACCGCCCCGACCTCGCCAACGTCGTGCTGCCGGAGCTCAACCGCCTGCGCGCGCTCGGCGAGGACAACATGCACTACTGCGGCGCCATCAGGGGCGGCGGCGGCGGCATGTACAGCTCGCCCTTCTACAGCAACGTCTCTCGATCACACGCGGTAATATAAGCTCGCTCTCCACCAATATCTCAACGGCACTCTACCACTCACCAAATCTGACACAATCTGATGCGAAATAATCCACAGGAGATGATGAGTGATTCGTCACAGTATCCAAGATCGGTGTTCAGCTCAAGAGCGGGGGAGTCGCCGATGCCGCCGAGAAGATCGAACGTCTGACGCCCATGGGACTGAGTAATTCCCAACATATCATAGCAGGGTGAGGAGGGGATGGAATTGCGTCTGTGCATTGTTGTGGTTTTTTGCAGGTTGCGTAGCATGAGGGGAGGTAGGGGCACAAGCGCCGTCGTTTATAGCACGAGTCTGGTGCGGGATTGATTTCTTTGCACAGGCTATGTACTAATACAGACAGAACCGTATGGCTCTGCCATTTGCCGTGTTGTACCTGTTCGTGTAAACTTGTGATGAGCTTCCTCTTCTGTGTAAAAAAATGCATCTTTGCAGTGTTGGAACAGATTTGTTTGAACTGGGGAATGTACGTGCCTACAAATCTCATGCAAACTACTGACTCCATCCCTGATTTCCTGAATACGGTGTACTTTTCGGAGAGAATTACTGTATTGGGAATGAACTATAGTGTGTTTGATCAGAACGTCAAATAAAAAAGAACGGAGGTAGTAGGAGACAATGAGATGCTTTGCTCCAATCGCATCCCAAACCAATTTTTAGCAGCAGCAACCCTTAAATCCTATCAATGGCAGCAATTACTGTATTCATTCACATTATTTGAACCCATCTACATCACGTACAATGATATGTAATCTCTACCTAATATTAGAATGTAGTGTGTTTCGTCCGTCACTGTAATTTTGCAAAAAAACCCTTTAAGTTTTGGTAAATCAAACCCGTGGTCTACCATGACGGACGGGGATTCATATATTCCCTTCCCACCTGACCCGAGTGTTGGTTCCCAGCGACGCCGCAGGCCACGCCGCGGCTCGCATCTGAGGCCGCTCCTCGCCGTCGACCGGGAACGCCGGAACGGAAGCTGAACTGGAGTTGAAAGAGGCCGCTATCGCGCCGCTGCATCTCGACCACAGCCCTCGGCCTGCCACCCTGCTCGTCCGCGTAGGAGGTGCCACCGCCTGTTTCGTGTCCCTCGCGCAGTCTGCCTCCTGCGCCAAGATCCGCGTCGCTCCCATCCCATGTCATGAATTCCGCATGGCTGCGGCCCCTCCGTGCTCTACCAGTCCTTGAGGGAGGAGACCAGGCATGCGAGGGAGATGTGATGAGAGAGGATTCGATCCAGAGGGGCTTCGACTGCAGGAGAAGGGAGCTGGTAGACGATTCGGTCTGGACGGGCTGTGCCGCTTGGATTTGTTTTCTGCGTGGAGAGAAGAGAGAGAGAGGGAGAGATGCTGGTCGGTGCTGTGCTCACTACTGGAGAACCTCACATCCGTATGGCTGACAACGGTCATCGGTACCGGGGTTATAGAACCGGTACTCTGCATCCGTGACTGATGACTTTGAGCTATTGGTCACGGATCCTCACCACCCGGTACCAAAACAATTTTGACGGTTTCTTCGATCCAGTTTCTCCAATCCAGTTTCTCCAATCCATGAATATTCATCAAGAAAAAAAAACGATGGATGATGAATATCTTGTGCAATCAATTTTCGTTCATGAATCTCGCAGATCATTCAAAAACCCGACGCTCCATAACAAGATTGATACAATCCATAGATTCCACATCTCCAATTCAATTCAGAGACAATGAAGGAGCGGCAATCAATCCAAGCTAATAACTAGTATTGACAAGCAAGGCATCAAACCAAATCATACATCAAATTCTCAATTACTTCTCTCTGCTCTACTGACATGAATATTTACACAAGGGAAAAAAAAGAATAAGAGAAAGGGCAACACCTGCCAAGAACATTCAGTGCTGGAAGCTGCTGGATGCGGCGACGGCGGTCTCAGGCTGGGCCGTGTCTCCGGTCTCGGCGGCGGCCAGCGGTGCGCGGCATGTTGGGCAGGACGAGCTGCGGCCACCCGCGAGCCAGCGCTCGATGCAGCGCGTGTGGAAGCCGTGGCCGCAGGCGGGCATGACGCGCACGGCGTCCCTGTCCATGAACTTGTCCCGCGCCGGCAGCCCACGCCTCGTCCTGAGCCAGCAGCCCCGCGCCCGCGCCTCGTCCCGGAGTCGGCAGCGGTGGCCCGCGAGCCGTCCTCAGCTCGGGAGTCCGAGGAGCCGGCCGAACTCGGATCTGCTGAGAGGAGAGAGAGGAGAGAGAGGAGGAGGAGTCCGGTGGAGAAGAAGGGGGCTCTGGTAGAGGATAAGGCTCAGGGGAACGAGTGGAGATAAAAAAAGAGAACGGGAAGGGAACCGAGAGGGCTTTTACCGGGTGGTAATACCATCCGGTACCAAACGGTCTATACTTTTTGGGTACCGGGGGAGGACACCATTTGGTACCGGGTCATGTTACCACCCGGTATCAAAGGGCTCTCGGGGGTCAACAAATTTAGACCCGGTACCAATGATGGTACCGGGTCTTTAGTAACTGGTACCTATGAGAGTGGACCGATGTGAGGTAGTAGTGGCTTGAGCGGTTGGGACACAACCAAACAGGATAAAAGAACAGAGAATGTTGAGTTCGTGCGAAAAATGATAAACAAAAGAAATTCAAAACAGAGAATTGTTTATGTATCCGATATGAGTGCTTTGTTTTCACGTGGCTATCAGGGCTATTTACTTTAAATTTTGCAGTGTATGCTGGTAGCTGCAATGGATGGCTTGTTAGTTAAGAAAATGTAAAATAGGGTTGAGGGAGATGAAGGGAGACAAATATCAAAGCCTTGGTGTAGTACGCAAAGGAGAAGAAAAAATTTAAAGAGTTACATTTGGTGATGTTCTAATGCATTGGTGGGTGAGAGCAAGGCGTGAGAGAGAGCTTAAAAAGGAAGATAGGTTTCTTTAGCCCCTACGCGAAGTTATTTTTAATAAACATATATGAGATATCTAAATTGAATACCCCAGCCGTAGAAACCCAACGGCACTTCTTTTGTCAGCAATGATACGACAACTCTTCTTGTGGCTTTCTTCATTATGTATTTATTTCTTAAGCTTGTGTAGTATAAATAAATAAATAAATATCAAGTAAAAACATAGTTTTTCTATAAAAATTAGTATGTTATTGTAGCAACATGGAAATTATGCTGGCAATTTTTGCTATCAAAAGGCGTGGCATGGTAGAAGCAACGACTGTCGTATGTGTAATGGTGAGCTGCGACCACGAGAGCATGAGAGCAGATAATCCTTGAGACACACAAACAAAATTTGAAGTTGTATACTTGTATTTCGTGGAAGTTCTGTGGAGATACACTATATTTATGTATATATATAATACTAAAGCAAGGAACGTTTCGTCCGTCCATATTCAAAGCGAGTGCCATATGATTACGCAGTGCAGCAGGGATTTCTTTTTGTCTATTAAAAACTGAAACCACAACTCCAACGTGATGTCTTTTGTTGTAAAAAAACAACTTAGACTATGACACAATTTCCTCCGCGTCCCTGTGTCTTCCTCAGTTGTCTTATTGCAATGGGAAAACTCGGGCCTTTCGTGATTCCCGCACGTGTGGCGAGAAGAAAGAAACAACGATTGAGTTCGCCATAATGAAATAATAAAGTCTTTCAAATAAAATTAACTAGCATGGTGGCCCGCGCAAATAGCGCGGAAAGCTAGTGTTGGTTTTTTAACAAACGGATTTTGAATTCAAATTAATAGATGAAAATAGTTTTATTTAGTCGTGCTATTGTAATTATTTTGTCTTATAAACCCAGAGTAATATATCATAGTTTTTTTCAAGTGAGAAGGAAATAATTATATAGAATTTTTTGTTTTCAATATAATTAATATAAATATATGTCTTTTTAACATGACTATTATGTCAAGTAATGATGCACTTTTTTGGTTGAAATGTTTACATGGAGACATAGGTTATTGGCTTAATGCATACCATTTTCGGTTATAGTTAGAATTTAACTTTGAGTTTGAATTTGAAACCTTAATGGGCACATCGTTTTTGGTTTTTGTCCCCTGCATACCATTACCGTTTAATTTTTAGTTTATTTTAATTTAATTTTGAGTTTGAGTTTGAGATGTAGGTTATTGGCTCAATGAGTACCATTACCATTTCTTTTTATTTTGCACCCTCAATATCCAATTGCTATAGCACCATGCATGCTTGAGTCATCGACCCTCACTATGTGTGGTCTCTTCATTTGGTTATGTCCCTGTCTCCATTTGGTTATGTCCCTGTCTCCATCACATCTTTTTTCTCATCTTTTTTCTACTCTATTAGTTACTCAAATCACTTATATTTGAAGGATGTAAGTCCTCGTCTCTCACGTTTGTCTTCAATCAGATGTTAAACATTTGTTCAAATTTTAAAAACAAATGCATATAGTTTTGTTTCTAATGGTGTCATTTATTTATTTTTATAGACGGATCAAACTAAGGTACCATCTATGTTTTTTCACTATTTTTGTTCTATGCATGCTTCCATAATGAATTTTGTTACATTCATTATCGCAGTTGGCATGGTATAGCCTTCTTCTTTGAACTCATCCTCTCTATCCTGTTTCTGCTCCCAAGGGGTTTTACCCTCTATGACACGATCATTGAAGATGTATTACTGATGCTTAACACTTTACCATGGATGTTCTTTTCTCTTTTTGAACACAACCTTCAGCTTGCTA
>CM014275.1:66172760-66200960 GCA_004135705.1 Alloteropsis semialata
ATCAGCGGCGGCCCGTCGCCCCCGCATGGCCGGTGGGAGAACCGCGGCCTGGCGCTGCTGCGCTACACTGTCAGGCAGGACCTCCACCTCATTGCGTACGAGTGGCGTCTTCTTCACCGCGACGTCGACACGGACCTGCTCCCACAGGATCCTCACGTCTGCGTATGGACGCACTGCAGGCGCTGGGCGGATGGGACGCATATCATCCTGTACTGCAGCCCGCAGTGCCGCATCCGTCATGAGTTCGACCTCTGGACGCGGAACTTCAGCGACGGTGTGAGTTACGCCGTCAGCAAGATGTGAGACATGCCCCTGGCGTTCTCGCTGGAGCGCAAGTGATGGTATGCTTTTGTCGTTAAATGTAGTTGTCGAACTTTGTAAATATAACTATGAACTTGGTATGTTATGGTATGGTAGTATGGTCACTGTTATTTTGGTGATGTGCGTGATCAGATGGCATGTCCAAACTGATGCATGGTTGATGGTTGTATGTGAATTGGAGAAATTAAAGTGCTGCCTTTTTAGTTATGTCTTTGAGTTTTGTGCTACCTCTTTAGTTGTATTGTGCGGCTTACTTCTTTGAGTTTTGTGCTACCTCGCTTAAATATGTATGATGTTGCAAGTATGATTCGAAACAGGGCATTATGGGGAGTGTGAACATTTCGAATGCTTAAGTTTCCTAACCCACAGTTTTATACGGTGACCCTACAGAAAAGCCTCACCGTTCATTCATACAATAAAATGAGCCTGTTGGAATGCATTACACTGATCTTATCTTACAAAACTTGAGACTTATCTTACAAACCTTGAGACACAACTTATAGTACAATGTATCTTACAATTTTGACACACATGCATCATCCTATGGTCACAAGCAGCAGTTATATAGTCAGGCCGCGCACAGTTTGATCCGGTGGTTGTAATATAGTGTGGAGCGGATGATCATGCGGTCCTCTGGTGGTTAGATCCTTGCCTTCTTGTTGGCCATTTCCAGGGGCGGGTGACGGTCACCCGCCCCTGGTAATGGACTCCATATAGAAACTGGAGCGACCGGGGGACTTGGCCAAAATTTTAAGACAGGCTGCCGAAATTTTTCGTGCCTTCCCGCGCTTCGGCTGCGCCACCGTCGTCCCCCGCCGCACTCCTCCGGCCGCGCCGCCGTCGTCCCCCGCCGCGTTCATCCGGCCGCGCCGCTCTCGTCCCCCGTCGCGCTCCTCCGGCCGGCCCTCCGCACCCCTGCGACCCTCCGCCTCGCGCGCGCCACTGCCTCTCCGCGCTCCGGCCGCCTCCCCCTCCCGCAAGATCCACCACCGCCGCCGGAGCGACCTCTCCGCCGGCGCGGGCTCCACCCCGCCGTCCCCCGGGCGTCCCCCGAGTTGGCATCCTCAGCAGGGTTCGCCCGCCGGGCCGGGCGCGCCCTGCTCCTGCTGCGGCCACACCTCCCCTCCCCGCGCCAGCACGGCCGGCCGTCCTCGCCGGCCGCCGTCCACGACCGCTCGCCGCCCCCCTGTGCCGCTCCAGTCGAAGGTGAGAGGAGGTCCTCCATCATGCAACTAAGTGCTCGATGAAATGCTTAGCAAGTGCTTGATGCAGTGGCGGATCCAGAAAAAATTGATAGGGGGGACTCAATACTGTACAAAAAAGCTAGTTGTCCGAATCATATCCAATACAGAACCAGTGTTGTAATTTAAAGGAGTCTTATATGGATACATAGATGAATATATCACAATACAACATGAGTCAAGTAGATTATGCAATTTGTCGGTCCATACCAAGCCACAACACTAAAAAATTGACATAGGAGACGAATTATTCATCATCTTCAACCTCTAGCCCCTTCTAGCAGTCCCCTTCTAGCAGTGCTACAATGGCTGATTTTTTTGAGAAGAGGCTGTTGGGGGCTCCAAGAACTCGGCAGCGATAGGGGGGACTCCAGCCCCGGCCGACCCGGTGCTGGATCCGCCCCTGGCTTGATGTATATATGATACACATGTGTATGAAAAGAACATTTTTAGTTTAACATATTTTGTGTTTTGATTGTCACATGTGATTTCATCTAGAGGATGGATGAGCCATCGTCATCCAATCATGATGATCATGAGAATGGGTTCGACTTGGACGTGATTGGGTCCCAGACCCAGTGGGACGGTGATGATGTCTTTGAGGATGACCATGAAGAAGAAGATTCCGGGGATGAGGAGAACCGGGAAGATGGAGACGGACCTCAAATAGGACAAGGCGCGTGGGTTGGCGGCGTGTGGATGGACCCTCTTAATCCACACCCCACTGAACCTCGTGTAGGTCGTACGGAGACAGAGCTTGACCCGGATTTCGATCCGGCTAGTGAGGTAACGGCGATCCCTACTGATCCGCTTTCATGTACATTTTGATTGGATAGATGAACACCTCATGTACTTTCGACTCTTATGATCGTGTTAGGTGCCTCGTTCTCCGGTAAGGAAAAGGAGATGCCGCCGACGTGGAGTAAGCCCCCAACCAGTACAAGAAATTGAGTTGGAGTCATCTGCGCCAGAGGCTGAATGCACCGCCACAACCAGTGAACCTAAAAAAAGAAGGGGGCAACGAGGCAGAAACAAATACCCCACAGGCACCTGGATGGTTGAAGAACTGAGCCCATCAGGAGAGGTTAAGAACCCTCCAAAAGTTCGTGCAAAGTTCCGTAACACCCTTGGAGCAATAATCAGAACAAAGGTGCATGTGGACCCAACGATCCAAGATTGGTCAAAGGTGCCTGAAGGGAAGAAAGTGGAGATGTGGCATCTCATTGCTAAATCATTCAAGTTTCCTCGCAACACCGACATGGAAAAAGTACGTGCGCGCACCCTGATGAATTTGGGTGAATGTTTCCGCCGATGGAAGGGTGAACTGAACAAGTTAGTCCAGGATGGCAAGCCGAAGCCTGAGGGTTACAATATAACAGATGCACAGTGGGCCGAGTTCATACGGCAAAAGACCTCTCTGGATGCTATAGCCCTTAGTCAGAAGCAAAGAGAACTAGCATTGAGAAACATTCATCGAGTTCGCCTTGGGCCGGGTGGTTACATTGGTAAGGCCGAGTTGTGGGCAAAGGAAAGAGAGGACGCAATAGCCGCTGGGCAACCGGACCCTTTTGAAGGCGTGGACGAGCGCGCCTTCCAGTGGATTAAAGGGAGGGAAGGACGCCCGGAGGGGGAGAAATTGGTCTTCCCACAACCTGAGACCGAGGTAGTGGGGGCGAAGATTCTAGCACTTGCCGAAGCACAGAGGAAAGGCGAGTATGTTTCGAATAGGGACAATGATATGCTCAGCGAATCCCTTGGCACGAAAGAGCATGGAGGCCGGATCAGAGGCTTGTCCAAACACTTGACCTTTAAGGACGGGTTCAGTAATGATAGGCAGAGGTACAGGCGACACGATCGGTACAAGGATCAAATTAAAGAAGCGGCGGAGAAAGCATTGCAAGCAAGATTTAATGAATATTTCACGGCGGCATTTGCAGAGCACCAGCAACGACAAATGATGAGCCAACCATCATTAAACAATAACTCAATGATGCCGCTGCCGCTGCCGCCGCCGCCCGCTCCCTCAACCCTTTGTCGGAGTAGTGTTGCCTCTACGTCAGCACAACCATACCCGGTAGATGCTATAACTGTTGACACTCCTTGCTCGTTGCACATTCCGATAGGCAGAAGTGGGAAGACAAAGGAGGCTGCCAAAGGTGTGGCGTTGGTGGTGAGCAATAGTCCTGGGTTAGGGGGACAGCCTATCCCGCCATTATATGCATGGGTAAGAGTGCTCACAATTACGGATCCAAGACATGATGATCACTTCTTAGACTTATCCCTTGATGAGGGCATTGAAACCTTGGGACAAGCCGTAGGAAAGAATGCACCGTGGCATAAACGAGATATCATACTGGAACCTCCGCCACCTGAAAATCCTCTCTCACTCACACCCTGCTCCCAGAGGATGGTGACACCGGCACAAGTTCATGCTAAGAACACACAAGAGCATGTGCCACAGCAAGCAATTGTGGCCACCACTATCTCCAACCCGTCAACTCCACAGGTACAACAGGAGGCTCAACACCCATCACCACAAGTACAGCTGGAGGAACACCACCAGTCAGCACAAGTACACCAGGAGGAACACCCCCAATCACCACAACTACACCAGGATGAACACCCCCAATCACCACAAGTACACCAGGAGGAACAACCCCCATCACCAGTGCAGCAATATGAGCCAGAGATGGTCATAAAGTCGCCAGCACGACCGAAGCGGTTAATGGGGTCGGTGCCACGGGTGATAAAGGCATACAAGAATACAGAGCCTGAGGTTGTGAACAGGTGGATGACAGCCAACAAAGGCGCAAACAAGAAGCTGACTCCGACAAAAAAAAGAATAGAAAGGAAGCAGTGGTGACTGGACCGGGGTTTTCCAAGCCTCGTACAGACACTGATTTCGTTTGTAAAGTTGGGGTTCATGACATACCAGATTTGCCAGATTGCCCGCAGAAATTCGTGTATGGCAAAGACTTGCTACCCGGGTGGGCTCTTCATGATTGTCCTGGTGAAATGCAGAAGTTCCATAGTTGGTACCGCAGGGCATGCACCCTAGGTCTCACAACTGTATGGGCACGGGTCGATGTGGATGTGTTTGGTTGCAATAGATGGGAAAACCGAAGTACAGACATAGTCATGGATTTCGATGACTTCCATGCAATGTACCGCTTGCAAATGATGGAGCTAAGCCCCATGAGACTGTGGTGTATGTAAGTGGTTCATCTCCATACACCATGTATATATGCATATGGTACTGGCCTTTGTAGTCTCAAAATGAATTCTTTTGCGATGTGTTGTGCAGGATGCAAGGTCGCCTCGCAATGGATTCGAAGACCAAGGTTGGGTATCTTGACCCTTTTATTATTTGCAAGGCTAGGTGGGACTTCCCCCTCAATTACCCAGACGACGCCGAAGATCTAAAGGACTGTAAGACGCACAAGGAGAGACAAAAGAAACGAAAGGAGCTTTCCATTGATCTTAGGAAGAAGGTGGCAATATACATAGCAACTATGTTGGATCGACATCGTGATGCGAGTTGCATATGGGCGCCCTACCTTTTCGGGTACGTCGTCTAAATTCCAACAATTCTTGCAGTCCCAATATTATTGATTATTGAGAAATTTGCAATATTGGGACTGCAAACATTGACCCTTTGCAGTTTTGCCATTAGGCCCACATTTCATGGACACAGATGGACCTATTTTGTCATTCACTTGGAGTGGCAAAACTGCGAAGGGTCAATGTTTCCTAACTCACAGTTTTATACGGTGACCCTACAGAAAAGCCTCACCGTACGAAAGCCCATTCATCCTATGGTCACAAGCAGCAGTTATATAGTCAGGCCGCGCACAGTTTGATCCGATGGTTGTAATATAGTGTGGAGCGGATGATCCTGATCTAACCACCAGACGACCACAGGATCATCCGCTCCACACTATATTACAACCACCGGATCAAACTGTGCGCGGCCTGACTATAACTGCTGCTTGTGACCATAGGATGAATGGGCTTTCGTACGGTGAGGCTTTTCTGTAGGGTCACCGTATAAAACTGTGAGTTAGGAAACATTGACCCTTCGCAGTTTTGCCACTCCAAGTGAATGACAAAATAGGTCCATCTGTGTCCATGAAATGTGGGCCTAATGGCAAAACTGCAAAGGGTCAATGTTTGCAGTCCCAATATTGCAAATTTCTCTCTCAAATTCTACATATATCGATTAGCTTGATACTTATCGTCGCTACATAACACTGTGACAGTCAACACTGGGTTGCTTTTATGCTATTGCCGAGGGAAGCCAAATATGTGGTCTTTGACTCATTGGATTACCCGCAATCAGAATACAAAGATTTCTGTGTCATCCTGAAGAGGTAACAACCGATAAGATTCTCCACACCTTACAAAATATTTGAGGCGATGATTATATACTAACTTGTCCCATTCTTTCAAGTAGTGCTCTTTTTCTCTACATTGACCATTATAAAGGGCCGGCTCCTGAGGGAGTAAAGGATTGGATTCCACGCACACACTACCCATGCCATAAGCAACCAGCCGGTACCTTGTTTTGCGGCTATTATGTGTGTGAATATATTAGGAGCCGCAAGCATTACACACCAAATACTGAACGTGTAAGCGTCTTTACCATATTTCAGCACATTCATTTTATGTCTAACTATCACTCGCTTAAGCCTAACTATCATATTTCAATACTGAATGTGTGTGAATATTCATTTTACATTCATTTCTCGTAAATTGCAGTTGATTACTGATTTCAGCGCTACTAAACCACTCCAAGAGGAGATCTTCTCAAGATAGTCAGCGAACTATGTCACTTCACAATGCTTCATGTGCTTCATGAGAAGGGCAAGTACATCGATAAGCTACAAGATTATTTCTATGAAGAAAAATATGATTCTCTTCGTAACTGGCACTTGGAGAAGTATCGCCTAACCATGTGAGGTGTGGAGTGTGGACACTAAACTTGTGTGATTAATGTAATATACATGTAATATCATTTGGATGACAATCTTGTTTTATGTTGGATTTGCTTTTATAGAATTTACAAAGAGATTAAATTGTGACTGTTTGTGATTACTTTTATATTATTTGCCGGAAAAATGGTATTAGACAAATCGAATAATATTAAAAAACCAAAAGAAAAAAATACCAAATTTAAAACAAAAAAAAATGATTACCAGGAGCAGGCAATGGAATGACCCGCCCCTGTAAACACCATCTTCAGGGGCGGGGTAGGCAATCGCCCGCTCCTGAACAAAACATTTCCGCCTAGAAAGACATTAGCAGGGGCGGGCGATGGCGTGGCCCGCCCCTGAAGAAGACATTTCCAGAGGCGGGTGATGGCATAGTCCGCCCCTGGAAACACCATCTTCAGGGGCGGACCATGCCATCATCCGCCCCTGCAAAACATTTGTTGGGGCGGCCTAAATACCCGCCCCTGCAAATGGCCATTTTTAGCAGCCAAAAGCAGGGGCGGATTTCGGCGCCGCCCCTACAAACGCCATTTTACCCGCCCCTACAAACGTTTTCTGTAATAGTGAAAGGAACGCGCGACGGTAGTCTTTTTTCTCAAAAAAAAATCCGTGGGCCTAGGAATTGAGATCTACTGGATGAGGAATTTTTTTTCCTCTCAATAATTTTTTATGGCAAAAAAGCTGGCGGCTGAGGACACAACCTGATTCCCGGTGCCTAGAGTCTCAAAGGGCAAGCTAAGTACTACTACTATCCAAATTCTGCATGCAATGGTGAACATAACGAGAATCCAATCAAACATTTAGCTTACTTTCGCTTATTCTCGTTTATGTGATAATCCATTTCAGAGATTTAAACTACGATACGAGAAAACCGAGAATCCACAAAATCTTCCCTTCAAAATTTAAGTGTGGCTGAGAGAAACAGAAACAAACACGTCCACAAAAGAAGATAAACCACCAACCTGCTGCTTAGGAAGGGGACATCCCGCGGCCGAAATAATCGTCGCCATGAAACTGAACGATAGAGCCCCAATGTAGCATCTCTCCATGTTGTAAAGATGATTGAAGATTTGTTTATGATCTATGAGAAACGAAAACAGACTGGAGTTCAGGTGCAGTACTAAGAAATGGCAATGGTGAACTCATCTGTGTAGAAGCACATTCGTATGAAGTCCCATTAATTTTTGGCAAATGTCCCGAAACCATTTTTTTTACTTTCTTTATGTCACTCTTGATATGCTCTTATGACTCTGAAAATTGACTCGCGTTTCCAGTTCTAGGGGTGTGAATCTGCATTTGTTTTTTATACTAACTTTGTGCTTTCTTAAAAAAATCTGCAATTGGTGGATGGTACCACATCTTTAGCAAGATTTGGTGTCGCCTAATGGCGACACCAAATCCATTGTACGAGTTATTGTTACCATGCAATTCATAAATAATTATTTTTATATCCGCAAATTAAAGAATTGTTAATTACTATGAGACAACTTATAAGACAAGCTATTAGGGCAAGTACATTGCTACAAGTAGACGATCTCATAGATGGTCTCATGCAGTTCCACATGATTTTTTATGATGTGAAAGAAAAGAGAGGGAGGTGAGAGAATAAGGTAATTGTTTCACGAAGCAATCACCTCGAAACTAAAATTGAGGACTACGAAACCACTCAATCACCATTGTACTGAGTTGTTGTTGCTGCCATGCAACTCACAACTAATTATTTTTATATTCATAAATTAAAAAAATATTAATTTGTTCATCTTTGCAACAACAGCTTGCTGCTACTTGGGCTGAGCCACAGGCTATCTCTGCAAGCGCATCCTGCTATGTTATGGCAACAGTGATATAATACTATTTTTTAGTCATAATTATTTTTTCCGAGTACTAAAAATAGAGATGTAACAAGTACTTAGTAGAAAAGAACCGTTATGTCAAAATTTTAGCAAACATGCCGTAGAAGTAAAAAAAACTATGTAAGTTTAAAAAATAATAACAATAAATTTGTGATAAAGGAAAATTAATTAAGCAGTGGTCTAAAAAATAATTTATAAAACAGAAAAGATTATATTTTTTGATTTTTTTAATTGGAGTGATGCGCTCGAAAGGATGTTTTACAGACTCAGGGGGCATACTAATGGCTCATGAATTGTCATAGATTAATGACATTATTACGGTGTTTGATAATATGCCCATATATATCATCCGTTGTAAAGCACGGGCATATTTGCTAGTTGAGTCAAAGTCCCAACTACTTTTTTGAGAATATGCAGCAGAAGAGTTTTGTACAACGCGGGCCAAGCCAGGTGCAGGCACACGGTTACAAGAGCACCCTAGGATCTTATACCAAAAACTAACAATCTATGACAGGGCAATTCTAGCCGATGTCTAGCTAGTGCTGGCCGTCCAGCCAATGGCTGTCATCCTTTTGGCTCCAGCCGCCACCCAATTACATTTCTGAGTATCCGGTCCAAGTTTATCAGGTTTATAGAAAGGGCAGCAGTGCAGCAGAACATGTCTTGACCTATATTAGATATAAAAGATGAGCATCAAGTATGATCAGGTTCATAAACATCTTCACATAGAGGTTGATGCCAAGATCCAAATGATCTACAATTCTACATCCTTCATTTCTAGACGCCATTTTTTGTATTGCACCAGGGAGTAGTTACCGCCTTGAGCCTCCAGTTTGCCTACGGATCCAAGAGCTTGAGCATGACGGGGAGCCCTTGCGATGGCTGCATCGTCACCAAGTTGCCCGGCGCGTGGACGTACTCCGGCGCCACCTCGAACGCGAACCGCCGGAGGATGAGCGCCAGCGTCGCCTTCGCCTCCAGCATCGCGAAGTCCTGCCCGATGCACGATCGCGGCCCCGCGGAGAAGGCCAGCAGCGCGTTCGGGTGCGCGGTCGCCCTGCGCACGCCGTCCCGGAACCGGAGCGGGTTGAACTCGCCGGCGTCGGCGCCCCACACCTCCTCGTCGCGGTGCAGAATCGCGACCGGAATGAGCAGCGCCGTCCCCTTGGGCACCTTCACACCGCAGAGGTCCGCGTCCGCCGTCGCCCGCCGCGACAACAACGTCACCGGGCCGTACAGCCGGAGCGTCTCGTATAGCACCATCGTCACCTGCAAAACCACACAGGTCGATCGTGTCGTGACACGCTTGCCGGCGGTCACCACGCGGCCGGGGTCCAGCTCCAGCTAGCTATCTTAAGGTAGGGGACTGGGGGCTTACGAGCCTGAGCTTGTTGAGGGCGTCGCCGGTGATTGGCTCCTCGGCGCCGCCGCACTCCTGGAGCACCTCCTCCCTGAGCCGCCGCTGCCACTCGGGGTGGGTGCCGAGCAGGAACGTGGCCCATGTGAGGAGCTGCGAGGTGGTCTCGTGCCCGGCGAAGAAGAACAACTTGCACTCATCGATGATCTCGTCCATGCTCATGAGCTTGTTGCCTTCGTCGCCGGTGTTGGCCTCCAGCATGAGGCCGAGCAGGTCGCTGCCGTAGGCGCCGGATCGCTTGGCAGCGGCGAGGCGCTCGTCGATGATGGCCATGAGCGTGTCCCGCACCTTTTTCTCGAGCTGCCACCGGCGCACGTTGGCCTTGGTGGGCACGTACTGCATTCCCGGGATACCGAACTTGTTGCCGGAGGTGAAGGCGATGAACTGGAGGTCCTGCTGCGCCAGGAACACCTCCTTGCCCTGGCGGCTGCTGGCGCCGAACGCCGTGTGCGAGATCACTTCGGCGGTGAGCTCCGAGAAGTGCTGCCCCACCTCCATCGTGACCTCGCCGCTCGCCGCGCGCGCCTCCCACGCCCGGACCACCTCCCCCGCGCACGCCGCCATCGCCCCCGTCATCGCCTTGAGCTTGTCCATGGCGAACGCCGGGTGCACGACGCGGCGGTGGCGCACCCAGTCATCGCCGTTGGTGAAGACGAGGCCCATGCCCAGCAGCGACAGAAACCTGGGGCCGGGATTCACCTTGCCGTACATCCCCGCCTTGTCGGAGAGGATCGTCTTCACCATGTCGTAGTTGCCCACGACAAGCTTCGGGTCCGAGCCGGACCACCACACGAACACCTTGCCTACGAACACACACACAGCCCGCCAGACGTGAATTCAGGCGCCCCATCTGAAAGAGCAGGAATTCGGATGAAAAAGAAGGAATTGCAGGGATTTTTCACCGTAGCGCGACATCCAGGCGCGGTAGTGCGGCATGACTCGTGGGATGATGTCGTGGGAGCCCAGGTCCAGCGTCTCGCGGCGCGCCGCCGCAAGCATCGCCTGGACCTCCTTGCCGTTGCCGACGAAGGGCCGGTAGGGCGGCCCGCGGACGCCGTGCCGCGCGAACGCCCTCGCGACGGCGTAGGGCCTCCACACCAGGCGCACCAGCGCCGCCCACAGCCACGTGCCCACCACCACGGCGAGGCCGGCGGCCACCAGCCCGACGCCTCTGCCGCCGCCCATGTCGAACATCAGGACACGACGGGCTCGCTGCAGCTGCACCCTGCGAAGCAAATCTGCCTGCCACTGGAGCTTTGGTGTCGGCAACTCAGGTGCCGCCCATGCCCCTGGAGCTTAAAAGATGATGCCTGGCGGCAACTTTGCCATGTAGACATGTATCACTATCTCCCCGTGCTTCACGCGTGTACCTAAACCTCTGTTTTTTAGGTGCTTCTAGGATGATCCTTGGTGATAATTGATGCAAGCTTTAATTTAAACTCGGTGTACCAAACAAATGTATTTTATTTTTTCCAGTACGTATCAACTGACTTCTCCACTGGCAACAATGCCCGTGCGTTGCTACGGGTAAAGCTACATAAATATGCTATCTTTCTCTAAAAAACATAAATATGTTGTCACAATATATAATGTGATGTGGCTAAATGTTATTTTAAAAAGTTATTGATCCCATAATATAGACAATTAAAAGAGTAATACACTAATTGATGTTTATAGTAAAATATGACAATTTGGGATAGCAATATCCTTGTTTTTTTGTCCAATTAATGCGAAACATGGTAGGGCGGAGGTTAGCTATGCAAAATAGTGACCCATGAACATTAGGTCAAGCAAAAGTCGAATCGATGGATGAATAGAGGAGGAGGACTACGATGGTAGTGCGATGAACACGAGAACTTATTGAATGGTTCACTATGGCATCAAGACACATGTTCATCATAAATTTATATCACACCTTAATTATGCCCTCATTCCTGACAAGTCATCATGAGCCATCAGTAGCATAAAGAAGTCCACAAAAAAACCTTTCAATCATATCCAACTAGCAAGGTGACCCGCGCAAATAGCGCGGGAAGCTAGTGTTTGTTTTCTTAACAAACGGATTTTGAGTTCAAATTAATAGATGAAAATACTTTTATTTAGTCTTGTCATTGTAATTATTTTGTCCTATAAACCCAGAGTAATATATCATAGTTTTTTTGGAACATGAGTTCAAGTGAGAAGGGAATAACTTATATGAAATTTTAGTTTAAAATATAATAATATAAATATTATTTTAACATGGTTGCATTTTTATAATTTCTAACTGACGATGCACATTTTTCGTTGAAAGTTGTGGTGATGTTGATGAATTATATTTTTCATGTTTAGAGGGAGATATAGGTTATTGGCTTAATGCATACCATTTTTGTTAATAGTTATAATTTAACTTTGAGTTTGAATTTGAAACCTTAATGGGCAATATATGCATCATTTTTTGCTTTTGTCCCATGCATACCATTACCATTCAATTTTTAGTTTAATTTAATTTTGAGATCTAGGTTATTGGCTCAATGCGTACCATTACCATTTCTTTATTTTGCTTCCCTAATATCCAATTGCTATAGCCACATGCATGCTTGTTGAGTCATCGACCCTCAGTATGTATGGTCTCTTTATTTGGAAATTCCGCCACCCACGGTTTGTAGCAAACATAGATAACCTTAGATTTATGAATCAAAAAGGAAAAAATATACACCGTTACAATCATCTATCGATCTATGTTATCCTAATAAAAGGTCCTTATTGAAAACAATTAATAATAGCTAATTTTAGAATAAACAATTAGTAAATTAGCACCAAAGTATCCACATCAAATACGATTACTAAATAGTTAACTTTGAAATATAATAAAAATTAGCATACATGTCGAATACAAATAGTAATTCGAATGCATATTTTGTTTCCTTTATGATACTTTCCAAAATTGTTTCCCAGGATGTGTACGTAGTCCAAACCAAAAAAGTGTATGTCACGTTTTTGCTTATAGACTTATGGGCTTATGCCATCTTATTTTTAGCATTTTCTTGGTGGAATGGATCTCCAGCATGACCTTCTACTCTATTAGTTACTCAAAACACTTATATTTGAAGGATGTAAGTCCTTATCTCTCACGTTTGTCTTCCATCAAAGGTTAAACATTTGTTCAAATTTAAAAAATAAATACATATAGTTTTATTTCTAATGGTGTCATTTATTTATTTTTTCAAGATGGATCAAACTAAGGTACCTTCTATGTTTCTTTAACTTTTTTATTCTAAGTGTGCTTCCATAATGATTTTTTTTATACATTTATTATTGCCGTTGGCATGGTACACCCTTTTTCTTTGAACTCATCCTCTCTTTCCTGCTTTTGCTTCCAAGTGGTTTTACCCGCTATACCATGAAGACTGTATTCCTGACGCTTAACATTTTACCGTGCATGTTCTTTCCTCTTTTTGAACGCAACCTTCAGCTTGCTATGGATGGATGTGCATGTCAAGTCTTGATTTCCATGTTGCTTTGTTATGTATCTTGTTAGAACTCTGTCCGTAATTGCGTCAGATCTCATTGGTCCACTAATCACAATACTACATAACAAGACATCACAGTATTTCTAATTCTCATTTTTGCTAGTGATTTATCACCATGCCTTGGTTGCTACGGTAGGATGATACTTGGTCTTGATTGCCTAATTCTTATGCGACTATGTAGGGTCTATAACATGACTCTATAGCCATACTATAATTGTTGTGCTTCTAATATTTGTATAAGTAAAATTCTTTAAAAATAAATGAAATATCATTTTTCATTTTTTTTCTTGTATTATATTTATTTGTGTTTTGCATATATTTTTTATTTTTTATCTTCTTCCTAATTGATATATAATGCTACTAATTATCTCATGTTAATCGAATTTAACAAACTTATTGGACTAATTTTAATGATTAATATTATCTTATAAAATTAATATTGTATATTATTTTTTATTAACATGGTAATTTCAGGTCATATGTCAAAATTAAGCTTTATTTGCATCCACTTAATTCTTTAGTAATTGTTTTTAATTCATGCTAATAAATATATATATAATATTATTTCAGTTACCTTTCTAATTAAAAGATATATAATAATACAATAAGTGTTTAATTAGTTTGTATCCATTTAGCTCTTTGTTCATTGTATTTGACGCATACTTTTTATTTAGATATATATTCCTTCCAAATTTATACACAAAACAACTATTAATTTTTTTATTTTTATGATCAAATAAGCTATGTATTTATTTATTTGATATAAACTCTTGAGTTAATTGCTAATTTATATATTTTTTTTAATTTGTAATTTATCTATTTACTATTTATATTCAATATGTACGATAATTTTTACTTTATTTCAAATTTAACTATTTAGTAATCATATTTGATGTGGATACGGTGCTAATTTACTAATTTTTTATTCTAAAATTAGCTATTATGAATTATTTTCAATGAGGATCTTTTATTAGGATAACATAGATCGATAGATCATTGTAATGGTGTATATTTTCTCCTTTTCGATTCATAAATCTAAGGTTATCTATGTTTGCTACAAACCGTGGCTAGCGAAATATCTTTGTTAACAGATTTGGTGAGATACTATTTGCACTAAAAAAACTTTTATACCGTGAATTAAGCGTAGTTTAGTTGCTTAGGTTTTTTGTGATGGAACTTGTCACTGGGTTTGAGTTCCTAACTCGGCGCGGGTGTCGCACAGCGAGGCGTTTGTGGTGACTTGGTCAATTTCGATCAAGATCAGAACAACAGGGCAAATCTTTCAGAGGTGCTTATATGGGTAGGGTTTATGTGCGTGTATTTATAGAGGTGAGTGTGCATACATGTGTGAGCATCTGTGTTTGTACTGGTGTTTCAAAAAAAAATCTTCATAACCCGACTCTATTGAATTGGTCATCCTGTCTTTTTTTTCTTGTATGCATCTGTCTGGAGATTATCCCATATGTTTAGTGGCAATATGGGATTATCCAATAAAGGGTCTACAGATTGGATACATCAGCATGCATGGGCGTGTGTGTAAAACACGTCGATTTCATCAACTTCTTCCTTTGCAGCACCATGTGGCTAAGGGTAGCATCTTCTGGTGCCATCTATTTGTTCATATGGCGGAGCATCTAACCTATTGAATCACACAGTTTCAAAACAATGCAACTCATGCATGCACGCAACTTTTATGGCCTCCTTGATCTGGTTCATAATCGATCTGCACGCATCATCATCGATCGTTTCTGTATTTCAGGCAGTCATATGCGCACGGCGTGGCTAGTATATATGCAGCACTTCAACTGGTCATCAGCCGCACACATGCAATTTATTGTACCCTGAATGGACGCAGCATGTGGACACAACTTCAGCCTTCAGCCTTCAGCCTTATCATTGCTCAATTTTCATAATTGGTGTGCTGCCTGCGCGCTGCAGCCAGAGTCTCACACACATCACGGCTAGAATAGCTGCAAATTCAGACACGAAAACCGGTGTATCCTGTGTGTTCTCTAAGATGCTCCCGCTAAAAAATTGTGCATGAGTCATGAAAAGTCACCAACTTCTAGCAACGTTTTGGCTCCGTATTCGACGTGGACACTTGTTGCTAATTTATTTTTTATTCCAAAATTAGCTAACAGTGTATATTCTTTTATTTTTTGATTAACGTGGGCATCATTTAGAGTTATAACCGTATTCGACATGGACACTTGTTGCTAATTTACTTTTTTATTCCAAAATTAGCTAACAGTGTATATTCTTTTCTTTTTTGATTAACGTAGGCATCTTCATTTAGAGATATAACCGTATTCGACGTGGATACTTGTTGCTAATTTAGTTTGTTTATTTCAAAATTAACTATTACTAATCATTTTTTATGAGAACTTTTAGGTTAAGATAGACCGTTAGATATACATAAAATCCAACAGTGTATATTCTTTTTTTTGGATTAATTAATGTGGGAATTTCTAGAACCTTTAGATATACATAAAATCCAACTGTGTATATTCTTTTCTTTTTTGGATTAACGTGGGAATTAGACCGTTAGATATACATAAAATCTAACGGCATATATTTTTTCTTTTTTGGATTAACGTGGGAATTTCTAGAACCCTTAGATATACATAAAATCCAACGGTGTATATTTTTTCTTTTTTGGATTAATGTGGAAATTTCTAGGCCCTCTCGGCGAACGTGGTGACTTCTTTTAACTCTGTTGTATTAAGATAACTAGCAAGGTGGCCCGCGCAAATAGCGCGGGAAGCTAGCGTTTGTTTTTTAACAAATGGATTTTGAGTTCAAGTTAATAGATGAAAATAGTTTTATTTATTCATGTTATTGTAATTATTTTTTCCTATAAATCCAAAGTAATATATCATAGTTTTTTTTGTAACATGAGTTCAAGTGAGAAGGTAATAACTTACATAGAATTTTTTGTTTTTAATATAATTAAGATAAATATTATGTATTTTTAACATGACTATATTTTTAAATTTTGTAACTGGCGATGCACATTTTTTGTTGAAAGTTGTAGTGATGTTGATAAATTATATTTCATGTTTATATGGAGATATAGGTTATTGGCTCAACATACCATTTTCGGTTGTAGTTAGAATTTAAATTTGAGTTTGAATTTGAAACCTTAATAGGCTATAGATGCATGGTTTTTTTGTCCTATGCATACCATTACCATTTAATTTTTATTTTTATTTAATTTTGAGTTTGAGTTTGAGACGTAGGTTATTGGCTCAATGAGTAATATTACCATTTCTTTTATTTTGCTCCTCCAATATCCAATTGCTATAAACTCATGCATACTTGTTGAGTCATCGACCCTCACAATGTGTGATCTCTTCATTTGGTTGTATCCCTGTCTCTATCACATATTTTTTCTCATCTTGTTTCTACTCCATTAGTTACTCAAAGCACTTATATTTGAAGGATGTAAGTCCTTGTTTCTCACGTTTGTTTTCAATCAAATGTTAAACATTTGTTATAATTTTAAAAATAAATGCATATAGTTTTGTTTCTAATGGTGTCATTTATTTATTTTTTGATAGATCAAACTAAGATACCATCTATTTTTGCACCATTTTTATTCTATACATGCTTACATATAGTTGGCATGGTATAGCCTTCTTCTTTCTCATCCTCTCTCTTTCCTATTTATGCTCTTAAGGGGTTTTACCCGCTATGATGCAATCATTGAAGATGTATTCCTGACGCTTAACACTTTACCGTGAATGTTCTTTCCTCCTTTTGAACACAACCTTCAGCTTGCTATGGATGGATGTGCATGTCAAGTCTCATTTTCATGTTGCTTTGTTCTGGATCTTGTTAGAACTCTGCACGTAATTGCATCATCTATCATTCATTTTGTCCTAATTTTTTTAGATCTCATTGGTCCACTAATCACAATACTAAATAGCAAGACACCACCAAATTTCTACTTTCTCATTGTTGCTAGTAGTTTATCGCCATGTCTTGGTTGCCACGTTAGGATGATACTCGGCATTGACTGCCTAATTCTAGTGGGATCATTTAGTGGCTATGACATGGCTCTATAGCCGTGCTATAATTGTTGTGCTTCTAGTATTTGCATACGTAAAATTCTTCAAAAATAAATGAAATGAAATACTATTTTCATTTTTTCTTGTATTATATTTATTTGTGTTTTGCATGTAATTTTCATTTTTCTATCTTCTTCCAAATTCATATATAATACTACTAATTATCTATTGTTAATCAAATTTAACAAACTCATTGAAATAATCTGAATGATTAATATTATCTTCTAAAATCAAAATTGTGTATTATGTTTTAGTAGCATGGTAATTTCAGGTCCTATGTCAAAATTAAGCTTTATTTGTATGTATAATCTTTATTAATTGTATTTAATTCATGCTAATTAAAATTAATAAAAAATATATAATATTATGTTTAATTAGTTTGTATCCTTTTAGTTCTTTGTTAATTGTATTTGGCACATACTTTTTATTTAACTATATATTGCTTCCAAATTCATACATAAAATAACTATTAATTTCTTTATTTTTATTCTGAATTTAGCTATGTATTTATTGTGTTTGACATAGACTCTTGAGTTAATTGCTAATTTATATTTTTTTTTAATTTTTAATTTATCTATTTACTAATCGTATTCAATATGTACTCTTTGGTCAAGCGCTAATTTTTATTTGTTATTTCAAATTTAACTATTTAGTAATTGTATTTGATTTGGATACTTTAGTGCAAATTTACTGATTTTTATTCTAAAATTAACTACTATTAGTCATTTTCAATAAGAAATTTTTTTAGATAACATATACCGATAGATCATCGTAACGGTGTATATATTTTTTTCCTTTTGAATTCATAAATCTAAGGTTATCTACGTTTGCTACAAACTATAGCTGACCAAATTTCTTTGTCATCAAATTTGGTAGGATACTATTTGCACTAAAAAAAATCTTTATACCGTGAATTAAGCGTAGCTTAGTTGCTTAGGTTCCTTGTGACGGAATCTGTTCACCGGTTCGAGTTCCTAATTCGGCACGGGTGTCGCGTTTGCGGTGACTTCATCAATCTCAAGATCGAAACAACAGGCCAAATCATTCAGAGATGCTCATAAGGGTGGGGTTGACGTGCGTGTATTCATAGAGGTTAGTGTGTATATGTGTGAGCGTTTGTGTCTATACTGGTGTTTCAAAAAAAATCATAGCACAAATGAATTGGTCATCCTATCTTTTCTTCTTGTATGCAACTGCCTGGAGATTATCCCATCTATTTAGTGGCAATATGGGATTATCCAATAAAGGGTCTAGTGATTGGATACATCAGCATGCATGTGCACGTGTTATAAAACACGTCAATTTCATTAATTTCTTCCTTTGCAGCATCATCTGGCTAAAGGTAGCGTCTTCTGATTCCATCTATTTGTCCATATGGCAGAGTACCTAACCTGCTGAATCACACAGTTCCAAAACAATGCAAGTCATACGTGCACGTAGCTTCTCTGGCCTTCTTGATCTGGTTCACAATTGATCTACATGCTACTATCGTCATTGATCATTTCTGTATTTTAGCTAGTCATATGCGCACGTCGTGGCTAGTATATATGCAGCACTTGAACTCATCATCAGCCGCATGAATGCAATTTACCGTACCCATGAATAGAGGCAGAATGCGGACACGACTACAGCCTTCAACCACATCATTGCTCAAGTTTTACAACTGGTGTGCTGCCTGACCGCTGCCAGCCATAATCTCACACACATCATGGCTTGAATAGCTGCAAATTCAGACATGAAAACCGGTGTATCCTGTTTCTCTGAGATGCTTCCGCAAAAAAGTTGTGCATGAGTCATAAAAAATCACCAACTTCTACCAACATTTTGGCTTTGTCGACAACTATATATGCTGCTCCTTCGCACGAACGGCCTGGCTTTTACATGGCACATAGAAACCCTTTGGTGGTGACATCGTTCGCGTCACCTGTGATAATTTTGCGTTGATCTTGGAGGACTGCTAATTGGATCCACTGGAAGTTAAAATAAATAAAAATCAGATCAATGTTTTATTTGCATATTCATTTAGAGTTATAACCGTATTCGACGTGGATACTTGTTGCTAATTTACTTTTTTATTCTAAAATTAGCTATTAATAATTATTTTTATGAGAATCTTTAGGGGTAAGGTAGACCGTTAGATATATATTAAATTCAACGGTGCATATAACATGGTGACTTCTAATTTTTAGGGGTAAGATAGATAGTTAGATATACATTAAATGTAATGGTGCACATTCTTTTATTTTTTGGATTAACATGGAAATTTGTAGGCCCTCTCGGCGAACGTGGTGGCTTCTTTTAACACTATTGTATTAAGATTTTTAGGGGTAAGGTAGACCGTTAGATATACATTAAATCAAACGGTGCATATTCTTTTCTTTTTTGGATTAACGTGGGAATTTCTAGACCCACTCGGCGAACGTGGTGGCTTCTTTTAACACTATTGTATTAAGATAATAGATAGATGCTCCGAGTAAAAGAAAAATAAAAGAAAAAAAAAATTAGCTAATGGCTTCACTATTTCATTAATTTTACTAGTAAGGTGCATGTGCGGCACGCACGTGTAATCAAAAATTTGTGAAAAATTAAATGTGCTGTACAAGTATTGACAAAGATTATTCAACAAAGATATTCACTTGGTGACCATTCACGGACCCCTCTCAAATAATTGTAAAACAATGAACAGGCAAGGGTTGCCAACCACTGCACAATGTTCTGCTCGATCATCAGTCGGCTGCTCCAATCTGTTTGGACGCTCGTATTCACTTAAAAATTTTGATTATGAGGAAACAAAAAGACAGTGTTGACATACCAGTCTTGATGCAAGAATCCACAGCCACAATGAATCTTGCCCTATTTAGAGTATTCAATACAACAGATCACACCCGGTAATAAACGACATTAGTTTGGTTACCTCAAATATCAGAAAGATTGAGAAACAAACGGAAGATCAAAACAAACCTCGTGATATGAACTGAGAAGATATCCGCAAGACAGGAAGGCGAATGAAGTCACCAATGATAGATTGCTTTTGGAAATTAGAATGCTCAAACCAGTGCCCAACTTCACAAACAAACAACAGAAAAGAAAAAAACATGAAAATTTGAAAAAAAAAGAAAGATGCAGATGAAAGATTCATGTCTTATAAATAATAAGAAAAAATAGTTGGAAAATAGTTGTTACCTCGGAAAGTCTGAATGAGTCTAGCTCGGTAGTGCTATGCTATTATCGCATCCATCTAGGTGAGGTTATGGATTTCATCCAAAACAAAAAACCTACATTTACATAGAGATAACTGAGCTAAGGTCTTGGTGTTTCTATAGATTTTGGTGGTTCCTTCACAGAATATGCTTGTATTTCAAATCACAAACAGAACATGAGAATTGTGCACTTGCAGATTCTTTCTAAATCTGAAAAAGTATAATTACATGACTAATTTCGTAATGCTCCCATAGAATAGCTAAATTGCAGAAAAAGTATCTTACAGTGATGAAAACTAACTAAAATTCATATGGATGATAACTCAAAACATCAATATTTACCTGGACCGATTAGCGAATCCTTAGAAGTCAAGCCGTTGACCAGCTCCGTCAACCGGTGTGCGGCCCATGTAACAAAATAATACTGAACTGACCATCGCCTCCCACAACAACATAAGTTAAGATAGGAGATAAAAACGATATCTGCAGCCAAACAGAGAGGATCAGGAGGGCACCCTCAAGCTAACTACTGCCCAAAAACAAACTATAGAAGTGATAATTTTTAGCGACAAAAAACAATTTTATTGAGAACACCAAATATGAGTGACATGACACGCAGAGAGGATCAGGAATTTCCATCAAAATGCCGGTCCTGCGCAGCCAAATAGTGAAGTAGTCAAGTGGAGAATATGTGAATGAGCAAAACAACTGGCCACAATGTATGATGCTTTCGTATTTGCTATACGTTACTCATCGAGAACGCTACTAAAATGCACAAAACTAATAATAAATATAATGCCGCTTGCACAGCACAACCATGTCTCCTATTAGACAAGAAATAGCTTAAGGCTCCGTTTGGATGTAGATATTGGAGACCTTGGCATTGAATCTAGTTCAATACCAAATCAGGCTGGGCATTGAAATGGGGCCAATACCAAAGTCATTGTTTGGGTGTAGATGAAATTGCTAGACAGAATTGAATGAGTTGGCAAATACCGATTCATGTTTGGATGTACATATGCTGAAATTGGATTTGACATCACCTCGCCGTCCTCCATTCCAGCCACGCGGAGCTCGACAGCCACAGGGGAGGGGCGGCGCGGCTCGCCGGAGAGGGCAGGGAAGGGCGCGCGCGGTGAGGCTCGCCGGAGATGGGAGGGGCGGCGCGGCGCGGCTCGCCGGAGAGGGCAGGGAAGGGAGCGCGCGTGCCCGCCTCGTCGGAGAAGAAGAAGGGAGCGCCGGCCTCCTATGCGTCCCGCCTCCGCCACCCGTGCCCGCCGGCCATGAGGAAGAAGGGAGCGCCGGCCTTCTCAGCCTCGTCGGAGAAGCGTGGGGCACGGGAACGACGCCGAGCGAGGGAGCGCCTCCGGGCGGCGTGGGGGACCGGGGATGAGGAAGCGCCTCCGGGCGGCGCGGGGGTGAGGGAGCGGCGCCAGGCAGGGGGCCGCCGCGCGGGAGATGAAGGAGGGGCCCCGCCTATGGAGGAAGGAGAGGGAGGGCGAATCGGCCCGCTGGCGGAGGGAAGGAGTTGGGGGCACGGCTCGCCGTGGAGGAAGGTAGGGGAGGGCGCGCAGGGCGGCGAGTCTCTCCGGCTCGCCGTGGAGGAAGGAGAGGGCGCAGGAAGGAAGGAGACGGGAAGATTACGATTCCAGCGAATACGGAGGGTGGGAGCTCGGTATCGAGGGCAAGCGGTTCACAACGTGATGAATACTGGTTGGCATTGAACATGATTTCCAATTCCCAATTCCAGAACATCCAAACACCGGCATTCAAGGGGTCTCAATACCAATTCCCAATTCCAAGATTGAATGTCTACATCCAAACGCTACGTAAGTAGAAAACAGCAAACTCTTAATGAAAGCTAGAACCAAAGGAAGGTTGCATCATGCCTATGCAAAATATTCGCTTTTAGTATCAAGAATATGTGGATGGCAGTGCAAAGAGTTGCATGTGCCCAGTTAAAATAAGATTTCACATTCTCAACAGAGCTAACCCACAACAATAAAAAATAAAAGTTTATGTAAGACCTCATAAAGAAAAAAGTCATTAGTCATATAAAATATATGTAATGTATTCATCAAACAGATAGAAATATGTTTTAACTTAAAATCTATTTTGAAATGGTAAACAACATGGAAAAATATACAAGCATATTCAAATTTAGGAAGAATACCTGGCTTTGCAGGTCAAAGATGAGGCAACAGTCTTAGAGTTACATGTGAGAAAGAGTGCCAAAAGACAAGATGCAGAGTCAGGTTATATCATTGATATTTGAAACTTCAGGCATCAAAAATCAGCAAAAGAAGTTCTGCCTACTTCTTTTATCAGAAATTTCTGGGGCTCAGAGAGAATTTTTCTGTGAATTAAACCACTTCCGTGGATGTGCCAAAATGATTCATTCACGTCCTCATATACATAAGAGGCATCAAACTCCAGTTTGGCATCTATAAAGTGATGAACAATATAAGCAATGAGAAATGCCTGTGAAGAAGTGAACATCTCATAGTTAGAATGTAATATGGAAATGCCAGTTTAGTTGCATGGTATGATGTCACACCAGTTACTTACACTGAAAACAGAACATTATAATACGTTAAGTGCAAAATAACTCTTGAATACATCTGTCACCAAAGCCGCCAGGTACTAAAATTCCATCTGCCCCCTATAATAAAAGCTCTTATTGTGAGGTACTAAAGAGATCAAGTATGTCACCAATTCCAAGTTTGTGTGTCCTAAAATGACATTTTGGAAATCCTGATTCTTCTCGCCAAACAAGAAAATAAGTGAAAATGTTAAATCCACTTCCAGCCTATTTGAGCAAAGCTCTAGCTTCCGTATACACATAAGGAGAAGCAAGCTCAAAACCTAACAGGCAGTATTCCAATAATGTACTTGATATTAGATCAGTGAGACAGTGATAACCAGTGCTAAATATAAATGACATTTTGAAACTCATGACTCCTACTCTCCAAGCAAGAATATTATCTCACTTCAAAGCCCATCTGAGCAAAGCTCTTGCTTTTGTGGCCTCAAAATTTACCAATAGTATTCCATCATGTATATTAGACAATTAGATTTCATTTAACAGAGTAAATAAAAAAGAATCTGCAAATAAGCATACACCCCCCACCAGTAGATGAATATGATGTTAGCACCCTGCTTAATCTATTTAGATATCATACATCATAGGAATAAAAAATCATACCTATGATTAGAGCTTCCAAACATAATTTTGATCTCCACATCAACTTAAATATAATTTCCATGCTTCTCACGGCCAAATAAGCAAGGTAGTAGTCAAGATACGAATTATAACTTGCATCCTTCTCAGGCAAAAAACTGAATACTGCTGCTACATGCCTAGCTAGCTACACCAGGCCGTGCCTAGCTACCAGCAAGCATCAACCAACATCCTATAGGCCGCAGTTCAGGGAAGAGGTGTCTCGTACCTGCTGGTGGTGGCCTGCAGTACGTAGGATTTGGCGAAGCGAGGACATGGCTGCATTGTCTTCTTAGTGTTGAACTTGGAACCGAAGTTAGGATGCATTTGACTAAGTTTTGAAAAAGTGAACTGTATTATTATCAACGAATAAAAGGTAAAGCTAATAATCAAGCCTCTAAATCACAAAAGTATGAGCCTACAGAAATGAAGAGAATTATTATATTAACAACACTTAGTAAAAAAAGTTCTTAATCACAAATGTTTCTCCCAAAAAAACCCAGTTGGTCAATTACAAAATGTTTCTCCCACAAATATTCATTAGTAAGCATCCATCCGTAGTTACACCAACAGATGCAAGAAGAGCATGGAAATGGGGTGACCATGCAAAAATTTAAATAGCTACTCTGCTCAGTATTCTTCAGTACTGATTTTACTGAATTGGGATTCCAAACAAAAAGCTGCAAGAAGAAGAAAACATGAGAACGAGCAGGATAAAAAGAATTCTGAAGTCCTTATAACAATGCATTCAAAAGTGATGGAAACGTATATGGAAAAGCAACTTACTTTTATGTCACTGCAACGGAACAAATAGACCTCCTCGCCGGATGCACGATCTGGAGCGTGCTTAGACCATTGGGGCAATGACTTCAACAGAACCTCTGACGGGTGCATCCACGACAGCAATTTGAGCCCGAAGCTGTGCCACAACAAAAGAAAAAGAGCCGCATAAGCCCAGCAACCCATCATTCTGCCATTTCCAAATCCATGGAGAGCAAAGCCTTAATTTATAAAAATCCTTACATAAGATAGAAAACACCAGGCGGTCGAGAGAGGGAAAAAAGATTCTAAGATTTTTTTCCCTTCCGTGAGAACATGCAGAAAAAGAATGTGATCTTTTCACACCATGAGATTCAAACAAAGCATGCAACCTACGTTTGGTCGGAGTAGGTAAACAAATACATATGACTAATCAGACTTAGTTTTGACACAGAAAAGTCTTCAGAAGAATTCAATCGAACATGTTGCCTGCAGGGTGCTGTGGTTGCCAGCTTTGCTTGCAGAGGGGTGGCTGCCTTGCTCCTTGGTCCTTGCCGCGGCTGCCTCCCACAGGTCTGGCCATGGTGCACTAAGGCGCAGGGAAGCCACGGGTGAGTGAACATCAGCAATATATGGTTGTGCTAGCTGGTGGGATGGGGCCTGACGCATGTCAAGCAAAAAAAAATGCTGAGTCCCTACATTTGCAATGAGAACCGAGAGGAAACGCACTAACCTGGAGGGGATTTCGTCAGAGCCCAGAGCTACCGTGTGCTCCGCATATCCTCCACCGGTGCTCAATTGTTGCTTGCGTTCTCATAGCCTCCTGCCGCCTTTCCGCTCGCACACCGGCGCCGCCACCTGCGTGTGTTTGCCGATACCTCTGACGCGCCACGGGTGCATCTCAGCAGTCAGCACTCCTGCTCAGTGGCACGAGCGGCACTGCAAGTGCCACCAGTAGCACCTTGGAAGGGGCGGGGGAGCGCAGCACGAGGGCACCGCTATGGCATGAGCTCGGCGCGCTCCCCGGCGGTGTCGGCCGAGAGCTCATCGAGCTAAGCCTCGAGTGGAAGCAGGGATCGAGCCTCGTCTCTGACCCATTGCCCCTTCAGCACTGGAACCATACAGCTCCAGCCGGTTTCGGCTTCGACGCCAATGCATATGACTTGAGCATGTTGAAGCGGAGGGCGAGGTCATCCTCCAGGGGATTGGGCGCCGTGACACAGTCGTCGAATGGAGGCGCCGAAGCCGTACCGTACCCTGTGGCCTATTCCTGTTCTTATAACTCGTTGTTCCTGAAAAGCAAAAGTTGAAACATGGGTGATAAGATTTTTGGCTGACATCAAGAGATTGAACTTCTGGATGATGATTTGTGGACGTGCCAGAGGCTCGATCGAAACACTCACCTGGTTGTCGCATTCGTGGTGTGCACGGTGCATGAGGGTGCGGGTCGATCAGGGCTTGATGAGGGTGTAGGCGCCGGATCCTGCAATGGCCCCCAGCGGGCAGCGGCGACCAGATACACCCAGACCCAGATGTCCTTTGTACTTCCCTGTCAGCAGCGCCGCCCCGATCGTCCGCGCCGGGTTCATCGACGGCCCCGTCGATGGCCTGCGTCCATCCATCCATTGACGGTATTAAGATGCATCAGATCCTCTTGATCCGTACAGTATTGCAACACCGAGACGTACCCTCCGATGAGAGCGTTCATCATGATCGCCGCCGCGATCGAGATGGCGACGAGCTCCTTGCTAGAAGCCGGGTCGGTGGCGACGGCCGTGATGACGAACATGAGCATGAACGTGAGCACCAGCTCGAGGCAGAAAGCCTCGGCGGCGCCGACGCGGGGAACCGTCGCCATCACCACCGGGTCCGCGGGCCGGTACACCACGGGGGACACCTAGGTGGCGGAGCAAGGCCGGGGGAGGGCGGGGGTTGTTGTTGGTGATGAATTGGGAGGGCGTCGGATGAGTACGAAGGAGAGGATGCCGGCGACTGCGCCCCATGCGAGATCTCGGTGATTCAATATTCACAAAGGAAAGAAACACGAGTTTAGGAAAGGACACGTCAATTCACGCGAGAAAAAAAAGGCCACCGGTGTTTTTCACGGGCGGGACTGAGAGGGGGTACGCGAAATCGTCTTGTGAAAAAAGTTTCGCCAAAACGTGAAGAGGTATTTTAGAAACAGCGTTTTTTTATACAGGTATTAAGTTTTTGAAATCCCGAGCTGCGCAGTGGGCCCTCTGTGAGGGGTATTAGGTATTATAAGTTGGGTCAAAAGTTACCAATTGTTTTGGATCCTTATTGTATAGATTTGAAAGACTTTATTATTTCATTATGGTGAACTCAATCGTTGTTTCTTTCTTCTCGCCACACGTGCGGGAATTGTTAGAAATAATTAGTTAGTGATCAATTAGTTAATCACGTGATTAGCACGTGGATTAGTAGTTAATCCAGTCATTAGTATGCGCTAATCACAGGATACAGTAGTTACCAAAGGGTGCCTATACAGGAGGGGATGTGTCCCTCCGAATAGGCTTAAACACACCCCTTCAGATTGTATATATATGTAGATCCTTTATCCAATCAAGAACTAACTGTCATTTTCATTCAATCACGGTTTTCTTTTCCCATCGGTTCTTTACACGTTATCAGTACTTGCTCTCTCCACGCGGTAGTTTCGTAGGCCAGACCGAAGGAAGGCAGAAGTTCACCGGACATTCTTGCCGGAAGTTCGCCAGAGTCACTGTTCACCAACGAAGGTAGTGCCATGTCGACTCCTCCTGTTCCTTCCATGAACGCAATGGTGGACGCCATCACTGATGCCGTCGAGGCCGCCATCGTCCGCGGCAGCATCCACCCTGGAGGCGTTCGTCGCTTCACCCTCCAGGGCGCCATTCGTCGTGTCCTTCGCGACATCGCCGAGCATCGCATCGCTCCTCGCCGTTCCTCCGGCGCTGGACCGAACGCCGGCGGTCGTCCGACGACGCCGCGCCAGGTGCCTCGTTCGTCGAGGCTCCAGTACGCCCCCGGTCTTTGGCCCTGCCATGTTGGGGCGTCGCCGGAGGTTCCGCCAATACCGTCGTCCGTGCCGAGGCCGTCCTCGGCACTGCTGCCTCCACCTCCACCATTGTCGTCGTCGAAGAATCAGACGCTGCCTTGGAACGGAGTCGGTGGCACCATGGCTGCACGCCGTGGCGCCCCTCCACTCCTCAACAGCAACGTCGACGCGGAGGCATGGCCTCCGGGCTTCGCATACGACCTCGACATCTTCTTCCCGCAGCCGGCTCTGTCTCCAATTGGAACTCCCTCGACCCGCACGACGCCGTCGTACGCCGACATCGCCGCCAACCGTGGCGAGGACCTGCGCCGGAGCACCATGGGTGCGGGGGTTGCCTCTTCCTCTGTTGAGGGGGAGGCGGCTCGCCGCCACTGAATCGATGCCGGAGGGCCAGTTGGGCGGCCTCGCCTTTTTCTCGGTTGGGAGCGACAGCCTCATGGCTGGAACTCGCCGGGGATGCGCGGGGGTCGCCCTGCCGGCCGGCCTCCATGGCTGGAGAGACGGGCATGGGCCCTGATCTACCATGGGAGGGAAGGAGGGAGGAGGAGCAGAAACGGC
>CM014275.1:66212405-66253013 GCA_004135705.1 Alloteropsis semialata
AGCCACGATTTGCCGAGTGCCATAACATACACTCGGCAAAACGGATCTTTGCCGAGTGCTAACACTAGGGCACTCGGCAAAGCCCCCGACCGTTAGCCGCCGTCCAGACAGCGTGACGGCGGCTGCCTGACAAGTGGGGCCGGGCAGACGTTTGCCGAGTGCTCTTGGTCTGGCACTCGGCAAACAGGTCGACCGTTAGCCGCCGTCCGGACCGCGCGACGGCGGCGGCCTGGCAGGTGGGCCATGTTGCGCTTTGCCGAGTGCCAGGTTGCGGGCACTCGGCAAAGCGGTCTTTGCCGTGTGCTCCGGGTTTGACACTCGGCAAAGGTTGTGTTTGCCGAGTGTAAACCGTTCGCCGAGTGTGTTGTTTCCTACACCCGGCATCTCCCGTATTTGCCGAGTGCCCGAAATTTTGCACTCGGCGAAGGGTTTGGCACTCGGCAAATACGGGGTTTCCCGTAGTGAGTAGATACATAATTAACGGATGCAGCCCAGCCTGTCATGTATTAGTTGATACAAGTCATGTCGTTTTTGGAATTCCGTTTTTAATTCAGACAGACATCATGATATATATATATATATATATATATATATATATATATATATATATATATATATATATTTTGCTATAATACACCTGGGTGCATTTTGTATAGCAAATACACATACCCTTCTAGCGCACGTGCATGCACGCAAAACTAATGATCCAAACCAGACACGTGATGCCACTTCATGTGCTCTACCCACCCACCAGATACATGCATGGAAAAAATCTTTCCTTGATTCGAATTAAAAAAATACGATATCTTCTAAACCGTAAGGCTAATCTGTGAACCGTTTGTTAGCAGGTGCCCCGGCCCGAGAAGAGATATAAGAAGGAAGAAATTGGTTTGCTCGCAGTTCGCACCAATATATATGCTATGCTATATCCCTCAGGCCAGTTATAGTGCGCTTCATCATCAACAGATTCAATCAGCCAATTTATTCCATCTCAGGTTACCAGAGAATCTGGTGCTTAACATCACGTGCAATGATACAACAAGAAAGCTGTTTCAATAGGGACCGTGATGGATTCTTGATTCGCTCTCTCCTTTCATAAAAGCAAAGTTTGTCATACCCAATGTTTCTGTCCTATATCACCAACAAAGATAGGTACTAGTAGATACATAATTAACGGATGCAGCCGGCCTGTCATGTATTAGTTGATACAAGTCATGTCGTTTTTCGAATTCCGTTTTTAATTCAGACAGATATCATATAATACTATATATATATATAGTGTTTTGCTATAATACACCTGGGTGCATTTTGTATAGCAAATACACATACCCTTCCAGCGCACGTGCATGCATGCAAAACTAATGATCCAAACCAGACACGTGATGCCACTTCATGTGCTCCACCCACCCACCAGATACATGCATGGAAAAAATCTTTCCTTGATTCGAATTAAAAAAATACGATATCTTCTAAACCGTAAGGCTAATCTGTGAACCGTTTGTTAGCAGGTGCCCCAGGCCCGAGAAAGATATAAGAAGGAAGAAATTGGTTTGCTCGCAGTTTGTACCAATACATATGCTATGCTATATCCCCCAGGCTAGTTATAGTGCGCTTCATCGTCAACAGATTCAATCAGCCAATTTATTCCATCTTAGGTTTACTAGAGAATCTGGTGCTTAACATCACATGCAACGATACAACAAGAAAGCTGTTTCAATAGGGATGGTGACGGATTCTTGATTCGCTACCTCCTTTCATACAAGCAAAGTTTGTCATACCCAATGTTTCTGTCCTATATCACCAACAAAGATAGGTACTAGTAGATACATAATTAACGGATGCAGCCGGCCTGTCATGTATTAGTTGATACAAGTCATGTCGTTTTTTGAATATATACATATACATACATACATACATACATACATACATATATATATATATATATATATATATATATATATATATATATATATATATATAACACCTGGGTGCATTTTGTATAGCAAATACACATACCCTTCCAGCGCACGTGCATGCATGCAAAACTAATGATCCAAACCAGACACGTGATGCCACTTCATGTGCTCCACCCACCCACCAGATACATGCATGGAAAGAATCTTTCCTTGATTAAAATACGATATCTTCTAAACCGTAAGTCTAATCTGTGAACCATTTGTTGCATCTTACTTGAAAAAATGTGCTTAACAAAACTAGATCCAACATGGATATATTTTGTGTTTTTTAGTCAGTTGCAACTCTATGTGCTTCCTAATTGCAACTCTGTACATGTTATATTTGCATGTGGTGTTTATAGCCATATCCAGTTGCAACGCAGTTGCGCCCAAAGATGCAACTTGATGTGTAGCTGGTTGCAATTGAGTCGCTACTAGTTGCAGTTGCAACAAATGTTGTGACTGGGGGTCGCAACTGCAATGCAATCAGTGTTGCAACTGTAGTGTAACAAAATTGCAACCAGTTGCGATAAGGTCTTTTATGAACAGATCCAGTTGCAACTCGTTTGCATCTAGAGTTGCAACTGGATTTGCAGCTGGATGCAATTCGGTTGCAACAAATATTTGAATTTTACCTAGTTATTTTTTTGTTCTGCAAATATTTGTTTTATTTAAACATTTGTTCCACCTAGTTATCTAAACATTTGTTGCATTTGTCTAAACATTTGTTGCGTTATATTTTGAATGTTTTTGTCCCTCTATCACGAAATTAAACATTTATTGCATTTGTCTAAATATTTGTTGTGTTATATTTTTGAATGTTTTTGTCCCCCTGTCACGAAACTAAACTTTTATTGCATTTGTCTAAAAATTTGTTGCGTTATGTTTTTGAATGTTTCTGTCCCTCTGTCACGAAACTAAACATTTGTTGTATTTATCTAAACATTTGTTGCGTTATATTTTTGAATGTTTTTGTCCCTCTGTCTCGAAACTAAACATATGTTGTATTTGTCTAAATATTTGTTGCGTTATATTTTTGAATGTTTATGTCCCTCTGTCATGAAACTAAACATTTGTTGCATTTATCTAAACATTTGTTGCATTGTATTTTTGAATGTTTCTGTCTCTTTGTCACCAAACTAAACATTTATTGCATTTGTCTAAATATTTGTTGCATTATATTTTTGAATGTTTCTGTCCCTCTGTCACGAAACATTTGTTTCCCAAATTAAAACATTTGTTTCCCTCTATCGTTAAACATTTTTGTCCCTCTATCATGAAACATTTGTTGCACTTTATTTTTTTATATGTCCAGCTGCAACCCGTCACAAATTGTTAGTTGCAACCGGATCTGGTCATAAATTGTTGTAATTTGGCTGCAACTTTTATTGCACTAAAGTTGCAATCTCAGTCGCAAAATGGTTGCAACTGTAACTAGTCGCGTTCGAGTTGCATCCAACTACACGTTCAATTGCAAGTCATCACCACAGGTTGTAGCTAGATCTGGATACAAAAAATATTTGCAAATACAACATATACAGAGTTGCAATTGGGAAGTACATAGCGTTGCAACTCACAAAAAATGCACAGAATATATCCATGTTGGATCTTGTTTTGTTAAGCACATTTTTTTTGAGTAAGACACAACAAACGGTTCGTGAATTGGACTTACGGTTTAGGAGATATCGTATTTTTCAATTTGAATCAAAGAAAGATTCTCCATATGCATGCATCTACTGGATGGGTGGATGGATATTGGCATCACGAGGTTGGTTTGGTTTCAATAGTTTTGCATGCATATGCGTAGGCCTACGGGGTATGATTAAAAAAGTTAGGAGGGTCTGTGCATTTGCTATACAAAATGCACCTTGTTGCATTTTAGTCTCGCCATGTGTATATATATAGGAGACGTTTTTTTCTACACGCGCGTGTAGCTACTCCTACCTTCGTCAATCTATATCGGGTCCAACGGAAATCCAATAGCGGATCGCTGCATGTAACCGAGGGCCACCAACCCAAAAAAATCGGCATTAGCGTTTTACCGTGATTTTTTAGTTGGAGCTGATCCGTGTCCAGCGAGAGTACGTGGGCATATTTTATACACGTGTCCATTAACTATAGGCTAAACTCTAAAGATAGTTGCACGAACCTTTTAGAGTAACAATTTTTTTCGAGTACCTATACACACACGAACACACGTGTGCCTACACATTAATTGGGTATGCATTCATACATGCATGTATCATGTAACATGAGTATCTGCGTTGGAGGTGCTCACAACCGCAAGGTCAACGGCATCCTGGGGCTTTTGTGGAGAGAGCACTTCCCGGGCCTGGTCGACATTGGTGGAAGGCACGAGCCGGCCTGGACATGGGACCACTACGTCGTCGCCCCCGATCATGTCGATCGGGAAAACAGGTGCTTCGCCAACAAGGCGGAGCGGGTGAAGGCCGAACTGTGGGTAAGTATTTCTCTCACTACACTACTCAATATATTGCATTCATTGGACATTTTTGTAATAATGACTTAATACATCATGTTTATATGCCGGATTTCTATAGGTGTGCGGATGGATACGAGGATCGGGCGGCGGTTGTGGCTCACAACCGATGCGTGAAGCTGGTGAAGGACATGCACTACGAGGCACAAGTGCAGTGTGTCATAAACTTCAGCGCTCTGTTCATGGGCCAAAAGATCAAAAAAGAAGCCGCAAGAAACTTGAAGCTAACCCGGGAGCAATACTTGCAGGTAATTTTTGATTTATTCTCCGATTAAGTACATCGCTTAGTTTGATATTCTTACATGTCATTCACTTGATCACGTGTAGGTGCCTGCGTGGTGGTGCCATAATGATTCCATGTGCTGGGAACGCATAGTGGACAAGTGGTTCACACCCGAGTGGGAGGAGAAGCACAACGCTGGCCGAGAGCGGCGTTTGCTGATGCCAGGTCCAGCACATCATCAAGGCAGCCTTAGCAACGATGAATACAGGGCTAAATAGGTATGCAGATTCATTTTTGTATTCTAACGCTCAATTCTGCATGATTTGTCATTAACTTGCTGTTTTTTCGCAGTCCACGGCACATCATGACGCTGAGTGCTCCCAGTTCATGGGATGGGCTTTGACCCACAAGGGCAAGGCGATGTCTGAGGTCACCTACAGCCTGGACGACCTGCCCTCGGCGTACTCCAATCCCTCCATCCACACCCGCATCACCGAGTACACAGAGACGGGACGGCAGGTCCATGGGCCAGAGTGGGATCCGAGCGCCCATGACCTTGATGGAGAGCTCATCATGAGAGTGGGAGGAGGCAAGAAGCATGGCCGGTACTATATAGGCGACGGTACTCTAGACACGGCCAGTACTCCCACTCTCACCCAGGTTCGAGCCAGGAGCATGAGCAGTAGCCCAACCATAAGCCCATGGCTATCCGTGTCATAGCTCCAAGTGCAGGAACTTTAGGTTATTTCTATTTTATTCATCATTCATTCAATTTCTATATATGTTTGCTTTGCATTGTAACTTTGTGATGAAAAATTGTAGGCCCAGCTGGCGGTGCAAGCGGTGGCACACGAGGCGGCGATAGCCGAAGAGAGGAGGATACGGGAGGAGGAGGCGGCCAGGCAGCATGCCGAGACTCAGCAGCAGATGGCCCAGATGTACAACTGCATTCGAACTCTTTCTGTTCAGATGGGTCAACCCCTACCCCTACCCCCGATGGTGTTCCCTCCGGCTCTGGCTCCTGCAACTCCTCCTGTGAGTCACTTGAATACCTTGTAGATTCATTTCAAGTATTAGAGACTTAGAGAACGTAGAAACTTAGAGTCACTTAGAGATTTTGATGAAATTTTGAATGTTTTAGATTATAACTTAGAGAACTTGATTCTTGTCTCACATGCAATCTATTCTCATTTCTGCAGAATCAATCCGCGTCATCGAATACGCCAGACTTGTCGCCGGGCATCTCACCGACGTTCCCGGCGCAGCAGTTGTTTCCACCGCCGTACCCCTCACCGTGATTCTGAACTTGTGACATATTTTGGATTTCTGAACTTGTGACATTGTGAACTTGTCAACCTTATATTGCATTTGTGAATTTTTCTATATTATGTGTCTGTGATACTATATCAATTGCCTGTGATTTTTGTTGTGATATCTATATATATCTGTGATGTTTGTTTGAGTGGGGACCTTTATACGTGAATAAACAACAAAAAATGGGACATTATGGTCAGTTTGCCGTGTGCAACACACGGCAAAGGCCTCCTTTGCCGTGTGCAATGACCTTGGCACACGGCAAAGTGGCCATTTCTGTCACTTCTGGACGATTTTTTGCCATGTGCCAGGTATTTGCCATGTGCATTTACCACACTTTGCCGTGTGCCTTGCACGCGGCACACGACAAAGGGGTGCACGCCTTTGCCGTGTGTCGTTGTCCTGGCACACGGCAAAGAGAGGATCAAGGTTGCCGTGTGCCGCTCGCCTGGCACACGGCGAACTGGGCAACTTTGCCGTGTGCCAGGGGCACACGGCAAAGCATGTGGGCCCATGCTGCAGGACGGTGGGGGGACGGAGACGTCGCCGTCACCCGCCGTTTGTTGCTTTTTTTTGCCGTCGGCCAAGGAGGACACACGGCAAATGCCTTTGCCGCGTGCCCGAAAAATGGCCCACGGCAAAGCGGCCTTTGCCGTCAAGGCTGGCCGCCGTCGAGGCTTCGCCGTGGGCCGCACACGGCAAAGGCACACGGCGAACTACGAGTTTCCCGTAGTGTGCTAAGGGAAAGTAACAAAAGGTAATAGAAGCAAAGCACAGGAGATTTGCGCAAAAACTGGGGGAAGCAACAACTACACTAAATACTAGTAGCAATCTTCAAACTGCAGCGAGTTGGACTACAGGATTCTGGTAGTTCATCTTGGGCCTGATCTTCCTCTGCTTCGGCTTCATTGTTTATCATCAATCTTGAGGGAGCTAGTGTTGCCATCATCTGGTAAGCCATCCGGAGTAGAAGACCAGCGCCTTCCATCACTGCCTCGCTCCTTCAGCCTTGTCTCTTGCAAAGACCTGCCCAATATTTCATAAAAGAACACGCGAGACAAATAATTTCACAAGGATGACGGTTTTTTTTTATCAAATCCAGTTTTGTTTCTTGCTTTCCCCAACAAATTGCAGGAACCCAAAACACATGGAATTCTTTATAGTTAGGTATCCATCTATCTTACCACAACCAACATTGCGGCAAGTTACTGCCTTACTGGGTCGGTTATCCCAAATTACTCTAGTCACAGTCACAGGGCATTCAAGGAACAGGTGATCGATGATCTCACAACTGTAGTACTATAAATCTATATAGCAAATATATGATAGGAACAATTAATATATGTACTGTTGGAGATGCTGGCCCAAGCTCACGACTGAAGACACGGCCACACATATATAGGAGTATTCCCTTGAGCATCAGTGCTCACTAGTCACTAGTAATGCATATCTGCTGCATGCAGCAGCCAGTACATCGACCTTTGGGAAGCCCACTCCGGCTGCCTACTAGCAAGAAGCTCCAAATAAATATAATCCTTCATATGGCGAAGCTCCCTTCTTGCATCATCAAGAGGCGGAGCGCCAAGACATACATCCTCGCATCTCTGCTCGGGGCACTGGTCGCTGTCGCCGTCGTCGCAGGCATCGCCGTCAGCCTCGCCCCGGCGCACATCTCCTTCACCGTCGCAAATGGTGGGATCATTGATATACCGTCCCAACCGGAGAAGAACAAGACCAACCAGGCCACGAACAAGTACTACAACATCACCATGGTGGCCAACAACAATAGCTCACGCACAGAGGTGCAGTACGGCTCCCTGAGCATCCAGATATGGTTCGCCCCTACGGGTTGGGTCCCCGGCGAGGCCAACCTGACCGCCGGCGAGCTGGCTGAGTGGCAGCGGCCGGGGAAAGCGACCAGCTTCCCCATCCTGACCAAGTACAACGACTACAGCAACGAGGTCGCGACGCCCAACGAGAGCGGCGATGAGGAGCTGGACGACACGGAGAAGGACCGCATCAGCTGGCCCAAATGCCTGGTGCTGGTGGAGGCGAAGGTGTGGTTCAGGATTGGGCTGGTGGCCACCAGGCAGTACACCGTTAGGGCATCCTGCAAAGAGGTAGATTTCGTGAAGGGTGTTAAGGTTACCTCCCCCATCAATTGTACTAGCTAGCTAACGCCTAATAAAGAGCCTGAGATTGGTTGATCGATCGATATGGTCACTTTTTTCTTTGTTATTTTACTTATTTATTATATGGCATCCATCATGGCGTCTTTTTTACTCTTTAATTTCCTTCGTCTCTGGTTGCCTGATTTAGGCATATGCCCTATTTTGTCCACTGCCATTTATCGAAGGCGGGTTGTGCTTTAATTTGCAAGACAAACATATATATACACAAATATATACTTTTCAGATTTATTATAATATAAATTCTTGGCTCCTAACGTATAGACGATGCCTGAAAAAGGGTTGAGCTTCAGTCGACAGCTTCGAGAACAGGGCTTTAAGTTCATTGGGTTCAAAGGAAACCCGGGGAGGCAGGACGGCCGGTGGCGGCGGTGGGTGTGAGGGCAGGGCGCAGCAAGGTGGCGTAGACACTGCAGGCGCCTTGGACGGTAAATGGAGGTTGCGGATACAAAGGTGGGCTGGAGGGGCGTGGGAGCTAGGCGAGGCCGGCACAGTAAAGAGCTTGAGAGCAACGTCTAGAGGTAGAAGACCATTCACGGACCATTGGATTTGGATCGTCGGCTGTTTCCAGGTGATTCATAACCAGCGGGTCCCATATATATATATAAAATCCATGAAAATATATTAACGTGTTCAAAATTTTAAAAGTTCTTTGTCTCTACGTGTAAAAGGATCTTTTTAATTTTTCCTCCAAGCATCTGTGGACCCATCGGTCAATATATATATATAATAGGTGAGAAAAAAGCACCTTTTGAAAAGTACTACTTAATCCGTTCCAAATCGTAGGTCGTTTTGTCTTTTCCAGGTGCATTGTATTTGCTATATATCTAGATATTGTGTATATCTAGATGCATAGCAAAATAAATATATCTAGAAAAACCAAAACGACCTGCAATTTGAAACAGAGGGAGTACTCCACTATATTGCTAATCAAAGAACAGCGGATGAGGGAAGGAACATATACAAAGACTACATCTTTGCACATATGCAGTGGGGTAAGTATGGCACTAGCTACTATATTCCTTCCCGTAGCTAGCTTTGGTTGCCGACGGGTTATTGTGACGGTAGGTGGAGGTTACGGATCCACAGGTGGGCTGGATGGGCTTGGGAGCTAGGCGAGGCAGGCATAGGGAAGAGCTTGAGAGGAACGTCCAGAGGTAGAAGACCATTCATGGACAATTGGATTTGGAAAGTATATATAATTCATGAAAATAAATTAATGTGTTAAAAATTTTGAAAGTTACGTTCTTTGTCTCTACGTGTAAAATGATCTTTTTTTTCGAGCATCCGTGGACCTGTGGGTCAATATAAAAGAGGTGAGAAAAGAGCATCTCTTGAAAAGTACTACTCCACTATATTGCTAATCAAAGAACAGTGGATGAGGGAAGGAACATATGCAAAGACTACATCTTTGCACATATGCAGTGGGGTACGTATGGCACTAGCTACTATATTCCTTCCCATAGCTAGCTTTGGTTGCCGACGGGTTATTGTGACGATAGGTGGAGGTTACGGATCCACAGGTGGGCTGGAGGGGCTTGGGAACTAGGCGAGGCAGGCATAGGGAAGAACTTGAGAGGAACGTCTAGAGGTAAAAGACCATTCACGGACAATTGGATTTGGAAAATATATATAATTCATGAAAATATATTAATGTGTTCAAAATTTTGAAAGTTACGTTCTTTGTCTCTACGTGTAAAATGATCTTTTTTTTCGAGCATCCGTGGACCTGTGGGTCAATATAAAAGAGGTGAGAAAAGAGCATCTCTTGAAAAGTACTACTCTACTATATTGCTAATCAAAGAACAGTGGATGAGGGAAGGAACATATGCAAAGACTACATCTTTGCACATATGCAGTGGGGTAAGTATGGCACTAGCTACTATATTCCTTCCTCTAGCTAGCTTTGGTTGCCGACGGGTTATTGTGACGGTAGGTGGAGGTTACGGATCCACAGGTGGGCTGGATGGGCTTGGGAGCTAGGCGAGGCAGGCATAGGGAAGAACTTGAGAGGAACGTCTAGATGTAAAAGACCATTCACGAACAATTGGATTTGGAAAATATATATAATTCATGAAAATATATTAATGTGTTCAAAATTTCGAAAGTTACGTTCTTTGTCTCTATGTGTAAAATGATCTTTTTTTAGCATCCGTGGACCCGTGGGTCAATATAAAAGAGGTGAGAAAAGAGCATCTCTTGAAAAGTACTACTCCACTATATTGCTAATCAAAGAACAACGGATGAGGGAACGAACATATACAAGGACTACATCTTTGCACATATGCAGTGGGGTACGTATGGCACTACTATATTCCTTCCCGTAGCTAGCTGCAAATTAAAGAGTGGAGTACCAAAGACCAAGAATACGATCCCAGAGCACGACCTAATAAAGGAAACTTTCCTGGATCATATGTACCTCCAGCGAGTACTACACTGATGTAATTAGGAGAACTATGAGTTAAAATGACACTATTGCTGACTAGTGAATAATGTTATTTCCTAGCTTGACATCTCGTGGTAATCAATTAAAAATTGTTGTTAGTTTTAGAATAACTGTCACTACTGGAAAACCCGCCATCGGTCCGGCACATAGGTACCGGATTATTTGGACCGGGTCCAACTGCTAGAAAAAGTGCGCGCTCATATCTCAGTTGGGGATGAGCCTCAGCCAGGACCAGGAACCAGCGCCCAGCAGCATATCTCAGTCCAACCAAGCTGTTATATTAACCAAGCAAAGCAGAAGAGAAACTGACCGACCGACCGACCACTCGGCACCATCCAATTCCTCCGACCGCAAGCCAACTGCCCACGCCCAGCAAGGACATACTTACCTCCAGGAACCAACAAGAAACCGGTACAAATGAGAGCCCCATTGGTACGGGTTGGTGTCACCAACCCGTACCAATGAGGCTCTGCGTATATAACCCCTTCTTTCTCCCCCAGCCCGAGCCATGGCTCATTTCTTCATCCTCTATTGAGCTCGGATTGGGAGAGGTCATGCCCAATTTTCCATAACTTTTGGAGATTTTGCAATCTAAGTCCGCTAGAAGGTTAGCAAGTCCAACCTCTCTCTTTTGACGGTTAGGATGGTCATGCTTTATGTTTTGAGTAATTGAGTGTTTTGTGGAATGGATGGAAATAGGAGATTTTAGAATTATACATCAATTTTATTATGATTTTGTGGTAGAGGTGAACCATATAGATAGTTGTTGCATTCGTAGAGATGATGCACAAATTTTTAGACATTGTTTAGATTTTTTGATTAGTTGTAGAAACTTTAAATGATTTTCATATTTAGGTTTATTATGATTTTAGATATTATAAATGATATTCATATTTAGGCTTATCATGAACTTTAGAATTACATCTTTTTAGAGATTATAAATGATATTCATATTTAGGCTTATTACGAACTTTAGAATTACATCTTTTTAGAGGCTTCAAATGATGTTCATATTTAGGGTTATTATGATTTTTAGAGATTATAAATGATATTCATATTTAGGCTTATTACGAACTTTAGAATTACATCTTTTTAGAGGCTTCAAATGATGTTCGTATTTAGGGTTATTATGAATTTAGGATTTTTAGAGACTATAAATGATATTCATATTTAGGCTTTTTTTTTGAGGATACATATTTAGGCTTATTATGAACTTTAGAATTACATATTTTAAGAGGCTTCAAATAATGTTCATATTTATGCTTATTATGAATTTTATGTTTCCTAAATTGTAGAGACTATAAGTGTTGTTCATATTTAGGCTTAAAATGAATTTTAGACTTTGAATTTTAGATTTCCTAAATTGTAAAGACTTTAAATGTTGTTCATATTTGAAATGATATATTCATATTTGATAGTTTTGAACTTTTATGGATGCTTTAAATGATGTTCATATTGGGGCTGAATTTTTTATTGTATTTTGTGAATAGATAAATCGGCAATGGATGTACAACGCGGATAGACACTCATCTGATTTCATTAATGGCGTTTATCAATTCCTCAACGTGGCAGAGGCTAACTCGACCTCGGGTTTTATATGCTGTCCATGCAAAGTCTGCGAGAACAACAAGGATTATCACATCTCAAATAAGGTGGTTCACATGCACTTGTTTAGGAGTGGTTTCATGCCTAACTATATCTGTTGGAGCAAACACGGCGAAGCGGGGACATTATTCGAAGAAGGTGATGGCAACATCCCGGACTTTGCACAATACGGTGCCTTTGCAGATGATATTGCAATGGGCGAGGGTGAAGCAGTTGCAGAAGATGAGGATGATGATGCCTTAGGTGGCATGATTCGTGATGAAGAGAAAGACTGCGAAAGTGCGAAAGAGTGGGAGAAGATCAAGCGTTTGTTGGAGGACCACAAAACATTGTTATACCCAGATTGGAATGAGGACCAGAAAAAGTTGGGTACCACGCTGAAACTATTGCAATGGAAGGCAACTAATGGCTTGTCTGACAAGAGTTTTGGAGAATTATTGAAAATGATAAAGAAGATGCTTCTAGAGGGCAGCACATTGCTCGAAACAACATACGAGGCAAGAAAAATTGTTTGCCCTCTAGGACTGAAAGTACAAAAGATACACGCATGTCCCAATGATTGTATCCTTTATCATAGCAACGTGTATGAATCTTTGGATGTCTGTCCGGTTTGCAATTGTTCGCGGTATAAAATCAGGTGAGATGACCCTGGTGATGTTGAGGAAGAGCCCTCTAAGAAGATAGTCTCTACCAAGGTGATGTGGTATTTCCCTATAATACAATATCTGAAGCGTTTGTTCAGAAACAAAGAGCATGCTAAATTGACGCGGTGGCATAAAGAGGATCGGTGGGAAGACAATATGTTGAGACACCCCGCTGATGGGTCTCAATGGAGAAAAATCAACAGAGCATTCCCAAACTTTGCAGAAGATGCAAGGAACATAAGATTTGGTTTGAGTACGGATGGCATGAATCCTTTAGATGATATGAGCAGTAGCCACAGCACTTGGCCCGTGACTCTTTGTATATACAACCTTCCTCCATGGATGTGCATGAAGCAGAAGTTCATTATGATGCCAATGCTAATCCAAGGGCCAAAGCAGCTTGGCAACAACATTGATGTGTATCTAAGGCCACTGATTGATGATCTTTTGTTTTTATGGGGCAAAGATGGTGTAAAGGCGTGGGATGAGCACAAGCAAGAGGAATTTAACCTACGAACATTACTGTTCGTGACCATCAATGATTGGCCTGCACTTGGTAACCTGTCGAGACAGTCAAACAAGGGATACAAAGCATGCACACATTGCTAGGACACACCGACTGTATTTATCTGAAATATTGTAGAAAGTGTGTGTATATGGGCCATTGTCGATTTCTTTCTGAGAAACATCCGTTAAGAAAGAAAGGAAAGCATTTTGAAGCGGAAATCCATAGCAAACCCAGGCATCGGGATGGAAAATATGTATTTACTATGGTAAAAGATGTGAAGGTGGTCTTTGGGAAGGGACCTGGTAGCCAGCCAGCGACAAGTGAAAATAGAAAGGCATCCATGCGGAAAAAAGTCAATATTCTGGTATCTACCATATTGGAAGGTCTTAGATGTCCACCACGCAATTGATGTGATGCACCTGACCAAAAATCTTTGCGTAAATGTGCTAGGGTTTCTTGGTATGTACGGAAAGTCGAAAGATACGCTAGAAGCACGACAGGACCTGAAATGTATGAAACAACGAGATCCCCTGCATCCTGATAAAAGAGAGAAAGGGCATTGGAACTTACGTCTTGCTAGCTACACTCTAAGCAAGGAGGAGAAGATCGGCATGTTTGATTGCTTGAACAGTATTAAGGCCTCATCCGGCTACTCATCGAACGTAAAGAGTCTAATAAATATAAAAGAGAAGAAATTCATACACCTCAAGTCTCATGACTGCCATGTGCTGTTGACACAATTGCTTCCGGTGGCACTGAGGGGAATTCTACCCATTAATGTCCGAACAACTATTGTGAAGCTATGTGCCTTCCTCAATGCAATCGACTAGAAGACAATTGATCCCAGTAATCTAGCAAGACTGCAGGATGATGTGACCCAAAGTCTTGTCAGCCTTGAGATGATATTTTCTCCATCTTTCTTTAATATTATGACGCATCTCCTGGTCCATGTTGTCAAAGAGATTGGTATTCTTGGTCCTGTATTCCTACACAATATGTATCCTTTTGAGAGGCTCATGGCTATTCTAAAAAAATATGTTCGTAACCGTTCTCTTCCAAAAGGATGCATCACCAAGGGATACTGAACAGAGGAGGTCATTGAGTTCTGTGTTGACTATATCCCCGAACTGAAACCGATTGGGCTATCTGAGTCACGCCATGAGGGGAGACTAATTGGAAAGGGCACATTAGAAAAGAAACAAACAAGGTGTAGCGACTACGATTTATTCATGAAAGCCCATTACACTGTATTGCAGTCATCAACCATGGTGGCTCCTTACATCGAGGAGCACAAGACTATAATATGCTCCCAAAATCCAAGAAAGTCTGACACCTGGATTACACGCCATCACAGAAACTTTTGCTGGTTGGTTGCGGCAAAAGCTCATGGGTAACGAGACAATTCATACACATCTGGCGTATTTGGCAAGGGGACCATCAACCTCATTCTCGATATTCCAAGGCTATGACGTAAATGGGTATACATTTTGTACAAGAGCCCAAGACAACAAAAGCACCAACCAAAACAGTGGTGTCTGTATAGATGCCTATGACAACAAAGGGAACAGGGACTCATATTATGGTCAGGTAGAAGAGATCTGGGAACTCGAGTATGGACCTTTGAAAATACCTCTTTTTTGGTGCAAATGGGCGAAGCTTACCGGCAGAGGTGTAAATATAGACCGATACAGCATGACAACTGTGGATCTCAACAAAATTGGGTATATAGATGAACCATTCATGCTCACCAAGGATGTGTATCAAGTGTTTTATGTGAAGGATATGTCTAGAAAACCCAAGATGGGGACTCTGCAAACAAACAACTCCGAACTTGATCCAAAACGCCACATAGTTCTCACAGGGAAAAGAAAAATCGTGGGTGTCGAGGACGTCACTGATGAAGATGATTATAATAGGTGTGACGAGGTGTCTCTGTTCAGTGTGGAGGTCAACACAAGCATCCTGTTGGCCAATGAAGATGCTCCTTACGTTCGCAACGATTATAATGAAGGCACTCTTGTAAAGAAAATATTTATTGTTGTTCAAGCATAATATAGTACTTATCTTGAAGCATAATGGTATGTAATTCTACTTATATTGAAGCATTATGGTATGTAATGGAGTACTATGTTCAAGCATGATGTATGTAATGTAATAGTTATGTTCAAGTATTATTTTATTAATATTTTATTTGAGGACACTAAATAAAAGATTATATTTAGAAGTTAGTAGCAAATACTAAATTCAAACAAATGTAAATAGAAAATACTAAATATTAAAGAAGTTATTGGCAAATAATAAATATAAAATAAGATTAATACAAACTACTAACTAATAAAATGTACAGGAATTAATTGCAAATACTAAATATAAAGGAATTGCAAATACTAAATAGTATATATGTTAAATAATAAATACTAAAAAGAGAAAAGGAAGATGGCGGGAAAGGAAAAAGGGGGACGACTTTGGTACCGGGTTGGAATACCACTCGGTACCCTAGGGTTTCATTTTGGCGCGCAAAGCACCCTTTGATATCGGGTAATGTCACCACCCGGTACCAAAGGGAGTGGTGACATCACCCGGTACCGATGAGGGGGGTGGGATATATAGCGGTGCCTGCCCCTTCCTACCAGTTCTTCCCCAGCGCGCCGCCGATCTCCTCCACGCCACCAAGTCCTCGAGCCCTCCACGCCGCGCCGCCGTCCACCGCCAATCTTTCCTCCACGCTTCGTCACCGGGCGCCGCCTCGAGCACCTCCGGACGCCGTCCCCGAGCTCCTCCACGCCGGCCGCCGCCACGCAGAGCCCCTCCACGCGCCGGCCCCGTCGTCTCAAGCCCCGACCACCCCGACCGCCGCGCCATCGTCCTGAGCTCCGACCTCCGCCACCTCGAGCCCCGTCGTCCAAGCCGTCGCTTCCACGCTGGCCCTGTGCATTGCCGTCATGCCGTCGCCACGCACCGAGTCGCCCACGCCGGCGCCGCCGAGCTCCATACGTCGCCCCTGAGCCGCCCACGTCGGCCTCGNCCTCCACGCCGGCCCCCCTCGGTTCCCCCCGACCGCCACCATGCCGTGCCCGTTCATCGCTGATGTGCCGGCGCACCGCATCGAGCCACCCACACCGGCGTCCCCGAGCTACAGACGCCGGCCCCGAGCCACCCACGCCGGCCCCAAGCTCCGGCCAATACTCCGCGCTGTGCCGGCCCCTCCACGTACGCCGGCCGCCGATCTCCGCCGCCGTCGCCCCTCCGCGCCGCTGCCGCGTCAGCCAGTACGTACGTGAATGTGAACGCGCATGTGTGTGTGCTGTGCTATGTGCACTGTGTGAATGCGAATGCGAATGCGAATGTGCATGTGTGCTGTGCTCGTGCTCGTGCTCATTTGCGAATGCGAATTTTTGATTATATGAATTCATGTGTTAGGGAAATTTAAGATTATATGAAAAATTTACGATTAAATGAAAAATCTATGATTGTATGATTATAGGAAAATTTATGATTATAGGGAAATTTATGTTTGTATGAAAAATTTATGATTAAATGAAAAATCTATGATTGTATGATTATAGGACAATTTATTATGATGACAACAGGATTTTAGGGAAACTGTATTATGATTTTAAGAATATTTTTGGAAATGATTCTATGCTTATAGAAATTCATATAAATTGTAGGAAATTCATAGAAACTATAGGAAATTCATAGAAATTGTCTTATAATTCTATGAAATTTGTAGGAAAGTGTATTATTACTATAGAAATTCATAGAAGCTATATTTAATGAAGTGTTATTTCATGTATACTTGTTAAGTGTTATTTCATGTGTACTTTATAAGGGATGTTGGAAATGATTTAGAAAATGATATAATGTACTTATAGGATTCTTCATGTAAATGATACTATATTTATAGGACCCTTATGGAAATAGTACTATAATTATAGGAAATCCATAGAAATTGTCTTATAATTCTACAAAATTTGTAGAAAATTATATTATGACTATAGAAATTCATAGAAGTTATATTTAATGAAGTGTTATTTCATGTATACTTTATAAGGGATATAGGAAATGATTTAGGAAATGATATAATGTACCTATAGGATTTTTCATGTAAATGATACTATATTTACAGGACCCTCATGGAAATAGTACTATAATTATAGAAATTTCATAGAAATTGTCTTATAATTCTACAAAATTTGTAGGAAATTGTATTATGACTATAGAAATTCATAAAAGATATATTTAATGAAGTGTTATTTCATGTATACTTGTTAAGTGTTATTTCATGTATACTTTGTATGGGATATAGGAAATGATTTATGAAATGATATAATGTATTATAGGTTTTTTCATGTAAATGATACTATATTTATACAAAATTGTCTTATGACTATAGAAATTCATAGAATTTGATAGAAATTCATAGAATTATATACTATTCTATTAATTAGCGATCCCGACTCCGTGAGTTCTACGAAATTTGTATGAATTCGTATTATGACTATAGTAATTCATAGAAATTTTATTTAGCGAAGTGTTATTTAATGTATACTTGTTAAGTGTTATTTCATGTATACTTTATAAATTCATAGAAATTCATAGAATTTGATAGAAATTCATAGAAATGTCTTATCATTAGTGTAATTTCATACAATTTTAGGTGCCAAGATGATGATGGAAGACGAAATGAACGAATTCATTTTGATGGATGCTATTGCACAAGGCAGTGCATGTGCCACTAATCTCCTCGACGCCAAGGAGGATGCGGGTGGTGACGATGGCAGCCAATACCTGAATATGTTAGGTGATGGCATGGAAGAACTGCTGAAAATGTTCGGGCGAGGAGGTATATATGTATATATATTGTCAATATCGATGATATATATATATATATATATATATATAAGCATGCGATCTTTATACATTTCTTTCTCGTATCTGTAGCCCTCAGGCTCATAGCCTTCTGGGTTGTCATCATCGAAGAGGACGAAACGTGGCCCGACCAAAAAGTTAGAGGGCAGACTTATAATCACAGATATAGCAGAAGATGGTCGGCCAGTTGTGCTAGAGAAAGCTGCTACTAAGATGGTAAATCAGTGTGGTGTTCTAGTTAGAGACCACGTGCCCATCAGCTTGCAGAGGTGAAAATCCAGCAATGATGCATCTTACGTGCCGCAATCAGAGAAAGAAATGCTATGGGCAAGTCTGAAAGAGCGCTTAACAGTGCCTGAAGGTTCAGAGGAGTTAGTGAAAATTGAGCTCTAAAAACGATGGCTACTTCATTTCAAACTTGGAAGAAGAACTTGTATAGAAAATATGGCGAGAAGAACCTGACACCCAACTTCGATGATTACCCACAGCTCAAGGATCATTGGAAATCGTTCGTGTAGTATAGGCTATCGGAGTTAGGTGAAAAGAACTCACGTCGAACTAGGATCAATGCCGCGAAGAAACGGTACTTCCACTCACTTGGACCAACTGGCTACAAGAAGAAAATTACAATCTAGGACAAGATGGAAGAAGATTTGCTTGCCAGAGGAATCACATCGGGGACAATCAATTGGCCCGAGCGATCAAGGCATAGGTATTACGCTCATGGGGGCACTCTAGATCTCAATGATGGGTCGCTTATATATAACGATGAGATAAAAGAGACGACCGCTGCTATCCTTGTAGCACTTAAAGAGAAAGCTGATGGGAGATTCGTTCCTGACAGGGAAAACGATGAGCTAACTAGGACTCTGGGGAATCCCGAACATCCCGGACGAGCTAGAGGTGTCGGTGTGGTCTCGTGGAAGTTTGCATTTTCAGCGGACAGTGACACCTACAAAAGTCGTAAGCACACCAAGGCCGCACAGGAGAGAAGAGTTGAGAATTTGGAAAGAGAGCTTCAGCAGGCAAAGGTCGGCATCGCAGATGAAGTGTCTAGACAAATACAGACATTGCTGAGCCAAGGGCAGACGGTGCCGGGAGGAGTACTTGTACCCACCGGAGTTGGTAGTTCAGCTGGTGTTAGCCCGCCCTCCCAATGTCGAACCAGTGTTACTTCCATGGAGCTCCCACCTGCCGATGCCAGGGACAACAGTGCAAGCTATCCAGTGGACGAAATCACTCTACGTATGCCATGTGAGCTACATATACCATGCGGGAACTTAACCACTGAGGTGGCTTATGGCATGGCTTATCCGGTGCTAGGGCAGACCATTCATGGGGTAGAAATTCCAAGTGGCTACTGCAAGGTGGGGGTGGAGCAAATTTGTGAAGGATTTGATGACTTGGACCTCGACATCGAAGGTGGCGATGGGAAAAGGACGTTAGCTGATGCTACCCATGGCAGTATCATTCCATGGAAAAAGTGTTACGTCAAATTTGCCAGTCAAGGGCCATCATCTACTCCACCAAGGGATCCCCCGCAGCCATCGTCACCTTCAAGAAGGGACGACGATGAGCCAGAGCTGCCACCTCTAAGTAGGGATGATTCTGGCCCACACATGTCTCCTCCTCCACTAGCACGGCATGCCCCAAAGCGCCAAGCAGCGCCCCCACGGCAGACTAGCTCGCTAGAAAAAGCAGAAACAAACGGTCGAAAAAGAGCCTACCGAAGAAGACAAGATGGCCGCCATATTGAAGAAGTTACCTTACAACTGAACTGACGATGAAAATGATATGGTGGTCAAAGCTCAGGTCAAAGAGTTCTTCAAACCAGATGAGCCAGAGAAGCCGCTTCAAATAGATCCAAAAGTGAAGGTGTTTTTCAAAACTATGAGCGCGACGAATCAGAAGAAATTCTTAGTATCTGACTATGGCCGCTAGCTTGCAAAGTCTTATAAGCAACAAGTCAGTGAAGGCTCTGGTAAGAAGACGGCCGCTCCTCAGTAGAAACAAGCTAGCAGTGCAGCCTCGGGTAAGAAGGCGGCCACTCCTAAGAAGAAACAAGTCGGTCAGAGCACAGCTAGAAGGACGGATGCAGTTGCCTAGTCACAAGCGCAACAAAATGTTGACGACGAAGCACTTCCTCAGATGGTCGCAGAAACGGGGCTCTCACCGGCTGTACTTCTAGAGGGCGAACTTCCTAAGGCAATAGTGAGTGCTTGGGAATTTTGGTGCGGCGAACCAATGGTGCCCCCTTTTTTTGTGAAGCTACTTACCACTCAAGCGTACCGATTCCATACATGATACATGAAGGTGTCCAAACAGGGTAGAGAGATGCTCAATATTTTGATACAAGACCGTGATTACTTCCGTGGGCCGGCTCTCTTAATTTTGGATTTCAAGGATGTGTATATGTTGTACCATCAAGATGCAATGGACCTCACTTTGATGTGCTGCTGGGTTCTGTAAGTTTGTTTTACCGATCTATTCTTGCAATACTTGCCGCCTTAACTATAATTTGCAACAATAATGATCTATTTCTGCCATGTAGGATGGAGATCCATACATGCCACGAACATTCATACAATGATGTTGGCTTCATGGATCCATTGATGATAAATGCCGTACTTATAGGCGGTAACCCACTAGAGACAGTGGACAACATATACTTGTTCTTGGAGAGACAAAGCAAGAATTACATTCTTCTGCCTTACAATTTCAAGTGAGCACTTCTTATCTATATATGTATAATTTTAAGAATTTGTTCTTAGTACTTGTGCATGTATTTGTATATATCTACAACTTTCACTGGATACTCCTTGTGTTTATCATAAACACCAGTCAAATTTTTGTCTTGGACTCAATGCGGAAAGCACAGGAGGAGTACCAGCCAGTTTTAGACCTGGTTGACATGGCATGGACGCGTTTCCATGCAAATGTTCGAGGAAAATTCAAAGCAAAATTGGATGTGAAGACGGACTTTTCAGTATGTGGCTGGAGTACCCGCATATCTAATCATATCACACTAATATATAGTTGTCACAACTAACTTTATTCTTCTCCACTTTCAGTATACCAGGCAGGAACAAGGGACGAATCTTTGCAGATACTACGTCTGCCAGTGGATCCATAGTTTTATTGGTCCAAAAAAACTGACTACCGAGGACCTCACGGTACGAAATCAAACCATTCATGCTTACATGTAATTTGTTATTTTATATGTATAATCTCGTGTTATTTCATGCATAATTTGACTAAAACTGTTCTCATTGTGATTAATGCAGAGGATGTTTTACCATGAAGAGCTCCCGATGAGAGAAAAAGCAAAAGCTATCGCGGACCAACTATTTGGATTCATTATGGACCAAGTTGTAAATCCAAATGGACAGTACCACCATGACGGACGTGATATTTCTCAATATCGCTCCCTATCCGCCCCTTCTTCCCATTCTACTCGTCAATTGTAAACAACTTGTAAATTAAATTACTCCTGTAATATATATATCTATAGCTATGATAATTGCAATTGCAACCACTACAGTCTTGTTGCATAAAAGATCGTGTAAGAGATATGACGCGTACACACGTAGATGAATTTCATCTAATAAACAAAAACAGCAGATGTTTTAAAAAAGAACAAAATACCCTTTGGTACCGGTTGGTGACCAATGGGCCTCCCCGGTAGTCTACGTGGGAGGGCCCTTTGGTACCGGTTCTGGACCCGGTACCAAAGACCGAGGCATTTAGTCTCGGTTGCACGGTACCGGTTCCACAACCGGTACCTACGAGCCTCACCACCCGGTACTGATGGCAGGTTGTGTTGTACTAGGTTTGAGATACTGAGATGTATGCAGTTGTTTTAAAATAAACAAACAGATAACTGTCAAATAAAAAAATCATAGTTTTTTTAGGGTATGAAATCTGACAAAGATATAATGAAAAAAAAATATCGGCTCCATGATCTTTGGAGACATACGTCAATCCACGAGTGGGGGCACCACGAGCACGCCGTGCTCACACACATTTTCTAGAGGATATATACTTTGCTACCCGAAGAAGATAGCATCCCTTGAAAGTACTCCACTTAATTTTCACACATGCAATACGGCAGAAATGGGGGGCGCTAGTAGAATCATATTCTATGGAAAACTAGCTAAAGGGAGGAGCTTTCCTTCATCATAGCTTTCCTGCCAGTACAGTACAAATTTAGGACCCGATCCCTTTGCTAAAGAAAAGGATAGATAGTGCCAGCTAGTGAATGCTCACTATCACTACTAGCTAGATGACTAGATCCTTATTTAATTAGTCTAGTGAACACACTCACTTCTGAAGAAACCGGCTAACAAATTATTAAACATAGCTCGTTCAACAATTTCTAAGATTCTGGTGGCAACAGCTTACCAATCTCAAATTTTTTTTGAATTTTTGAAAACATGCATGACAGCAATTTTTTAGTGAGTGCTCACTAGCTAGGTAAGACGGAGCGACGTCAAATAAAAGAGAGCATGCCATGATGTACACAGGCAGTGATGCTTCTTTAGAGTCCCGTCCAACAACGCGCTTCTGCGTCCATTATAACTATGAGCTTGCATTGCTGCATGCATATGGACACGCATCATCGATCAGTGCCAACAACTCAACCCACAGGCCGGCTATAGCACACAGCAGATACATAGATAGAGCTCAAGTTAAGCACCGGATAGATATATAGTAGCTCGATCATCAAGATGAAATACTACTTCAATGAAAGCAGTGAGTATTGCAACGACACAGTTCAGCACTACGTGTACAACCTCACCTCCTCGTACACCGACCAGAGGAATGAGGCCCCCATGGTGGCCACCTCCGTTGTCATGTTCGTCCTGGCCGCGCTCTTCTTCACCCTCAACCTCTTCAGCCGCTTCTCCGACGTGAGCGCCATCCTCAACCCCAGCGTCCGCCTCTTCCTCAACACCTCCCTCTCCCTCTTCCTCCCCGTCATGTCCTACCTCTTCTCTGATGCCAAGAAAGAAGGTGCCACCGCCGGGCAGACGATCGAGCTGCCGTTGCGAGCTCGGACCATCCTAATGTGGATGCTCCTGGTGGAGCTCCTCCGCAGGAAAGTGGAGGAGATCCTAGTGACTGCGGCAGGCGCGCAGGGATATTCAGGCACCATCGAGCGCGCCACCCGGATCGCCTGGCTGGGCTACCTCGTCTTCTACAACCTCAGGAGCGCCGGCAAGAAGGCGCTGTATGGGATCCTGTGGGTCTTTGCTGCTGCCAAGATGGTGCAGAGGTTCATCAGCCAAGAGCTCGGAAAGCGCTCCTTCGCCTACGGCAAGAACCCCCAGCTTCTCTCCTCCTACATGACCAGGATGCTCAAGCAGGATGGTGGTGGTGAAGAGGAGCATACAACAAGCAGCAACAAGGGGTCCGAGCTTCTGAAGCGCTGCAACTACGTGGTGATGGGTGAGGAGGAGCTGCAGAGGAAGGCAGGCCCAGACGGCTACGACATCGTGTCGCTGGCGGAGGCCGTCAGGAAGCACGATTCCTCCGTCGTCACGGTCGGCAAGATCTGGAAGCTCGCCGATGATAAGAACGACAAGCTGCTTCGGAAGGACACCAGACTGAAGCGGCTCTGCCTCTCCTTGGCGCTTTTCAAGCTGCTGCGCCGGAGGCTGGAGAACTTCCCCATCAGCAGCGAAGAAGCCCGCAGCTGCCACGACCTCATCTTCAAGGGCCTCTGCGAAGAAGAAGAGGGCAACGCTACTGAGGGTGGGAGGGCCCTGTTCCAAGTGTTCAACAATGAGGTCCAGTTCCTGTGCGAGTACTACCACTCGGTGCAGCCCGTGGTGTTCGCGAGCCCCTTCTTCTTCCTGACCAACTACATCCTGTTCCCGGTCATTGTGTGGGCCTTGTCCATCCTCACCATCATCCTGTGCAGCAACGGCGACTTGCGCTACGCCTTCCGGAGCTTCGAGGCCGACAACTTCGCCATGTCGGTGGGCGTGATGAAGCTCATGGGTTGCATCCTGCCCAAGATCACAACCTCGCCGCCGGAACTCTTCACCGTCGTCGACGTCTCCATCACCGGCCTCCTCCTGCTCGCCTTGGCCTACGAGGAGGTCTGGGAGTTCTTCGTGTTCCTGCTCTCCAACTGGTTCATGGTGTCGCTGGTGTGCAGCTACACCTCCAAGCCCAGGTGGCGCGACAGCCCGTTCCTGAGCGGGGTCATCCACCGCATCCTGTGGGTGCGCAACAGGCTGAGCCACCCTAATGTGTGTGTGAAGCAGCTGTCGCTGCTCTGGTGCCATGGCCGGCGGCTCATCTCCTCGGCGCTGCCGACCAAGGCCGTGCCACTCGAGGCCAAGAAAGCCCTCATGAAGCGCCTGGCCAACGCCGGCGACGACGCCCCTCTCAGCAACGGCAGGTCGGCCCTGCATCGTCAGGCGGGGGAGGAGTTTTCGTGGGCGTGCGAGAGCGGCGGCATCGCCGAGGTCATCCTGACCTGGCACTTGGCCACCGAGAAGCTGGCGGCGAAGCCGCCGGCGCCGGGAGGCAGTAGTAGTAACAATAACAATGACCGGAAGGTGGCCATGGCGCTGTCGAGGTACGGCGCGTACCTGGTGGCGTTCCACCCGGAGCTCCTCCCCGACGAGACGGACGGGACGAAGCGCGTGTACAGGGAGACCAAGGAGGAGCTGAGGAAGGAGATGGGCTGGCTGGGCTACTACTGCGCCGGACAGGGCGCCCGGCTCAGGAAGCTCATGGAGATGGCCGAGAGGAGGGCAGGGCAGAACAAGCCGGAGACGGCGCTGGGAAAGGGGGCCAAGCTGGGGAAGGCTCTGATCGACAAGGCGAGTGGGGAAGCTGCCGAGCTGCTTGTGTGGAAGCTGGTGGCGGAGGTGTGGACGGAGGTGGTGGCGTACGCGGCGCCGACGGGGAGCGAGCAGCACGTGAAGGCGCACAGGGAGGCCCTGGCGCTGGGCGGCGAGTTCATCACCGTGCTGTGGGCGCTCACCACCCACACCGGCATTATCGCCCGCCGCGGGCCGCCTGCGGCGATGGTTTAGCTCCATTCCATGGGCGTGTGCTGTTTAATTTGGATGTGTGAGGGTTTTAACTTCGGTTTGCTGGTCATTTGTTTCCGTTCCGCCGTGCGGTGCGTGTTTATATCCTATCTGTAACATGGAGAGCTCCATGGAGATGGAGATGCATGTATCAGTAGTAGTTGCGTTGCGTAGTTTTTGGATGTAGCTAGAGTGAGCATGTGTACGTGTTGGTCTAGCTGCAGTCTGCTCCGATCCCTGTGTTTGCATCGCATGCGCGCAGCAGTGCGTGAGAACTGAGAAGGCAGCGGCAGCTAGCTGTTGGAAACCTGACGGAGGAGGGGCTCACGCGCTGGAGCACCGGCAGGCAGGCCGGGTGAATGAAGGGCCTGTTTGTATTGTTATTCCTCCGGCAACCAACAAAGAAACCAACCCAACCCAAAAGAGCCGAATCGGATCGGACTGCCGTGCCGAGCGCGCGGGATAACATCTCCTCTGCTGGGCGCGGCAGCCGCAGCCAGGCAGGCCTGCGCGGACCGGAAGAAACGGACCAATCTGTCGGCACCATCCAATATTCCAGCCCCAGGGACTCCTTCCCTGGCGTCGTGTAACGAAAATGGCCCTTGTGCTATTTATATTGTGATTTTGGTGATTGAATGACAACATAATCTTTGGGACTAACAAGTTTATTTAGTGCTATTCATAGGAGTTTAAGTCCCAATGATGATTACAAGTTATTGCATTCAAATGAAGAAAGAAACCATTGAGGCCGGGTCAAAGAGAGGGATGAATTGGACTTGACCCATTATTCATCATAAGATCAAATGTGAGGGTTTTCTGGACAATCTTGTAGAGAATTTAACAAGCTTTCCATAATGTCCAAGATCATCTAAATCGGAGTCCGGAACAAAAAGTTACGGCCCAAATACGAAGACCCTGATTTCTGTACGGAGTAAGATACGCCGATGAGAGCGCCGTATGATACGGCGTATGTTCCGGCGTGAAATATTGCTCAAAATGGATGGTTGATAGCAGAATCTTGTAGAGAATTTCATAACCTTTCCGTGAAGTACAAGATCATCCAAATCCGAGTTCGGAGCAAAAAGTTATGGCCAAAATACGAAGACCTTGTTTTCTACTTGAGAGAAATGAACGCCGATGAGCGCCGTATGGTACGGCATATGTTCTGGCGTGAAAACTTGCTCAAAATAGATGGTTGATAGCAGAATCTTGTAGAGAATTTCATAAGCTTTCCATCAAGTACAAGATCATCCAAATCGGAGTTCAGAGCAGAAAGTTATGGCCAAGAGAAGATGACCGTTTTTTGTACAACGTTTTATACGCCGTTCACGGAGGAATATACGCCGTGTAGAACTACAGAACTCCAAGAAACATCGTCTCTGCACAAAATGTACGGCGAAATGTATGCCGCTCACGGAGTAATATACGCCGTTCACAGTTTTCAGGTATCTGAGGAAAACAAAGGTACGGCGTATTATACGGTGTTACTGTTTGCATGAACGGCGTAATATACGGTGTATTTGACCGTTGGAAAAGTGAAAATGACCGTTGGAAAAGCTATACGGCGTATAGTACGCCGATGGAGGTTTGGGGCACGGCGTAATATACGGCGTTCACAGTTTTTGAGCAGCTTTTGAGTAACGGCTAGTCCAACCCTTTGGGCTATATATACCACCCCCATTCGGCCATTTGGAGTTGCTGGAGTCCAGAGAAGTTCGCCTACACCTACAAGACATCCAAGCCACCATTTGTGCTACATAGATCATCCATAGTGAGTAAGAGAGCTAGGATAGACCTAGTGAGTGAATTGCAAGATGTTGTGCCTTGTGCCTTGGTTCTAGAGTGAACCAACTGCTGTAATCTTGGTGTGCCGGCCTCTTGGAGTCTTGGTGACTCGCCGGCAAGTCTTCGACCCTCCGGCTTGGTGTGGAGCGGCGACGACGACTTTGTGCGGAGGAAGAGGAGACCCCTTCCTTGGTGGAGAAGCTCCGTAGTGGAGGCGGCGTCAAGATCTCCGGGAGAGTAGGTTGATGAGAGCAAGGTCTTGGTGACTTGCTCATCATCCCTCTTGAGGAGCCTTTGTGGCGAGCTCAAGGCCTTGACCGGGAAGCAAGACTTGGCGACCGGGAGCATATCCTTTGTGGAGCTCTAACGTGGAGTAGGCGTAAGCCGAACCACGGGATAAATCTTCGTGTCAAGTTTGCATCTCTCTAACCCTTAAGCTTCCGCATTTCATACTTGCAATTTGAGTGCCTTTACCTTTCTAGAGTAGTTTCTTGATAGGATTGGCTCTAGGTTGCAAAACTCTTTGGGAGGGTGCAAACACTAGAAGAAAACCTTAGTTGCACATCTAGGTAGCATGTCTTAGTTTATGTTTGTGCAATTAGCTTTCATGTGGTAGGCCAATGTTTTAGAAAGCCTAATTCACTCCCTCCCCCTCTTAGCCTATCACGAGCATCGATCTCTTTCACGTCGTCGTCTGCATCCCTCCCTCGTCTCTCAGGCTAGATAGGCCAGCTGCATGCTGGGCCGCGCGTCTGTCAATGTGGTTCGGTTGTGTGTGTGTGTGTGATTTCTGCAGCTGTGGCCACAACCATCACTGCCAAACAAAAAACAGTCTTTGCAACTCACAGTAATCTGACAGTAATTTCACAGGATTCGGTTCAATTTCAAAGGAAAACGTAGGATTATTCGGGGGAAAAAATTATGTTTCAAAGGGGGCCGGGCTTAAATTTTTACTTGCATTGTATTCTCTACAAGCAAAAGGTATACACTCTGTTCAGAGTAGAGTTTTTAAGTTCAAATCATTCTTGCCCTAATTAGAGACCACGTGCCCATCAGCTTGCAGAGGTGGAAATCCAGCAATGATGCATCTTACGTGCCGCAATCAGAGAAAGAAATGCTATGGGCAAGTTTGAAAGAGCGCTTCACAGTGCCTGAAGGTTCAGAGGAGTTAGTGAAAAATTGGGCTCTAAAGACGATGGCTACTTCATTTCAAACTTGGAAGAAGAACTTGTACAGAAAATATGGCGAGAAGAACCTGACACCCAACTTCGACGATTACCCATAGCTCAAGGATCATTGGGAATCGTTCGTGCAGTATAGGCGGTCGGAGCTAGGTGAAAAGAACTCACGTCGAACAAGGATCAATGCCGCGAAGAAACGGTACTTCCACTCACTTGGACCAACTGACTACAAGAAGAAAATTCCAATCTGGGACAAGACAGAAGAAGATTTGCTTGCCAGAGGAATCACACCGGCAAAAATCAATTGGCCCGAGCGATCAAGGCATGGTATTACGCTCATGGGGGCACTCTAGATCTCAATGATGGGTTGCTTATATATAACGATGAGATAAAAGAGACGACTGCTGCTATCCTTGTAGCACTTAAAGAGAAAACCGATGGGAGATTCGTTCCTGACAGAGAAAACGACGAGCTAACTAGGGCTCTGGGGAATCCCAAACATCCCAGATGAGCTAGAGGTGTCGGTGTGGTCCCGTGGAAGGATGCATTTTCAGCGAACAGTGACACCTATAAAAGTCGTAAGCGCACCAAGACCGCACAGGAGAGAAGAGTTGAGAATTTGAAAAGAGAGCTTCAGCAGGCAAAGGTCGGCATCGCAGATGAAGTGTCTAAACAAATACAAACATTGCTGAGCCCAGGGCAGACGGTGCCGGAAGGAGTGCATGTGGGTTTCTGGAGGTAGGAGCGGACGTGGTCGGGGTCGAGCGGCCGGAACACGTCGTCGGCGCCGTCGTCGATCGCGGCGTCCTGCACCTGCAAGACTGTAGCGGTCGTGTCCAAGCTCCCCATTGCAGCAGAGCTGATCGCTTGCTGGAGTGTTGAGAGAGGAGACCTCTTCGTGGCCTATCTAGGGCTCTGCATGCAGTACGTGGCGTGCTATATAGTAGTGTTCAAAAAGAATTTGTTTTAGGTTGGGTGTTGGCAGCTACCAGTTGAGATCATGTCATTGTCTTACTAATTTTGGCTGGCTAGGAAAGGAATTCGCGCGTACTACCACGTAGCATGTCTTGTCACTGTCAAATATACAAGCTCCTATCAATACGTGTTGGCTTGCCATTTCGTTAACAACGATGCTATATATAGATATATAGACATATACTATGTATTTATTATCTTATGCAAATATAAGATGATGTCATCAGTTAAGCACTTAAGCTGACGGCGAGATATGATGGTCTGCCTGCCACTCCAATACTTCAACAGGTGAGCGCCTTCAATTCCTCACCCATTACACAGGGAGATATAAGTATCATTTTTCTCAAAAAATTATAACTTTTTAATAAAGAAAGGAGATTATTCACGCCTCTGAATACTCCATTACACAGGGAGTAGCTCAACTGACGTCACCACCAAAATGTTTCATGGAGGCAGCTTCTCAACATATCTTCATTTCACGTCGATCCCACGTCCCCATGTGTACTTCTTGGCACCCTTGAACTCCTGGTATATTTTTTTAGGACTTGACTAGATGGAGAGGCCTCTTCCGTTAAGCTTAATGGGAGAGCCCTCAGTTGTTATTTCTTGTTCCACCTTTTGTTACTTTTTGCTTGGACAGTTGGGCTTGGTGTGCCGCACCTGCCCCCCTTCCCGCCGCCGCCGCCTCCCGCTGCCGGCACCGCCCAACCGGCCTCTCCCACTGCCCGGCGGGCGGCGCCCCCGCCGCTCCGCCTCGCCGCCGTCTCGCTCATCACCACCGCCGATCAACCGGCCTCCCCGGCGATCCCTCTAGACCCGGAGAGCACAAACATCCCCAAACCCGAACCCCAAACCCGAAACCCAACCCCCAAACCCTAACCACTAACCTTACCATTCACCATGGCCCGATCTTGCTCCGAGTTGCCGGAGCTCGCCCGCCGATTTGAAGGAGAATGCACTCGCCCCCGGCTTCCTGCCCCGCCCCCGGCTCCGGCGGCGAGCCGCCGCCTTCCACCCCCGGCCGGCACTAATCTCGTTGGCATGAGCGGTGAGCCGCATGGATTTGAAGAAGAGAGAGAAACGGAGATGAGAGAGCTTGCTGCGAGAAGCCGAGGGAGGAAGACGAGTGGCCGAGGGAACCGGCAGGAGATAAAGGGACTCAAGGCGTCGGGCACATGGGGTTGTGGGACCCACCCACGTGCAGACCGCTTTGGTCTCTGCATTGGCCAAAGGGCTCTTGAGTTAAGGGAGTAAAGAGAGCCCTCTTCGAATAGATTACAGGTCTTTTTTATACTTGCTCAATCTCGCTCGGTTCTTCCACATATGTTAACTGCTAAATTGACCCACTGTCCACACTCCAATTAATGGTCACATTACACTACATGAAACAGGCACTCGGCAAAGGCAAGATATATTTGGCAAAGATTTTGCCATGGACCGCACTTGGCATGATGTTGCTAGATGACTTTGTCTCCGGAGAAATACTAGTGTGTATGCTTTGGACTTTACACGTACCAACAAAGCTATTCATATAGAAGACTATGTACACTAATGACTCTATGCTAGCTAATTTGGATTTTGTACGCTAAAAAACATCAAGATTGTCCCATAAAAACATTATTTATCCACAGGCCGATCGAAAAGAAACATGCTTCGTGTTTGTGCCAAACAGAGAGAGAGTTTTTGGACATCACTGCAAGCATACGCGGTGGAGTGCCTTAAAACTAGTTTGTTGGTTGTTGCTTACGTTCCAACGCTGCAACCTCGCGACACGGGACTTACGTGTCCCCTCCACGTAGGACGGAAAAGCACCATGCCTTATTCCAGCATCTAGAAAGTGGAGACCGTACTGTACAGATTATGCGTTGATCCCATGACAGCGACCACTCTGCTCAGATATCAGAGGTGTGCACGTAGCTGAATTGCAAGCTTAGCTTCTCGTGAGTCTATCACCCAATGCTGCCATGCATGCACAGCGAAAACTTCACTGTACAAGTGTACATACATGTCTCTGTTTGGAGCGAAATTATGTCATACGTATAAACGTGCGTACACACGTGAGTTACGTTGAAGTACTGCATGCACTTGTCAACTGAACTACTACTAGTTAGTAATTCCAACGACAACATCCATATATGAGGAAAAAGAATTGCCCGCGGCCTGCTCACCGCCGTTTGGCCGTTGCCAACGACGACTTCACTTTTTACCCAGCAGCCATGTGAAGGAAAAAAAAAGTTACTTTCTACCACGGAGGAGTTTAACGCTGTAGCTAATTCAAGTCAAAAAGTGTACGTAGGTTAGAACCCTTTTAATGAAGAATCTGGCTGCAACCCTACGACGTTGTCGTTCCGACGACCAGCTGCTTCAGTCAATATAATCTTTATTGTTACTACTTTGATTTGCTTAATTACTAGTAATCACGGTGAACGTAGTATTTCTTCATTTGGCGGCTGGTCAGCGTACGTAAGCTGCACGCGTGGACGAGACGACAGTAATTACCAGCTACCATATATGCATGCAATTATAATGGTTAGTTCATTAGATGCAAATTAACGCGCCAGCGAAACTTCTTACCGCTAACACAAAATCACCTACTTGATTGTTACTGCTCGTTCTCCAGTGTACCAACACAAGCTGTGACGGCTCGGTAGGTGTGCATGTGCATACATATGGACGTGGATGCATATGCATATATGTAAGCCAAAGGTGTCAGATTATATTACCCGTGGTAATTTTGACGGTTTACATAAGTACTGAGAAAGTCATGTGTGTTGCTGGTTAGATTTCTTGGTGGAACCTGGCTACCACCTGGGTTCGAGTCGGTGTCGTATTTTTCTGAATTTATTCCAAGATTTACCGGCGCTATTCTTTCAGTGGTAGGCTACGTGCCCGTCGACAGCGAGATGTCTATGATGACTTTGTTCTTCAGGCGATCAATTCTTCCTTGATGCATGCACTACTACAGAATTGATTTTTCTAGTCACTATTTTCATAGCCGGTTTTTAAAAAGTGACACTAATATATTTTCACAACGGGTTAGTAAGTTGACCGGCAGTGAAAATGATTTTCACAGCTGGTTTGTGGCTTGAACCGGCTGTGAAAATCAAATCCATTTTCACACCCGGTTTTAGCCACGGACCGGCAGTGAAAATTTATTTTCACAGCCAGTTTATAACACGAACCGCTTGTGAAAATCCATTTTCACAGCTGGTTTTAAGCTACAATACACAAAATTTTTTTATTTTTATTTTACTTATTTTATATTTTTTATTGGACTAAGAGCACACAAGGGACAATTTTTAAATATTTTACACTACATATATGTTTCAATGGAGCAATTTTGGATTTTTTTTGAAATGATTTGCTATTTTCTAACTATTAAATGAATTTCTAGGTACTTATTCTTAGTAATTCTAATTTGAACTACATTTCTCTTAAATAGCTCTTACCAAATATTAGAAAATAGTATCTAAGGACATATACTCTAGTTTAGATCAAATCCTAAAAAATATATGAAATGTCAATTGGTTTGTTATGTATAATTCACACTTTAATTTACTCCTTTACTTGTAAAAATAATAATAATATCAAAAACTTGTCCAAAAATTATAAAAGTTGTCATGGAGTCATTTTATAGGTGTATAACCTTCTCATGAAAAAATCAATGCATTTCAAGAAAACTAGACTATACATTGTTCATAAACATATACATCTCTCATACTCTTTCATACACCTTAAGGCAAACTTTGATGTTTGTACATCATAAAACTTTGTTTTGCTCATATGATGTATAAATATGTTTTTACATGTTTTATACTGCATATAAGTTGCTATTGAGGAGTTTAGGAATTTTTTGAAACGATTTGCTATTATCTATGAATTAAATGAATTTTCAGCACATAAAAATCAATTTTCATACAACTATTTTTTATTTTTATATTATTTTTTGATATTTTTCCTAAAGGTATGTGCTTGTAAGGAACTACCACAAAAATTGTCAACCTAATTGGATCAATGGGGTGACCTCTAGAATTTTATAAAAGTTTGGCAAAGTTAATATGAAACGAGTGCATCACTCATTAAATCACAAACAATGGTGTGGTGCAGTGGTAAGTAGATCTATGCACGAAGCAAGAGGTCACGGGTTTGAATCATGGAGAATGCAACAAGTGTAAAAAATTGTGTAGTTGGAGGTGGTTGGTGGCCTCACATGTGGTTAAATTTTTTTCTACACTCATTTAACATTTTTATTTGATTTTTGATTTTTGGTTTTTAAAATTATTTACACAGCCGGTTTATGTCAAAAACCAGGACTGTGAAAAGTCGAATTTCAACGCCACTTCATCAGCGCCACTTTTGAAAACCGGCTGTGATGGGTTGAACCGGACCGGCTCTGATAGCCGTCCTATAGTAGTGATGTATTATTACTTGAGCCATAAGTTAGCTAGTTAAGCAGCATTGTTCACAATCAGATTGCCAAGTCAAGCTTGCAAACTGCTGCTGGATATCATATATGGGGTCTTGGTCAAGTGTACAGTACAGTGATATCATGTACTCTACCACACCCTAGAAATGAGGATTTCCTATAGGATCTAAGCCATTCTTTTGGACCTCAAATTTTTTTCAGGCCTGACCAACTCGGTCCTGGGTGTTAACTGAATTTCCAATTTTTGGGCTGAGGGTTAAACTCTTACAAATCATAGACATAGAAGGACAGGGAGCACTAGTCTGAATGAGAATGAGCATTGTTTGGGGTTTTGGAATACACGAATTTTGAAGAAATTTCATAACAAATTAAACCGTTCCATTTCACCACGAATTGGGCAAACATACACACATTCAAAACATTAACTGTATTCTCCTTTCAATAATAATACTTAGAAGTACATTCTCCCTTCTGGTACAACCATATCGGAAACCGTATTCCTCAACAAAGAATCAAACACCTCAATGCAAAAATAAAAATTAAAAAATTATGTGCTCTATACTTGTATATACTACTCTTGAACGATCTCTTACTGCATAACCTCAGCGGTCGTCTTCTTGATGAGCTCCCACGCACTTCGGACATGCCTCTCTTCCTGCAGCGACGACCCCACCGCGAACCGCAGCACGAACTTGCCGCCGACCACCGTGTGTGCCAGGTACGCCTTCCCGGTCCTGTTCAGATGTTCCATGAGCTCACGGTTGGCCTCGTCGGCGTCCTCCTCCGTCATGGCGCCCTGGGGCTTGATCCTGAAACAGACAAGCGCGAAGTTCCTTGGCACGACGACCTCGAAGCGGTCGTCGGACCTGACATTGTCCTCGAACATCTTGGCCATGGCGACGTCGCTCCGGATGTGCTCCTGGAGCTTGGCGGCGCCGTAGGTCCGCATGACCATCCAGAGCTTGAGCCCCCGGAAGCGGCGGCCGACGCCGACCTGCATGTCCTTGAGGTCGGTCACGGTGCCGGACTCGCTGGCGTCGTTCTTGAGGTACTCCGGGTTCGTCTCCAGCGAGTCGGTGAGCCGGTGCGTGTCGCGTACCCACAGGCATGTGCAGTCCAGGCACGTAAGAAGCCACTTGTGCGGGCTCATGCTGATTGAGTCGACGCGCTCGACGCCGTCGAGGTGGTGCCTGAACTCTGGGCAGATGCAGGCGCTGCCGGCGTAGGCGGCGTCGATGTGCACCCACGCGTTGAACATGGCCGCGACATCGGCGATGGCTCCGACAGGGTCGACGGCGTTGGAGGAGGTGGTGCCGACCGTGGCGCAGATGTAGGTCGGCACGAGGCCGGCGTCGACGTCGGCCTGCATGATCTGGAGCAGCTTCGCCGGGTCGAGGCCGTAGTCGGTGTCTGCCCCGGTGGGGATGGAGCGGATGTTGGCCGGGTCGAAGCCGGCGAGGCGGCAGGCCTTGAAGAAGGTGGAGTGGGTCTGGTCGGCGGCGTACACGGCCAGGCGCGGCAGCCCGGCGACGCCCTCCGACCCGATCCGGCGCAGGGCGGCGTCGCGGGCGGAGACGAGCGTGACGAGCATGGCCTCGCTGGTGGTGCCAAGGATGACGCCACCGCCGGTGCCGCGGCCAGCACTGGTGCGGTTCATGAATGACGAGGGCAGGCGCAGGAGCTGGGCGAGCCAGTCGAGCGCGAGGACCTCCATCTCGGTGGCGGCGGGGTTGGCCTGCCACGTGAAGCCCACGGTGTTCATGGCGGAGGCGATGAGGTCGCCGGCGATGGCGGCGGCGCTGTTAGTGGAAGGAAAAAATGCGAAGAAGTTGGGGCTGGCCCAGTGGGTCATGCCGGGGACGACGGAGGCCTGCAGCTCCTTCATGGCGACGTCGAACGGGGCGGAGCAGGTGGGCGGCGCTGCCTGCAGCTCGTCCTGCAGGTACCCCGGCTTGACGTCGGGGAGCACGGGCAGGGACTCGACGGACTTGTAGTAGTCGGAGATGAAGTCGACGGCCTTGTGGAGGTAGGAGCGGACGTCCTCCGGGTTCAGCGGCTGGAAGGCGGCGGCATCGTCGCCGAAGACGGAGAAGGTGGCCGGGTTGGTGTCCAAGCTGCCCATGGCGCGCGTGCGTGGATGGCAGTCTATCTTGCAGCTAGAAGCTTGAAGAAGCTGTGAGCCTGCAGAATGCAGAGAGGATCGGTGGCTGATGAGGTGGATCGATCGTTGGGGTTGGTGGGGAGAAGCTTGAAGTTAGGGTTGGGTTATATAGGCGGATGGATGGAGAGCGGCGTGGGGGAGTGGGCGTCGCACGGGTCGTACGTGCGGCGGTGCGAGAGAGACGACGAGCGAGCTTAGGTTGGTAGGTGAGGTTTAACTTTGTGACCATGGGCACTAGTCAAGCGGTCGTCAGCTTCTTCGATTCGTCGCCATGATCGAACGAAGTTGTCCAAGGCCGATGAATGGATCGATGGAGTTGAGTTTCAGTTGGCGTCCAGGGCATCCGATCGATCCGTGCATGGACGCGATCGAGTGGCCGCCGGCTGCGCCATATCCCAGTCCCGTTCGCACGTACGTACGTGCATACATCTGTGATGAATGTATTTTCAGAAATGTGCGCTGCATGGGGCCCACCAGACTATTTCCAGAGCAGGCCCAAAATTTGTGACCTGTCTTGGAAAAAATACTGAAGTGTGTCCAAAAATGCTGCCTGGTGTAGTGGTAGAGTGTAAAATAAACTAATAATTTCTTTGAGCAAATTACCATGTTTCGAGACAAGGCTAAATGGGGTAGTATTAGGGTTCAAGGACTTCTCGCTGAGGTTCACAATTCGCCTGGTCGCATGCTGATATTGACGCTGGTCCGTAAGACCAAAATTAATTCCACGTGCTCATTTACATATAACTCGGTCTTTGCACGGGTGTGGTGGCGTTGCTGCAGACGCCGACGTCGCTAGTACGCCGTCTAATGGTCTAGGTCAAGTCCTCTGGCGTCGATGGGTCCGTCCTTATTCTCAGATGTGCTTTACAAGTGCTACTTTACCAGAGCATACGTGTGCTAGCTCCTCTATGCTCTTTAGCTTTTGAACATAGACGACGACGCAGATCGATCGAGTTGTTGAATAATTGACCGTGCAGTTTCACTTTCAGCGTCAAACATTTCCGTTGTTACTACGCATGACATAGTGGTTAAGTTAAAGTAGCTGGGTAATTAGGCATTTTATTGTTGGGAATTGAAGTGGCACGGTAAAATCTCATGTAAATGTATGCAGAAACTTTTAATGCTTAACAACTTCCAATTGATTATTCCTGGCAAGACAAAAATATACTCCCTCCGTTCCAAATTGTAAGTCATTCTAACATTTTTGGAAAGTCAAAACATCTTAAGTTGGACCAAGTTTTTAAGATAAAGAAAAAAAATCTAAATTATCCCCTTAACTATGGTCAAGAGTCTAGTTAACCCTCTAAACTATATTTTGTTTCAATTTACTCCCACAACTTTGCTGATTGGTACAATTTACCCCTTAGTAAGATTTGTATTTTTTTGTTTCTCCACGCACAAATAGAATTTTAAGTTCAAAATTTATTGGATGACAGAGAACAACGTGTATTATGTTAAAAAATGATGTCGAATATCACACCGCAAAATTTGAACTTAAAACTCTATTTGCATGTGGAGACACAAAAAGACAAATTCAATTGAGGGGTAAGTTGAACCAATTGACCTAGTTTAGGGGGTTATTTGAACCAAAAAATAGTTCAGAGTGTTATCTAGACTTTGGCTATAGTTAAGTGGGTAATTCAGACTTTTCCTCAAGTACTAACATTTATTACATCAAATAAATATCATTAGATTCTTCATTAAATATATTTTCATAGTTATATTTATTTGGTGCCATAAATATTTGTAATTCTCTCTAAATTTTTTGTCATACGTAAAATGGTTTGACTTTTCAAGAATGTTAGAGTGACTTACATTTTGGAACGGAGGGAGTAAAATCAATTATGATTACTAACGGATTGGTTCCATCAGGATGTGATTATCAGTGTATCATGTAAATAAAACTGTAGAACAACATACGAAGTCTTTTCTTTTCTAAATGAATGACAGGTGAGCTTCCGGCCGTCTATATTAAAACAAAGAAGTCCAGAGTATCTGATTGGTTCCTGACGAATTAACAAATCTATATTATGTAGTAGAACAAGAATACACACGTCATTCTCTCTCTCTCTCTCTCTCTCTCTAATAAAAAAAATCTCGAGCTCGAGTGCTTGCTAGGTCGGCTACTTGAGGATCTTGATTTTTCAGTATAAACACAATAAACTTTAAACACAATAAACTTTACACGAATTAACTCAGTGCTGTTGGAATGATTATTATGTGGTGTGGGCCGGCGCTACGGCGGCAAGTAAAGTTAGCCTTTTTGGGTGAAAACTGTAGCCCAACGTCCGGCCCAATTTGAAGTAGAAGCAGAGGCCTGCTGGCCTGTCATGCTATTCGGGCTGGGCCTGGTGCGGATTTGGTTTGTTTCGGCCTTTATAGCTGAAAGCTGTAGCCAGACATGCGGCCCAATATCAAGTAGAAGAAAGGACTTCGCTGACCTGTCACGCTCGCTATTCGGGCTGAGCTGGTGAAAATCAGCATGCACAAAATTCAACAAAATTCTGTAGAGAAGCCCACTGCAGAAAAAAGGGTTAATTTTAAAAAATGCGACCCAATGTCTATTGTCTTTTTCGAGAAATGTCAAAAAAAAAAACTCCAGTGCAGAGAAGTCCAACAAATTCCTTTGTAGCCTCAGAATTTTCTATAGACTGACCACAGTCTTTCGCTAAAACCTTGATCACTTCTTTGCCCAACCATCGATTTTTTTTTTCCCGGAACCCAAACATAGACATTATCGTGCACACGTTTATATTGTCTAATCAACTCTGTGATGCATGTTCATATATCCTATCTCTATAAATTAACAAACTCATTACACCGCCTCGTTCTTGTTATTTTGTTAAGCATGCCTCATGCCACTGAAACTAGAAGAGCATGTGTAAAAAACATGGCGCTCTAATTTTAGCGTGTTAAAAGGCTAACATACGCATGCACACGGCTTATGCCTAGCTATTATGTGCCACAAACTTTTAACTTATATTTGTTCAAGAAAAGATTGTTCTCAGTACAAAGTCTTGACATATACTTCCCACAGTCAAGTTTACCGGTGACGGGTACACACTTGTCTTCATTTGTTTGGAACAGCGGTCCACAAAAGCGCCTCTCAGATAAGCTGCACAACTATTGAAAATACGCTTATTTGATAAGCGAGTCTGGACTAGCTTCTGCGTTTTTAGTACAAATGGGGGTGGTGGGGAGAAGCGCGGCCAGAAAAAGCTGAAAAAAAGCACGCCATTTGGCTACTAGTTTCAGCTTATTTTGGCCATAAGCAGAATGTAAGCTGTTCCAAACATGGCCTATATCTCTCCTGGACCACCAAAAGACCCATGGAATATCGATCAGTCTTCCAGGAAACAACATCATTGAGTTGGACATTGAATTCCATGAGAGAGACCCTATTTTTCCACTGAAGATGATCTATGGAAAGATTATCAAAAATCTTTACATAAATATATAATTTGATATATTAAAATTCAAAGGACAAGTCCAATTCATTACTCTCTTGCTATTTTATTTCATCCTCGAGACCTTCGAAAGCCTACAAAGTGACATGCTTCAGGGTGATATTTCTTACATCCAACCCAGAGGAGACAAAAAAAATCTAACGATGACTTTGAAATCACATTATTATATGAATGTCCCATGGTAAAATCCATGCGTGGGGACTGAGTCAGGGCGACCGCTCTCTCCCGTGCTCTTTGTGCTGGCTATGGAGGCCCTGCATGTTCGAGTTTGCTGATGAGGTCAGCATATTACAGAGTTTGAAAACGAGCTCTATCAAGGGAAGGATTTTTATTTACACAGATGATGTGTGTGATGATCTTCGTCTTGCCGATTGAGCATAAGACCTGGTGGTGGCGACAACCTCAATCCTGGCCGGATCTCTTTGCTCAAGCATCTGGTTTGCACACCAACGTGCACACGTGTAAAATATCACCAATTTACATGTTTTACATGCTTCGACAATGACACGATTGGTGGTTCCCTCACCATTTGGTCTTGTTCCTATGCTTGGGCCAGCTTCCTATATATGATGGTCTGTGTCTTTTTGTCTGAGTTGTTCATTCATGGGGGGCCAATGGTGGTGGCTGACCATGTGATAGGTTGTGGCTTGTGGCGATGCAAGAACAAAAATTTTTCAGCGATCGATGAAAGATGAGAGCAGCAGAATTGGTGCCCCTGTTACATGAGTATCAGAATTGGGACCACATGAATACCTTGTCATATATATACATTCAATCCATTAGGTTTCAAGGTGCATCCGTGTCTACGTTCTTTTTCATTTATTCCATTTGGGACCAAAATTGGTAACATGTCCTGTTTGCTTCCAAGCAAGATTATAAAATCTAGATTATAGAAGATGGATTATATAATCTAAAATAAGCATATTTTCAACAGCTTATGGATTATGATAATCTAGAGGGTGTAGATTATATAATCTGATGAATAAGCTCGAGTGTTTGTTTCTTTAAGAGATTATTTTTCAAATTTTAAGCTGGATTATATGATTCTTGAGTGGAAACAAACAGCAGGCAGGACCAGTGACGGCGATATGGAAGCTAGGCGTGTTGAAATAGCAGTACCGTGGCAAAACGAGCAACATGTGTAGAGGGATTCCCCAGTGATTGAAACACTGAAAGCATTTTCCACCACACAGTTCAATATCTGGCATTCCCCACCACATTCTCTCTCTCTCTCACGTAGCATGTATATAACATATTTGTGAAAAATTGTGGTTCTAGTTAGTGCACGTGTATTCCCATATGAAAAAG
>CM014275.1:66258840-66315310 GCA_004135705.1 Alloteropsis semialata
GCCGCCGCCCCGGATTTCGGCCGCCGACGCATGGAGTGCCGGCCACCGCCACCTGGAGTGCCGACCGCCGCCGCCTGCTTCGTCATCCGTCGTCCGTCGCCACCGTTCGAGCCCCTATGCGTCATCCTCGCAAGGCCGCCTCGATTCGGCCATGGAGGGCGGCCGGCGAGGTCATCCCGCCGGCCATTGAGGCCGCTTCAGTGGCGGGCGTCCGCCTCCTCCTGCGACGGAGGAGAAGCGAAACCAGCGCCGAGCGTACTCCCTTGCGGAAGAGGAGCCAGGCGAGGTCGATTGGCCGTCACAGCGGCGTAGGAGTGGCGCAGGGGCAGTGCGGGCGTGGGGGGCAGTGCGACGTCGAGGTCGTAGGCGAAACCCGGCGGCCAGGAGTTCACGGATGCGCCTCGGCGTCCATCTCCGGTCCAGGGCGCAGCAACGGCGGGTGGTACTGGTGGTGGCAGCATCAGCGATGGCGACGGCCTAGGCAGTGAAGACGGGTGCGGCGTTGGTGGCCGCGGCATCGACTCCAGCGGTTGGCCCAGACGACGTACGAGCAAAGCGGCGCCAGGGGCATTCCGGAGCGTCGGCGGGCGCGGCGAGGAACGACGACCACCGGCCGCTGTGCGAAGGCCGTTGGAGCGGCGTAGCGGCGCACGGCGGTCGTTGATGTCGCGCAGCGCCCGGCGGACAGCACTCTGGAGAATGAAACGTGGAACGACGCCGGTCTCGTTTCCGCGGATGAGGACGGCCTCAACCGCGTCTGTGATGGTGTCCACCATCGCGTTCATGGAGGGGGCAGGGGGGATCGTCGGCATTGCTTACCGTGGGTGGCCGGCGAAGATCCGGTGATCGCTCTGCCTACAGCGTCAGCGATGGACAGAACAACGTGCGTGATAACGTGTAAAGAACCGATGGGAAAAGGAAAACCGTGTTCGGATGAAAATAACGATCAGTTGTTGATTGAATGAAGGATTTACATATATATACAATGTGAACAGGCATGTGCCTATAGACCGAAAGGGTGCCTTGGCCTGTACAGTTACTGTAACTAGCAGTTACTAATAACGATAATTATCCTAATTGATCACTAATTAATTAATACTAATTAATCCTAACAGACATCTTGTATCCCATGGATTAATTTATTATTTGATGTCCTAGCCTATCAAATTAAATAAAAAAAAATTTAGTGTTTTATATTGTGATCATCATTCATAAAAATGTGTCGTTGTTGGATACTTTCCCTATCTCGTTCACATGATAGACACAAACACAAGTAGATGGACACAGGACATAGATGGAGTTTCTCTTTTTTATTACTTAATCAGATATATTACAATGCCGGTGCCCCTCCAGTATACTCTAAAATAGGGATAAGTTTGGTAAGAGCTTCTAGAAACTTAATTTATAATTACTCTAGATCATTATGAGGAGCAATATGTGCTTCGAGCTGTAATAACCAATTATTAAGTGTGCTTACAAGTAAAGTTTTATCGTAACAAAGGATTATAAGGATAATTAGCCTTTGTTTGGTAGCTAAGGGGATAAATGTTGCTCATCATCATTGTTATTCATATACCTTCTATGGTATCATAGATACTGCTATATTCTTGTTAGCAAGCTACAGATGCACTTACATCTACTTGTATGGCACAATCAAGGCCCTCTTGTTCCTCATACATTTTTCATTTATTCGCTCGGGTCTATACGAGTCTTTATCTATTCTTCAAGATTATTGGTGTTCATTCGGAAATTAACTAAAATGTCTTTCATTGACTAACTCCTTCAAGGGTAATTATTCTCTAGGGATAAATTTCTTCTTATGTGATTAACACAATACTTTGAAGTCTTTTTATGCTCACTATAAGGCATTCTATAATATTATTCCACCAGAATATGCTCTTCACGATATCTTAATATTCATCCAAGAATATTATCCACCTTTGACATTCTTAATACTTTATATGAGACTTAATTCATCTATTATCTTAGTATTTGACCAACAAACGGAGCCTTCACGTTCGCTCTCAAGGCCTAGAAATTCTCACGTTAATAGGAGAAAATAAAAATTAAAATTAGCAACCACTGCCATTACGTAAAATTTAGCCAAAAATACCCTTTTAACTATTTAAAAATTACCACCACCACCATGGGTCCATATATATTTTTAAAAATCATCCACCAATGTCATTATAAAGTTATGTTCACTCTTAAGACATAGAAATCCTCACGTTAATCGAAAAAAAGAAAAATAAATTACAATTGTTATTATGTAAAAATTAGCCTAAAATACCCATGTAACTATTTAAAAATTATCCACAATTGTCATTACATAAAATTAGCCTAATACATCCCTATATCTTTATCTTTTTGAAAATCATCTACCAATGTCATTACATAAAAGGTAACCTAAAATATCTCAATACTAATTAAATTAAAAACTAAAATAAAATATTTGCTTACGTAAAGGAAGAATTAACCAAAATACTCATGCTTTATCTTAAAAATATATATACATTTTTCTTTACTATGAAATTAGTCCAATTATTAATTATCCAGTCATTGTCTCTATACATACATAAATATGAAACTTCTCTTAGCTGATAAAACTGCCAACTTCAACCATTAAATAAAAAAAATTTCAATCAAAGTTACTTAGTAAAAATAAAAATAAACAAAGATGTATATATAGAGTATACCTATAAGAGATAATACATGAATTATTTTGTCAACAATTTAGCATAATGTATAACAAGAGGACACCGGTAAAAAAAATAAGTTTAGAAAAAAATAATAAGGATGCAAAAATAGATATATAGATACTTGAATTCTATATACTAGCAGCGCAAATGCGCAGGCACCTATCTAGTTTTCTATATTTTGAGATATTTATTCCTTTGGTGGAAAAAATGAGTCGTCAAGGTCCTTTCTCATGGATTTTCACAATCGACTGATTTTCTGCATAGTATTTTTTTATACATTCATGCATAATAGGAGTATAGTAGTCTTTCCATGAATAATTGTATTTCATCGTATCATATTTTCATAATGACTCATTTGATATGAACTACCAGGGTTTATGCATTTTCTTTAGATCAATCTCAAGTTACATTGTTTCACTGGCTTGATGCGAGTGCTTCGTGCGATTCTGCCATAAATTTCATTTTGTATCCGTATTCTCGGCAGAGGACAATAATACGAGTGTCGTGTAATGCATGCATGGCCACGTTATTTTTTTCTCTAGGGCGCACTCTATATGTCCGTTTTCATGGGCAAACAGTCGAGGTCGTCTTGACTTTTCAACAAGATCACCCCATCTCAAGTACAGACAGGTTTTGACATCTGACCAGCTAGGAGTTGTTGCTAGCTTGTCCCAAGCTGGTCAAGTGGCTGCGGTAAAATGAATATGGACATTGGCCGGGATGTGTAAATTTTCGCTTTGTTCAAAGAAATTCCCAAGTATACGTGCACAGTACTTAAGTTCGTCGTTACACAACCAACAATCTGATCGAGAATGCCAAAACCATACGAGGCAAAATTGATGACAAGTTAAAAGAATCTGTGGCCTTTTTGTAAGTGTCTGATCAGCTATCCTATCATTTTTTTCTGTAATTGGCAAAACCATAAGTTCACGTCGTCTTTCCTCGCGTATACATTTTTTTTCTACATGCAACGTACAAGTGTCGTTGGTACAGAGATTATGCTTTTGGGACCTTTTTTTATTTCGGGTAAGTCCAACTTGAATTCCGTCGTACGTCCTACGTCCAGTATTCCAAGAACTGACCTCTTGTGCTCGAAGTCTCGATGTCTATATAAAGCAGCTCGGCCGTCGTCTTCTCGAGAGCAACCAGCCAACGAAGAACGCCAGCCACCGGCGATATGGCGGCCACCGGCGGCGGCCCCGTCCCTCTGGCGTCGGAGGCGCAGCGCAAGCCCCGGACTTACACCCCCAGCCCCTGGGGCGAATTCTTCCTACACCACACTCCATGCACTCCATCACAGGTACGTATTTTAATTAATTTCTTCTCAACTTGGGCTTCGAATTTCAATGGATGCACAAGAACACCATTCGCTCCAGCTAGAAAAAGATTGTTATATATATCGATTTAATGTGCGCTAGATATATATTTCTCCTTAATTCACTCTCTTGTCTGTTGCTGCTGCAGCTATTGTCAATGAAGGAGAGGGCACGGATAAAGAAGGAGGAGGTGAGGGAAATCATAATGGCCACCGCTGCCTCCTCCGACTTGGCTCGGAAGATGGAGCTCGTCGACACACTGCAAAGGATTGGGGTGGACTACCACTACAAGAAGGAGATCGATGAGTTACTTTGTTCTTTCTGCCATGACAAGGATACAGGCTCTGAAGACCTCTATATCACCTCCTTGCGGTTCTATTTGCTCAGGAAACAAGGGTACACTGTCTCTTCAGGTAGTTCTTTTTTTTCCTTTTACTGACGCTGATCCAAATTATATATGGTTTGGCTAAACTCTAAATTAGTATTTTACTAGTTCATGCAGTAGTGTACAATCTTGAGTTCTGCTGATGTGAATGAATGTTCAAATATATATGTGTATGCAGGTGTGTTTGAGAGATTCAGGGATGAGCAAGGGAACGTTTCAAGTGATGATGTCAGCTGCTTGCTAATGTTGTATGACGCTGCGCATCTGAGGACTCATGGGGAGGAGATACTTGACAGCATCATCGCTTTCAACAAGACCCGCCTCCAATCTCTGACGATGAAAAATTTGGAGGCAGAGCTTGCAGAGGAAGTGCGGTGCACATTGGAGACACCTCGGTTCAGGCGGGTCAAGAGAGTGGAGGCGAGGCGCTACATCTCAGTGTATGAGAAGAAGGCTACGCGAGATGAGACCATACTGGAGTTCGCAAAGCTGGACTACAACATCTCGCAAGCTATCTATTGCGATGAGTTGAAAGAACTTACAGTGTAAGGATATTGCTTATTAATTAATATAACAAGCAATATATGATGTGCACTGTGCTAAACCACTAATAATACGCTTTTACCCGCTCGATCTCAAGTATAGATGGTGGAAGGCTTTCCAATCGGGAATCGACCTGAGCTTTTCGCGGGACAGAATGGTGGAGCTGCATTTTTGGATGCTCGGAGTGGTTTATGAGCCTTATTACTCATATTCACGGATAACGATGACAAAGTTCTTCCTATTCGCAACCTTATTTGATGACCTTTATGATAACTGTAGCACCACAGAGGAGGGTAATATCTTGATCTCAGCCATGGAAAGGTTTGCTTAATTATATCACTTCTTGAAATTAAATCATAGGTTGGATGAATAAAATTTATGCATCACCGTACCGGAAGTTTTGCCTTTGCTTGAAAAACTAATGGCAGGTGGGACGAACAAATCGCACAACAGTTTCCAGCATACTTGAAGGCACTCTTCATCAAGATATTTAACACTACAAATAAAATCGAGGAGGAGTTAAAACTTCAGAAAAACAAGTATGCTGAATTGGTCAAGAAACTGGTAAGTTGCTCCACTAAGGAAACATGCATGAAATTTTTTTAATTAAATTTAAGGACTTGTGTATTTATCTATTTAGGTATTCTCCACTGCAAAATTCTACCATGCTGAGGTGAGATGGCGTGATGAACAGTATGTGCCAGCTACTGTTGAAGAGCACCTCCGGATATCCGGCCCTAGCGCTATTTGCATGCAAATGACAAACCTTGCCCTCATTTCAATGGGAGATGTGACTACTTGGGAGGATATCGATTGGGTTTTCACCTTTCCAAAAATTATAAGAGGCGCTTGTACCGTGGGGCGTGTTGGCAATGACATCATGTCACATGAGGTTTACCAGATCTCTCCACAAAGATACTTCATAAATAGTACACTTTTAGTACGTTCAGACATGCATCTTTTTATTTTCTGACTAATATATGTTTCCATTGTTGCGATCCTCTTCAAGCGGGAACAAGCTTCGGAGCATGTGGTATCAACGGTGCAAACATGCATCATGAAGCAATATGGGGTGACAGTGGATGAAGCCAACGATAAGCTTAGGGTTGTAATCGAAGAAGCATGGATGGACATTGTCGAGGAATGCCTTGATCAGGAGCGTCCCATGGCGGTTTTGGAGAGAGCGGTCAACGTTGCACGAACCATGGATTTCATGTACAAGCATGAGGACGCATACACCCTGTCGTTCAACCTCAAGGATGTCATAGCTTCAATGTACGTGTGAACTCTGTCTGAGCTCGATGATCCAGCATCAGTCAATAAGCACAAGGCTTTCCACACCGTATTTGGATTGTCTAGCTCAAGGGTACATATCATCCATGTTCACTTATGTTTGATGGATGTAAAAACATGTCTTGCTACGTATAGTCATTAAGTAATTGGCCAAGCCAACATAAGAAATATAGGTGTTTTTTCCAATGCATATATTATACTTGTATAAAAGCAAAGAGATAATTTTACTGTAGGTCCATTAACTTTTACCGAGTTCTCAACCAGGTCCGTTAACTAAAAAAGTGGTCATGTGGGTCCATTAACTTTTACCGAGTTCTCAACCAGGACCGTTAACTAAAAAGTGGTCATTTAGGTCCCAGATCTAATTAAGAGAGCAAGTGGAGGTCCATACCCAGCCACGGAAGCGCTTTTTAGTGACGTGGCGCTGCCACCATGGATGACTGGTCATTGAACGATTGTTTTTTTATGTTTTAGACCTTCATGTATTTGTCCTATGCGCCTTTATCCTCAAATTGATCCCATTTTCCTTTCTCTATTCTCCAACAGAGCTCACCGAAGATTCATGGCCACCGTTCCAATCCATCCCGATCCAATCCATCGGCAGCAGGTACGAGCAGTGAAGCATCCCCTTGCCTCTCTCCTTGATCTGCTCCGACGATGTTGCAAGGGAGTTCATCCGCATGGTACGGGGAGTCCTCACAGCCGCCACTGCCGCAACAGCTCTATGACTTCCTCGCCGCATTTGGGACACGTCACAAGGGAGAACCCACTCAACCGGCCATACTTGCCCAGATGTCGCGGGGGTGGCAGCGCCAAAGCCGCCGCCGGCGGCGCGGTTGTGAGAACTCCCCATACCATGCGGGTGGACTCCCTTGCAACATCGTCGGAGCAGATCAGGGACATAGGCGAGGGGATGCTTCACTGCTCGTACCTGCTGCCGATGGATTGGAGCGGTGGCCACGAATCTCCGGCGAGCTCTGTTGGAGAAGAGAGAAAGGGAAAGGGGATCAATTTGAGGATAAAGGCGCACATGACAAATACATGGAGGTCTAAAACATAAAAAAAAACAAATCATTCAATGACCGGTCATCCACGGTGGCAGTGCCACGTCGCCAAAAAACGCTTCCATGGCAGGGTCTGGACCTCCACTTGCTCTCTTAATTAGATAAGGGACCTAAATGACCACTTTTTTAGTTAACGGACCTGGTTGAGAACTCGGTAAAAGTTAATGGACCCACATGACCAATTTTTCAATTAACGGGCCTGGTTGAGAATTCGGTAAAAGTTAATGGACCTACAGTGAAATTATCTCAAAAGCAAACTATGAAAATATTTGTTTTTCAAATTGCACTGCATATATATGTTGGGGACGTAGAAACATGCGTTGCTAGTTGCTACATTGCAATGCTTATTCACACCACTAACCAGTGCATATGTGTGTATGCTGCAATAGAACCTTGCAACGCCCCACTTTGCACCGATAGTATAGGTGCTGCCACGTTTGTATAGAGTATAGACCCTACCAACATCTACTCGGGTTCCTTGCCACACGTGTTGCTAAAAGGGTGCTCCTTTCGTAATGGTTGTTTTCTCAGTCATCACCAGAGAAGTGAGTGAAATTTTTCGGATTTCAGTTGAAGTTTTGTTGAACAAAATAGAAAAAAAAAAGAGAGGCTAAGAAGAATCATCATTCAGTTGATTTCCCCCCACACCGCTGCAAGAAAAGTAACTAGAAAGGAGCACATTATATTTTTTAATGCTAATAACATGAGATTTGATAAGTGACCTATATTGACAAGAAAATCACCGGGGCACGTGAGTACATCACTCCTAACAAATCAACATATCTATACCTCTTTATATTTTTATATCCAGACATGCATGTCTCTTGTTGGGTCTCGCCTCGTCTACCTCAATTTGCTTGGGAATGAAAGCATTTGTTGTTGTTGTTGTAAAAACTAATATGTTCATGTTATAGTCGACTTAACTTTTCTTTCATGTAATTATTTAAACATTCAGGGATCAATGGCTATTTGAGAAAGTGCCTTGTAGAGCTTTGGGTTTCAGAGAACTATACATCCGTAGGCACACTGAAGTACATCTATCAAATGAAATTTGCTGAACCCCCTCTATCAGCTATTTCTTACCTAAATCCTGCGGAAACAACACCAAGCCATCTAATGCTGGATAGGAACTCCATCTGGCTGTGTCCGGTTAGTAGAAATATTAGTACATATTTATTATTTTATTGAACAGGTATTTCTTTGAAGTAGTTGTGACTATCATAGTAATAACTTTTTTCTGTGCAGGGTCGGTCCAGTAGATAAAAAAACTCGTTGTTGATCGGCCTGAAGCTGATGTGGTGGAGACCCACAGAAATCATGGCGCAAAGATCACTTGTATGAGGTAACTCTTCTTGATCTTATACAAAATTATAAAATTAAACAATAATCACCTCTCCATTACTTCTACACAATCACTACCGGAAATCGGGCCTTCGCCGAGTGCCGACCTCTTTGCCGAGTGCAATTTTGCGGGCACTCGGCAAAGATTTCTTTGCTAAGTGCATTTCAAAAAACACTCTGCAAAGAAAAGACACTTGGCAAAGAGGGCCTTTGCCGAGTGTCAAAAAAATCCACTCGGCAAAGAGGTCCTTTGCCGAGTGTCAAAAAAAAAACACTCGGCAAAGAGGTCCTTTGCCGAGTGTATTTGTTTGACACTCGGTAAAGATGAGATTCAAATCACATTTTGCACTAGTAAATCAATTCAAATTGAAAAATTTTGAACTACAAAGTTGTATAACTTCTCAAGATGTACAACTTTTAGTTTGGTCATTTCTTCATTCGACAAATTTATATAAATGTTGTTCACAAAATCTATATCTCTCGTAGAGTTTCCTGAAACTAGAAGAGACATTTATAAGATTTGTGAACAATGTTACTCTCACTATGTCGGATGAACAAATGACAAATATGAAAGTTGTAGATCTTCAGAAGTTATACAACATTGTAGTTGAACTAGTTTTAATTTGAATTTGCTTTCATAAGGAAAAGTATGTTTGTAGTTCTCAAAATTTGAAATTTGAGTTTTTTTAAACGACCTCGGATGAATAAACAGTCAAAATAAAAGTTGTAGAGCACAATAACTTATGAAACTTTGTAGTTGACAACTTTTTTATTTGAAGTGATCTTGTCAACGAAAAGTAAGTTTGAATGTCCTCAAATTTGAAATTCAAATTTCGTAAACGACCTCGGATGGAGAAACTATCAAAATGAAACTTGTAGATTTCAAAAAGTTATGAAACTTTGTAGTTGACGACTTTTTAATTTGAAATCATTTAGGGCCTCAAACAAGCAATTTATACTTAATTTAGTATAATATGGTAGGAATCAGAACAACATCTAATCATTAGAGAGAGTGTGGTGCAGTGGTAGAGAAGGTCACGCGCGAGGGAGAGGTCGCGGGTTCGAATCCCACGGACCACGTAGCGCGCGAATTTTCTGTGAAAAATGCCGCGACTTGCCACATTTGAATAAATTTTTTTGCTATTTGTTTTCGGTTTTTTGGTGCATAGGAAAAATGAACTTTGCCGAGTGTTTTTGGTACTCGGCAAAGCCTTTGCCGAGTGCCGGACGAGTGGCCCACGGCAAAGACCTCTTTGCCGGCCGAGCTTTGCCGAGTGCCCGTTGCCGTGGGCGGCCCACGGCAAAGCCTTTGCCGTGGGTAAAACAGCCTTTGCCGTGTGCCCCTGGCACACGGCAAAGGAGGGGATTCCGGTTGTGAATATTCTAATATGTAGACCTATAAATTACCCTTTTTAAGGAAAAATAAAAAATAGGGTTTGATGATCACTTCCTCGAGCCATGGTGGGACGTAGCTTATCGATCCATACACAATGGTGGCTGATGCTGATTTGTTGTGAGAGAAAAGTACTGCTGGCTGGCTGGTGGCTGGTGGCTGGTGCTGATTTATTGTGAGAGAAAAATACTGCTGGCTGGTGGCTGCTAAGCCAAGCGAACAGGCTCAATTATTCTTTTACTTGTCCAAAAATACCATAAACATATCATGTAACATGTATAACTTATATAAAAATAAATTAGTTATTTTAATTTGGAATTGAATACAAAGGTTTTGTCCGTAGCAACGCACGAGCATATTCGTTAGTAAAACAAATGCAGTACATAAATTATGAAAGGATCAGAAAACCTAAAGCCCAAGTACCAGAGAATAAATAAAAGGCCAATACGAGAAAAGATGTGAGGGCCAAAGCCCAAAGCAAAAGGGACGCAGCAGACAGGCTCCCACCAATGCTAGTAGCCTGTTAGGGCTGGACAAAATGCTCGTGTCTCGTTAGCTCGCTCGGCTCGATGCCTGCTCGGCTCGGCTCGGCTCGTTCCTCTAACGAGCTAGCTCGAGCAAGTATTTTTGCTCGCTAGTATAACGAGCGAGTTTGAGCTGGCTCGCGAGCATAATGAGCTATGGACAACACCAAATCAAAGCAAATCGAGGGTGAAAAATAGAAAGGCAAGACACGGCCCAATAGGCCCATAAACCGTCGAGCGAACCCTAGAGGCCTGGCAAGCCCAACACATGCCCCCACCCCACCCCCACCGGTCCACCCCCTCCCACTCCCGTCGCCACCAGGGGCGAACTCGCACTGCCTCTTCGCGTCGTGCCCGCGAACCCCCTTCCCCTCGCCGCTCGCGGGCTCGCAGCGGCTCCGCATCGCCTCCTGCGCCGCGACCCCCCTCCCTCGCGCCACCACGGGGATTGATATGGAGTCATGAGGCTATCCGCTTCCTTCCCTAACAAAGAAAATCGGAGATCCTCAAATCCCCGAAGCACCCCCCATCTCTCCATCTCCCGCTCGTCTTGTGAGTCGCGATGGCCAGGGCCAAGCGCCCAAGCGCATCCAACTCTCTACCCTCACCAAATCCATGGAGGAACAGGCGGGATTCGTGGTGCAACTGTCCTCGCCGGTATGGTGGCGGCGCTAGATCCACTTGCCCTTCCCCATCGTTGCTATGGTGGTTTTCTCTGTTGCCAGCTTGCTACCGCTGATTCCCACCGCGCCGCCAGCCATGGAGGATTAGGGTCAGGGCTGCCTGGGAGATGCGTCTCAGCAGCGGTGCAGGACCTACCAAGTCAAGCTCATGAGCCAAACGAGCCAGCTCGTGAGCTAGGTCGAGCCGAGCCGAGCTGAAGGTTTTGCTCGCTAGCTTAATGAGCCGAGCCGAGCCAGCTCGTTCTCGAAACGAGCCAGAGCGAGCCAAGCTGAGCGGGCTCCATATCCACCCCTATAGCCTGCTAGGTAAGGGGCTTTTAATTGGGTTCGATGGACCGCAACTCATGGCATTCTGCGGCCCAGGGTCGAGTGTCGTCTAGCCCACTCAATGTTTCTAGTTACCTGGACCTAGAGCTGGCCCTGTTTAGTTCGTCAACTTTTTCATCGCTACAGTAAATTCGAATATTTGGATACTAATTAGGAGTATTAAATGTGGATAACTGACAAAACCCATTCCATAACCCCCAGGTGAAATTATGAGACAAATCTATTAAGCCTAATTAGGCCATGATTAGACAATGTCGTGCTACAATAAATAATATCTAATGACAGATTAATTAGGCTTAATAGATTCGTCTCGTGATTTCCCATCCATCCGTGTAATTAGCTTTATAATTAGATCATATTTAGTCCTCTTAATCTTTGGTTTAAAATTGCTACAGTAAATTTTGTAAAGTTTCTCACCGATCTAAACAGCCCCTATATGTGTGTAGGGATGGCAACGGGTGGGTGTGGGGCGGGTGCAACAAAAACCCACCCATAACGGCACCCGCCACGTCTAGCCACACCCGCGCCCATGACGTTTGGCGGGTGAAATTTCACACCCGCGCCCGCACCCGCCGGGCACCCGCCAAGTGTTGGGCGCCCATTGGGTCTGTGGATGACAGTAAAATATACAATATGTGGATCATCTCAAAGAACACAAATGAATAGTTGCAACAAACCAAATTTTTATCTTATAGTCACAATGAATCACGTAATAAACATTCAATAGTTCCACCAATCAGCATAATAAGAAGTCATTATAGTTGGACAATTAATAAATCACATAAGCAAATACAGTGTAATAGAAAAAAGAATGCGCGAGTCGCGGTGGCGCGGAAGGCGATATAAGTGACGAGTGGTGGTAGGAATGGGGTGGCTGTGGATCAGATAAGAGTTCTCTAGGGTTTTAACCAAATTCCTAGGGTAAAAGTTTTAGGACCTACTAAAAACTAAAAATGTCTTACTATTATGGGCCCCATGGGTCGCCCGCGGGTGGGAATCCAGACCCGACCCCAACCCGTCTTATTACGGGTGCGGGTGGGTGTAGACCCACGGGTGCAATTTTGCACCCACGCCCGCACCCATTGGGTGCGAAACTCGTGGGCACCCACACCCGTGGGTCCAACTGCCATCCCTATGTGTGTGGGTCGGCCGTGAAGCTTCAAAGGAGGTATTTCGTATATGACGGGCAGGTTTAGGCCATGTTTAGTTCGCAAACTAAGTTTGCAAACTTGTCACATCAAATGTTAGGACACTAATTAAAGGTATTAAATGTGGATTAATAACAAAAACCCATTTCATAACCCCAGGTAACTTTGCGAGACGAATCTAATGAGCCTAATTAGGCCATAATTAGACAATGTTGTGCTACAGTAAACAATCTCTAATGACGGATTAATTAGGCTTAATAGATTCATCTCGCGATTTTCGTCCATCCGTGTATTTAGTTTTATAATTAGATCATATTTAGTCCTCCTAATTTTTAATTTAAAATTGCTAGAGGAAATTTCGCCAACTTTCTCGTCGGACTAAACAGGGCCTTAAACTTCTGTTAGTTTTGAAGGAAAATGGCGGCAGGCAGACGGTCACCCACACGCCTGCTGACTGACTGACTGACTGACTCACTGGCTGACACACTGCCCGGCTACTACGCGGCCCCGGGCCCTACATTGCAGTCAAACTGTCAGTCATTCAAAGTACACGCGGTAACCACCAACCAACGACCGACCCCCCTTCTTCGCTTCGCTTCCTTCCTTCCCTGGTAGCCGTTGGGACAGAGACGCCGCCGGGGTGCCTCGGCTTCCGCGTGTTTCACTTTCACCGCGAGGTGAACGGTCAAAGGAGAGCGCGCCGCCGTGTGGGGCCGGGGCTTCCGCTGGGCCCCGCCGGTCGGTGGCGGGGAAACGGATAAGGCGCGGGGTGTGGCGCTGGCGCGCGGATTGGATTCCGCCCCGGCCCCCGGGCCGTCCGTTCCGCACGCGCCCCCGCGCCACGTGGACGGCCACGATTCTCCCGGCCGGGATTCCGGCGACGGTTGGCTGACGGGCGGTGACGCGACCGCCGCGGCGTGGGGCCTTCCGCCGAGTCAGCCGTCGGCCGGAGCCCGCTGGCTCGCGCGCGATGATGTCACCGTGAAGCTAGCGCCGTGGCGAGCCTGTGGACAGTGAGCTCTAGCCACTGGCTAGCAATTTTGGCTGCATGCCATTGTGACATTGGCAAATAAGAAAGAGATTACTAATGAGACAATACAACATCTTTTCTTTGATTGTGTCCTTGCTAAGTTTGTTTGGCGAATGATAGAAATTACATTTGGACTTAGGCCTCCTTTAAGTGTAACTGACATGTTTACTACCTGGTTAAATGGTGTGTCAGCACACGAAAAATTTCTAATCCTTGTATGTGCAGGCGCCATGTGCTGGGCCATATGGTTAAGCCGGAATGATGTTATATTTGATAAAGCACCTATTTGTTCTTTTATGCAGGTTATATACAGGGGTACACACTGGACAACGATGTGGTCTTTATCTCAGCGTGAGGAGGATCGAAGTTTTATACGAAATGCATGTCGTCTCCTGGAAACATTGACAATGGAGATTTTTGCCAACCATGGGTGGAGGTTTAGCAATAGGTTAAATCTATGATGAACTTTTTGCTTTACCCCAACTGTTTCTTAAGGTTGTTTGGGGATGATTGCTATGTGGGCGACGGAGTCTACCCTCTAGCATCGCTTGTAATAATTAATGGCCACATTCATCTTTTGATAAAGAGGCCGGGACTACTTTTCATTCTCTTGATGAAATAAAAACTCCCTTTATCTAAAAAATATAAATTCTGCTCGTCATTTGAGGATGTTAAGATGACACGGTGGGTAATCTTTAGGAGTTGCCGGGCACACGGCAGTTTAGGTAAGGTAGGATCGGAGTAACTTTTTACATTTTGGCACGGAGAAAACATCGTTAGCAAGGTTCAAACAATAAAAACTACCTGTTGAATGTAACCAAGCCATCGAAATAGAGCACGAGCTTTTTTTTGTGAGACATGAGTAAGGTATAAGTGCTTCACGGTGGGTGCAGGATTATTGTGACCAAACCATAAGATAAGGTCAGATTTGCATTTGTATTATTACTACAGCACGTAGTATAAAACCATGAAATCTGCGAGATAGTTTAGAGATCAAGCATTTAATCTTTACAACATTTCATTGTTTGAGTCTAGAAAAGTCATCTAATAAATTAACTGTTTACCCTTTCCTGTGTATATGAAAGATGTGAAGTATATCCGGAATTAATAAGAGGATTGCCACTAGGTTCGGGTTTGATGGTGAGGAGTAGAGAAAATATTTGACCAAGCCAATAAGCCATCAAAATAAGCAAGTGTTTGATGGTGGATTGATAATTATTACTAAACACTTATCTTCCGCGACAAATAAGGTAAGATTTGCATATATATAATAGCAATATCTAATCGTGGAATCTACAAGATCAAATGGTTATACAGTGCCTCTTCTAATGGCAGAAGTTTTGGAGATATAGCATTTAGTCTTTACAATATTTAATTTTTTTGATCTAGCTGAATCATCCAATAATTAGTTATTTATCTTTTCCCTTATATACGAAAGTTGTGTACTAGTACATATTGAATAAGATTTATACTAAACAAAAGAGGTCAAGCCTTTCACAATTGCTCTAGAAACCATGAAGTCAATGCATTTAATGTTTAGAACGAATATTTCATTGTTGAATCTGCCAAAATCACCTAATAATTAATCATTTACCTTTTTCCGTATATATGAAACAAGGTTGGTCAACTTTTTCCCATTTGTTCTAGCAACCACAAAGTCCAACAAAATGACTTCAAGACCAAAACAATGGAATTTTCTAGGTGGAGTATTCTTTTGATCAATACTCGTAAGTGATAGTTGGCACACTTTCTTCTCTGACCATTTCAACCCCACAAAAAGCCATCACCGTGCCCATAAGTCCCAATCCTACTACCCCCACAGCAATATTTTATTGCAGCTCCCATGGCCATGCAAAACACATGAAAGAACATACATCATGGCACAATAGCAAAATAGTAAAGTTCCCTGCTCCTACTCCAAAATTTGGGCATTGATTATACATACTACAAAAACAGGACAACGCTATGTCTCCAAACATTGAGGTCGTGGCGACTGCCCATTCCATTTTGGCACGAGGAGCATAAATCCTTATCAACAGCACTAACATTAATTGTAATTGTAGTCCATGTCTACTATTTCAACCGTATCTTTTCATTAGAAAGACACTGATCCCCTCATCTAATAGTGACCAAAATATACATGATTTTCATTTTACCAACATTCATGACCAGATCCCTACCCTAGATATATAGCAGAGTACAATCTTTGTAACCATAATAAAAGAAAAGGAAAAGGGTTTTTTCCAATGATCTCTTCGACGCTGTAACATATATGTGTCATTTAGAATTATGAAACGTATGACTTTATATCGTCTATCCATTATCCTATACTAGATAGAGAGCACAATCTTTTTAACCGTAGTAAGATTTTTTATTTTGCTGAACTTTTCAATGGTGCAATCTATGTGTATCATTTAGAATTTTGAAAACATATGACTTTATAGCATCAATAGTCACTTTTAATATTTTGATCTTCGCTATCTTATCAAAAATACTATAAATTAATACCTTAAAGATAAAGATAGGTAAATGCAAATCCGATTGCTTGGTGTTCTCGCTGCTAACTTCTTGTATATCTGTTGCGTGAGTGAATATACAAGAAGGATCATCTCTAGACACTTTAAAAACAAGAGCAGATGAAAATCTCAAAGCTCCACATTTATGTGTCTAGCGGAAGTTCCACAGGCAACTTTGAAAAAAAATGGATGGACATATTGGCTCCACAGTTTTCTTAAGGTTGTCAGGAGGCTCTCACATGCTTTTGCGAGTCTTCCGTGGAAAATGTCTTTCTACGTGTGTGGTGTCCCTTTGCATTGTTCGCCAATTTATCATCATATTTATTTTAAAGTCGGTTAGAAAATAAGTACATCAGTATCTCTAATCCCTAACAACTTTTTTTGGGGGCAAAATCCCTAACAACCTTTAAAAGGAAAATTGATAAACATGTCGACCCTATGTATTGAGTACGCCGAAAGCTTTCTCACCAACTTTAAAAGAAAAACGGACGAATACATTGGTGCACAAAATGAAAAACTATCGCACGCACGCATAAGCCATTGCACGAGACTCGCATAGTGTGTGTGAGCCTCGTGACAACTTTCAATAAGAAAACGAATGAACACACTAGCTCTGCGCTAATTAATGAGTACGCCACAAGTTTCCCTAATCCCTAGCAACCTTTAAAAGGAAAACCGATAAACATGTCGACTCGATGCTATTGAGTATGCCGAAAGCTTTCTTGCCAACTTTAAAAGAAAAATGGACGAATACATTGGTGTACAAAGTGAAAAACCATTGCACTCACACATAAGCCATTGCACTAGACTTGCACAGTGTGTGTGAGCCTTGTGACAACCTTCAATAAGAAAACGAATGAACACACTAGCTCCACCCTAATCAATGAGTACGCCAAAAGTTTCCCTACCTAGCAACCTTTAAAAAGAAAGCTGATAAACATGTCGACTCGATGATATTGAGCACGCCAAAAACTCTCTCTCTAAGTGGGTGTTTAAATCCGGCGAAAAACTTTGCGAAATTTACTGTAGCAATTTTAAATCAGAGATTAGGAGGACTAAACATGATCTAATTATAAAACTAATTACATGGATGGACGAAAAATCACGAGACGAATCTATTAAACCTAATTAATCCATCATTAGAGATTGTTTACTGTAGCACGACATTGTCTAATCATGGTCTAATTAGGCTTAATAGATTCATCTCACAATTTCACCCGGGGTTATGAAATAGATTTTGTCAGTTATCCACATTAATACTCCTAATTAGTATCTAAATATTTGATTATAGCAATGAAAAAATTGACGAAACTAAACAGACTATAATTTTAAAAGAAAAACAAATAGCACACAAAGTGAAAAACCATATGCCATCACACACGGGACTTACATAGTGTGTGAGAACACACTCAACTCAAGCCCACCGCGAGTCTCCCCACTCGCTCCCACGGCAGCCCGTTTCCGTCCACCGGAAGTGCCGGACTTTCCCCACTCGTTCCCAGCCCCTCTCCTCCCCTTCTTCCTCGGCTTCGTCTTCCTCTCGGACCAGAGTCCCACACGCTTCCCATTCCGCTCTCCCCCTTCCGCGTGAACGCGCCGGGGCCGCGGATCCTGCCGCCAAGAATGGAGGCGTGGCCGGACGACTTCCGGTGCCCCATCACGCTGGAGGTCATGACGGACCCCGTCATCCTCCCCTCCGGCCACACCTTCGAGCGCCGCAGCATCCAGCGCTGGCTCGACGGGGGGCACCTCACCTGCCCCGTCACCAACCTCCCTCTCCCGCCCTCCCCGCCGCTCATCCCCAACCACGCGCTGCGCCGCCTCATAGCCGCCGTCGCGCCTTCAGCGGTGGCCACTGCCCCCGTCCCCGTCCCCCCGGAGGGAGGTGCTCAGGAGAGGCAAGAAGCGGCGCCGCCGGTTCAGTCCTCGTCGTCCGTGCAGGCGCTGCTGAGGCTGGCCAAGTCCGGCGCCGCCGGGCGCAGGGAGGTGCTGGAGTCCGGCAACGCGGCGGTGCTGCTGCGGCACGCGGCGAACGGGGACGAGGCGGCGGCCCGGGCGGTCCTTCTCCTCAGCCTGGACGGCGACGACACGCGAGTCGGTCTCGTGGCGGACGGCGCCGTCGACGCGCTCTCCGCCGCGGTGCGCCGCGGCGGCGCGGTCGCCGCGCTCGCGGCCACGGCGCTCACCAGCCTCGCCACCGTTGACGTCAACAAATGCACCATCGGGGCGCACCCCTCGGTCATCCCGGAGCTGGTGGGGCTCCTCCGCCGCGGCGGCCCGCGGGAGCGCCGCGAGGCGGCCACGGCCCTCTACGAGCTCTGCAAGCTGCCGGAGAACCGCCGCCGCGCGGTGCGCGAAGGCGCGGCGCCCGCGCTCGCCGACTTCGCCGCCGTCGGCTCTGCCCGCGCCGTCGAGGTGCTCGGCCTCCTCGCCAAGTGCCGCGAGGGGCGCCAGGAGCTGTGCAGGATCCCCGGCATCGTGCCCGTGCTCTCGGGCGTCGCCGGAAGCGGCAACCCCCGTGCAATCGAGCAGGCCGTGCTCGTCCTCAACTGGATTTGCTCGGAGAGCAACGAATTGGCATTGGAAGCAATCAAGGTGGGAGCTTTCCAGCTCTGTGAGACCCTGGTGAACGATGACAACTGCAAGATCGCCAAGAACGCGGTCGAATTGGCCCGGACGCTCGAGACAGCGTGAAAATTGGGCTGTCCAAAGATGAAATCTGTCATAATTTTGATTTGGCACCTGCTTGATTGGGTGCTGGCCTCATTGTACAGAGGTAGAAACAGCAAAGGTGAACCTTTTCATCTTCTTCTCTCGTTCTGTTCATTTCCCCTTCTCTTTTCATGTTGTAGCGGCGCCAAAAGGGGGGACAGATCAGTAGAATTTAGCTTGTGTCGATATGGTTAGAACAAAAAAAAAATGGTTCCTGGACTTGTCAGTTAGAACTGCTTCAGTGTTCAACAGAATCACCAGATCAGCCAATCTGAATTGTGTTGTTCACAAGTATATGATACTTCTGATGATCTACTGAAAGTCATCATATACTCTGAACTCTGAAGTGGGTCGATCGAGTGTGGTCGCTACTAGTTTCTTCTTCCTTTATTGTGGATTTGTGGTTCCATAGTTTTACATGGTTACATGAGGAGAATTGGATTGTGTGTATTGCCTATCATCTCCTTGTGACTTTTGATAAGAAATGAAATTCGTCAGAAGTAAATAGGGGCTGTGACTTCCTGTCTGCTCAGAAAATCTTTTGTGCCTGTTAACTTGATGTGTACTTCATCAGCCATTTGCTCTATTAGGTTTGACATTTGATGCTAATATTATTTTCATGTAGCGCACTGAAAGCTGGTGATTTGTCCTAAGTTTTCCACGTTGGAATTAAATATAAACCCGGATGAGCTTACTGCTGGGCATATAGTATATAGCCAATAGAGATCCTGATGAGACTCGTGTAGGACCCTCAGTATCTCTTGCATCATCCTGCTAGCTTAAATTACTCAGTAGATTGTGCAACTGATGCTCCTTATTTAAACTTGAGCAGGGCCATAGAGTTTAGATAGGCTAACTTTTGCGCTCTAAATTATACGGTATTCTACATCAGTGCCGAATAAAATTTCAGAGTGCTCATATGTGGAAACATTTTATACGATTAAGAAGGGGTTCTTGCAACCAAAGCCATGTGAATCAACCCGGATTGCTTGTGTCACTTTTGTCCTTGAAGAGAAGCGAGTGGTTATGGCTCGCCTTTGATTATGGTTTTGTTTGACAAGGACACCTTAGTTTTTTTAGATGGTCTAGTTTCTGCTACGTCAACAAGCTTACAATCTCCACGTCAAATTGAATATGGAGAGGTCTAAACACGCTTTTGTCCCATTAGTAGGCGACAAAGCAGTGGGGATTCTTGAAATTCGATCGGATCAAGAAAGTAAGAAACACCCAGGAAATCAAATGGCTTTTGCTTGTGGCTGGTTTTTCTCTTCCTGTTCCTTTCTGGAAGCTGAATGTCCGTCCTCCTTTGCCCATCTTACCTTTCTGTTCTACTGTGAATACTTACTGGAAAACATCTGATTTCTCTCTGATTTGCCATAATGATAACCAGTCAGTCCTTGGTTAGTTAGCTGATTAGCTTTATCAAATCTGCATTAGGACAAAGCTTAGCGCGGATAATCCGGGTGCTGATGTGGCGGTGATGCTGACAATGTCTGAATGGAAACCTAGAGCAGCCGTAAGATAAGGGTTGACCTTGACCACAAGCTTTTTCCTGGGGGGTGGTGGTTGGCATGTCCATTTTGATCGCATGGCCTGTTCTGAACCAACAAAAGCCTGTTGGCGCCATTACTAAAAGTTGAGACGCAGGGATCTGATAATCTGACCGGTGACCCTGCTTAGTGGACACGGTTAGATCATGCAGATCGCGATCGTCGGCTCCTCTGATTGCTGGTGACCCATCCTGCTGCGCGGCTCTGATCTGATGTGCCCATGCACAATTTTAGCAGTGCACTGAATGGAGTGTGGGGAGCTGCGATGACATCCTTCAGAAAGGCTTTTCCCCTTGTAGCGCCATTTCGGTGCGTGGTGGATCTGTATTCTGTGGATGCTCCGTCTTTTAGAAACGGCAGCGGCAGCCGTTTCCTGAAATGCGCCTGTTTATTTCCTTTGGCATTTGCTCTTCAGGATCTGTGCGTGTCCGCTTGCTTCCTGACATGTCTGACAGTTTATATGTTCCATGATTGTGGTAAAATGATACAGTGTGAAACATAGTAGTACGTCATTACAGCATCGTTGTGATTAAGGCCTTGTTTAGTTTCCACCCAAACTTCAAACTTTACTATTCATCAAAGGGAATCTTACATGCATGGAGTAGTAAACGTGTGTTAATGACAAAACCCATTCCATAACCCCCGGGTAACTTCGCGAGACGAATCTAATGAGCCTAATTAGGCCATGATTAGACAACGTCGTGCTACAGTAAACAATCTCTAATGACGGATTAATTGGGCTTAATAGATTCATCTCGCGATTTCCCGTCCATCCGTGTAATTAGTTTTATAATTAGATCATGTTTAGTCCTCCTAATCTTGGGTTTAAAATTGCGGATTCAAAAAAGTTTGAAATTTTTGGCAAACTAAACAAGGCCTTAAGTCTCTTCTGGTGAAAGATTCTGCAAAGCTGCGAGTCTCTGCTCCTTTAGGAATCGGAACAGATGCAAGTGGAGGTGCAGATCAGCAGATGATAAGTTGCCTAACAAGAACAGGTGGTCCATCAGTCCATGGCTGAGTGATATGCACTGAACCACTTATTACTGATCATAGAGTCCTAAGTGCAAGACGATAAACATCCATCGCATCGGGATGGTCGGCTGTCACTGACAGGTGGGGGCCATGCTGCCTCCGCTGGGCAGTGGGCCCCCTGCGCCAGCGACTGTAAACAAAGGATCAGGTTGATTAGTGAACGTTTCCTTTTCCCCTCCTACAACACAGTGTCAATGTGTGCATGCCGTTTCAGACTTTCAGAGATTCAGAGATCACTAAATCGGCCGGCAGATGTTGTCAAAAGGAGGCGCCAACGAAGGGTCTGCGTCTACAGCGACGCGGCCTCGAACAGTTTGAGGCCCCTCCCAGTTTGGCGCATCGCATGTTCAGCAGAGCAGACGAATCCAACCAATGGAATTGCTTCGCAGTACGAGCTGCGCACACTCATCTCTCACACTCTCTCCCGTTGGATCTGTTCGTGTCCTGAATTTTGATCTCTGAACTCATGAAAAGAAAGAGAACACAATCATGATGGGAATTTGGAATTTGGAGGGACACCAGCAGCGGCGGCATTGTTGGATTGGTGGCCAAACAAAAGCAGGCCAAGTGGAGTGCTGCCAAATCCAAGGTAGGTTCTAGACGGGGTGATGGTTGGCCAAGAACAATGGAACATGAACGTAGGAACAGAGTCTCTCTCTCTCTCTCATCGGCAGAGACAGACAGGGGAAGAAAAGGCTTGTGCATCGAGACGAACGGACGGACGGTGGGGACTGGTGGTGGGCTAGTTGCTCAGGGCCCAATCCGTTTGGAATCTCGATCTCTTCTGCCCGCCGAAGCCACTTGTCGACTTGCCGCCGATGATTATTGGGACGCCGCTGCCATCGGCCTTTCACTGAAGGCAGCCTGTTCGCTTGGCTTATCAGCCACCAGCCAGCAGTACTTCAGTTTCACAACAAATCAGCACCAGCCACCAGCCATCAGCCAGCCAGCAGTACTTCAGTCTCACAACAAATCAGCACCAGCCACCGGCCACCAGCCAACTGGTATGGCACTTTTGCCTCTTTGGCCATGGCCTCTTGGGATGTTGGTAACTGTCTTTTTGAGATTTGCAAAGTGGTTTATATTGTTCTTATTAGTCTGGCCTATTTCCCTCCATGGACATGTAGATTATATGTCCAGGAAAGATGTAATGGTACTTGGGTGTTTTACCACGCTTCAAAATCTTTTCTAACTCTGGCGACATATATGTTAGGGCGAGTGCTTGGTGGTCTGGAGGATCAAAATTGGGATGATGGGCCTAGGTAAGAAGACTGGGCAGTGGCGGTGGCTAGACCGCGGTAGGTGGTGGCCTAACAGTGACGCGACATAGTAGTGATGGACAAGGTCCGTGGCGAGATAGTAGCAAGGGATGCAGCAGGAGATGGTTGAAGATGATGGATGCAGGCGCAATGGAGTGCGTACGCCTTGCTTGATGAGGGGGAAGGAAATATTTTAGATGACAGTTTGCGTATTAATATGGTTTTATTTAATTCACGGAAGCTGTAAAAAATAGTTGCAAAAAGTTGCATTGGAAAGCGTGTCACGAGAGAGTGAACATGTTTTCCAATGCGAAACTTTTTGCAACTTTCGCGAGCTAAACAGGGCCTATGACATGAGTTTTGAGCTATCGATCTCGCTAATTGGATCCAATAGCCACAAAAACAAATTGATTATGGGCTATAAAATAAGTTGCATATAGGTAGATTATTTTAGCATATCTTGTGTTCCATGATAATCTTTTACCATGTCACCCTTAAGTTATAAGCCAGAATTTATAATTTAGAAGGAAACAAACGTCCATAATAAGCATTGACCTAGTCAAAGTCACAATAGCGTCAAAGTTGGGTTCGTGAAAATAGCGTTTCGTTTGTGACAGAACCTACCAGATTTGACCGGCCGAACTTTGGCACGGTCTTTCCGGTCACTCGAGTGGCCCAAGTTCGCTATGGCTAGGCCGTCGTAGCTAAAGCAAAAACCGAGGATTACCTCAAAACAAAATAGTAGAGACAAATTTGCTGGGCACACGACCAAAAGTTAGCCTGCCTTAATAAGCAGGGCAACGCAGTTCACACTGAGTTCACCGACTAGATGTTTAGTGATTTTCGTAAGTGCTCTCCGTGAGATTTCCTGGTAAGTTGCTAAGGTTTGAAGCACACATATATAACTGCAATTTTTAGAAAAAGATATATATAACTGCCGTTCTGAGTGGACCTGCTGCTGGTCAATTACCTCTTTCTCCTTCCCTGGCTCCCTGCCCCTAACTTGCGAGAGAGGGTTTGACCAAGTTATCTTCTATTATCTTAGTATTTGGTCAACAAATGGAGTCTCCACGTTCGTTCTCAAGGCCTAGAAATTCTCATGTTAATTGGAGAAAATAAAAAAAATTAAAATTACCCACCAATGCCATTATAAAAAATTTAGCCAAAAATACCCCTTGACTATTTAAAAATTATCCACCACTACCACTACATAAAAAAGCCTAAAACATTCATATATATTTTTAAAAATCATCCACCAATGTCATTAGAAAATCTACATTCACTCTTAGGACATAAAAATTCTCACGTTAATCTGAGCAAAAAAGAAAAATAAAATTACAATTGTCATTAAGTAAAAACTAGCCTAAAATACCTATGTAACTATTTAAAAATTATCTGCAATTGTCACTACATAAAAATTATCCTAAACCATCCCTATATCTTTATCTTTTTGAAAATCATCCACCAATGTCATTACATAAAAATTAACCTAAAACACCTCAATACTATTTAAAATACAAAATAAAATAAAATATTTGCTTATGTAAAGGAAGAATTAACCAAAATACTCATGATGAAATTCCTTTTAGCTAATAAAACTGGCAAATTCTACCATTAACTAATAATAACTCCAATCGAAGTTATTTAATAAAAATAAAAATAAACAAAGATGTACATATAGAGTATAGATAAGAGATTGAGCAACAAAGATAATAGTAGTCTTAACAAAGAAAATATTATGACAATACCTGCATTATTTTGTCAACAATTTGGCATAATGTGTAACAAGAGGACACCGGTAAGAAAAAATAAGTTTAGGAAAAACAATAAGGATGCAAAAATAGATATATAGATACTTGCATTCTATATACTAGCCGCGCAAATGCGCAGGACATCTATCTAGTTACTTATTAGGACTCAAGACAAGACAAGCGGATCGACCAAACAAATTTTTTTTTGGGCAAACATGAATTTGTCCTTAGATGTTGAGCAGTCGGAATAGCCAAAGAGAGGAGTACTCCGTGTCAAAATACCTTCCTCTGTACCATAATATAGCAACGTTTGAGTTTGTCCTAAGTCAACTATTCTTAAATTTGACCATAAATACTATATGATCATAAATATTGATGGTGTACAAATGATGTTAAGATTCGTCGTGAAACCAACTATCATAACATGTGAATTTTTCTATCTAAAATAAATTATTTTTAGACATATTGTTGGTCAAAAATAAAATAATTTGCTTACAACAAAGCTAAACGTTGTTGTATTCTGGGACGGAGAAAAAATGTTCCATGGCGGCTCCAATGCAACAAATTTGGTATTATAAATTTTGTTAATTTTTCTATAAATTTGGTCAAAGTTGGCAAAGTTTAACTTAAAACAAACCTAATGCTACGTGTAAATAAAAACAGATGGAGTATACTCAAACATAAAGCAAAACATATCAAACGTTCACAAAGACATGCAAGAACCCGCACGGCAAAAGATGTACGGAACCGTAGTCAGAAGTCAGGAAGCACTCAAAATAGGCCAATTAGCAAAGGTTGTAATGTATGTAGTAATACTAACGTATTAATTAACTTAATAATCGAAGTATATATGGGGCATGAGGGGGGCCCTTGCCCCCTTCCCCCACCCCATGTTCCTCCTACACTAGCTATATCTGTGGTTCGATAGTACATAGAATTGGATTTTATGTCAATCATCTACAAGAAATGAGATTTATAGAACACATGCTTTGATAGTATTGCATGTGGATGAAACCGTCGTAGCTCTTATTTGACTTTCATTGTCCTAAACTTGCTTGAGGTTGTCCGATGAAGGCTCGAGTATAGTTCAAGGCATTTATCTTTGGTAATTTTGGTTACGATTTGGTGTTAAGTTAGGGTTTAAGAATTAAGAGTTATCGGGTTAGAGAGATGGTTAGGGTAGATCAGTGTCTAGGACGGTGAATGCGCCATCCAGCATTCACTGCATTATTAGTGTCCGATTGGACATGGTGTTGTCTTTGTAGTCATCTAGATGATGGTAAAAGTGGTTGCACCCCTAGAGTTGGGTTGGATGATAAAGGAGGCGGGGTGTTCATGACGAGAGACAAGTCAGACAATAGAGAAGGAAGAATAGGTGGCACCGATGTGGAATCGAGAGCAAACCAAAAGGAGGTCTATTATGGGGCTGATAAGCCGTTTGATGTGTAGGCTAATTTCACCCACAAGTAAACTTGTGTGTAGGGACGGTTCCTCAGTTGGTGATCCACACAACTTTTATAAGTCAAGTGCCACAGGCTCATCTATTGACATGTAATTCTGAGATAACTTAATAGACAACTCATATATGGAGTTGTTTTTTTTGTCTCGTAATTATACTATATCTCCTATTTCTTGGATAAAAAGAATGTTGCAAGTTGCATGGCAATAACAACTTGTCCAACGATGGAGAGGTGGTTCACGTTCCTAAGTTTTAGTTCATGTTGTTTCACGAAATAACCACACTCCTCTCTCACACCACTCTCTCTTTTCTCCTACGTGATACTGTACGAGAAGACCGTTGTGATAGCTGATCTGTGCCAGCAACGCAATCGCCCTTATGGCCTTGTTTTGTTGGTTGAATTTCCTATAGAAAAAGTGCATTGGAAGCATGTCACAGAGAGGGGGGCACGTTTTCCAATACGTTACTTTTGGTTGAATTGCAGAAACTTGCAAAAACTAAACAGGGCCTATGTATCCTTAAGAAATTGGGGGACAGCGGATGGATGAATCGATGATGCAAAGCAAGAGAGAAGTGAAAGCCTCAGGTAACCTACCTCGCTGCTGGGCCGGCCCATGGGCCTGCTCTACTTTAGCTCACCTCTCAGCCCACAGACACCTCAGCACACCAAAATTTTGCAAAATTTGTTAGACTCCACATGCTTGATTGATTTTGTTTTCTGAGCTCAAAAAGTTGGTTTTGTTTCCATTTGTTGGTTTGAAATAATTCGTTACAGGATACGGGCATACGCCACCAAACAACAAAAAAATACTCGAGCGCCGAGGTGTCTGCCTGCCTAGTCGGAGTGGAATAAAAATAAAATAAAAATGCGCGTCGTGTGTCCCGAGCCCTGCGTGAACATCCACATGAGACGATCGAGGGTGAAGCAGATTCTTTGACGGCCTGCCTCTCCCAATCTTCCACAGCACGCCACTGCTCCACTCCAAGCTACTAGTACTTCACTCCACTGCCTGCCTGCTCAAAGCTACTACTAGCTCTGATCGAAGCCTTCTTCTCCAACAAGCTGCCGAGGCCGTTCTCTCGCCATGGCGACCAAGATCTACATCGTGTAAGTGCAGCCTTCCCTGTCTGAACTCTGAAGCACCATTTTCATTTCAATTTTTGATACCCTTGGAGGAGCTCGCACCTCAGTTGCTTTGGCAATGAAGCATCCATCATCTTCTCACTACGACTATTGCCGCACTTATGATCCGCTGATCCTGCAGGTACTACTCCACGTACGGCCACGTCGCGACACTCGCGGAGGAGATCAAGAGGGGCGCCGCATCCGTCGACGGCGTCGAGGTCAAGCTCTGGCAGGTACTGTACATTCCAAGCACTGTTCTAGCTCTCCTGCTACATCCAGTCAGAACAGAACAATATAGCTGTTGACGCCTGATCTGGTCAACACACCGAGATTGCACTAGAACGTGCGAGATCCGTAACGGATCGATCAACTGTAGCAAGCCCAGGCGAAACCGGTGAAACCGGTTTGAGAATCCGATGAAACCGGTTCCTCGGGATCTGCTGCGTAGACCTAAGATCGCCGGCCCGGGAGGGACCCCGTCAGGGCAGGCGCGCCTAGGGTTTCTCTGAGATCGGCAGGCCACTCAGAGCGCCGTAAAACGCCGTAGAGACGAAGAACGAACAGAATTAGGGTTGGAAAAGCTAGGGTTTGAAGAATGACAAAAAAGTAAAGGTATATTGATTTGATCGATTGGATAACCCTCAATCGGCCGTGACCCTTCATATTTATAGGGTGGGGAGGTCGTACCCCGCAAGGAAAGTCCTATTACAACTCGGATCTACAAAAAGAGTCCAATCCTACTAGGACTTGGGGAAAACCGGTTCTACCGGTTTCCAAACCGGTTCCACCGGTCTGGCTGTCAGACGGGTAACAGTGGACCAAACCGGTTCCACCGGTTTGAGAATCTGGTTCCACCGTTTCTTCCTGCCTTGCTGTCCTTGTGCCAATTTTGATCGCCAACATATGCCCCCCTGTTTTTTGGTAAAGCTTGCATACCAGAAAATATTTTAGCACAAGAAAACACTCCTGAGGGCGATGTTAAACAGAATTCATCGGCCTTTTTATTCTAAGGGCGATATTTAAGACTATCGGCCGTATAAATCAAGCTCCTTGCCAAACACTTGGATAATATTGCTTTAAGTACCTTCCATTAAGAGCTCTTGGCAGCTGCTGACCTTGCAAAGTCTCCACCATATAAGAATTACCGAAGATCACTCTAATCACCTTATATGGACCTTCCCAACTTGGAGACCATTTACCAAACTTGTTACTCTTCGATCCTATAGGCAGAATTGTCTTCCAAACGAGATCACCAACCTGAAAAGACTTTTGTTTTACCTTCTTATTATAAGCCTTAGCAACTCGAATTTTGTCCTTCTCAATTTCCTTCAAGGCCTTCAATCGCTTGTCGGTCACTTCATCAATATTGTCCATCATCAAGTTATGATAATCAATAGCATCAAGATCATTTTGCTTAGCTAACCGATAAGCATTCAAATTCACTTCAACAGGCAAAACAGCTTCTTGACCATATACAAGCTCAAAAGGAGTAACCTTAGTAGCACCATATCTAGATATACGATGAGCCCACAAAGCTTCATATAAAACCTCATGCCACCTTCTAGGATTCTCCTCTATTTTCTTTTTAATTAACTTGATCAAGATCTTATTACTAGACTCGGCTTGACCATTAGCCTGAGCGTAGTATGGAGATGAATTGAGCAATTTAATACCATACATATCAACAAACTCACGAACTTCCTTTGATATAAATGAAGTGCCTTGATCAGTAGTCAAAGTTTGTGGGATGCCAAATCTATGGATAATATGTTCGGTAATAAACTCAATTACCTCCCGATATGTCATGTTCTTCAAAGGTACCGCTTCGGTCCACTTGGTAAAATAATCAGTAGCCACCAACACGAAGCGATGTCCCTTTGATGAAGGAGGATGAATCTGCCCAACAAAGTCCAATCCCCATCCTCGAAAAGGCCAAGGTTTGATAATAGGATGCAATAAAGCTGCTGGAACCATCTGAATATTTTCAAACCTTTGACACTCTTCACATCCTTTGTAGTACCGAAAACAATCAGCTATCATATTAGGCCAATAAAAACAAGCTCTCCTCAAAAGCCACTTCATCTTAGGAGCCGATTGATGTGTACCACAAATAACTTCATGAACTTCACCCATTGCAATCTTAGCTTGACCAGAATCCAAACACTTCAACAATAAATCTTTAGCTGTCCGACGATATAATTCACCATCAACCAAAATAAATTTAAATGCCCATCGTCGGACTTTTCTGTCAACTTTATGATTAGGATTCTGCAAATATTAAACAATATGTGTTCTCCAATCAGTAACTTTGTCCTCATTAATTTTTGATTGCTCATGGACCGAATTACTGCTGTCAGCGGATGAACCGGTTTCTTCGGTTCCAAAAGCGGTTTTACCCGAATTTCCGGTGGAACCGGTTCCTGGATCCGGTGAAACCGGTTCTTCCTGAGCAGATGTCTCGGCTATGCAAAGTGTCGGCTTTCTTTCATAAAAATTTCTTTTCTGAACATCATAGCCAGACGCTTGCTGAGCCAGAGCATTTGCCCTTGGATTCTCATCTCTTGAAACATGATATATAGAGAATTCATCAAATTGAGCAATCATATCTAAACATTTATCGAGATATGTATTTAAAAGTCCATCAAAGCATTGATATGCTTTGTTAACTTGCTGTACAACTAGTAGAGAATCACCAAATGCTTCCACATGTTTTACCCCCATGTCATGCAAAATCTCTAGTCCGAATAATAAAGCTTCATATTCGGCTTGATTATTAGTACAATCATTTTCTAATCGGTTAAGAGCTTCAAATTCAGCACCACTTGGTGATATAAAATAATACCAACGCCACAACCACTCTTACAAACCGATCCATCAAAATGCAACTTCCATGGGGTGAAAGTAAAATAACCGATATCTAGATCATTATCATTAACGCTATGCTCAACAATAAAATCAGTAACAATTTGGCCTTTCATTGATTTTAAAGGTTCACAAGCCAAATCATATTCAATAAGAGCATAAGCCCATTTACCAATTCTACCACTTAAAATTGGTCTATGCAACATGTATTTAATAATATCGGTTTGACAAGCTACTATGCAAGTATTGGATAATAAATAATGCATCATCTTGGTACAAGCATAATATAATGACAAGCAAAGCTTTTCAATAAATATATACCTTGTTTCGGCATCCAATAATCGACGACTTGCATAGGTAATAATATGTTCCTTCCCTTCGGTTTCTTAAGTCAAAACAGCTCCAATTACTTGATCTTCAGCAGCCACATACAATTTAAATGGAATTCCTCTTCTAGGAGCTTTCATGACCGGCGGCGAAGACAAGTAATGTTTAATCTTCTCAAAAGCTTCTTGCTGTTTTGCCCCCAAGTAAATTCGGCTTCATCTTTTAACCGAAGAATAGGAGTAAAAGCATTGACCTTCCCAGACAAATTACAAATAAACTTCCTCAAGTAATTTACTTTGCCTAGGAATTTCTGCAAATCTTTCTTGCATGTAGGAGCTTTAATCTTCTTGATAATATCAATCTTTTTAGGATCTATCTTTATGCCATTCTTATGAATAATAAAGCCTAAAAACTTTCCAGCCGACACGCCAAAAGCACATTTAAGTGGGTTCATCTTTAATCCATATCGACGCATTCTTTCAAAAGCAAGTCTTAAATTAGCTAAATGAGAATTTAAACCAGCCGATTTAACAACGATATCATCGATATAAATTTCTATGATTAAACCAAGCAAGTCATGAAAAATTAAATTCATTGCCCTTTGGTAAGTAGCTCCAGCATTTTTTAAACCAAAGGTCATGACTACCCACTCAAATAAACCAACAAAACCTGGACATATAAAAGCCGTTTTGGAAATATCCTCTTCGGCCATGAATATCTGATTGTAACCAGCATTACCATCAAGAAAACTAATAACTTTATGTCCAGAAGCATCATTAATAAGCATGTCGGCTATAGGCATAGGATATTCATCTTTAGGAGTAGCTCTATTAAGATTTCTAAAATCAATGCAAACTCTGAGCTTACTAGAATCCTTTTTCTCAACAGGCACAATATTAGATAACCATTCAGCATAACGACAAGGCCTAATAAAGTTTGCATCCAACAACCGATTAATTTCTTCTTTAATTCGGTCATACATGTTAGGATTGAAACGCCTAGCAGTTTGTTTAAAAGGCCTAAGCCCAGGCTTAATAGGCAGCCAATGTTCAACTAACTCGCGGCTTAAACCAGGCATCTCTTGATAATTCCATGCAAAACAATCAACAAACTCTTTCAACAGCTCGATTAATTCAGCTTTATAATCAGCTTTCAAATTTTTGTTTACAAACGTCGGCCTAGGTACAGTGCCATCACCAATATCAATCTCCTCTAAAGGATCAGCCGACGTAAAGCCTTGTCCTAATTTACTCATGTCATCAAAGTCTTCAATAGCTTCACACATATCGTTCTTTTGTGCCCGATAGCGCTCAAGTCTCTGCTGCAACCATTCTGAACTATTCATTAATTCAAATCAAATGGTTTAGCCGATACTCAACCGGCTTTAGAACAGCAGGCACGAAGCCATCTCTAGTACAACTGATCATCTCATAGTCAGAAATACCTAAACCTGTTAAGCACTTAACATGATCATGCATAGACATGGTAGAACCATCAGCCACTGCAACACAAGCCGATGTGTCTCCATGTACAACCTCAATGTCTTCGTCTACCCATTGAATAAGAAATTGATGCAAACTAGAAGGTACACATCTATTTGCATGAATCCAATCACGACCCAATATTAAATTGAAGTTACCTTGGGTCTCGGCGATGAAGAAAGCGGTAGCCAACGTCTTGCTCCCAACGGTGAGCTCCATAGAAGCAACGCCCTTAGCACTCATAGGCTCGCCTCCTCCCACACCGCTGATAGTCATGTTAGTCTTGATCAGCTCATCATCAAGTCCACCAAGCTTCTTGAACACAGCATAAGGCATCAAATTGACAATCGTCCCGGTGTCAACAAGCATCCTTGAAATCGGCTTCTCATTGATATGTCCCTTCATGTACAGCGCCTTCAAGTGATTTTCAGAATCCTTTGGCCTTTTAAATATAGTTTCTTTCAGGCCAAAGTCTAAATGAGCGATCTCATCCTCCGGAATAATGTAATAATCCGAAGATAGATGCACCACATTAGCATCAACATTCATATGTTCAGGTGACGACCCATAATCAACTAGCTGTTCATCGTCCATATGCTGGGAATCCGATGACAACCTCTGATCAAACGCAGGAGTAACAGAAATTTCAGAGGCAATTCGAGATGGACCTGGATCAGCAGAAACCGGTTCCACCGGTTTCAGAACCGGTTCCACCGGTTCTGATGCAACAGTGGACGACGACGGGGGTAGAACCGGTTCCACCGGTTTGGAATCCGGTTCCACCGGATTTTGCCCTGTAGCTTCGGTCTTCTTCCACCCCTAGCCTGGAGGAATCATCGGCCTGTACTTGTTGAAGTGCTCCTCCCTCTGCTTCTCCAGTGCCTTCTCTTTCTGGTCCTGAAAGCGAAGTCGCTGCAACTTCCTCTTTTGTGTTCGTGTCAAACCTGGAGGACACCATCTAGGCATAAGGTATTTAGCTCTATCAATTTCAACCTTTTTACCCACATCAGGCTCTGCAGCAACGTTCTCCTGGACTGATGGCTTGACTTCATCACCAATTATCATAGGCATCTTGTCATCGTCCTTCAAATTTATTTGGAAGTCACCAATCTGGATGATATCAGCAGCAGTAGTCCTCTCCTGGTCGACCTCCATCTTCTGGACAACTTCCTCCATCTTTTTAGGCTGATAAACTTGCTTGGGAGGAGAAGGCTGTCTTTTCTGGGGAAACCGGTTTAACCGGTTTACGGAACCGGTTCCACCGGTTTGAGGTGGCACGTCCCAACCTGATCGACGAGGAGCCGAACGGTTATCCACCAACTTCTCATGTGCAGGAACTCTGTTATTACCCCATCCTGGATGAAAAGAAGGGTATTGCGCAGGGTAATAAGGCATATTCATCCCATTGTGATCCCATGCCGGATATTGATAATTGTAGTACGGAGGCATCCATGGCATGTTCTAACATTGGTTCTGTTGGGAATAGAAGCCTGCATCACCACCCTTCCACCTGTTATTCGCCCTTGGAGGCGAAATTGGCTTCTCTTGGCGCGGAGGTGATCTCTTTCTCTTTTTTGCCGGCCAATCATCTTCAACTGGCCTTTGATTTGCATATTTGGAAAACAACTGGTCATAGGTCACTTTTGGCTTTGCAACTTTGCCCTGATCCTTGGCCATATTGATTTTTCAGGTTCCAATCTCCGGACGCTTTGGCTTCAACATTTTCTGGCGCCCCTGAGTAGAACCGGTGGAACCGGTTTCAGGAACCGGTAAAACCGGTTTGTCCTGTGCAGGCTCAAACGGCTTCTTTGATGATCCTTGCCCCCCGAGATCCGTAACTCTTGCAGTGATTTTGAATGTCTCTCTGCCATTGGGGGTCTTCTCACACACCACTTCCCTGACAATTGATTTTCCCTTCAAATTTTCAGGTTTTGGCTTCTCATCACCCACAACAACATTTTTTCCTTTAGTCGATTCGACTTGATGCGGCCGAATCAGAACTTTAGGAGGCTGCATCTCAAGGGTGTTGACAGGGAAAGGTTCCTTATCCACCTGCATCTCATGTAGTGTCAAACGTCCTTCATTCAAGGTCGATTGCACCTGTCGACGGAAAACATTGCAATCATTAGTAGCATGCGAAAAAGAATTATGCAACTTGCAATATGCCCGCCTTTCGAGTTCTTCAACTGGAGGAATAGTATGAGACATTTTAATGTTTCCATTCTTCAATAATTCATCAAAAATACGATCACATTTAGAAACATCAAAAGTAAATCGCACTTCTTCTTTCCGATTCTTTTGAATTGGCTTAAGAGATGGACAAGTGTACGATTTATTCTTAGAAGGCCATACAAGTTCAGCAACATACACATCTTCCTCATCGTCCGAACTACTAGAATCATAAGTAACAACATAAACATTGGAACGATGAGTCTTATATGTATCCTTACTATTTTAATTCGGTTTTCAGCAACTAAAGCTCTTATTTGCACTTGATTAACCGAAAAATGTTCAAAGCCTTCTATCTTTTCTTTAAGAGAAGATCTCAAACCATTAAAAGCAACATCAGCAAGATCTCTTTCAGAAAGTGACAAATTAAAACATCAGTTTCTAGTTTCTTTGAATCGTTTAAAATAATCAACAACAGATTCATCTCTTTGTTGTTTAACCGATGTTAAATCTGTTAATTTCAACTGAACACCCCCACTATAAAAATGATAATGAAACTTTTGCTCTAATTGATTCCATGAATTAATTGAGCCGGGAGTTAATGAAGAAAACCAAGAGAAAGCCATTCCAGTCAAAGATAATGAAAATAAACGAACTTTCAAAGCATCATTAGAACTAGCTTCTCCTAGTTGAGCAATATATTGGCTAACATGTTCCCAAGTGGTTTTATTATCATCACCGTTGAATTTTACAAAATCAGGAACACGCCAATTATTGGGGTAAGCTACAGCATCAAAATTAGCAGAATATGGTTTTTGATATAATCTAGAATTACCCATATCAATGCCAAGCTTATCCTGCATCATACTAGCTAGCTCGTCCTTCATCTTATAAAATTCAGCATATAAATTTGAACGAGCTAGATCAGATTGCGCTGTGGCTGTACTTTGAACTTGAACAACATGAGGCATGCTAGTAGAACTTTGCCGCAAATATTGATCATATACATTATTAGGAACCCCGCTAGAATTAATGTTTTGATTAGGTATAGGGGGTGATGTATAAGCACGTGTTCTAATGTAAGCAGACCCATTAACAGCCTCTGGATTTCGGTTAGGGACCACCGAAACAGGAGCTGTGACGTGTGGAACAAGCTGCTGTCCAGCCTGAGCAGCAGAACCAGTTCCACTGGTTTCTGGAATCGGTGAAACCGGTTTCGCCGAGGCTGGCGAAACACGCGCTGGCGGCGGTACCTGTCCTGGATAAAAATTTGCCGGCATACCATACAGAGGGTTTTCAGGTGGTTTTCCTGGTGTAGCCGACACGCTAGCATGCATATCCTCATGTTGCATAGGTGGTAAATTTTGTGTATAAACAGAAGACTCTACCAATTTACCAATCTTATCTAATCTACCCGCAAGTGAGCATACTAATTCTTCAGTATGTGAAAACGCAGCACTAAGCTCTTCATTAGATTTAGGAACAGAAGTTTCGGGCGGGTGTATCGTTACCGGCCGGATTTCTTCCACCTTCTGATCCTTCATCATGAACGCCGGCATCATGAAGTCTTGAGTTCTTGTCATCTTGCCGTGGCGATCCTTCTTGAGCCCCATCAAGAATTGAGTCTTGAAGAATTCCTGGGCCGCTTCAAACTTCAGGCGTTCCTCCTCGCTGATCTCCTCAATGGAGGGAACAACGATGTTGTCCTTGTCAAGATCTGAGATAGATCCCATCTGGCTAGGGTTTGAATAATCGGTTATTAAAACCAAGATTTCCAAATTCCCCAGCGGAGTCGCCAAAAATGTGTTGACGCCTAATCTGGTCAACACACCGAGATTGCACTAGAACGTGCGAGATCCGTAACGGATCGATCAACTGCAGCAAGCCCAGGCGAAACCGGTGAAACCGGTTTGAGAATCCGATGAAACCGGTTCCTCGGGATCTGCTGCGTAGACCTAAGATCGCCGACCCGGGAGGGACCCCGTCAGGGCAGGCGCGCCTAGGGTTTCTCTGAGATCGGCAGGCCACTCAGAGCGCCGTAAAACGCCGTAGAGACGAAGAACGAACCGAATTTAGGGTTGAAAAAGCTAGGGTTTGAAGAATCACAAAAAAGTAAAGGTATATTGATTTGATCGATTGGATAACCCTCAATCGGCCGTGACCCTTCATATTTATAGGGTGGGGAGGTCGTACCCCGTAAGGAAAGTCCTATTACAACTCGGATCTACAAAAGAGTCCAATCCTACTAGGACTCAGGGAAAACCGGTTCCACCGGTTTCCAAACCGGTTCCACCAGTCTGGCTGTCAGACGGGTAACAGTGGACCAAACCAGTTCCACCGGTTTGAGAATCCGGTTCCACCGGTTCTTCCTACCTTGCTGTCCTTGTGCCAATTTTGATCGCCAATAATAGCTACACTCAGAAACTCAGAACAGAACAATCTCTGAAACTTGGAACACATATATGACTAAAAAAACAACACAGGTGCCGGAGACGCTCTCCGACGAGGCGCTGGCGAAGATGAGCGCTCCGCCGAAGAGGGAGGACGTGCCGGTCATCACCCCCGGGGAGCTCCTGGACGCCGACGGCCTCCTCTTCGGGTTCCCCACCAGGTTCGGCATGATGCCGGCGCAGTTCAAGGCGTTCATGGACGGCACCAGCGACCTCTGGTGCCAGCAGAAGCTCGCCGGCAAGCCCGCCGGGATTTTCCTCTCCACCGGCTAGGAAACCACCGCGTAGGGCCCCTGCTAATCACTATGACGCTATCTTCTGCCTCCAACCTTCCATTGCCTGATCCGCAACACTGATACTGAAACTGAATGTAATCTTGGATTATAGGCTGATTTTCTGATGATCTTTTGATACTGCAGGTTGACAGCGATCACTCAGCTGGCGCACCACGGCATGATCTTCGTGCCGGTGGGGTACACGTTCGGCGCCGGGATGTTCGAGACGGGGGAGGTGAAGGGCGGGAGCCCGTACGGAGCCGGCACCATCGCTGGCGACGGGTCCAGAGTTCCGTCTCAGCTCGAGCTGCAGCTAGCCTTCCACCAGGGGAAGTACTTCGCCGGGATCGCCAAGAAGCTCAAGAGCTCTGCTTGATCGGTCGGTCGCCTTGGATATTCTTCTGGGTGGGCCAAAGCTAGCTGTTTTCGATGCAATGCAATAAAGTATCTAGTTTCGATGTAAACTTGGGCCTAGTTGCCACCCCAAACTTCACTATTCATCAAACTTCACTATTTATCAAAGGGAATCTTACATGCACAGAGTATTAAACGTGTGTTAATGACAAAACCTATTCCATAACTCCTGGTAACTTTGCGAGACGAATCTAATGAGCCTAATTTGGCCATGATTAGACAACGTCGTGCTACAGTAAATAATCTCTAATGATGGATTAATTAGGCTTAATAGATTCGTCTCGCGATTTCCCGTCCATCCGTGTAATTAGTTTTATAATTAGATCATGTTTAGTCCTCCTAATTTTAGGTTTAAAATTGCTACAGTAAAGTTCGCAAACTTTTTTTTCCCGAACTAAACAGGCCCTTGGTAGGTTTTTGTTTAGGAAATCAACTTGGCTATTTTGTTAAATTCATGCATCTCAACTATCTCTCCTCATTCATATTTAACTTTTTTTTTTGCAAATTTCTCTTCTCCTTTTCAATTTGGTTTGGTTCTTGTTTATCTTTTTAGCCCGAATTTGGCTTTGTTCTTTTTTTTGGAGAATCATTTGGTTTGGTTCTTGTGCTTCGTCTCACATCTGATGGGACAGTAACAGAACAGACACATTTAGCCCATTAGAATTGGCCCACTATGCCAAGCGGAAATATATCTAACGGCCAACATCTGGGCCGGCCCAGTTACGAAGGAATGGGCCGGCTAAAACCCTCGTAAAATATCTTCTTCCTCCTGCCTGCCCCGGCCTTTAAAGCACAACACGCGGACGCCAGTCTCTCTCTTCTCTCACCTTATCCCCTTCCTTCCGGCAAAGCAAAACCTCGCGCGCTCCCATGGCCGCCTCCCTCCCGACCGCCGCCGCGCGCCTCGCGGCCCAGGCCTTGGCCTTCCCGTCGCCCAGGCCTTCCTCCGCCCCCGTATCCGCCGCCTTACCGCGCGCCGCCGCGGCGTTCCCCGCAATCGCCGTCGCGGGCGGGCGGCGCTCCCGCGGCGCGGAGGTGAAGCCTCCTTCGGCGGGGGCGGGGGCCGAGCAGAGGGAGACGATACTGCTCCCCGGGTGCGACTACAACCACTGGCTGATCGTCATGGAGTTCCCCAAGGACCCCGCGCCCACCCGCGAGCAGATGATCGACACCTACCTCAACACCCTCGCCACCGTCCTCGGCAGGTACGGTCCCGCCTCCTCCTCACGCCCGGTTCCCTCACCGTGGCTTACGTGTGGCCCTGTTGTGCGGCGATCAATGTTGGCGCCTTCTCGATTCCCCTTGCTAATTTGCTAGTAAATTGTAATGGCAAAATAATGGGGGGAACAAAATGCTGTTTTCAGCGGTAGTTGTGATAGGGAAAAGATGGAAAACTTTTTCATTTGGATTGGGATGGGTTTAGGAAACCCACCAGTCTCACATATTAACCGCTGAATTGGTCGATTATATAGGTACTTGTCTCCGGTATTATTATCCAGATTATGTACCTTGCCCGGACAGGTATGCAAGATAACAAGCTGCTATCTTGTCAACAAGATTGAAAAATGTATGTTGTGCACACAGGAAATGGCTGTTAAATAGCACTTAGAAGTTAGAACATAGAACACCATTTCATTTCCATGGTTACTCCACATATATGATTAGCGACATTGTGTTCCATGATGTAATCGGCTCTGTAGCTTAGCGTCAGCATTTTGTGATGCCCTATGACTTCTGTCTCTAGTTCATTAATGTTATGACCGGCTTCGTGTATCAAAGGCGTCGGCGCGGCTAAAGGGACAAGCCAGAGCGTCAGCGCGCGCCCTGCGTTCAAACGTCCGCGACGCGCGCGCGTGCGCGCCCACGTCGTCAGGCAGTTCGTAGCCGTTCAGTAGTGGCAGTTTTAGATTGTTGCTTTCCAATTCAACTTGATGTAATCTGAATACTTAAGGGTACACTCGGAATAGAGAAGGTTATGCTGGAGACCATTCGGATCTTCTAGCGTCTGCGTTTACTGGCAGTTCCAACTCGTGTTCAAGCTCTCGCTCAAGCGCGCCGCCGGCCGTCAGGACGGCGTCGCGCCCTCGCCGGCGCCGGGAGCCCAGCCCTCGGCCTCCCGTCACTCATCGCTACGCCCTCCGACACATCGATCCTGACATTCTGGTATCAGAGATGTCCGGGCCGGTCTCCAATCCTCCCACCACCAACTCCGCCGCCCCGCCGCCATCGTCGGGTGCTCCAACTCCACCCGTGTCCATTGGTGCCGCGCCGGCGTCCGCCGCTCCAGTCGTCACCATGCCGCCTACATCGGCACTCGACACGCTGTCGTCGGCGATCTACGGACTTCAACGGCAAATAGGGCAATTCGCCACCCGTCTCATCGCCATGGAGGGCAGCGCGTCGTTCCGGTCTCGGGACACCGTGGCGTCGTCTTCAGGTGCGTCTGGTTCCGGCGTTCTGCCTCCTTCTTGTTTGCCTTTTGGGATCGCCGGCTATGGTGGTATTCCTCAACCTTTAACCACTCAATCCGTCCGCATCCACACAGCTGCACCTATTCATCCAACTCCCATCACGCAAATACCATTTCCACATTCTCCCTCACCCATTCCACAACCAGATGGACAACTACCATTGTCCGGTGATCCGTGTGGTGATCCGGATGATGCTCTAGGTGTTCCGCGCTATGCCAAGTTGTCATTTCCAACTTATGATGGCAAGGAAGATCCTTTGGGCTGGCTGAACCGCTGTGACCATTTCTTCCGAGCACAGCGAACGCGTGACACTGATCGTGTGTGGCTTGCTTCCTTTCACATGTCGGGCGTCGCACAGCAGTGGTTTTACATGCTCGAGCGCGAGTTTCCCGATCCCAACACCTTGTCTTGGCCTTCATTCCGCACACTATGCCAGCAACGATTTGGGCCGCCGCTCGGCACCAATCACCTCTCTGAACTAGCTCGCCTTCCGTTCCGCGGCTCAGTAGCCGAGTATCAGGAGTCCTTCCAATTCCGCATGGCCCATGCCGGACATTTGTCACCCATTCAGCAAGTTCAGCTCTTCACCGGGGGATTGCCGGATCCCATACGCACCGACGTCGAGTTGCAGGCTCCACAGGATCTGCAGAACGCCATGTGCTTGGCCAGGGCTTATGAACGTCGAGCCACTGCACTGCATATTCCGTTTGCCGGACGCTCCTCGCGCCCTGCACCTCGACCACCTGTGGCAGGATCCACATCGTCGTCGGCTGCCCCCACATTGGCCCTGGCACCACCCCCTGTGGCACCATCGCGGCCATTCAAGCGCCTCACACCACAAGAGATGGCCGAAAGACGCCGTCAGGGCTTATGCTACAATTGTGACGAGCCGTATGTTCGAGGACACAAATGCCCTGGTCTGTTCTATCTGGAAGTGGCCGATTTTGAAGAGTCTGAGGAATCAACCCAAGAGCAACATCAGGAGGCAGAAGATGATCCACCTCTCATTTCCTTGCATGCCATTGCTGGCATCCGCACAGAGCAGACGATGCAACTGCACTTGTCAATTGGAAATCAGCAACTGACTGCCCTCTTGGACACAGGATCTACGCACAACTTTGTAAGTATGGAAGCTGCTCGAAGTATTGGTCTTCAATTCCATAGCAGTCAGGGTGCAAGTGTGGTGGTCGCCAATGGGGATAGGGTGCCTTGCAGTGGTCTAGCCAGGGATGTTGCCATTAGGATTGCTGATGAGTTCTTTACAGTGGACTGTTACACCATTCCCCTGGATTGCTATGATGTGGTTTTGGGTATTTCATTCCTGCGTACACTAGGGCCAATCCTTTGGGATTTTGATGATCTATGTATGGCTTTTTGGCATCATGGCAAGAGGATTCTATGGAAAGGTATTGGATCTTCTCGTTGGGACATTCCCTCTACAGCTCGACTACATCAGATTAAACCCTCAGAACCTGCACTCCTGGATCGATTACTTCAGTCCTTTGAAGATGTATTTGATGCACCTACTGGACTACCTCCACAGAGACAATGCGACCACCGAATTCACCTACTGCCCAACACAACACCTGTGGCAGTTCGGCCTTACAGGTACCCTCGTCTTCAAAAAGATGAGCTGGAGTCTCAGTGCAACACTATGTTAGAGCAAGGCATAATCAGGCCCAGCACTTCACCCTTCTCAGCCCCAGTGTTGCTCGTAAAAAAACAGGATGGATCTTGGAGGTTTTGTGTCGATTACAGAGCTTTGAATGACAAAACAGTCAAGGACAAATTCCCAATTCCAATTGTAGAGGAGCTCATTGATGAACTTCATGGAGCTAAGTTCTTTACCAAGTTGGATCTTCGAGCAGGCTACCATCAAGTTCGAGTGCATGAGGATGACATCCCAAAGACGGCTTTTAGAACCCACCATGGTCACTTTGAGTTCTTAGTGATGCCATTTGGTCTCTCCAATGCTCCAGCCACGTTTCAAAGCTTAATGAATTCAGTGCTGCATCAATTTCTCCGTAAGTGTGTTCTTGTGTTTTTTGATGATATCCTCATCTACAGCCGTTCCTGGTCTGAGCATTTGCAACACCTCCGAGCTGTCCTATCCACCATTAGGGCACACAACCTCAAGATAAAAAAATCCAAGTGTGATTTTGCTACAGCTTCAGTCCACTATCTTGGTCATGTGCTTTCTGCTGATGGGGTTTCTATGGACAAAGACAAAGTGGAAGCTGTGAAATCCTGGCCACAACCTTCTTCTGTCCGAGCACTCAGAGGATTTCTTGGCCTGGCCGGCTACTACCGGCATTTTATCAAGGACTATGGCAAGCTAGCTGCTCCCCTCACGAGTCTATTACGCAAAGAGAGTTTCAGGTGGACTGACGAAGCTTCAGTTGCCTTCAGCGATCTTAAATCAGCATTGTCCACTGCCCCGGTTTTGCATCTTCCAGATTTCACACAAACATTCGTAGTGGATTGTGATGCGTCAGGGTCTGGTTTTGGTGCTGTATTACATCAAGGTGCAGGACCTGTTGCATTCTTCAGCAGACCATTTGCTACCCGACATCTGAAACTAGCAGCATATGAAAGGGAGCTCATTGGGTTAGTTCAGGCTGTACGTCACTGGCGCCCTTATCTTTGGGGACGCAAATTTACAGTCAGGACTGATCACTACTCTCTGAAATTCATGCTAGACCAACGACTTTCCACTGTTCCTCAACATCAGTGGATAAGCAAGCTTTTTGGATTTGATTTTACAGTGGAATACCGGCCAGGTAGTCAGAATACAGTGGCCGATGCATTGTCACGTCGTGTGCAGTCTGACATCAGTCTGAGTTCCATTTCAGCTCCAAACTTCCAACTCCTAGATGAGATACGTGCAGAGATTGCTGCTGATCCCGCATTGCAGCATCTGCGTGACAGCATTGCACAGACTCGTGGTCCAACTTGGCGTTCAGAGGAAGGCTTGATCATTGCAGGATCAAAGGTTTATGTTCCACCAGCATCAGCAGCTATTCATCTCATCCTTCAGCTTGCACACACAGCAGCTCATGAAGGCTTTCAGAAAACACTGCAACGGTTGCGCCGTGATTTTGTGATAGATGGCGACCGTGCTCTGGTAAAGGATTTCGTCAGATCTTGTGCAACTTGCCAGCAAAACAAAACCGAAACACTGCATCCAGCTGGTCTCCTATAGCCCTTGGACGTCCCTCATCAGGTTTGGTCGGACATCTCTTTAGATTTTGTGGAGGGTCTTCCCAAAGTGAATGGCAAGAGTGTCATCTTAACAGTGGTCGATCGGTTCTCCAAGTTTGCACATTTCATTCCCCTGGGACATCCTTACTCAGCATCATCGGTTGCCAGGGCGTTCTTCCATGACATTGTGCGTCTTCACGGTTTCCCCAACTCAATTGTAAGTGACCGAGACCCTGTGTTTACTGGACACGTTTGGCGTGATCTGTTCAAATTGGCCGGTGTAAAGCTATGCATGAGCACGGCATTCCACCCGCAATCCGATGGACAATCGGAGGCTGTCAACAAAACGATCGCTATGTACCTAAGATGCATCACTGGGGATCGTCCAAGAGCATGGCTAGATTGGCTACCATGGGCGGAGTATACGTACAACACAGCCTTCCATTCAGCGCTACGCACTACACCCTTCCAAGTTGTCTACGGTCGTCCTCCGCCGCCGATCATCCCCTACACCGCCGGCAGTGCGCACACTGCAACAGTCGACACACTCATGCAGGACAGGGATGATTTCCTCGTCGACGTTCGTGACCGTCTGCTGTAGGCCCAAGCGTATGCCAAGCGCCATTATGATGCTCACCATCGCCAGCTGGAGTTCGCCGTCCACGACTGGGTCTGGCTTCGGATGCTTCATCGGCCGGCGCAGAAACTTCTTCCCCGACCGCGTGGCAAGCTCAGCCCGAGATACGCCGGGCCGTTCCAGGTAATTGAACGCGTGGGCGACGTCGCCTATCGTCTACAACTTCCACCAGGCGCACGGATTCATGATGTCTTCCACGTTGGTGTGCTCAAGCCGTTCCGCGGCACGCCCCCATCATCCACGCCGGCGCTTCCACCAATTCAGCATGGACGACTTCTTCAGGCTCCAGAACGCGTGCTGCGCGCGCAACTGCGCCGCGGTCAGTGGCACGTTCTCGTCCAGTGGCAAGGAATGCACACCGCCGAAGCTACCTGGGAACCGGTCGACTCGTTCCGCGACTCCTACCCTGAGTTCCAGCTCGAGGACGAGCTGTTCTCCGAGGGAGCGAGAGATGTTATGACCGGCTTGGTGTATCAAAGGCGTCGGCGCGGCTAAAGGGACAAGCCAGAGCGTCAGCGCGCGCCCTGCGTTCAAACGTCCGCGACGCGCGCGCGTGCACGCCCACGTCGTCAGGCAGTTCGTAGCTGTTCAGTAGTGGCAGTTTTAGATTGTTGCTTTCCAATTCAACTTGATGTAATCTGAATACTTAAGGGTACACTCGGAATAGAGAAGGTTATGCTGGAGATCATTCGGATCTTCTAGCGTCTGCGTTTACTGGCAGTTCCAACTCGTGTTCAAGCTCTCGCTCAAGCGCGCCGCCGGCCGTCAGGACGGCGTCGCGCCCTCGCCGGCGCCGGGAGCCCAGCCCTCGGCCTCCCGTCACTCATCGCTACGCCCTCCGACACATCGATCCTGACAATTAACCTGATATAAGATGGCTATGTGCACATTTTTTTTCCTGGTTAAATTAAATAATCGTGTGCATATGATCCTGGACTGAATGTTTTGTTGCATTGGCAGCATGGAGGAAGCCAAGAAGAACATGTATGCCTTCAGCACAACCACCTACACAGGGTTCCAGTGCACCGTTGATGAAGAGACATCAGAGAAGTTCAAGGGTAAATCCTCAGTTGACTAAGCCAGCTGACCAATTGTTCCTAACATTTCCAATGTCCATGTCTCTGTCTCATACTGTTGTCCCGCTTCCTGTAGGTTTGCCTGGTGTTCTGTGGGTGCTTCCTGATTCCTACATTGATGTCAAAAACAAGGACTATGGAGGTCAGTTGCAACACTACTAATATCTGCAGTGGTGCTTTTGGATGCTTCTTTCATCACAAGGTGTTCAATCTTTTTTCCTCTGTTCAGGTGACAAATACATCAATGGTGAGATAATTCCCTGCACGTACCCAACCTACCAACCAAAGGAGCGGAGAACATCAAAGTATGAGAGTAGACGGTACGAGAGGCGAAGAGATGGCCCCCCAGCCAACAGGAGACCCAGGCAACAGGCCCCTCAGACTGAGTCAGCATCTTCATGAGGTAGACACACATTCAAAATCTGTCCATCTGCACAGATTGGTGCCCGCATTGAACTCAGTCCTTCTTATTTCAGTTTTGCAGGCATTAATCCACATACTACTAAAATAAAAGAGCACGCTTAATTCTGTTTGCTTTGGCGCCATGTATGGACGAGCAGACAGATCCATCGTCAGTCCAAAATATCATGCAGTGCTGTGCAAGTGACCTCCACAGCTTGGATTTGGATCATGCGGATGGGTGCTGATATTTTGAGCAGACTATGACATCTCAGTGTGACACGGACTGAAAAACCTGATTTATCTAGAGTGTTACTATTGTCCGAACTCCTAGTGAACTATCGATCTATCTTGTGAAATGTGTGTTCCATTCCCTCCTATGAGCTCTGTTTGAACAGTTGCCTTTTCACGCCATTGCATTATACTCGGGAATGTTCGGCCCGAATTTGCGTATTGGGGGCACTGAGGACGTGAGGTTTATCAATCTTTATGCTAATTTGATGTGTTTCTTGCACACTGGGTTGTACTGTGTACTGCTTGATTGTAAGATGTGAATCTTGAGGCGGTCTTTCATCTCTGACAGTTTGCTTGTCTCTGTGTGGTTAGGATGGCTCAAGGTTGGAGGCCTCGGTCATGTGGTGGTAGCAAACCATCGATTGTTCTAACCAAGGGACCAGCTTTTACTGAAAGAATCAAAACGTTAACCCCGGTTACTAGGCTAACAGGCTTACAGAGGCAGGTTTAAGCCAAACAGCCGTCGCATCAAGAGTAAACAAAAGAGAAGCTACAACCCACCACCTGAGCATGAAACCAGCAAATACCAACGCCGGAAGAAACCAGATGCGAATTCCATTTGATCTCCACTTACATATCACCATCGTCGAAGACCCATCACGTAGCTTGCACAGCACATTTTTCTTCTCCTTCACCTGCTCCTGCTCCTCGCCTTGTCCCAATATCTTCCAGTGATATATTGTCGATAAACAAGACGATGATATATTGTCGTTAATGCGATCATTGTGTTTTAATACCAGAAGATGAACATGTAAATAGGATTAAAAGATTATAGTACTAGAAGCATTCACCAAAAATATTGTTAATGTAGTGCAGTGAAGAGAAGATTAAGAAAACACCGAATGAAAGATGGTTGGTAGATGAATACATCATCGGACACCCTCACTCATACTTTATTGCACTGCTCCATCAATTTATTTATCATTACTAGATTTATATATTACAGATGGGAAAGCGATAACATAAATCCAACTACTCCCTTCAAATTGAATTTGTTCTCTCTTATGTACAATTTCAATACAATTCTCCAAAATTCTTTTTGTTTTGCGAGGATCCAAAATTCCAATTTGAAGTCAATAGTCATATAATGAAATGTTGTCTTGAAAATTTAGAGGCTTTTACGCAAAAAAGAGACAATTAGAAGTTAAGAACTTTAGAAGAAACCAACGGTCAAGATTTTTCACGCTGTGTAGTCCATGTATAAACTTTCGGAAAAATGTTGTGACTAACCTAGCAAGGCGGCGACCATCATCTAGGCTCGGCTATATGAAGATATTAGGACTCTTTAACTGGGACAGGGAAGTAAAATGCGAATATCGAGGAAGATGAATGGATGATCGAGACAGCAGTCATGACTCCGATCACGCACGCACACGTGTTTGTTACTCTTTCCTCAAGGCTAGCTTGCAATTTTGTTTCTAGTGAAGGTGCACATGCCCCTCCCTGCCCCAGCACACAACCCCTACGCTTCTCTTTGTTTGCCTACATTGTCAAGATATTAAAAAATATCTAATCCTTTGGAGTTAGCCANTTGTCTTGAAAATACTCTCTTAGCCTTTATCCATTTAAGGACATTGGGTATATTACACCCATTGTAATACATGTTAAACCATAAAGAATCGAAGTACGCATAAGCACTCTTCTTGTCTTCATCAATTTGCTTCCAGAGATCCCTGTGCAAAAAGTTATAGCAGCAATAAGAACATAAAATTTCTTCAAAAGAGCAACTAATAAAATTAGAGAGAACAGCAGCACGTACTCCATGTATAATTCAAAAATATCAGTATTCAACTTGTCCTGATTTGCCTTGTCCCTCCTGCTAGTTGCGGTGCGTGAGCTTCTGTTTTGGGGCAGGTTATCATAAAAGGAAGGTAGTTTGGATCTCCCAGATGTCCTCAATGCCGTCGTTCTACTTGTTCGAGAACGCTTGTTTTGGCACTCTACAAATGGGGATAGAAATTATGTTAGAACTGAGATACACATGCATATCAATTTCACAAATTGTGTACTAAGTTTGCTGTTAGTCTTGCAACATAGCTAGAAATCCATCACTTCTTAGCATTTACTTTGCATACTGCAAATGGCTCGGCCATTGGTATACCATACTGTTCTTAAGGCGGTATGGCGAGCTGAGGCATGGTGAGCAGTCCCATACAAATGCTCAGGCAATTTGGACGCGAGGCAGCGCCAGTGATACAACAGCCACTGGCATTGAATTCAATGGGAATGGTGGATGTGGTGGGCTGGTGGCTGCTTTTGGTTAGACGCTGGCGATGCCCAGCTCCCCTTTAGTGCTAGGCAACACCTTAAAAATCCAGAAACCACAAGCAATAAATTTTCTTTTCAGAATTGTTCAGTTACATTTTAGGAAACCATCTTCAAGTGTTAGCTAGGCCAAGAGAAAATAAGATCACTAAGCATCTAGCCAAACAAGCCATCATGTTCACACTGATCAGTAGAGGCCTTTAACGTGTCAAGGTTTTCATTCTTTTCGGAGATAATGGCAAAACTCTCATTTGAAATCTAGGAAAATAGATCTTTTACATTTTTCAACAAAAAAACTAACCCTTTATTTTGGCATTCTACTTCCACGCCAAGATTTATTTTCTTGTTTCATCTTTGTAACTTTCCATTACCTGAGGGCTACCATACTTGTCAATTTCCTTTATTCCTCTAAGGTCTAAGCATATTTATTTAGTTTCATGGATTGGGGTTCGATTGGATTGTGAGATCAGCTTTTATTCACATAGTGCCAGCATGGATGGGAAGACCTGTCCCACCTGTCAGCCCGAATCATCCAAGATGACCAGGATATTGGACTTGTCAGTGGTACAAAATGTCTTACTCATTGTGTTTCCCTCAATGGAACAAAAAAATCCAGGCATTCAGTCAGAAAAAAAAAGGGAATTGGTAAGTATGGCTCCAATCCCATTCTGAATTTCAAGCATGTCCAGGCTATACATTGTTATATTATGTTAAACATACATACAAATTAACAAATCCTACAGCCAACACAAAACTGCATAGCCTAAGCCATAACCTACACAAACAATCCTTTGTTAGTGCAACTTATGTGCAAATAAACCAATAATTTAGCCACTGTGCTTGAATATGCCACTGAATCTAAACAAACTCTAAACTAATATCTACCCACTACACCGTTGAAAATTTGAAATTAAGGATAGGCAACTGATTGTGAAAACTAATCACCTCAAACTTCAGTTACACCAAGTTGTAAATTTCCACAAGGAAGAAAAAACAGCAAAGGTGAGCAACCAATGAATCACTGACCTTGTCACTTCCTAAATATAGATGACTACATCTTGTAAGTTACCAAGATAAAAGGAAATGATGATGAACACAAACTGAATATATGAACTGTCAATAAGAGTAATGAGACACCACCGCGGTCTGTGGGAGATGATAGTTCATTTCCATATGCGGCCCTGTCTGGTGCATAATATGCGGTAGAAGTACTATGAAGACACATTTATGGGCGCAAGATACATCAAAACTGTAACTGTAAGCAATACATTAAAAACAACAACAGCGATGCCCTGGGCACTAGAAGATTAACATATACAAGCACCGGATGACAAAAACTGAACATACACGAACTGATTACTGCCATTTGGCCAAATTGAACAACATATATGTGTCCAATTATGACAAGAAGAAATAAGCTGCCTAGTGGTAAGATGCAGTAATGGATGTACTACAGATTATGCAAATCCTATTCCTATGTCCTTTAACGGCTTTGATTTAGAGCCGAGACACTGTAAAAGGCACCAGGCACCACTACACATGCTCCGCACTAAATTAACTCCTTTTATGCAACTATTGAAAGAACTAAAGCTTCTCACTGCACAATGGTAGAGTGATGAACTCTGGGGTGTCAACCAAACCCCTATAACCGGCCTGGGTTGGAAGCTGATGTACTCTTCTCTAAGATTAAACCGGAGTGACTTGTTTTACTGCAATTAAAAGCAAGATTGATAACAGCACATATACAGACTCTGCACAAGAGAAACTGGTGGCACAAGCAAAAGCAGGACCCTATCAATTTCCAAGAGACTAAACACTAGGCAGTAATTCAATCCAGACAAACCGCAACGGCCGGCACATTTTCCATATAAGCATCTGCCAGTTGCCCAAAATCTGAGGCAACACAAACCTCTAAACCATCCCCCATTTCCCCCAAAACAAACCAGGACCAAGCAGCCATACACCGAAACCCGTACTGAGCAACCAGTCAGCCCCCCAAACAAGCAGCGACCCAGCGCAAGCCCGGCGCAGAGCCAACCAACCGCACCACTACCGCGCACCCGCGGTACCCCACCGCCGCAGCGGGTGAGCACAGCAAGCAACGCCCAGAGAACCGCAGCACGAGGGCCCCAAACATCAGGCGGAGCGAAAGGGGGGAGATTTTGGGGGAGGGGGCGCGCTCACCGTCCTCAGCGTCGCTGTCCAGGTCGATGGGCGCCTGCACCTGGCCGTGCGGCCAGCGGCGGCTCATGGCGGGCGCGCTCCAATCCCGCCCGCTCGCCGCCGGGGAAATGCCGATCGGCTCCGCTAGGGTTTCGCCCGGCCGATTTGGTGGGTGGGAAGGCGGGGAGGGACGAGGGAGATCAAAAATTTGGGGGAAGAGAGAGGGCGTTTTGCCTTGGCTTCGTCTTCCCCACCTGCCTTTTCTGCGCGGAGACAGGGAGAGCGGTCGGGAGCCGACGCGTGGACGGTCCGGATGTGGTCGGGTGTTGGAGGGGACGGCGCGGCCGCCGTTGGATCGTGATGCGGGACGGTTTGGCAGGGCGGCAAGCGTTCACGTGCTGAACAGAGGGAGAGCGGTAGTGGTGAGTGACTGGTGGTGATTGGTGAATGGCAGCAGCACATGGCTGGCTGGGCCGGTCGAGAGGAAAGCGTGGGTGGGTGATGGGCCGCGTGGGCCAGCACTGTGGCGTCTACTTAGCTGAAAGAGGAAAGGATATGGTTTTGATTTTTATGTTGACTAGTGGAGAGGCACGTGCCACAGGCACGTATTAAAAAAACTTATAATCATAAGAGTTCTATATTTATAGAAAATCTAGTACGAATAATTTACTACTTATAGAAAACATGATATGCGGATCTATTTTCAAAAAGAAAACTAATATATAAGAATTTTTATTTAGTAACCCAAAATCACATCGAAATTATTGTGCGCACACACGTGTTTAAAATAAATCAAGTTTTTTATGAAAAAAGTATTAACCATCAAATCAAAAATCTAGTAAACAATAACTTTATATTTATAGCAAAAAAGTTACACATGACAATGACGTATTTACAATATTCTAATAAAAAAGAATTCGATGGTTAACGATTTCAAGTCAAGCATTGTGCATACTATAAATATTCAATAGAGTAAATGTGCCTAGGTGTGTTTAAAAAAATTAAATATTTTTAAAAAACTATTACCATTAAATTAGGTTTCCATAGATATAAAGTCCACAAAGGAGGATTGCAATTTTAGTGCAATTTCAATCCCAAATTTTTCTTAACATAATAGAGTGCACACGCACATGTTTAAAAGAAATCATGTTTGGTAATTAGTAAAACAAGTTATCAAATATTTATTATTTTTCCAACTGTATAATCTATTTACTCACGGTCTCATGTTTTGTCGTGAATCATATAATCAATTGGGAGCCGGTTAACCTGTGACCCCGACCGGCCCCGCCACAACCACACTGATCCCGTCGGCCATTGACTCCGCATCCTTCTCCTTTGCCTGACCATCCTCCCTCCTCCGCTCGTCTCCACCACGGTCAGCGGCCGACGGCGCCTCGCTGCCGGACGCTCCACCCACCTCAAGCCTCTACCCTTCCTAATTACTCGCGCTCCTGTCCCTGCTGTCGGCTTCGCCCACAGAACATGATGAGTGGGAGAGCTAATTCCCTGCAAGGACTGCAAATTAGCATTGAGAACATTCTATTAGTGTAGCAAAAAATTTAATAAACATAGTTCAGCAATGAGATAGGAACACACAACTTGTATTCCTATATAGGTACACATGTACAAATCAAACTCAGTATCTTTTGCACACACTGCTGCTTCCGAAATGAAGAGTAGAATTCTCTCTCTCTCTTAATGAAATGACATGCATCTCTCCTGTGTAGTTCGATGAAAAAAGGTAGAACAATTTTACCAATATGGAGTACAACACACAAATAAAGGCCTGAGAAAAATATTAGCTATTCCAACTGACACATCTATAAAAAAAACAATCTTATGTTTGGTAAATTTTCACATGAAATTACTGCCATTATTTGCACAACATCCAAGTGAAAAGTGTAGATAACAAAAATTAACTTGAATTCACAAATCATGTGGCAAAATGCAGTGCACAAGTTCATCAAAAATCTAAATATATAGCCAAATAACAACAGCCATATTGAGAGAGCTTGTGAAAAAAGGAAAACCATAGTAATCTATGGCCATGAAGCAGTAGAGTGGCACCACATCACCCTGTTCTTATCCACCATGGCACCTCCTTATTTGTCTCTCAGAACAAAAGTTGATATATTTTTTAGTAATCAAGAATAATTGAATCTACCTAGGCCGTCAGGGATGAGCTTATGTTCAACAATAACCCAAATGTACCCTTCGATCAAGAAATTGGGAACCCGAGAATCATGGGCCAAAACAAATCAAACTCACCCAAATAACCAATCCTAATTGTACACAAAATATCAAGAACTCCCATTCTTAATCAACTCATACAACTGAAGGTTTACTAAAAGTACACAATCATATTTTGAACAGAAATGAACCTGAAATTACAATTTGGACAACAATCAGATCTCAAAGTTGGACAGGAAAAATATAAGTGAAGAACTAACACTAAGGCTACTCCCCAATATTTTTTGTCAAACACGCATGAGAGCTGCGTATAAATATATTAAGAAGAAAAATAGCATCAGAAACCCAAATGACACCTAGGAGGAAAAAATCCTGCCGTTATCAGAAACCCCAAGGCTACTCCACAGTTACAATTCTGAATCTTTTCAAAGTTGCATGACGACGAATGCATTAAATGGCGTTCGCTGCGGGAGCAACAATAAAAAATTTCAATTTTACCCGGTAAAGTGCTCAAAATCATTAGGAATAATTTTCACGTTGTGTCTATGCAAGGGGAAGCAAGAAATAATTAACCACCAGCAACAAGTGTCTCTTTTGTTTGCCAAGAGCTAAAACTAAATTATTTGATTAGGACAGTTCTAGTGAAACTTAAGCAATAAATTAAGAGATTAGATCGCTAATCACCCTTAAGTTCCTTTTGTACATGATCAATAAAGATCTTATATACATTACCTGAACTCGACTTGTATCAACCAAAACCAAATGCCCTTTTTTGGAGTGATTATTCACCACATCTGAATACAACTACTAAAAGCAGAAGATTGCCCACTTAGAACAATGAGCAAGAACTTTCATCTAAGTGTGAAAGAAAACATTCTGAAATATTTCATGAAAAGGCTATATCTAGCTTGAAAGAAAACATTCTGAAATATTTCATGAAAAGGCTATATCTAGCTTCCCACAATTTTGTCATCAACATTGTGTATTAAGTTTTCATGAAAAGGTTACTTCTAGCAGAAACCAGTGCTTCCATTGTAAAATAACAATCCAAAAAGTGAGTATACATTTGCTTCCATTCTGAAATATACATTTGCATCAACCTCGAGAATGATACACCAAAATGTTTCCTTCCCTAATTGTTTTGTTCTATGAGAATGTGAGGCAACCATAGATACTGTATTACGACTAAAAGACTTCAGAATGTGACTCACCTCGAGATTTCTCCATTGTGCAACGGTGTAAGCAATAAGGAAAGTTTTGTAAATTTCCCAATTATTGAATATTTGTTAAATGTCAAATTTTCTTATATTCTTTATAAACCACATTTTACACTCCTGAAAAATAAAATTAATAGTCAAATGGATGTCTTCTAATTCAGAGGCATGAACCGAGAGAGAAATTGGGTATCAACTACACCTATTATTGTATCTCTTGTTAAATAACTCATGCAGAGTCCTAAGACCCTCTTAGGTATTTTGTCGCTTCTTGTAGACAGATATTTTCCATGCATGAGTTGCATAACATCTTAGATTTTTTTACCATAGTATGACTGAATTCCTCACCATAGCTTGTTTCGCAGCTGCTCTGATCATGCCCAGTTGTCTTGCAGATGATATGAAAAATATTTGGCCACTGAAAGAACAGCTTCAATAGAACACGCTTAGAAATGTGTGTAAAACATCCTGACAATAGCCTAAATAAAATACATTACAATATTGGTCTTTCTTTGGATAATCAAAATGAATGATGATGTAGACATAAACACAAACACCTGGTGTGCAGTAAAGGAGGGGCTACTGCAAGGAACAAACAATGCTACGATCCCACATAAAAGTTCACTGCCTCGATGGGAATTCAATGTTCACTTGGCATTGGATGAGAATATGACTGGCAATTTGCACGTACATAAGGAGTTAAGCACATTGGGAAAAGAGAAGGCAACAATCTGAGAGGCCAAGGAGAAGGTTTAATGAACTCACCAGAGGCCATGTGCACCGGCATCTCTACAAATGGTATGCATCAGGATTATCTCTCCGCAGTCGTCCGCGTTCGTGAGGCGACCATCGTGTGTGTAGCGTGGCCAAGATGATCTGCGAGCGGAGACTTAACATCAGTCAGATTAGGGTAGGTGTTGAGGAAGGAAGGTAGGGATGAACGTGAATGGTACCAAGGTATGGACTGCTGCTTCGCGTAATGCACCAACCGAAGCGTACGGCGAGGCCGGCCATGGCGGCCGGAACAGGCGGGGTCCTTCCAGGATGTTTCAAGGCGGACGCCCTTGTGCTCAAAGCCGCCGTCACAGTGGCAATGGTGAGGCAAGGCACTGCGGGGCAGCGGTAACATCATCTTCGGCCGTGAGTACGTCTCCTCCCTGCCGCCGCCTCATGGGAGATGAGCCGCTGCCGTATGCCTCCTCTAGGATCATGATTCATGAGCCGCCGTCGGCAAGGAAACGGGGAAACAATCGCGGGCATGCTGCAGATGAAAGAATGAAAGAAGAAGGAAACATTCGGAGGCATGCGGCAGACAGATACAAGTAGCAGACAGCATGCAAAATTTGGAAACAATTTGATTGAAACCATCAGCCACCAAAAAAGGCAATTAGCAGGCAGGCAATAAGGAAACCATCCGCGAAAAATACAAAATTTGGAAACAATTTGATTGAAACCATCAGCCACCAAAAAAGGCAATTAGCAGGCAGGCAATAAGGAAACCATCCGCGAAAAACGACGCGGGATTGAAAATTCGAAGAGTGGGTACAGCAGTGGGTAACTCCAACGCGCGGTGACGAAAACATAAATTTTTTTGCCGCAGCTATTTTCTAACGATCAACTTTTCCCTCTCCCCCCCCTCGTCAAACTTTTTGGTCTGCCTTGTGGGCCCATCTAAGGAAGTTGTGAGGGGTAAGGCTGGGTAGGCGTTAGGTGAGAATTGTTTTCAAATGTTATTCTCTTTATAGTATAGACTAGAAAGAACAAAATTGTTCATCCCAAAATAGTTATTTTTCTTTATTTTTTTCAGTCAGTGAAAGAACATTGATGAGATGAATGCTAGTGCATGGGGCCCAACCACTTGATACCTTTTGTACCCCTGCGTCTTCCTTTTTCCTTTTTTCTCAAGATCAACTACGGAGTTTGGCCAAAAACAAATGACGTATGAGTTTCAACTTGCCCTCAGTTTAAAGAAATTGTGTAAAATATCCTACAAGTAAAAATAGAGTGACATTTAGGGCCCCTTTGGTAGGGATTATTCATCAGCTTATGAAGCAGCTTATCAGCTTCATCTACCAAAGGGGAAAGAGCAAAAGTGATTGAAGGTAAAAGCTGGGGATAAGCAGCCTCGTTTTTGCACTACCCGTGAAGAGCGGAAATTTGTAGCTTGTCTCAGCTCACCCTCCTGCTCACAACTGAAAGGTACCAAATTAGCTCTAAGGTTCCTCCAAATTACGATGGATTTGCCACTGCTATACACGAGCAGATAAGGCTCGGTCTTTCTCGAGCAGATATGCAGCGTGGATAAGGAAGAGAAAAGGGTGAGGAAGAAAAAGAATAGGAAAAAAAGAAGAAAAAAGAAAAGGAATAAAGGAAGAGTAAAATGGACATTTAACATCTTCTATCTATTAAAAAATCCTGGAGAAGCTGTTTTACCAAACGTTTTTCCAACTAGACAAGCTAAAGCCAAAAAAAGATGCTTCATCGAAAAAGCCAGAGCCAAAGCCATTTTTGCATAAGCCAGAGCTGTGCCAAACGGGCCCTTAATTAACTTTGCCGCTCATGTTCCTCAGGCCTCAGCTATGCATCGCACTCAGATATGTCGTCATGTCCCGGCATCTAGTGGCCGCACTCTTTACATGACATTGTGAGTCGCCCTGAAATTATTTTGTAAAAATTATGTCATTGCATGAATGACAACTGAATTCTTTGTGAGAAAAATTATGAAATGCACGTGGGCCAATTAATAGTACTATCTTTGTTAAAAAATATTATTCATTTAGCCTTTTCTAGATACATATTTTTGTTATGCATCTAAATATACACTATATATTGATATATAGCAAATACTAGGCACAAAAACCAGAGAGAATAGTAATTTGGGACATAGTAGAAAATTGCAAATTAATCATGACGATTTGTTTGATAACCAAAGGCAAACCAAAGTATTTTCTTGCCTATTAATATTTTCTACTAATCAACAAACCACGGATTTCTATCCACCTTCCCAAAGAGTTAGATTTACATACCTTCTAGTGTTTCAACTTCATATTATAGTAGATAAAGTAGAGGGGAAGCAAGGCAACCATACATGCATATATGATTTCCCAAGCTAACCATACATAAATAGCCGATTCCTATAAAATATTGAATTATCCTATAAAAAATATCGAGTCACGATTCTGGTTGAATGAATTAGAAAATATTGAAGCATATATCATTGAGGGAGACAACCAGGGTGAGGGGAGGGAGCAAACTATCCATTGATACATAATTACTATAAGAAATATTGAATTAATCTATTTAAAACATTTGTTTAAATAGATACAGCGAGGCTGTAATGTTTACTAATGTTTAAATGGGCTCTATCGGGCTCTAAATATCTGCTCTTCACGAGATAGCCTGCGACAAACAACCACGCCAGTACGCCACGG
>CM014275.1:66316310-66329438 GCA_004135705.1 Alloteropsis semialata
TGGCGTCAAAACCCCCGAATGTGTGTTCGGGCGAATTAGCGACGGAGCCCCTGAATGTAAATTCAGGTCGATAATGGAGCCTCTTAATATATTCTGTTTCAAAACCTCAAAACAAAATTATAAGAAGAAAATAACATAGTAAAAATTGAACGTTGCAGAGAATAGAAATAGATCAATATAACCAAATGAAATGTCCTTTAGCTTGTTCAGGCTATTTTGGTAGTACACAGTGTTTATTTGGGGCGTTAGCAGATGAGACTCAGGCGGTCTTCCATGCGTTAGTCCCTTGAAACAAGTGTGCATGATAAATAGCTAGTTTTGCTTTGGATCAGCAACATTTGGTGATACGATATGAGTATTGTAGTAGCCCCCGACTCTCTATTTGGTTAAATGGTAACCAATTAGAGAGTAGAGCAAAAGTAGATAAAAAGAAATTGCAAGTGGTAGCCCCCGACTCTCTATTGGGATGCTGATAACCTGACAGACGCGGTCCGATTACTAGTAATAGGTAGTCCGATTTATGATTTGCTGATAATGTGATGGTCGGGAAGAAGCTGGTCGGGCGTTTGCGCGACTCGAGCTTTTCCAGTCACATTGGATCAATCACACCGGAGGTGTGTCGAACGTGGCCAGCAACTTCTGAAGCTCTTGTCTCCGTGTCCGTACGTATGACACCTGTATTAATTGTGCTAATCTTCCACTGCTTGCCATATACCATCAAAGGCACTTTCGGAAAAGCCCCTGAATATGATATCGGGTAATAAATATTTTACACACTTAAAGCCAAATATTGTGCATGTACTGTGGGCACTCTTGTGACAGTACCGCTGGCTATTGATGAGTACTTTGATCACTTGAGGTCGAGCACTTCGCTAAGCGTAATGAACCCTCTTATGATGGCACCTCGATGTTTTAGTACTTGAATCATTTGAGGTCGAACACTCCGTCGAGCGCAATGGACCCTCTCATGATTTGTACTTTGGTATATATGAGTACTTGAGTCATTCGAGGTCGAGCACTCCGTCGAGCACAATGGACCCTCTCATGATTTGGTACTTCGGCGTACTTTGGACTCGCTCGAGATCGAGTACTCCGTTGAATACAATGGACTCTCTTACGATCAAGCACTTTTAGAATAATAGAGCACCTTGGGCCCACTCGAGATCAAGCTCTCCGTCGAGCACTTTGAACTCTCTTATGGTCAGGCACTTCGAATGCGCTTCGGGCTTGCTTGAGATCGAGTGCTCCGTCGAGCACAATGGACTCTCTTGCAATCAAGCGCCATAGGAATTAGAATAGTTCGAATCTTTGAGATCGGATACTAGGACATGCAGTATCTCGGATTCAACTCAATAGATATTGGAAATATGAATATTGAGGCTTTGAATAGCCACTGATGCTTATGCGAGAAGGCAGTTAGTAAATAATATAATAAAAATAAAGGTGCCTGACTTGAGTATGTGTTCGGGTATGCGATGGAGCCCCCGAGTATATACTTCGATAGAAAAAGGCTGTCTATACACCCGTAATAAATTTAAGTCTCATCGTGTCTAACTGGAGTAGATAATTTCATTGCTCAGTTTCAATTTAGGCGTTTGTAATTTCACTAAGGGCGAGATGTTTCGACAATCTCATTAATGCCCATATGTGTTAAACATAGCCGCCCGTCATCGAATTTAAGCAAGATCATTGCTAGCTCCATATTTATTTATCACGGATGTATAGATCAAAATATTGAATAGAATAATTGAAAAATATTAACACACGACTTAGCTGTTTTGATGTCCTATTGGAAAATCAGCGTTGCACGTCATTGGCGCAGTAGTGTCCGTTTACGCCTGGTCGTAGCCTTCGGCCGCCATCGTGACGTCTTCGCTTCATCCGGGCCGTGGAGGTTTTGGTCGGCATACGTGCGTGTCTACTTGCTCATGTAGTACAACTCAAAAAGGACTCCAGTCCGTCCATGCAAGGAATCAGAGTACATACGTTCATGTTAGTAGATATATGTATGTATGAAAACAGATACTAGCTAACTTGAATAAAGATGGAAAATTGAATATAGGAAAGGAAAAGAGTTCTCCTGTTTCACGTTGTCGAATTAGACTCTCCTTTGTTTGTTTGTGTAGACACACAATCGTGTGGATCCTCCTGTGTTGTTGGAAAGCACGTGACGTGGCTTGGGCAAGAGTTGGATCTTCGGCCCCTGTGTCGATGATCGGATTGTATGGTGCTGATCCAATCGCCAAATATTTTGCTCGCTTGATCAGCGAGTCAAATAATCGTGTTAATTGGATCAGACCTGATCGGGTGATCAGGGGTCGTTGCTTTGGTTGAATGACTGGATATGACTTATAGGGAGTGCTTTGTCAGGACTTGCTCGTGTCGGCAAGTTGCATACTAGGCCACTTTATTCGCTCGAGTCGGCGAGTCTACGGACCGATGTTTGCTTGAGTTGGCGAATAAACATGGCCCTTCGCTCGCTTGAATCGGCGAGTCGTCGGATGCTGATGATATTGGTACGATCAATCTTCACGCAAGGGCCCCTACCTGGCGCGCCTCTGTCGAAGTTATATTCGGTAGATATTTGGTTCTTAGGGCACCCTGCTTCCTGCAAAGAACGATCATAGTAGACGAATAGAGATAAACAGAGACAAATGATTTTTATACTGGTTCGGGCCCTCGAGATCGAGTAATAACCCTACGTCCAGTTGCTGCTTGTATTATTTCGGCGAGTACAAAGAGTACAATATGATGTATGGAGTATCGGGTGTTGGATTGGATACCCCCTACGTACAGGATCCCCCACTATTTATGTCCGGGGAGACTTGCATTACAAGACAAAACAGATCTAAACCTATCAGGACTCTATCTCCTGTCATCGGGCTTTCCTTCCTTGAATAGGCCGCCGTGTCCTGCTCGGGGTCTCTCGTCTGGAGTCGGTGGTCGGTAATCCTCGTAGTCGGGTACCCTGGTATTATGGCCACAACATTATCTATATGAACGCCGACTATTGCTTTGTCAGAGATGATGAGAGGGTGGCTCAAGTTGATTTCACTCCCAAGAATGCCGTGTTTCAGAGGCCTTTAGAATCGGACAATTACCTGAAAGCTCTTTATGTGAAGGGGCACATTAAAGGGAGGCCGATTTCTAAGATACTTGTTGATGGTGGTGCTATTGTGAACCTCATGCCATATTCATTATACAAGAAATTGAGAGGTTTGGACAGTGAGCTCATCAAGACTAGCATGACGATCAGCAGCATTGGAGGAGGAGATCCGATGAGTGCCAAGGGAGTTGCATCATTGGAGCTTACTATTGGGAGCAAGACATTAGAAACCGCTTTCTTCGTTATGGAGGTGCAAGGTAACTTTAGCGTGATCTTGGGGCGCGATTGGATTCATGCAAATCAATGTGTGCCTTCTACCTTGCATCAATGCTTGATTCAATGGGTTGGTGACGAAGTTGAGGTGGTTCATGCGGATTCTTCGGCATGTGTTGCTATGGCCGATGCATCCATATTGGGAACTCATGATAATGTCAAGTGCTTGACCGGAATTGATATTTCGGACTTTGAGTTCCTTGCTTGTACTAAAGATGGCTTCGTGTCCGCTGCTCTAAGGCCGGTTCAAAAATCGGTCGATTCAGACAATGAAGAGTAGATGGATGCAAGCGAGAAGTGGTTAAAGGAAAGGGTGGAGCATTATCGGTCAAACATGAACGATGCATGTGAAGCCATTAATGATTTTGAAGAAGTAGAGAGGTTAGGACAAGGGTTTATGTCGGCTGATCCTTTAGAAAAAGTAGACATAGGTAATGGTTCTATACCAAGGCCGACTTTTGTAAATCAAAACTTGAAAACCGATTATAAAGCTAAATTAATCGAGTTGTTGAAGGAATATTCTGATTGCTTTGCTTGGGAGTATCATGAGATGCCTGGTTTAAGCCGCGAGATAGTTGAACATCGGTTGTCAATTAAACCCAGTTTTAGGCCATATAAACAAGGCAATAGATGATTTAATCTTTTGTTTTATGATCGAATAAAAGAAGAGGTTATTCGTTTGCTTGAAGCTAAGTTTATTCGGCCATGTCGCTATGCTGAATGGATCTCTAATATTGTGCCCGTTGAGAAAAAAGGTAGTAATAAAATTAGAGTTTGCATTGATTTTAGAGATCTTAATAGAGCAACTCCCAAAGATGAATATCCTATGCCTATAGCCGAAATGCTTATTAATGATACTTATGGACATAAGATTATTAGCTTTCTTGATGGCAATGCGGGATATAATCAAATTTTTATGGCTGAGGAAGACATATACAAAACGGCCTTTAAATGTCCCGGCTTTGTTGTTTTATTTGAATGGGTTGTGATGACTTTTGGTTTGAAGAATGCCGGCGCAACTTATCAAAGAGCAATGAATTTGATTTTCCATGACTTGCTTGGTGTTATCCTAGAAGTCTATATTGATGATATTGTTGTCAAATCGGCTGGATTAAGTTCTCACTTGGCTGATTTGCGTCTTGCTTTTGAAAGAATGCGTCGGTATGGTTTGAAAATGAATCCATTGAAACGCGCTTTTGATGTATCGGCTGGAAGATTTTTAGGCTTCATGGTTCATGAAAGAGGCATAGAGATAGATCCTAAGAAAATAAAAGCTATTGAAAAGCTTGAAGCGCCTACTTGCAAGCATGATTTACAGAAATTCTTGGGCAAAGTTAATTAATTGAGGCGGTTTATTTCTAACTTGTTCGGAAATTTAGTGCTTTTACTCCTATACTTCGGTTAAAGAATGAAGCCGATTTTACTTAGGAGGCAAAGCGGCAAGAGGCCTTTGAAGAAATCAAGAGATATTTGTCTTCGCCGCCTATGCTCAAAGCGCCTAAGAATAGGGTGCCATTTAGGCTTTATATTGCAGCCGAAGATAATGTTATTGTGGTTGTTTTGACTCAAGAAACAAATGGCAAGGAGCATATTATTACCTATTTGAGTCGACGGCTTTTGGATGCGGAAACAAGGTATAAACCTATTGAGAAATTATGCTTGTACAAAATTGAGGCATTATTTGTTGTCTAGTACTTGCATTGTGGCATGTCAAGCCGATGTTATTAAGTATATGTTGCATAGACCGATTTTGAGTGGAAGGATCGGTAAGTGGGCATATGCTCTTATTGAATATGATTTGGCTTGTGAAATTTTGAAATCCATGAAAGGCCAAATTGTAGCTGATTTTATTGTAGAACATCGGATTAACGATGAGCATGATTTAGAGGTTAATTATATGACTTTTACTCCATAGAAATTGTATTTTGATGGATCGGTTTTCAAGAACGAATGTGGCATTGGAATAGTTGTTGTTTCTCCTAATGGAGCTATTTTTGAAGCTCTTAGCCGATTAGAAGATGAGTGCACAAACAATCAAGACGAATATGAAGCGCTATTATTCGGACTAGAGATTTTACATGACATGGGAGTAAAATATATTGAAACTTTTGGTGACTCATTGTTAGTTGTACAACAAGTGTCCAAGGTGGGACAATGCTTGGAAGGTTCATTGAATGTTTATTTTGACAAGTGCCTTGATGTTATATCATGTTTTGATGAGTTCACCATATATCATGTACCAAGGTGTGAAAATCCTAGAGCTAATGCTTCGGCACAGCAAGCATCCGGCTATAATGTCCAGAATAAATACTTTCATAGAAAAAAGCCGTTGATTGCTGATGATAATGGTGAAGCTCTAACGCTTATAAAAAGTCAGGGACAGGCCGGTCAAACCGTTGCGTCGACCGGTCAGACCGGTCCAGAAACCGGTCAAACCGATTTGGAGACCGGTCAGACCGGTCCGCCGTCTTTTGATCCAAATTCGGCTATGAAAAATCTTCAAAGCAAAAGGGCCGAAGTGGATGATTGGAGAGCACCCATTATTAGGTATCTGAAGAATCCTAGTTCTGGAACAGACAGGAAAATTCGGCGTTTGGCTTTCAAATACATTTTGGTTGATGATGAGTTACATTGTCGCACCGCCGATGATTTATTGCTAAAGTGTTTGGGTGCTGATCAAGCAAGAGTAGCCATGGGTGAAGTACATGAAGGAATTTGTGGAACGCATCAATCGGCTCCTAAGATGAAGTGGTTGCTTAGGAGAGCTGCATTCTATTGGCCTACTATGATGGCCGATTGTCCTCGTTACTACAAAGGATGTGAAGAATGTCAGAAATTTGGTAATATTCAGATAGTACCTACTGCATTACTTCATCCTATCATTAAACCAATGTCTTTCCGCGGATGGGGATTGAATTTTATTGAGAAATACATCCTTACTCTTCAAAGGGTCATCGCTTCGTGTTGGTTGCTACGGATTACTTCACTAAATGGACCGAAGCCGTTCCTCTCAAGAATATGACCCATAAGGAGGTAATTGAGTTTATTACTGAGCATATTGTTCATAGATTCGACATTCCACAAACCTTAACTATGGATCAAGGCACATCTTTTATGTCTAAGGAAATGCGAGCTTTTGCCGATATGTATAAGATCAAATTGCTCAATTCGTCTCCATACTATGCTCAGGCTAATGGTCAGGCCAAGTCTAGTAACAAAACTTTGATAAAATTGATCAAGAAGAAGATAGAGGAACATCTCTGAAGATGGCATGAAATCTTGTCTGAAGCTTTATGGGCTCATCGCATATCTAGACATGGTGCTACCAAAGTTACTCCTTTTGAGCTTGTTTATGGTCAAGAGGCCGTTTTGCCCGTTGAGGTAAATCTGGACGCTTATAGACTTGCTAAACAAAATAAGCTTTTGGTTGGTGAATATTATGACTTAATGATGGATAACATTGATGAAGTGACCGATAAGCGTTTACAAGCTCTCAAGGAAATTGAGAAAGACAAGATCCGAGTTGCTAGAGCATACAACAAGAAGGTTAAAGAGAAGACTTTTCAGGTTGGTGATCTAGTATGGAAGATAATATTGCCACTTGGTACTAAGATAATAAGTTCGGCAAGCGGTCTCAAGGTTGGGAAGGTCCATATCGAGTATTCAAGATCAATGGTGGGAATTCTTATATGGTGGAAACGCTGCAAGGAGGACATTTGCCTAAGACGTTGAATGAAAGATACTTGAAAAGGCACTATCCAAGTGTTTGGCAAGAGGCATGAAGTGGTATATGGCCGATATTTGGATATCGCCCTTAGAAATTATAATGGCCGATGAATTCTGTTAAAACATCGCCCTCAGATGATAATTTTGGTACTGATATGTTTTATGGTACGCAAGCTTTACCAAAATACAGGGGAGCATATGTTGACAACCAAAATTGGCACAGGCCGAAGCAGACCGGTCAGACCGGTTTGCTTGACCGGTCTGACCGGCCAGGGACCGAATGGTCCGGTGCTCTAAGGACCGCAACAATCGGTCCTAATGTGAAGAAGGCGGCATGGTCTCTGGAATGACCGACTGTTGCGGTGCTGATGCAAGGTTTGGACCGCAAGAATCGGTCTTGAAGCAAGATGGAGGCAGAGCTACTGTTCTGATCGAATATTGCGGTGCTTGGGATTCAGGAGGACCGCAAGAATCGGTGCAAAAAGCAAGACGACGGATTAGGCGCAAAAAGGAAGATCTGAGCCCGGATCGGTCAGACCGGTTGCCCTTTGTAATTTGACTAGGTTTAGGACTCCGAGATTGTAACGAGTTGTAATTTGATTTCCTTGCGGGATAAGTCCTACCCTCACTATAAATATAAGGGGATTCGGCCGATTGAGGGGACACCCAATCGATTCAATCGAATCTACTATTTTTGCCTTTACTTTTTTGTATCTCCAAACCCTAGATTTTTCAAACCCTTACCTATTGTTCTTCCTGCGTCTCCGCGACGTTTGAAGGCGTCCTAGGAGGCCTGCCGACCCTAGGGCACCCCTACGTGCGTTCACCCTGACGGATCTTTCCGGGTGACGTTCTTAGGGTTCGCTCCCGTTTTTCCTGCAGGAATCGGTCTGACCGGTGTCCCTGACCGGTCTGACCGGGCAGGGAGGCTGCGAGCAGCTCGTGCTACATGCTGCGCGATCTAGCGCTCTCGTGTGTTGGCCGAATTCTGCGTCAACACAACACAAACACTCAGTCTGCCAGAATATTTCTTTGCCATGGCATCATGCAACAGTAATGCACCTGTCTTCGCATGGGCATGCAACACTGATATAATCTTCGCCAATCCTCTTTTTTTTTAAAAAAAAACTCTTACATATATCGAGCTCGGCGCGCATGACTCTGCTCTATATGTAGCCTCAATGTTATCCGTGAGGTTATGGGGTCAGGCTCCAAATCTCCAACAGGGCCCAATTCATTCGTAGATCGACGACGTCAGTGCCCCCAATTCAGTTTGGCAAGAGCGAGTTCCCCTGCAAAACAAAACACAAATTAATTTTAATTTGCTACGTACCTAATGACAGGTTAAAAGCAACAGTTATCCGTTTGCCAACCCGACCGGTGATGTGCGTCCATCACGGCGACACGCGTTGTCGTCATATACACATTCCAGGCACGGCTTGTTTAATTAGCATAGACTAGCAAGGTGACCCGCGCAAATAGCGCGGAAAACTGCATTTATTTTTTTAACAAACGGATTCTAAGTTTAAATTAATAGATGAAAATAGTTTTATTTAATTATATCATTGTAATTATTTTGTCCTATAAACCCTGAGTTATATATTATAGTTTTTTTGGAACATGAGTTCAAGTGAGAAAGAAATAATTTATATAGATTTTTTTGTTTTTAATATAATTAATATAAATATTATGTATTTTTAATATGACTATATTTTAGAAATTTATAACTGGCGATGCACATTTTTTGTTGAAAGTTGTAGTGATGTTGATAAATTATATTTTCATGTTTACAGGGATATATAGATTATTGGCTAAATAGCTCAATGCGTACCATTACCATTTCTTTTTATTTTGCTCCCCCAATATTCAATTGCTATAGCCCCATGCATGCTTGTTGAGTCATCGGCCCTTACTATGTGTGATCTCTTCATTTGGTTCTGTCCCTGTCTCCATCACGTCTTTTTTGTCATCTTTCTTCTACTCTATTAGTTACTCAAAACACTTATATTTGAAGGATGTAAATTCTCGTATCTCACATTTGTCTTCCATCAGACGTTAAATATTTGTTCAAATTTTAAAAACAAATGCATATAGTTTTGTTTCTAATGATGTCATAACTAAGGTACTATCTATGTTTTTTCACCATTTTAATTCTATGCATGCCTTCATAATGAATTTTTTAAACATTCGTTATTGCAGTTGGCATGATATAGCCTTGTTTTTTGAACTCATCCTTTCTCTTCTGCTTCTGCTCTCAAGGGTTTTACCCGCTATGCCGCGATCATTGAAGATGTATTTCTGGTGTTACCACGCATATTTTTTTTCTCTTTTTGAACACAACCTTCAGCTTGTTATGGATGGATGTGCATGTCAAGTCTTGATTTCTATGTTGCTTTGTTTTGGGTCTTGTTAGAACTCTCCACGTAATTGCATCATTTATCGTTCATTTTGTCCTAAATTTTTGAGATCTCATTGGTCCACTAATCACAATACTACATAGCAAGACACCACCATATTTCTATTTCTCATTTGCTAGTAGTTTATCACCATCCCTTGGTTGCCGCGTTCGGATGATACTCAGCCTTGACTACCTAATTCTGATGGATCATGTAGTGGCTAATTGTTATGCTTCTAGTATTTGTATAAGTAAAATTCTTCAAAACAAATGAAATAAAATACCTTTTTTATTTTTTCTTGTATTATATTTATTTGTGTTTTGCAGGTAATTTTTATTTTTTATCTTCTTTCAAATTCATATATAATACTACTAATTATCTCTCATTAATCGAATTTAAAAAACTCATTGGAATAATATGAATGTTTAATATTATCTTATAAAATCAATATTTTGTATTATTTTTTATTATCATGGTAATTTTAGGTTCTATGTCAAAATTAAGCTTTATTTGTACCCAATTAATTATAGTAATTGTATTTAATTCATGCTAATAAAAAATATATAATACTTTTTAGTTATCGTACTTATAAAAAGATATATAATATTATGTTTAATTAGTATGTATCCATTTAGTTCTTTGTTAATTGTATTTGGCACATACTTTTTTAGCTATATATTGCTTCCAAATTCATACGCATAATAACTATTAGTTTCCTTATTTTTATTGTGAATTTAGCTATGTATCTATTTTGTTTGATATGGTCAAGCGCTAATTTTTAATTTTTATTTCAAATTTAACTCTTTAGTAATTGTACTTGACATGGATACTTTGGTGCTAACTTCAGATTTTTTATTATAAAATTAGCTACTATTAATTATTTTCAATAATAACTTTTTTAGATAACATAGAGCGATACATCATCATAACGGATTCATAAATCTAAGGTTATCTACGTTTGCTACAAACCGTGGCTGGTCGAATTTCTTTGTCAATAAATTTGGTGGGATACTAATTGCACTAAAAAAATCTTTATACCGTGAATTAAGCGTACCTTAGTTGCTTAGGCTCTTTGTGATGGAATTTGTCCACCAGGTTTAAGTTCTTAACTCGGCACTGGTGTCGCACAGCGAAGTGTCTGTGCTGACTTCGTCAATCTCAAGATCGGAGCAGCAGTCTAAATCTTTCGGAGATGCTCATAATAGTAGGGTTTACTGCGTGTATTCATATGGGTGAGTGTGCATATGTGTGTGAGCGTCTAAGTCTATATTGGTGTTTCAAAAAAAATCTTCATAACCCAACTCTAATGAATTGGCCATCTTGTCTTTTTTTCCTTGTATGCATCTGCCTAGAGATTACTGAAGTGCCCCTGCCTAAGCAGAGACTAAATGTGATACAAATTATCAGTCCCAGGAGGCTGATACACATTTATTCAACAGTTGGTACAGAAACTTACAGCCCACGAGGAAGCGGGCACCTAATACAAACTAGAACTGCTAAAAGGTAAACTACGGCGGTAAGCCAAAGGATGAACCAGACCGGTTCAACCAAGGGATCAGAGTTCTGCGGCAGCGAAGCCATCTAGGGCGGGACCAACTCCACAGGCAAAGCTGGGTGCGGAAGCGACCACCTATTCAGCGTCCTCAACAAAGTCCGGGTCTTCTTCTGGATTTAACAACAACAAGGGTGAGTACAAAAGTACTCAACAAGCCCAATCACACCCACGGAGGGGTTATCACAGAATTATGCACAAGGAATATCAAGGATAAGGCTAGGTTTTAGTTTTTGCCAAAAAGCCAGTTTTAACACATGCAAGGGTTATCAAGGTATAACTTAGCAAAGCAAACTCTAAGAACAACTGTTAAGCGGTGGGGGTTGATCCACAAAGGATCCAACTTTTAAGTGCTACCGGATTTCCCATCCGCCGTAGCTTTTGGCACAAAGCCGAACTCATTCCAAAACCAACACACTCCAAACCCATCCCAAAACCTTAGCATTGTGACCAAGCCATAACTCGCCCATAACCGTGGGCACGGCTATTCGAATAGATTAGGAAACTCTGCAGAGGTGTACACTTTCACCACAAGTAGGGTACCGCAACACGATCACCTTAGTGTCAGTGCGGATCCTATCGAAGTCGTTACCCACCATAGCCAAAACTGCCTAGCCATCACGAGAAAAACACCAAGGGGTTTATGTCACTAAGACGGCAACCATGTCACTAAGACGGCACTTGGTTTTCCCGCTGCACACCTGCCTCCAGACAACTAACAGCACGGCTAGTGGGATTTAGACTAAGCCCTTGCACCATACAAGAGTCGAGTGGTTGTACGAGAAAAGTGGGTTAGGCAAGATGACACATCACCTCGGTTTAAAACCGGACAAAATGGATACCTCCCAACTTGCTTAACCACAAAGGTACAAGCCTCCTTTTTGGCATTTCACAAAGTTATGCCCATCCATTTTATCCACACAGTTTTACTCTTTTCAAACCCAAAACCCAAAACCAAAACCAACTCACACATTTAATCTTTGATAAAACAAGTGTATAGTCATGATTAAGTAAGGGTAACAAGTCCTATGCATTCTAAACCTAAGCATTCTAGACAGTGTTATCACTTAAACAGAGTAAATCTTATCTAGCGATAACTGGGTGATCAAGGAATATCATATCAATCAAGGAATGGCTAACCAACCGGGTTTTGAACTAAAGCAATGCAATAATCAAAGGCTTAATGGGTTGTGTTTATAAAACATGGGATAAACATGCATCAAAGGATGGGATTGGACTTGCCGTCAACAAAAGCTTCCGGGAGATCCTGCTCGCGGTACGGGTCCTCGGGGTCGGGCTCGCGGTACTCTCCTGCGTAGTCCTGCTCGCGGTACTGCTCCTCCTCGTTCACTCCGTCGTCTAGGGCACGATCAAACAAACACACAATAAGAAAACACATTCCTTAACCGATGAGTTGGAAACAGGAAAGAACAAAATAAAATAGGAAACGGAATTATATTGGGATGATTTGTGTAAAGCTCGGCCGGAATAGATATAAGATAGGCATGGTTGAGTTTGGTGGAAAACCGGAGAGATTTGGCGCATGAAATGACAAGTTAAGGGAGGTTTAGGGCTTAAACGGGGGTTTTAGGACCTCTTTATAATATTTATAAAGGGCCAGGGACCTGGTTGTGAAGGTTTTATAAGGTGGAAGGGCCTGGTTGTGATATTTAGAAAGTGTATGGGGGGTTTGGAAATCAACCAGGGACCTGTTTGGAATTATACAGAAAGGATAGGGGGTTTTCTTGGAAACTGGCTAAAGGTGGAAGGGCTCTTTAAAGAATTCTCCGAAGGCCAGGGGGTTATGGGTAAAAAGGGCGGCCTTTTTCTCTTTTCTCCTCGCCGGCCCGAACAGAGGGGGGATCGGGGACGGCGGCGGCGCTTGGCTCGCCGGCGTTCCCGGCCCTCCGGGCCGCGGGGACGCCCGGCGAGCGGCGCACGAGCAAGAGGGGGCCACGGGGAATCCAACCCCGTGCTTACCAGGGGCAGTGGAGGGGCGAGGCGGCGGCTCCGCGTGCGGCCGAGGGGAGCGGCGGTGGTGAGGCGGCGGCGGAGCTCTGGGCGGCGCTGCGCTG
>CM014275.1:66332507-66402343 GCA_004135705.1 Alloteropsis semialata
GCGAAAAATGGCGCGCCTTGCGGCTTGGGTGGTGGGTTGCCTTCCCACATTGAAATAAATTTTTTTTGCTATTATTTTTGGTTTTTTTGTGCGCAGGAAAAGGGCCTTTGCCGAGTGCATTTTAGCACTCGGCAAAGTCTTTGCCGAGTGTCCGAGAAAAAGCCCACGGCAAAGGCCTCTTTGCCGGCCGAGCTTTGCCGTGTGGCCTTTGCCGTGGGCGGCCCACGGCAAAGCCTTTGCCGTGGGTCATATTGCCTTTGCCGTGTGCCCTTGGCACACGGCAAAGAGGGCGATTCCGGTAGTGATTGCATAGACAACATATGAAACCTAAGGTCGTGTTAGCCACTACCATATCAAGAAATTGATGAATGCCTATAATGAACTCAATGGAGTGTCGGTCCGCGTTGTACATCCATTGTCGATTCTTCTATTCACAAAAAACATAGAAAATAAACCCTTGCGTCAAAATATAAAAAACTAAATACATTTTAGCATCATCTAAAATTAATTTTTGCACTAAAAAATTAGAATTCATCTCTACCCATGCAATTCTGAATATATATGGTTCACATCTACAACAAAAAGTAAAAATTAAATGATGTATAATTCTAAAATCTCCCCATTCTCTCTATTCTAAAAGACCACAATTTCTCACTAGGTAAAGCACAAAAATTAACCATTCTAACCACCCAGAGTGAGAGGATGGAGATGCTAACCTCTTAAAGAGCATGGATGATGAAATCCCTTTTGAGCTCAATGAAGGATGAAGAAAGAAATCATGGCTCGGGCCGAAGGAGGAAGAAGACTACATATACATGGGGCCCACTACTGGAGAACCTGCTATCGGTCCCGGGTGAGAACCCTCATCGGTACCGGTTTTAGAACCGGTACCGCGCGCTCGGTACTAATGAGTTCGAGTCATCGGTCCCTGTTTTTCACCACCCGGTACCAATGTAATTTTCACGAAATAAAAAAAATAAACGTTCTTCAGATATGCTTCTCTAATCCAGATCCGTGAAAGCAAAATCAATCACAGGTGCAAAATCAATCACAGGTACAAAAATGAAAGCAAAATCAATCACAAAGATTTGAATCCGCTTGCTTGTCCTCTCCTCGCAGGTGCATGCACGCGAGCGCCCGCTCGGGAGGCGGAGGCGGCGGTGGCGTCCCGCGACCTCCCCGCTGTGTCGGGGGTAGACCCCCAGGGGTGCCCTCTGAGTGTTGGAGGCAGTACTCTGCCGGAGCGCCTCTTTGGACCCCGAACACCGGCGAGCCTCTTGGGATCTCGAACGCCGCCGCCGCCGCTGCTGCAAGATCGATCGATGGATTGACTGATTAGCTGAACGCTTGATCAGTTAGTAGCACAATCAAGAAGCTAATAAGAACTACAATTACCCATGAGTAGCACAAGGCTCAGGAGAAGACGACGTCCCGTCATGCCGATCGATGGAGGATAGCAGAGCTTGCTGGTTGGCTTTCTCTTGCTCCCACGACAATATATCACTGTGAGGGCCCTCCGCCGCAGTGGCCCGCGCCCTCCGCGCTCGGGAGCCGGCAGCCCGCGCCCTCCTGCCGCGGCGGCGGCGGCGGCGCCCCTGAGAGGAGAGATTAGAGAAGAGACAGAAGGATAAGGCTCGAGGAGAGTGGGAGAGACCGGAGAAGACATAAAATAAAGAAGGAAGCGGACGCCAGAAGGAATCAGAACTCGACTTGAACATTTTTTCGGGTCCGGCGGCAGCATAGGTACCGGTGCGTGTTCTGGCCCGGTACTAAAGCTATTGGTACCGGGTCTAGACGACAACCGGTACCTATGTGGCCTAATTGGTACCGGGTTGTGTCTCCACCCGGTACCAATGAGGCCCGTCATTGGACCCGGTACTAATGCTTATATTAGTACCGGGTCAAAACAATCTGGTACCGATGTGGAGAGATCGATGTGAGGTTTTCCAGTAGTGGCCTCATTTGTACCGGGTGGATGGCCCAGCCGGTACCAATGATAGCACATTGGTATACCGGTTGATGCCCCCACCCAGTACCAAGGCACATCCTCATTGGTACCAGATCGATTGAGGCATCAATCGGTACCAATATATCATCATTGATACTGGTTAGTGCCTCCATCCGATAAAAAAGGCCTTCTCTCTTTTCCTAGCTTTTGGACTTGGTAGTTGGTACGTACCCATGCTACCGGGTCCTAATGTGGCTGGTATCGATGAGGGGCGGGGAGAGGGGTTGTTCGATACTACTAATCACCAGTAGTGTGATCAGCAAATTTCCCGTGCCATATCATACTGCCTTCATTTCTTTTGCTCCGGGCTTCCCTGGTTTTGCTGAGTTGTATTATTATCAGGATCGTGTGCTTTGCGTGCGCCCGTCACAATCACCAGCTCCTGAGTCCTGACAGGCTGCTGAATTGACCCATCGTCAACAGCAAGTGTGCACGCATGGTTGTCACAAATTAAATCCAGAATGCAGCAGGCTGCTGAATTGACCCATCGTCTGCGGCTCGTATATATGCATGGTCAAAGCCAAACGTCGTACGTCTAGAGGTAGGCCAAGGCTTCTGTACACAAAGAAAGACCTAGCTATAGCTATTGAAGCTGTGCGCGGCGAGTAGTAAACGCCTACGTAACGTTAACCGTTGCGTTCGACGCCTGCTGCAATCCTCAGCCGGCCGGATGCATGACAGGGGCGTCCTAGGTCGTCGATCTCCAGCTCGCGACCGATCGGGCTGAAATTAAGCGCATGTAGATTCCGGGCAACTTCCTACGTGTGTGTGTGTGTGTGTGTCCATATGCATCGATCCATCCCTCATTTTTTTTCTTGCGCACCAACGTTCCTGATTTTTTTGGTTTTTGTCGTCCATGCGTTGATCGATCTAGGATAGCGTCTATACAATATATACCAAATTAAATACCAAGTAAGGAAAAAAAACTAATGTGGCACGAAAGTGAATCATGTAAAACATATAAGTATATAGTTTCTCATACAAGAAACTGTGTATCTACACATAAAACCAAGATAAAGTAATGGAGATCGGGTGATAAATAAGAGAAGAGTTTCCTATTTCCTTCCAACTCTTTTGCGTCTCCAGAGTTCCTGAAAAGGTTAAGCACAACAACTTTTGCTCTCTACACTTTAATTACCAGTCCCTGGCTAATTCAAGTCAAAAAGTGTTGTGGCTTAGCCGCTTAGAGTCTAGCTAGTCTTGCATCTCGAGCCGCAGCCCTGCAACGACCGTCATCGGTGAGCTGGTCTTCTTCTTTTTTACCACGTAGTATAACTATATATACTCTGATGTTCAAAATTTCTTGCCGACAAAACAACACCTTTTTACTGCTCGTGAGTTCAGGCCGGCCGGTGAGGTAGGTAGGATGACCGGAGGACAAAGTCTCATTAGCCAATTAAGCACACATGTGAGCAAATAAACCAAGTCGCTGGATTATGTTAGACGTGATCGATTTTAGCGCATGCATATATATGTTTGACGACAATATATATGACCGTGAAAACTGCGTGCTCCCGTTCACATGGACATATACATGTGCATCGCATATGATCGGTTATTCGTCGTTGCTTCTAATCAACTTGAGCCGTAAGTTTTGTCTTTGCCTAGCTTGTTGCTTGCTGGCACGGCATGGCTCCATGGCAAGTCAAAATTTTGCAGCTACAAAGTTCTTGCTAAACTAGCGAGGTGAGAAGACCCACTTTAATCGAGCGCTTTATCATCAATTATTCAATTTATATGCACCATTACTCTTCTCTCTTCCACCATTATGACAACTCCTTTGTTAGACATAACTCAAATACACTTTTATTTGGGGGTTTTTGTTGTCACCACTTTGATCTATTATTTTATATAGATTCTGATCAACATACACATTTTTTTTCCCAATCAAATAACTGTCTTTAGGTTGAGACTTGAGACTTGATAGGATGCGGTCCATCGAATCTAACTCTTACGTTGATCTCGAGCTTCAACAGTAGCGCATCTGTTCTCCCATATCAATTCTTTCTCCATCAATGTTGGTGGCCAGATTGCCAAGCTTCATGTTTACTTTGTTGCATCCACCTCAGTCATTAGCCATTCATGGATTTCTTTTTTTCTTTGTTCATTTGCACCCTCCTTTGTCATCTACAATTTGCTAAACGGTACAAATTCATCTCCGGATTCAACACCACTATAAAACAACCGAGTGTTATTTAGAAAATCCCGATAATAGATTACCACTATGCCAGGACTTTTGGAGGGGTGAACATTGAACCGGGAAAATGCCAGTGACAAATAAGCCGAATGAGAAATAAAAACAGCCCACAAGCTAAGGCCCATGAATAAAGCAATGAGCCTAGGCTCACAATTAAAACAAAACAGCCCACAAACAAACAAATGTTAGAGAATTCCTCGGACAGAAAGAACAATAACAACTTGATGAGAGGCAAAAGCCAGTAAGCCACAATATTTTGGGCCTGTCCATGCCGGCCCTCTAGAGTTGTTAGTAAGTGAGCTTCCAGCCATTTGGGCTAGGTTTGGGCAAGATCTCTTTAGTGAGCCCACCTAAAAGTAGCAGCACAAGATGGGCCAACTTGCCAGTCCGCAAGAACCAGGCTGAAGCCCATGGTGGCCTCTGTCAAGTTCATGGACTGGTAAAATAATAAAAAAAAAAGGTTCATGATCTGGAAGCCCAACTGTACAAAATATATGTGGGCAGAAACCACTGCATCTTCACAGATTAATAATGAGAAAAAGAACGCAAAGAACGTCTTTTCTTATTATTATTTTTGCTTCCATTCCTTTGGAGAAAAAGGCACCAAAAGTTGCACGTTTAGTTTGCACATCAAGGAAAGAAGAAAAAAAGAAATGCGCAAAATATCAATAAATATATGCTCTTTATAGGTCTTGAGAGATACTACAGCATAAAAAAATGATAATATATAACGATTCTCCCCTCTTTTTGGATGGGCCCTTGTATATGGAAGCCCAATAGCTCATCGTGTAATTTAATATTCTATTTTTTTCTTAGAGAATTTTCTTTTTTCTTTTTAGCCTGCCTATAAGAACATATGAAACTTTTTATTTTTATTTTTCTTTGTCACTTGCCTATAAGAACATAAGAAACTGCCTACACAAGAGTTGTAGTCACTTTCTGTTGTAAGTTTACAGTAATAATAACGGAAGGACAAAAGAATTAGAGTAATTTTCTAATCTCTACAAATTTAGATTAAATCCTAGCCTTTTAGTAAGCTCCTAAAACAGTCAGGAGTTACAGCGACCGGTGAATGTAGAATAATGTTGTGCAGGAGCTGGTCAATGTCCTCTTGTTCTCTTGTTCATCAGCGTGCCTCCAAAGGGAAGAGAAAGAGATGTGTAGATGGCCATATCCATATGCACTGGCTGTCCATTGACTTGCCGCAGGCACGACTCGATCGTCCGGTCCAGCCCTTCCTCTATCATCTGCAGCAGTCAGAGAGTATTGTCTGGATCGTCGCCTGCTCCTTTGGTCCATGCAATTGCACTCCTCCGTGCATCTGGTTCCGGTCCCTAGATCGAGGCTGATAAATTTTGCAGGGTATTAAATGCATCTTTGACCACTAATTAGGGGTATTAAATAATGTCAGTTTACAAAACTACCTCCACAACCTCTAGTAAATTTTCGAGACGAATCTAATGAGGATTTTGACCGCATGATTAGAGGATGATTAGAAGATGGTTACTGTAGCATCACTGTAGCAAATCATGGATTAATTAGGCTCATTAGATTCGTCTCGAAAAGTTACGCTCATCCGTGGCTGGGTTTTGCAAATAGACTTTATTTAGTACTCCATGCAAAAAAGATTCTCTTTTGCAAAATTTTTCAGGAGGAACTAAACACGGCCCATGCTCTCTTCATCGTAGACCGGGCCAAACACGGAGACCTGCCGGCCCCGGATGATCCTTTTAAAATTCAGTACTAGTACAACACACACGCAGTCGCACACATGAATTCAAATATTCTCAGAGAATCTAGAATTGAAACTGAACGCATGACCCATTTTTTAATTTAATTCAATTGTGCGACAGGGGAACACTTTGTAGAATTAATTGCAGAGCTGCAAATATGAGAGAGGCCTTCCACTGTGGAACAGTAAAATTGGTACTCCAATTACATATTTACGTGGGCTGCCCTCATGGAGACAATATTTCTATAGCTTTTTTTTTGCTTTTGAAAAATAAATGTTTGTTTCCCCTTTAGCAAAAGAGAACGGCATGGCTCCTGACTTGCCCGTGACTCGGTGGTGCGCAAAGCTCCAAGAGCGACGCTGCTGTCGCCCGACGTGCGCCACAGCCGGCCTCTGCAGCCTCCCTCCATTGACTTCTCCAGCGATGGCCTGCGCCCTGGCCGGGCCCCTTCCAAGCTCCAACATCGTCTTCTATTCTTTAATCTCATCCATGCCTAGCTTTTTTGTACTATAGTACTACTCTTCTAACCCTTTTCTTTTTTCGTATACTACTCATCGGAACTCTCCTTGTTTTTTACACGTCATATTATATTTGAATAAAACGAATCATCAAAGTCAACAGTGAACTATAATTTGAACGGAGGGAGTACTATGGTACTCTTCTACGATTTTTCTTTTTGAATATTGCTCATCGTATTACTCTCCTTGTTTTTTACGTGTCATATTAGATTTGTCATGTCATATTTGACTAAGTTTTTCTAAATTTTGACTAAGTTTATATAAAAATATAGCAACAACTATATTGCCTAACATATGCACTATCAAAATATATTTCATAGTGGATTCAATGAAACAAATTTGGTATTATAAATATTATTATTTTTCTATAATCTTAATTAAAGTTAGTCATATTTGACTTAGTACAAACCTAATGCAACGTATAAATAACAACAAAACGAGTACATGAAAAAAAAACATAAAGCAGCAGATAAGCACGACGGCCACAAGAGCCATGGCTCAGTAACCATTTGATTTTGTTCGGTTGGCTGGTGGCTGGTGGCTGGTGCTGATTTGTTGTGAGACTGAAGTACTGCTGGCTGGCTGGTGGCCGGTGGCTGGTGCTGATTTGTTGTGAGACTGAAGTACTGCTGGCTGGTGACTGATAAGCCAAGCGAACAGGTTGGCGCACTATCCTCACCGGTCAAATGAGCTCAACATGCACCCTGAGTAAAGCTGCTCTATGCTAAAAAAAATACCTCTTGGCAGCTTTTCCAGGTCAATGGATTGAGTCAGCTCAGACCCTAAAAATACGGCTAAGAAAGGGAGCCAAAGCGCGTGCTAAAAGTCAATCCCATCCCATACATAATTATATTATATAGTTTTTGGCGCCTGGCCCATGACATTATGGCATTAGGATTAGGATTAGGATTAGGTCTAGCCTTTGCTATCATGGTAGATCGTATCGTCCTGAAAAGTGAAACACGGATCAACGGCTAGGTCTCCTGACACATTTTCGTACCGGTCCCTGTATATTCATAGTAATATAATTCTAAAAAATCTGGCGATACAGCCACTCGGATGTACTCATATAAATTAGTGCGCTCACAAAAGAAAGTCTGTTTAGTGTGAAGACATGCATGTGTATAATAACAAGGATATCAGAATGCAGGCGGTGGGACTATATTAATTAAAGTAAATATGTGAAGTGACTAAGGGCCTGTTTAGATTGGAAAGTAAGTTTGCGAAAAAAAGTTTTCAATTCTAAATTGAAGATCAAGAGGACTAAACATGATCTAATTATAAAACTAAATACACGGATGGACGGGAAATCGCGAGACGAATCTATTAAGCCTAATTAATCCGTCATTAGAGATTGTTTACTGTAGCACGACGTTGTCTAATCATGGCCTAACTAGGCTCATTAGATTCGTCTCGCAAAGTTACCGGGGGGTTATGGAATGGGTTTTGTCATTAACACACGTTTAATACTCCATGCATGTAAGATTCTCTTTGATGAATAGTGAAGTTTCAAAGTTTCAAAAGTTTCAGTGGGAACTAAACAGGCCCTAAATTGTTGTGTGAGTAGGAGGTATCGTGGCTAGAAAGCAATCTTATTGGGCTTAAGGTGGCTTTGGATTTGCGGCGAATGAGCGGTAGCTTAATGTAACCCTACGATTTGAGCATGTGATTGTCTTATTGTAAATGTCTAGTTCACGGGTTTTTCTCTATCTTTTGCCCTCTATAATTGCACAAGAAAAATGAGCCGTCTAGCATGATAGAAAACTTAAAAGACTTGAGGTTCATGAGATGTCTTTGTTGTGAGATGGTCTTTTTTCAAGTCGACTTGAGCTTGTGGTGGAGCCTTTTTCAAGTCGAATTGAGCTTGTGGCGGAGGAAAAGATAGGGTCATCACTCATCACTAAGACCATGGCCCTACGCTCTAGGACCCCTCCCCCCCCCACCCCCGCGCCGCGAGGCCCCGACTATCTACTTGTTAAACCTATTTTCGGCAATCCAAACAACTCCAACTTTCCATTCCTATGATTTGGAATCATATAGTTTTCTAGGTCTCATCCATCCCTATTCTTACGTTTTTCTTCTATTTCTCTGTTTTGCAATCCTTTGTTCCAAATGGGGCGCCCGTAACTTCAGAATCTAATGAGCAAACTTGAACATTGTAACTTATTTTTCAGCTTCTTTGCTTAACAAGTTGAGCTACCTTAGTTCCACCACTATTTATAAGAACAAGTTAAATAAAGGTTATCTTATAGCCAAGAACCTTATTTAGGGACATGTTTTGTAGACTACACATATAACAATCCAATCTTTTCATACATCTTGAAAGGTATATTTTAATTTAAGAGGACCACCATCTCCCTGTTCTCGCTTCTTTAGAAACAACGTTTTTTCATGTGACATTTAGAAAAGCGACAACACTGGCAATAATTAAGAGCACAATGCTTCTCTTCACATAACATCCAGAAAAATGACAACACCGGTAGTATTTAAGAGCACAATGGAAGATTTGCTCGGCTCAACTAGAAAGGTGTAGCACGTCTCTTCGTTTGTCTCTCCACCGTATTGGATTCTTCTAACAGTCAATAAGTCAAGACAGCCTGGTTCGCTGTAACGGATACAAATGAGTAATGTGTTTATTGTAGCGGATTCAAGGAGTCATTACGCATCAATTTCACATGAGTTGCGTGAGTTAGTAAAATGCCACACTTGAGCCTACAGAAAATGTAAAATATCAACGCAACAATTTGAGAAAAGGTATATTTTAATTAAAGAGGGCCACCATCTCCCTATTCTCGTCTCCTCAACAACAACGTTTTTCACATGACATCCAGAAAAGCGACAACACTGGCAGTAATCAAGAGCACAACGGAAGATTCGCTGGAATCAACCGGAAGGGTTGAGCATGTCTCTCCGCTTGTCTGCTCGCCACTGGCAGTAATTCCACGCTTCCACACCCGCTGCGTCTCCATCCTAATCATACGCTTCCTTCAACCTCTCCTCTCCTCTTCCTCTCCTCCCAACAAGCACCCGACCATTCGTTCTCCGGCGCCCCCCGCGGACGGCGAGCCGCTGCTGGTTTTGCCGGAGGAGGGCAACCGCCGCCGCTACCGGGACCCGCCGGAGGAGGAGGAGGAGGACGCCGCTGAGTGGCCCGGGCGCCTGGGGCTGTGCCGCATGCCGCTCTGGGGGACCGCGTCCGGGCCGCCGGCCGCCGAGGGCGAGCCCGCCCGCGCGCCGCCCGGCTCCAGCGGCGGCGGCGTCAATGTGATCCGGTCGCTGCTCCCCACCCGCCGCCGCCTCCGCCTCGACCCGCCCGCCAAGCTCGACTTCCCATGTACGAACCCGGTGCTCTTGCTCTTCCCTTCTCCCTCTCCTCCTCATCCTTCCCGGATCCTCTTCTTGCAGTCTCGACTGAAGCTGCGTCTCCCTTCTCTGCTCGGGCTTGATTTCGATTGCTCTGTTCTCGTCAAGGCGTCGCTTTTTGTGTTCTTATTACGTTTGTTCATATTTTCTGCTCCCACGAATCCCTCTTTATTTGTTCTGCGAAGGCCTCTGTTCCAGCTCGCGGCTGGTGTGTAAAAAAAAAGATGACTTTTAATTCATCAAAAAAGGGATTTTCGTTCACGAATTTTTGTGCGGCTGTTCATATATGGAGATTGGTTAAACCGACGAGTGATAAAGGGCATGCCACTTATGTAATTTACTAGCAAATAATTGTTAATTCTTCTGACCTTTTGCCTAACTTTGGCCTTCAATTTTGATTGGTATAGTTGAACCCAGGAAGCAAGTTCGTAGCGCGGTCAAGATCAAGAACATCAGCAAGTCCCATGTGGCCTTCAAGGTATCAAACAATCGTCTCTTTGTCAACTCTGCTCCACAAGTTGTTTCTGTTATAGCTAGATGCTATTCTAGATAGTTTTGCGAATTTTCCAACCATTTTTTTACTTCATTTTTCTGTAAGGGGATACTCAATTTGTTCGTAGGAAGGTTGGTTGTTAGCCATTACTCCGACTAGCACCATGATTTATCACCTCAGCAGCTGTGCTGTACCTCTGAACAAAACACTGATTTTGGGCATGTTTTTGTTTTCTGTTCCAGTTCCAAACGACAGCGCCAAAGAGTTGCTTCATGAGGCCTCCTGGCGGCATACTTGCTCCAGGGGAAAGCATCATAGCAACAGGTAATTCAATTCGAGACTGATGAGTGTCACAAGTAACTGTGGTGTTGACCAATTATACTGACCTGACCTGTGAGTGCATTCTCCTTTTTGAATTTCAGTGTTCAAATTTGTGGAGCATCCGGAGAACAATGAGAAGCCATTAGACAAGTGCAAGGTTAAGTTTAAGATTGTCAGCCTCAAAGTCAAAGGACCTATGGAGTATGTCCCTGAATTGGTAATCCTTTCTCTCCAGCAGCCCCTATAGCCTCATTGTGTATTATTTTAATTGTTCAAAGCCTCCAGTTGTCTCCATTCAAATCGGCGTATGACCTGAAGTTTTAACATCATGTTGCAGTTTGATGAGCAGAAGGACCAGGTTGCGGTCGAGCAAATTTTGCGGGTAGTATTCCTGGATGCTAATCGTCTGAGCCCAGTAAGTCTCAGCAAAGTCTCTTCTTTCCGTTCGATTTTTCTCTTAATGCAATGCAACTTTTGAAGAATATCGAGTTTCGCTGACACATTTCGGCACCATTTTTGAAGCAAATGGACAAGCTCAAGCGCCAGCTTGCTGAAGCAGAAGCAGCTCTTGAGGCACGCAAGAAACCTCCAGAGGACAATGGTCCCCGTATTGTTGGGGAAGGCCTTGTGATTGACGAATGGGTAAGATCAATGCTTTGTAGTTTTTAATGACAGTGCCTAGTCTTTTAATAGTGTCCAGTATTTTTTGAGATGCAGCTCTGCCTCATGTGCTCGTATGCTAATTTCTTGATTATATTATTCCAGAAGGAACGAAGAGAGAGATACCTTGCTCGCCAGCAGATTGAAGGTGTCGATTCAGTGTAGACATGACAGAGCTTGGGCAACGATTCCATTAAGCGCACATGATCAAATTTAGAGCCTAAGAACGTGAACAAAGACCTCCAGAACATTGGGGAATGAAGACACAAGCAGGCAATATCAAACACATGAAGATGCTAGAAACGAACCACGATGGATTTGGGTACTCGCACAAGGGACCATGGCTCGTCACGAATATAACCAAGATATGTGCGTGCCCAAAAATAAAGAAAAGGCTTCGAGGCTAAGGTATACATTTAACTCTCAAGCTACTATTGGTGTTGATGATAATCCTTTGAAATGCCCATGTTCAACCAATAGTACAAACGATAGCCTTAAATTCTATGCCTCGTTCCTATGATGATCATGTTGATAGGCTAGAATTTATTGAGAGTGATGAATTCTTGCCTAAGAACCTTTGCCTAATGAAGAGCTAAGCGCCATTCAAGAGACGTATGCTATAATTTATTATATTTTGCTTTGTTGATGCAATTTAATTATGGATGTGATATTGATGCATATGTTTACAACTGGTTTTGTAAACCTCAATCTTGCTTTGCGCTTGGTCAAGCTAATGACCTTAAAAGAGTATATGTCAGGAGAAAGCCCGAGTTTCGCTAACCATACAGGACATGATAGTCAAATGATGTGGAGGGAAGTCATGCCCAAAGAAATGCAAGCAAGATCATCAACATCTCCACACCTTAGAACGAACATCAATGTTCTCATCAGTTTTGAGCACATGTTCGGAGAAGTACAAGGGAAGAAAAGATGATATCTAGAAGCTCCATCAAATTCTCGTTCCAACGCATCCAAGATCGATGAATTTAAAGACCCGTACGAGAAAATATGGCAAAAACATTGGGCACTGCACGTTCTGAAATGGACAGATTGCAGTGCTGGAGTAAAACGGGCGTCATTTTCTTGATCGGAATCCGCTTTGGGCAAATAAAGACTTGTTGGAAAAAGAATTTCATGCGCCATGTGTTGGAGCAAAAAGTTTGGTATATGTTCTGTTCCGGACATAGAAGAAAAATTCATGGCAAAGAGGCAGCGATGAAGGGGCAACAAAGGAGGTAAGTTGATGTGACAAATGCGGGGGCGAGTCTTCCATTGAGCGGATTCGATCATGTAAAGCATGGGAAGTGAATCAAAGCTGCATGGACGCCTTTAACTCCTGCATGAAGGATCATGGCTTCGCAATGATGAGAAAGTATGTGAAAAAGTCGAGCTCTGTGACTTTAAATGAAGCGCTTTACGGAGGCAACCCGATCTTTCATTTTATTTATATAAGACGACAGTCTATATTGTGCTCTTTAATCGAAAACATCAGGTAACGTTATACCATTGCTCTAACAAATACCACATCATCATGTTGTGTGCTTTAAAAAGATATTGAGGGAGCACTCTGTTACTTGATCATGGAAAACTTGTAGACCCTTTTCGTGTGCTATTGCTATTAGTGTTTAAAGCCTTTTTTTAGTCTTTTTGAGAGAAATACGAGGCATGGAACCACTCCTTTGATTCTAAACTTGTGGCTAGTTAACTAAGGCTAACTTTTATCTTTTGTTTTAGACCACAACCATATCATGCTATATCATTTTGTTTGTCCACCTCTTGTTGCACTTCGTATCATGCTGTTGTCCTCATTGGTTGATTGATTCTTTTCGATGAATGATTTTCTTGTTGACAATACTTCACTTCTATGAAGTGGCTGGAACAACATCGAAAGTCCTTTCAACTCTTGCTAACCTTTGTTTTCGCTAACTCTTTGCATTTGCATCTTGCATCCCCTCAACACCCACACTTTCGTTAACATGATTTGGTTTTCTGGACTTTTTCGAGCGCTTGAATTATTTGGCTTTAACATGGTGTTTGATCTGAGAATTTGAGCAACATAGTAGTAAACATGGTGTTTAAAACTTTGTTTGGTCTCTATCAAGTTTGGTCCCATCCTTTCATGTTACTAACTTCATGCATTCACACTTGCACACACGCACACTCATTAGGTTTTTATTTTTCTTTTATTAGGTTAGCTATGCTACAAGTTAAGGTCTTTGGGCTGTTGTTGGTTTGTTGGAAATTATTTCTACTCTCGACCGTCACCTCAGGGGTAGTGTGTGCACTCAAATTGTTTTGCAGGCATGGCAAAGTGCTCTCACAAAAGAAAAGGGGGGAGGAGAGAAGAACTTGAAGAAAAATTAAGGCGACAAAAGTGAACAAAAAGAAGCATAAACACAATCTCTGAACATGTGGCAAAAGGACTTCAAGAATTACAAGACGAATCACCTTCTTTTTCTTCCACGCCTAGCAATATGCTAAGCATGTGGGAGGATTTGTGGGACGAAAAGGAAAAAGCCACATGGAGTACAAGGGTCACGGTCGCCACAAGATGCTCATTATTCTTCTTCCATGCTAAGCACAATGCTCAAGCATGAGGGAGGCCACGCTACACTTCACTGCAAACATCAAAAGGACGGTAAACTCTTCCTCAACCTTCTCTTCGTCCATCTCTTTCTAAATGCTTGTATATATTTATGCCTTCAACCATAGATTAGATGACACCTTTGTATATCTCTTTCGATAATAATATGGCTTCTAGGAGTACAACCTAGTTTCTTGTTTTCAATAAATAATGATTACCATCACTCTGTGCTCACCATGATGATATTTTATATAATCTTGCTTATGAAAAAATGATGAAGATTGCCACTTTGTTTTATCTATACAATGTTGTATATGACTTGACTATTTATTCTCTATTAAATGAATTTAAATTGATATAAATACTGGCTGTTTCATTTGTGGAGGTTAAATGACTAAATTATAGACCCACATACTTTATATTGCTCTTTGATTTAAGTTTACTGATGACCCGATGACTTGTTTAAAATACCGGTTCGCCGCTGCCGCTTGCCGGAGCGAGCTTGTGTGCCGCCGTCACCGCTCTACACCCGCTGCTAGCTGCTTAGGGACCCATCCCGCCTCACAGTCACGTGCCGAGCTTGCGCCTCTATTGGCGCTCGTTATTGTCACACTTTTAGTGCCATTCAAGTGGAGCTTTTGGACTAATTCATATACTAACCCGCCACTTGGCACATGAAATAACCCTGTTTTCGCATATGCATGTATTTTTGGAGGATTTTGGTTTACACAGGTTTTTGAGCTATAATGGAGCACTTATGGACGAGGACCAAGATCATGCGCAACATGGAGAAATATGAAGGCCAAGAACCTAATATGACTGGGATTCCGTTCATGCTCTTCTATAGTGAACCAACCTCTAATAATGTGCAAAGGGCAAAGATTTAAAGATAAGGTCGGAAAATTTCGGGATCAAGGCAAATCAAGCAAATATTCGGAAAGCTTTCAAGTCTCAATAATATCTCGAAACAACCGACGTCCTGGGCCCACATGCATTTGAATGAAGATTCTGGAAGGGACAAGGAGACTTGGGGAGAAAGATGGGGGCGAGCCGGCCAGGAAACAGGCCAGGCCGGCCGGCCCAGCCCTTTCCGGCGCTGTCTCGGCCTCCCCTTTGACCTAAGGTTTCCTTAGGCTATATATACTTCCTATACCAGAAGACACAGGATCCATCCACGAGAAGTCGGCGAAATCAAGAGACACACACCAAAGGGAGACGAGGGCCGTGCAAGTCTTTGAAGGTGCCTAGGGTATGGCCTAGCCCAACCCTAGCCGCGCGGTGATGCCATGATGGAGTTCAGGAGTCAAATCCCAAGATTCATTGGGGTATGTACCCACACAATGGTGATATCAATCTAATCTTATTCTACTTGTCTTAACTTTGGTCTACTTCATTGCGTTCTTCATATTCATATGTACGATCGGCATACATTCTTAGTAGGTTTAGATCTAATCATGGTGATTAGTCTAATATCTTGCGGATACTTTGAAGTAGTGCGTTCTAGCTGGTCTATTGATTACCCTAGTATGATGACAGCATGCTAGAGGGAAAGGTTCTAAGCGACGACGTGATGTGAAATTGGATCAACGGTGAGTACCATAGGAGACGCTGCAGCCATTGCGGGAGGAGCTCGCTGAGCGCTTGTCAGTTGTATGGGGTAAAGCTTTGGGAAATCGAAGGCATCGACACGCACCGCGTGGCGGCGAACATGGGAAAGTAGGCCGCTTGCGAGCCGCCTTTCTGAGAGAAGATTCCAGTACCTTTTTAAGTAGAGATGCGTCTATGTTTTGATCACCCTTTTGACTAGAACTGCCCCTAGAGACGTTAGGCTGTTGTCACCTTGGTTGTGTTACCTTCCGCCCATGTGTGGATGAGATCAACCTAAACAACATTCATATCTTTAGATTTACCTTTATATGCAATTAATGCCTCAAGCCTAGGTTTGGGTCCGTCTAGTTAGATAGAAAACCCTAGTAAGTTTATTGTCGATCCACGGATTGATAAACCTTGGGGAAATACTCTAAGAGAAGAACTACGATGATCTGTGCGCTTGCAGTTCACAACTTGGCGCGCTAACCACCGCCAACAGCCTCACCGCCACGCACCTCCCATGCCACCCGAGCCGCCTCCTAAACTCGCCACCGGCGATGCTTGCCGCCGCATGCTGTGCACCCACTGCCTTGACCTCCCCTACTGTAGAACAGGCCCGGATCAACGTGAGTAGGAAAGGGGATAGACCGGGGTCAACGTGAGTAGGAAAGGGGATAGACAGAGGTTGGGTAAGAAAAGGCCTAGGCAGGGTTGGTGTTTTTCGTTTTTCTGAAAACATTTATCTCTGCTGAAACTTGTAAAATTCATAGGAAGTTGTAGAAAAGTGCTAAAAATGCAAACTAAAGTTTTTAGCTTCCTCATGCTCCAATCAATCTATTAAAAATGAATATTCATGTGAAATCCCTGTTTTAATCTTAGTTTTGATTTATACAAAAGAAATGCTAGGAAATCTGATTAAATGCTTATTAAATTATCTGCTGGTGATAAAAATGTGAAACCACTTTTGTTAGCTTTTTTATGGTCAGATATATCTAGGAAAGGTGCTTGTTCATATGAAATTTCCGTTCTGCCCTTGTATAAAAATATAACTTGTTAAATAAATTTTAAATATGATAAATACTATGCTGCTCAGAAAAATCTAAAAAATTCACAGTAATAAGTAAGCATGATGAGAATGATTCTATGTAAATCTTAGCTCCTAGATGTAAGTAGAAAATTAGTTATGGTTTATTCTTTTTACTAGTTACTCTAAAATGTTTAAATTGGTAGAAGTTATGAAATGCTCCAAAAATGCTGAAAAATTCACCGTAGGGTTATTTGGTGATATTTAACACTGTGTAAACTTTTCATGTCCAGAAAACATCATATGAATTTGTTGTGGCTTATGTCTGTTTGTTAGTAATTAAATCATTTAAAATTTTGTAGACAGAAACAAATGCTCAAACTTTCTCTAAAAATCATTTAAATGTACATGCACTGTTCTGTACTTGCTCATGGTCATAGCACTTGAAATGTATTTAATATGCTTTTCTAAGCCTATGACATGTGTTGTTAATTGCTAATTAATTAATTGGCTGAAATGATGTTTGTTTTTAATTTTGCTCTCTGCCCAACTAATTTGACCAGCTAGATAAACAATATAGACTGTCCATGCATTCTACCAAACCTAGTTGCATCGCTCATGTTGTTTTGTGAATATGACATGCTTTATTTATTAAATTGGATAAAGTTGTTTAAGGGAGTTAATGAAGGAAATACTTCGGATGAAATGTTTAAGTTTCACACCAGCACCACCATGCCACCATGTTCCTTTATGAAGTTGCATGTGTTACTTCATCTGTTAACAAATGCCCGGTTAAAGAAAATAAAATTCAACTTGCACTCATACACATAAAATTTGCATGTGTTATAGCATTTCCATGGTCTCACACAAATGGTTGTCATGTAGATAACGTCTTAGCTGGCTATTTTCGCAAAAAAAAAAAAAACATCTTAGCTGGCCAAGTTTACAAACTGGTGGCCGAGCCCGAGAGTGAGCAGCTTGAAGCTAGTCTAACTGAGAATTCCCAAGACCCGAACCAAAGTTCGGAAGAGCCTAAGGCTAGCGAGCAAGAAGGCAAGCACCGGAGTATATCCTATACTTTCAAAACTATGCAACGTTTTATTTATGTTATTGTGCATTTAAGTTTCTAGGTGTTAATTGAAACCTTAGATGCATGATTCCTAATACTCTTGCTCTAATACTAGTTACTGTATGTGGCTAGCTAGCCATGCTAAATAGGACTCGGTAAAAGTCAAGTGATTGATTGTCACTAGCGAGATATAGGTTCACTTTACTTATGTAAAAATCATAAGGCCGGTGGATGGGTCTTGTGCGATATTCCGGTGGTTATGATGTTGCCCCTTCTGCATAGAGTAATGTTGCTAAGGCTGTCCGTTGTTGTCATTGTTGGACAAGTGTTGAACATACTAATCGCATGCTGACATCTGGGAACTGGTAAACGGATGTACCTGATTAAACTACCATTTGACTTTTCCCTACTCCTTCTAATCACGTGGCGAGTGTAGTAGTGGCCACGGCACAGGTGTTCCTAGGGTCCGTTGGGGCTTTGCACTCGGTTGGAGGGGCCCTGTGCAAATGTTCAGGGATCGATGGGAAAGGTAGCCGCGGGAGGCCCTTGATGGTGCTCTCGTGTCGTGTGATTAGGCTTTCGCTTGCAAGGTTAAAAATTCAATTCGAATCGTCCACATTTCATGGTTATTGAAATTACTTGCCCGCTGTGTCACGTCGTATTAAGAAGAAGAAGAATGATGATTAATGATGAATATTGATGTTGTATGTTAATTACTTGTTCTTCACCATACTTGAATTGAATATTTGCAAGCTTAGCTAATGGTTAGCCCAACCTTAATTTGGATGCTAAAACTTTGAAAGTAAGGATACACTTTTAGTCGCTTTTTAGCAAAACAAACCCCTCAGCCAAAAGCCTTACATGGTTAGGAGACGGCTAAGTATATACCATTAATCGGGTAAGTCTTGCGGAGTATTAGTATACTCAGCCTTACTTGTGGCTTTTGTTTTCAGATGATGATAATGCCTATGATCCAGTAGCTGCTTTGATTTGGCCATGTGTACTTCCTAATGTTTTGTCTGTTGAGTTTGAGCCGTCCTCTCCTGGAAAGGGCCGTGGTGATTGATATCATGTATGGGGCTGTACTATGTTGTCATTTATATCATCGTTAGAATTATCGTTCTTATTTCCATTGTGCGCATGAACTCTGATTTGTAATAACATAAGCTTTTGAACTTAGTTTGTAATATTAATCTATGTGAACCCTTGTGATGTAAAACTTGTGACTTGTTGTACCGTCTGAACTCGCTTTCGTGTGAGACTTGTTGTGTATGGTTTCGATTGAAGTATCGGCGGTTAAATCAGGATTCTACCCAACAGAATGCATGATTATGCCAGCTGAAGTGCGAGTGACGTGTACATCATTAATATAATAAGGGTCAATGCGCTTGAGCCGGTGTAATTTGGGGCGTTCTGCCACATCCATGTTTCTATGCTAAGAAAGTATTTGAGGGATTCAGAACATCATATGACTTTAGAACCGGTGACCATTGAGCAAGACTTGACCATCAAGGCCCGTCCAATTAGGATTTTGGGGGAGTCTGAGTGGGTGTAAGGCATCGGACGCTCAAGTATGTCAAGGTTCTTTGGACCAATCAAACAGAGCGTGAAGCGACTTGGGAGCTCGAGTCGTAGATGAGTTAGAAGTATATGGGTTGTTCGCATCTGGTGAGTAGCTTGTTTTTTTCCCTTTTTATGAGTAATCAAAATAACGAATTCGAGGGCGAATTCGCTTGACGGAGGGAGAATGTAATATCCCAAATTAAATAGAATCTAGAATGTTGACCGGGCAAAATAGAAGTGAGCCAAAAGTTGACCTTTTTAACCATTGTTCGTATGAATGATCGGAGACCGTGGATGCGCAGAGCTCGTCGAATCGATTCTGTTTGACTATTCACACATCATGTTTGGATATCAGATGAGTCTGTGGCAAACCGATAAAATTAAGCCGACGGATATGAACTAAGTTTCATGTTACCTTTTCAATCTACCTGCTCAAGCTTTTATGGCCGACTCCTACTCTATATTCTAGCGCCGCTGCCACCTATTCACCCCGCCGTCCCATCCTTTCCTGCCGCCGCCCTTCCTGTTCCCCAAGCGGATGCTGCCCTGCTCTTGCTTGGTTGTTCCCGGCGATCACGACATCAACGTCCACTTCCAAGTGCTGGTCTGCTGTAAGTCCCAGTTGCCTCCTGCAGTCCTTGCATCTTCTCTGCAGCCAGCCTTCCTGTGCGTGCTTGCTGTGCTGGTAGCAGCCCTTGATGCATGCATAGATGGTGAGCTGCTGTACTACTGCAGTTTTCTCCACGGCAAGGAAGGGAGCAGAAAGAGAGGGGACCCAGAGGAGGGAGAAGGAGAAAGAATAGGGCCTAGCAAGATTCACCAGATCCCATCACAAATTTGTGTTCTTCTCTGCTAAGGTAATCTCCAATTAGGTCCTAGATACTCATAGATAGTTTTGGAAGATCTGATTTGTAGCCGTAGATTGTTTTCTGTAGACTGAATTTGTACAGCAAGTCAGCAACCTTCCTTTCAAATCTGGTATTAGTTCGTCCAAAATTTCAATATTTTGTCAAAAGTTGTAGTTCTCGTCGATATCTTTCCAATGGTGCTGGTTTCGTCACAATCCCATTAGCTGTTTAGGAGTTATGGCCAGAACAGTGCTGCCGTCACATTAAGGATGTTTCTGTGCAGGAATCTATATATCTGTTTTTGACCTAGTTAGAGGCAGAACTGGTCCTGATCATCCATAATAAAGTTGTAGGAAATTTTCTATAGATATTCTAGATGTATTTATTTTCTGCATTTGGTTAAGTGAATCAAAAGTTATGATCAAAACAATTCACCATGCAGTAATTTGATGGAATTTCTAGATAAGTCAAGAGTTTGGGTAATTGTGGTTTTGACCATGGAATTAGTTCGCACTAATAGCCATATATTGGACTAGCTCTTTAGTGTGGTTCTGCTCCACAAGTTTGGGAAGTGCTAGTGTCGAGGGTGTGACACTGAGATCTCATCAAGGTTAAAGCAAATGCATGACAAACTTGTGTGATGGCATGTTTGCCTGATGATTGTTTTCTTGAGCTTTTCAATTGTGTTATTCAATTTTCACATTCAGGTTATTCAAGTTCCATGCATGGTTCAAGTTTCAAGCTATTCCTTTACATTCAATTCATGTTCTGGTGGATCTGGATGTGCAGTTTGGTTTTTAGATTCATGTTCCTGTGAGTAAGTGATGGCCCCACTTGTACGGCTTGACCGGTAAATGCTAAGGATGTGTTTAGGCTGTGTCCATTTCAAATGGAAACTACTGTTTCATTGATGTTCCTTTTGACCATGTTCATGGATTCATATGTTGTATTTGTTCTTTCCGGTTCTGATTGTACTTGCGGAGTGTTTTTATTCACCTCTTGCGTTATTTGGTTTTTAGGTACCAATTGATCGCAATATGCATGGGAATTGAGAGTAGAACATTCTTCCAGAGCACACATTTTATTTTTGCACACACTTAGCTCATTCCATTTATTCATTAAAATTGTAACTAGTTAAATTTGGTTGCTGTACCTCCTGTCGTGCTTGAGATCGGTTCAGCTGTTTGATGGGTTATCTTCTTTTGTCTTTGGGATGGGCTGTGATGCTTATTTATCAGTCATAAACTGTTTATATATCTTTCTATATGTGGATTGGTGGTCCAGTACGTCCTATTTACACGGGAGACTCTGCCGAAATTTTCATTAAATTCTAGCCTTGCGTGTTTTTAGTTTATTTCTGGAAGCCTCCAGTTTTTGGGAAAATTCGGGGTGTAACAATTTTTCAAATTCAATTCTCACACAGAGAAGCAAACAAAGGACCAATGACTCCAAACAAGCACACAAACATTGCACACAATCAGCAAAATATATTTATATATTATATTTAGGTTTTCTAGAGGAGTAGGCGTGTCATGTCAAATTTGGGATATATGCCAAAGTTCTCAAGGAAAATTTTTTATTGTCTCCCATTTACCCCATCACATTTCGATCTATCACATACGAAAATATAGTTTTTAGTAAAGGAAACTGACATTAGACTATTGCAAATCAAACACAAGGTTGAGTCTTGCACGCTGGAATCAACCTACAAGTAATGCAACTGGCTTTCAGTTACAAGTCGCAAGCGCACTATCTCAGATTCTCATCCTGTATTTTAGCCAGGTTCCCGCAATGTGGAGCGATCGAAGCAAGTCAAGCTCTTTGCTTGGTCTCGAAGAAAGCATATCAAGTGGAAGACAAAAGACATTATCTTCCCCTTCTTTTCAGAAAGATGCACCGTCCTTGCAATATTCTCTGATTATCGGAGAAGAAATGCATTTGTAAGAAGTAAATCCGTAACAGTACACCTATCCGTCTGAGTATCTAATTGGGCACTTTCAGGGATCCCTGTGTTAATCGGGAAATCTATATCTAGTTAGGCACGATGGGAAAAATTCTCACGTTAATCAAGACAAATAAAAAAAAATTAATTGGACCTGGTTAGAATGGCTTGGATTCAAAGAGAATAGTTCAGATGATGTACAACAACGTAACTATAACTCAAAGAATAAAAGAAAATGATCAATTGGATAGTATATATAAGACACAAATTCCAAATTTCTAAATTACACAAGATCTGTAAGTTCCAAAGAAAGTTTATCTAAATCTAGCAATTGGATTAGTATACACATTTAACCACTATCCATTACAATAGGGAGTGTCTTGGCATTGCGGTGAGATAACGCTGGCACGACCAGAGCCATGTGAAGCATGATGGAAGTGAGCGAGGTCGGTGGTAAAGTTGGTTTAGGAATGGGGCAAAAGATATGGCTGCGGAGAGACACCGGAGGCATCCAAGGAAGAGGTGGGGCATTGGCACCCTAACACTACTGGAAACCACTTTTTCCCTGTATGCCGGGTTTTTTTTTTTAACAGTACCACGAAGACTCACAGGGAATATGAATTTTCTTGTCGGTTTGGTTAACTCACAGGAAGATAGGAATTTTCTTGTCGGTTTCAAGGGAACACACAGGAATATTACAATTACCTAGTGGGTTTATATGGAACTCACAGAGAAATTGGCTCAAATGAGTAATTGAATACATTTTTTCTGTGAGTTTAGATATTTTCCTTGTCGGTTTTGGCCCACAAGATGATTTCAATTAATCTTATTTGGACATTTAATATTCATGTTACACTTGATTGAAACACATGGCTTAGTGGCATTTGAGTGCATATTATTTTTTCAAAATCAAGAATATTGATCTACGTCAAAATTGTCAACGAGCATAGTATATACTAATATTGGCAACCATTGTTAAGTTCACTTAAACATATATGAAATGCTTGTTAAGTTCACTTAAGCATATGACGCTTTAACATATTTCCGAAACTAATGAGTTTGCGTGTCAATTTCCACAAAAGTGAAGGATAACAAATATCAGTTTGCATGTTTGTATTGAGGAATTAATAAACTCTTAAAATATTTATGAAAAGAATAATATATATGAAAATTATACCGCACAATAATTATAAATCTACACAATATTATAACAATACTGGTCTGGCCAAACGGTTTGTTTACCGCTGCATTTACTACTAACAAAACGTGCCTCACCAATTACTTTTTTTTACACGGTGCATTCGAGTACACCACCGGCCGGTGCACAATGGTTACGAGAACATATGAACTATAGTTTTTCTCTGCCTGCGCACGCCAGTACAAAACCGATTATGAGAATACATGAATAAGGAGTTACTATAAATAAAATAAGGAGTTACTATAAATTATGCGTCATGCAGTTCCGAGGGAACATTTACTGTATTGAGGTCCAAGGAGTTACTGTATATTACAAAACAAGAGATCGGATGATCTCATCCATCTATATCCATACAAGACATAGAACCGACATCACCAACGGTCGAACGGACGCGACGGTTGTCGCTCGTGTCCGTTCCCGCACCCTTTCTCGTAGTATATATATGTAATAGACCCGATTGAATCAATACAAGAAATAATTTTCTCTCTCGCTCGCTGTCTCTCATTCTCGATTCCAAACACGTTATCAGCACTAGCACTGCTCCGAGAAGGAGTTTGAGAGAAGAAGAAGATCAAGGAGGCAGCGGCCTCCAGCGCTGTAGGTATGAGATGCCTACCATTGATTCTCTGATTGAAGCTGTTCTTCATCTACCTCGCCATCTTCGCGCTCGCCGTCTTCAACGCCTGTTTCGCGGCTCGGTGCGCCGCTCATTTGCCTTCCACTACGGGATGCTCCGTGGTGGGCCTCGCAGCAGGGGGATTGCTGCCGCAGCATGTCTCGGTCGATGCCGCCATCGGGCCATTCGTCGCCGTGGCGCCCGCATGAGTGTCGTTGGTCGTCGAAACCACCTTGACGCTCGTGCAGGCCCCAGTGCCCCGCCGCCGGCCGTCGTTGAGCCCCAGCACGTCCAAGTCTGCGCTACTGCGAGTCCCATGGCTGGATTGCAGTAGTGCCGCCAGGGACGGACATTTGCGGCCTTCCAACGGATCTCCCCTCCATGCCGCCTCCTGCACCGGCAACAGTTGCCAATAAGCAACCTGAAGAGGCCGTTGCTAATGAGCAACATGAAGATCCGAAAGAGCCAGAAAAACAAGCGATGGAGTCGGAGGATGAACCTGAAAAGGAGACGGTGGAGCCCCCTCCACCTCAACCACCAGTGCCAGCCGATGAGGAATCGAGCAGGGCCTGAAGCCGCCTCCCCATTCTGGCGCCGCCGGGTTTCCGCCTCATCGGAACCCTAGCCGCGCGCCATGGGGAGCCGCACGCCCACCTTGTCCCAGTGCGCCCCCACGCCGGCGCCGCCGCAGCCCGCAGCCCCAGACTCATCCCCGATTTTCGTGCCGTCTCGCACGATTCGGCTAAGCTACACCCCTCCCCACACAACGACGAGGGGGGAGCGGCGTGCGCGACCAGCCCGAAGACTCCGACGAGGAGTGGGGGCCGGGATCCTCCACTTGAAGCGGCGCCGGATCTAGCCGGAGGCCGGCGCGGCGGTGGGGCATGATGACGGCGTCGGTTCGCCATGGCTGCGGGGGCTGGGCTCCCCTTTTTAACCGAGGCGGGCGCGGGGGCAACCTGGGCCGAATTGGCTTTCCAGGCCCAGGTTGCCTCCCGCCGGCCTATGCGCGCTGCCCACGTGGGCCAGACGGGCCGCAAAGTGGTGGCCGGCCGATTCCAAAGTTGTCTCGGCTACCTTTTCTTTTCATTTTAGCCACAAATTTTATATTTTAGTCTCTGCAATTGTTCGTAATTCAGTTTCAGCAGTGCATCAGTGTTGTATGTCTTATAATTTTCTATTTAGACCCCTGATGTTATATATAATTGTACATACATGTTTGTTGCTTTCAATGACCCTGCTTTCCTGAATTATTGCATATGTCTTAGTAAATATGCATTTTTGCATAGTACTAAACCGTACTCTACTTACTCGCTTTGTTAGATTTTGCAAAATTCTTTTAATTTTGCATTCTTAGCAAATTCTCTTAATTGATCACATCTTAACTAATGATGAATTTAATGCAAAATAAACTACATATTTGACTTCAAATTATAACACAAGGTGATGGAGACCTCGGAACTGGCTGCAATAAAATTCTTTGAAGATTTTATTTGCCCTGAGATCGTGTTTTTAGGCAGCAAGTTTCTTGCCTGTCACTAAGAGGTCTACATCTTATGATGATTACCTACAAAGTGTTATTTTCAAGTAAATGTTTGGAAATATGAGAGAACTTGAATCTTGTCAAGCACAGAGCAGTAGAGACCTAGGCATTGGCTGTGGTATATTCATTTGAATATATCAGCCTTGACATCATGCTTTTAGATAGCAAGTTTCTTGCCTACTGCTAGGAGATCTACTCCATTGTTTACTCATTTGGAGATTATCTATATTGTGCTTCATACATTCAGATTTTAACTCAAATTGCCAAGACTATAACCTACAATTTCTAAGCATAACCAAATATGATGTTTTACATTTTGCATTGAGCTTACAACATCACCATCGTGATTCTTAATTTACTTCAGTAAATTAATCGAATTCAATGGTCATGATTGCAAGGACATGGTAAATAAAGGGTTCAATGAACTCGCCCTCGATGTGAACAATTACCCAACTTGGTCTTCGGATATCAAGATAAACTTTGCGTCTCGTGGGATAGCTGCTTTTTCATTGATATGAGAATTTAGTGTTCATATGTATCCATGCATCTTCTTTATATCTAGTTATTTATGTCTCTAACTGCTACACGCTATTTATTACCTTGGGCAGGAGACAACCTAGGTGGAGTCAGCAAGAAGATCACCAATCGGTGCTATCAATCAGATAGTGTAGGTGACCAAGATGAAGCTTCGGCTGTTCTATCAGGTCCATAAGAATCAGGCCAGCAGGACACGTACGATCATAAGATTAGGCCGTTTTTTTTAAGAATGCAGAATCACACTGGAGCAATATGCATGAGACGGCAGTATTGCAGTGAATGAGCTGCCATAACAACATCGATTCCAAACACGTTATCAGCACTGCTCCGAGAAGGAGTTCGAGAGAAGAAGAAGATCAAGGAGGCAGCGGCCTCCAGCGCTGTAGGTATGAGATTGTGAGGAACCGACTAAATTAAACTCATTTAATCAAGTGCCATCCATTGGCCAACTCAATTAAAGGAGCCTAATCCCGGTAGTCCTTGAGATGTGTCATGAGCAAGCCCAGGATTTATACACACCTCACAAAGCACAACATAGTGAAACATCATCACAATACCACATTCAACACATGAGTTCACATACATAAAGAGATTCAAGTTATTGCATAACCAAGTTCATGAGTTTTGCAGCGGAAAGTCTATCATCGCACTCACACGATAACAAAAGCATTATAAGAGAGTCCACACTATATGCCGATAGTGCCTCTCCGCATATGCCACCGGCCGTCACTCCCTACCCGCGCCTCCGTCCGCGGGGTAGGAGAAGCCAAACACGGCCTCCGGCTGCTCATCACCTGCATCAACTTAACGGCAACACCGTGAGTACAAAGGTACTCCACAGGACTTATCCACCTAGGGTATATGTACCCAACTCCAAGGAATATGCATATGGACAAGTAGCAAGGAAGGGTTGGATAATTAATTTTGCCTAGAAGCCTCTACTCTTTGATGAAGTTATAATAAGCAAAAGACATGGCATTCTAAGCTACTCTAGATCATTCATCAATACAATTAAATAAATAATAAAGTGTGATCATGTAACATGAGCTCAATCTTCCATGAACTCTCATCCGGTAACCTATGTTGAAGCAAACCTCATAGAGCGTGCTCAATGACCGAGAGCGCGGCTATTGCAATAGATTAATACCCTGCAGGGGTGTACAACTGGGACCACACGGAACAAGGCTTGCCACCATACTCTATGCCTAGAGTAAGCATCGGCTCAAGTCCCTACCTTTCACATACCCACAACCGACAATGATCGAACGGCCGAGAGAGACAAGTGCAACGGAACCGCCGACTACACTCCATCACCACCCGCGCCGAATCCGCCCGAAGCAAGGTGTGACTTATGCGACTTAGCTTCCATTCCTGATCGAACTATGTGGTTTGTACGGATAAGTGCTCAAGAGACCGGCGACAATCCATATCCCTATCCGACTTAGCAAGTCTCCACACTTACTCAAGTCCCGAGTCATCATTCATAGTTGCTCATCTTTTAACCATTCATAACTACTTGATATTTAGTTTATCAAACACCCTATAGCTCGCAAGTGGTGGTAACCTTGCCACCTCTTGACTTCTACCATAGCTAAGCATGGCTAAGCAATATAATCGTGACACCTAACAAGCATACTCTTCTAAGAAGGATTGAACTTAATCAAGGAGGATCATGCATCAAATGGGTTCTACTCAAGCATAGTAAATAACCGTAACAAATGTACAAGCAAGACTCATAGATACAATTTGATCCAAAATAGGGAGATATATGCTTAGTAAGGTGCTTGCCTTGAGGCTCGGCGGGGTTGTCGTCGGAGAAGGCCTCCGGCTCGGGATCCGCCTCCTCAACTTCCGGTGCTTCGTCCTCTATACGAATGCAATGATGCTTGGTAAATAAACATGTCATGAATGATTGCAATGATGCATGAAATGACAGGGTAAACATTGCATAAACATGTATAAAGCATCTCTAAATAAGCTAGGTATATAACACAAGTGTAGGTGAAGCAATCCTAAAAGTATAGGTGCTGGACGAGCAGCGGCGGACTGTCCACGCCCAGATGGCGAACTGTCCGACCATAACGGCGGACCATGCCGCGGACCGTCCGCTGTGCAAGTGCGGACCGTTATGGTGAAAAAGTACTGATTCAGGACAAGTTTTTGGGCATAAGGGCGGACCTTCCGCACCCAGGGGGCGGACCGTCCGCAGTGCAAATTTCATCACTTGCAAAAACGGCTGTATCTCCTGTTCCGGGGTTCAGAATGACCTGCGGACTGTCCGCTTGCGAAGGGCGGACCATCCGCGGTTCAAAGGTGTTGTGCAACACAGAAAAGTGTAGAGGCTCTGTGTGAGATCGCTCGTGAACGGAGGACCGTCCGTGCCCAGTGGGCGGACTGTCCGCGGCTGTGGCCGAGGCTCGCCGGAGAGATCGCTGCCGGCGACTCTGGCGACCATTTGGGATGGGGTTTGTTGCTATGGGTTCCTGGGAGTGTGGGGAGTTCACCTAGGTTAAAAGATTCCACATGCACTAAGGGTTTTAAGCTCGAGGTCATCAATGGTGAAGTAGCTCCAATTGGGATTCAAACTCAATCCTAGGGCAATGTACATGGATCGAGGGACGGGATGGCTCACCGGCGGCGAGCGTGACTCCGGTGAGGTGCCACGGGTTGGAGTAGAGTGGCCTTGGGGAAGCTTGAGGTCGTCCTTGGCTTGAGCTTGGTGAAGAAGATGAAGATGGAGAGGAAGAAGCTTGGGAAAGCTCCTAGCTCCAACTCCAAGGAGGAAGACGAGGTTGTGGCGGTGTGGCGATGCTCCGGTGTGGTTGGGGTGGCTCAACGGTGGTGGAGGTGGTTGGGGAGCTCTCCCATGGATGGCTAGAGAGAGAGGTTCTTGGGTGAGTGAGGGAGGAGAGAGGAGAGCTGAACAGCTCTGGTGGAAGGAGGGGCGCGACTGATGAGCGGGCCCCGTGGGGTTGACGTGTCACCAAGGCTCTGCGCCTGTGACACGCACGCGTGAGGTGCTCGCGGACCGTCCGCCCGTGTGGCGCGGACCGTCCGCGGGTGACGTGGCGAAGGTGTTGACTAAGGTCGTTAGACCGTGCTCGTGTGACTGGGCGGACCGTCCGCATGGTGCGGGCGGACTGTCCGCCATGCATATGCAAATAGGACTCATTAGCCTTTTTACTTAATGATTAATGATGCTCATGATGCTTAATTAATCTTAGGGCTGTTACAAATTCCTCCCCCCCTAAGAAAAATCTCGTCCCGAGATTTGGCTAAGGACTAGAAAGGGCGGACCATCCGGCCTAGAGGCGCGGACCGTCCGACGGCCCCGAGTGGAGAAACACACAGAAAAATCTAGGTTCTGTTGGGGTCGGGGTTGGTTAACGGCGGACCGCCCGGTGTCCCTGCGTGGACCGTCCGCTGGCAAAAGCCGTGGAACCTAAAGGTTTTGGGGTGGTCCTGGTCGACATTTTGGGGCAACGGCGGACTGTCCGCGGTCCGTGGACGGACCGTCCGCCGGCCAAGGGCCGAAAAACACAAGTTTCGGAAGTTTTCTGGTGGGCTGAAAAATTTGAACTGCGGACCGTCCGCCCCCAGGAGGGAGACCGTCCGCCTCACAAATTTTTGGACATTGATGGTTGAACGGCGGACCGTCTGCGATCTGGGCGAAGACCGTCCGCCGTGGTCGAGAAATGACCCTGAAAATTCATCTAAGGTAGTTTCTACTAGTCCATAACTTCCTATGCATAGCAAGACATCTATAAGGAATAAAACCATGACTATTCTAGCATCACAAGATGATCTAGGTAAAGATTGAATGGTAGGACATAAAAGAAACACATTCACATCCATGAAGAGATTGGGATATGATTTTCGAATTTGGTCTTCTTGCTCCCAAGTCGCTTCACGCACGGAATGGCGACTCCATTGAACTTTGACAAACTTGGTGACCTTATTTCTAGTCTTGCACTCGGCATGGTCTAGAACGCGAATAGGATGCTCCTTATAGGACAGATTGGGTTGAAGTTCCAATTCCTCCACATTAGCCACTTCTGAAGGAACTCAGAGACATTTCTTCAAATGTGAAACATGGAATACATCATGAATGGTTGAGAGAGATTGTGGCAACTCCAATTGATAAGCGACGGCTCCACGCCTTGCCAACACCCGTAAGGGGCCAACATAGCGAGGAGCAAGCTTGCCCTTCTCTTGGAATCGTTGGGTACCTTTGAAGGGTGTCACCTTGAGATAGACATTATCATCAACTTGGAACTCAAGAGGTCGCCTCCGCCGATCGGCATAATGTTTTTGGCGGGTTTGAGCAGCTTGAAGTCTTTCTTGAATTTTCTTCACTTTCTCTTCGGCTTCCATAACAATATCCGGACCAAAATATATCCTTTCCCCGGATTCCGACCAATTGAGAGGAGTTCTACAACTTCGCCCATATAAAGCTGCAAATGGAGACATCCCAATACTTGCTTGATAAGCTATTGTTGTAAGAAAATTCCGCAAATGGCAAACAAGTTTCCCAATCCTTTGCATAGATGATAGCACAAGATCTAAGCATATCCTCAAGAATTTGGTTTACTCTTTCGGTTTGGCCACCGGTTTGGGGGTGATAAGCGGTGCTATATTTGAGATTGGTGCCCATGGCATCATGAAGGCTTTGCCAAAATTTGGCGGTGAATTGAGGACCTCTATCGGACACTATAGTCTTGGGAACACCATGAAGACATACAATCTTGGTAAGATAAAGCTCGGCATACTTATCAATGGTATACTTATCCTTGACCGGAAGGAAATGAGCTGATTTTGTAAGGCGATCAACAACTACCCATATAGAGTTGTAACCATGAAGAGTGCGGGGTAAACCCGTGATAAAATCCATAGAGATATCTTCCCATTTCCATGAAGGAATTGGGAGAGGTTGAAGGGTTCCGGCCAGCTTGAGATGTTCGGCTTTCATCCGTTGGCAAACATCACATTCGGCCACATAGCGAGCAACTTCCCTCTTCATGCGAGTCCACCAAAATTTTTGCTTTAAGTCTTGATACATTTTATTGCTTCCGGGTGGATAGAAAATTGAGATTCATGAGCTTCATCAAGAATTTTCTTCCTAAGCTCAAATTTCTTAGGAACCACCAAACATTTGCCAAACCATAAAATACCTTGCTCATCTAACTTGAAACACTTGGTATTTTTCTCACCAATTCTCTCTCAATTTCTTCATGCCTTTGTCCTCAAGTTGAGCCTTCTTAATCTCATCAACAAGATTGGAGGTGATAACCAAAGTGGCAAGCGACCCATGCTCGACCATAGAGAGGTTGATCCTCCGAAAGTCTTCACATAGTGTGTTAACTCCGGATCGTGCTTGCAAGCAATGGCATTGTGCCTTGCGGCTCAAATCATCGGCCACCACATTAGCCTTGCCGGGGTGATAGCGCACTTCCAAATTATAATCTTTGATCAATTCAAGCCATCTTCTTTGCCTCATATTGAGCTCTGATTGAGTGAAGATATATTTGAGACTTTGGTGATCGGAGTAGATATTGCATGGATTTCCAAGAAGATAATGCCGCCAAATTTTAAGAGCATGAACCACCGCTGCTAGTTCAAGATCATGAGTAGGGTAATTTTCTTCATGTTTCTTCAATTGCCGGGAGGCATAAGCAATAACCCGGCCTTCTTACATGAGGACACATCCAAGTCCAATACGAGATGCATCACAATAGATATCAAAGCCCATGGTAATGTCGGGTTGAGCAAGAATTGGAGCGGTTGTAAGACGATTCTTGAGAGTTTGGAAAGCTTCCTCACAAGCATTAGTCCACTTGAATTCTACGGTCTTCTTCAACAATTCGGTCATAGGCTTTGCTATCTTGGATAAATTTTCAATGAACCTACGGTAATAACCCGCAAGTCCAAGAAAACTTCGAACATCACTAACATTTTGCGGTTATTTCCATTTGAGCACATCATTCACCTTACTTGGATCAACATCAACTCCTCCTTTGGAAAGGATATGGCCTAGGAAGGATACCTTCTTAAGCCAAAACTCACACTTGCTAAACTTGGCATAGAGACGATGATCACGAAGTTTTTGTAGAACAATGCGAATATGTTCGGCATGCTCTTCTTCGGTCTTGGAGAACATAAGAATATCATAGATAAAGATCACCATAAATACATCTAACTCCTCAAAGAAAATAGAATTCATCAAGTACATGAAATAAGCCGGGGCATTGGTTAGCCCAAAGGACATCACGGTATATTCATAAAGTCCATACCGAGTAGAGAAAGCCGTCTTAGGAATATCTTCTTCTCTAATTTTGATTTGATGATAACCCAACCTAAGATCAATCTTGGAAAAGAATTTTGCACCGACTAGTTGATCAAACAAGATATCAATCCTAGGAAGAGGATATTTATTCTTCATGGTCACATCATTCAATGGTCGATAATCCACACACATTCTCAAGCTATCATCCTTTTTCTTCACAAAAAGAGCCGGGCATCCCCAAGGTGAGGAGCTCGGGCGAATATATCCCTTATCAAGAAGTTCTTGCAATTGCTTTTTTAACTCCACTAACTCATCGGGTGCCATTCTATAGGGTCTTTTAGATACCGGGGCCGTCCCGGGGAGTAGCTCAATAACAAACTCCATATCCCGATCGGGAGGCATCCCCGGTAAATCTTCGGAAAGACATCCGGAAATTCACATACCACCGGAATTGCCTCTAATTCCGGTAGCATGGTGGCATTAAGAGCATAAATTTGAGGGCCACATTTCTCACTAAGATAAAGAGTAACCCTCCGCCCGGAAGGGTGTTGGAGTTCAATAGAATGAGAACTACACCGAATAATCCCATCATGCTTGGTCATCCAATTTAGACCCATGATCACATCCAAATCTCCTAAGTCGGTGACAATTAAATTGACCTCAAAGATAAGCCCGGAAATCTCAAGTTGAGCTAAATTGACCACATGGTTGGTAACTAAGGTTGCTCCCAGGGCATCAATATAAAAAGGTGTGGGCACTACCCGGATGGGAAATTGATGTTGCATGACAAATTTTCTACTCACAAAGGAATGAGATGCACCAGAATCAAATAATGTTCTAGCATTATGAGAGTTGATGGGAACCATACCGACAAGGACCCTTGAGTCCTCACTAGCTTCTTCGGCGTTGATATAATTTAACTTGCCCCGCTTGGGGTCTTGAGCTTGCTTGCCGCCTTGGCGAGAGGGAGGTGAGGGTGTGGGCGGCCTAGGAGCATTGTTGGCTCCATTTTTCTTGGGTGAGGGGCATTCCCTAGAGAAGTGACCATGACCGCCACAATTGTAACATGGGCCACGGGAGGTGTTTCCACCACCGCCGCCCAGCTGCCCCACAAAGCGAGAAGTTCATCCTTGGGGAGCGGGAGGACGGCGTGCCATCCACATAGGTTGAGGGGCGCCATAGCTTTAAGGAGGCCCCGTACACGAGCGTTGCGAATCGCCACCCGCATAGGAAGTGGCAGCCCGCTTGCGGCTCTCCGCCTCAAGCACACGAGTTTCTTCCTCAAGTTCCTTGACCTTGTACTCCCGCTTGATTGCTTGACTCACCAAGTCATTGAAATCTTCAAATTTAATGTTCGAAAGTTTCTCTTGGAGCTTCAAAGATAAACCTCCCATGAAACGATCTTGCCTCCTCTCATCCGTAGATGTGTCATCTTGGGCATATTGGGCAAGATAGTTGAAGGCATTCACATATTCCGTGACCGATTTCTTGCCTTGCTTGAGGTTGTGAAATTCATCCCTCTTGATGAGAAGAGCGCTCTTGGGAATATGGTGAGCACGGAAGGCCTCACGAAATTGCGCCCAAGTCATCACATGGCCGTGTGCTTGTTGAGCCGAGTAGCTTTGCCACCATGCTCCCGCGGCATCCCGAAGTTGACGCGCCGCGAAAGCAACCTTCTCGGCGTCCGTCACTTGAATAAGATCAAATTTTTGCTCAATTGCCCGATGCCAATGATTGGCATCCAAAGGCTCCATTGACCCACGGAAGAGAGGTGGGTCGGTTCCAAAGAAAGCTTGATATCCTTGCCTTCCACCGCCGCTACGGTTCCCCATGCCTTGCTCAAGTGCTTCCAAGATGCGGTTTTGAGTTTGTTGACTAGCATCCGATCTCTAAAAAAGCTCCACAAGGTCGGGGTGGAGAGAAGGAGGAGGAGGAAGTTCCTCTCCCGCACCACCGGCACCATCATTGGGATTAACCATCCTGCCGCCAACCACAAATGAGGTTAGCGACCGGAAAAATAAAATTGATAGAGTACAATTGCACAAGAAGAAAAATTTGCACAATCAATACAATATCGGCAACTCATGGATGATAAGATTCTCACAACATGGACAAGATCAACCTTATAATCATGGAACCAAAGATTATTGGACAGCTAGGAATAAAATTCACTACCCACAAGACATGATCATATATACCCAATATTTACCACATAGTATGAAATGCGTGCATGAATGATAAATGATGACATGTCACAGCCGTACGCAAATAAATATTGCAACGCACAAATAATAATGGAGTTCCACATATATATAGATAGAGTACAATACACGGCATAGTAGCTAATTAGTGTCTCACATCGTCTCACCAATTAACTATTCGCTTACATAAAATAGGTGGTACAAAACAACAAGCTACATAGCTTGAGGAGTCTCAAACCGCCACAAGGTTACATAAAAAGGCCTAGAAGGGGCCATAGGGACCTCTCACGAAGTACAGTGGAAACTCATCAAGGAGGTGGTAGTTGGGTGAACCGGTGTCCTCCGGGTTCTCCGGATGGGTGAGAGCCTCATGCTCGGTGCCAAGTAGCATATCCACCGTCCACTCTGTAGGTGCGATGCGGCGTACACGTAGCCCATTGGACATGCGAGGTTGCATCATTGCCGGTTGAGGAATGTGGTAACCCGCCACATGAGGGTAGCGAAACTCCAATGGTGCCGCCTCATGTGGGGTGAGGTCATTGGGTCCATAGAGCACATCTTGAGGGACACGACCCATGCACACATAGGGCTCAATAGCATGTTGGAGCCGGTTGAAACGGCGCCTTGTCCTCACTAACTCTGCCTGGATGCAACGGAGGTTTCGGTCTTGTGCCGCCACCAACTCGGACATACGTCTTTCATACAAGGTAGCATCCACCATACCTACTTCAAACTCATTCATTCCTTGCATTGGACCATTCCTTGGGAAGTTGGTGAATGGTTGGCGCTCAAGCTCAATGATCTCTTGGCGAAGGATTGCCATGGCCTTATATGCTACTTCTTGAATTGCCATCTCCACCGAAGTCCCATGAGCTGAAACTCGGTGCTCATAATGCACACCTTCCACCAAGCGCCTTGGGATGAACACGGTGGCCACATAGTCCACCATTCCCGGTCCAAGTCCTCTTGCATAGACCGTGTACTCCGGCCTATAGGAGAAGTTTCCCCTCCAAAGCATCTCATCCAAAAGTGGTGGGAAACCCTCCGCGTTCCTACCCCGGGTGGCAAAAACCAAGCGCCCGAAGTTCCCGTTCATCTAGATATGGCAAGAAAAGGCAAGTTAGTGAATAAATTATAAGAATTAAAGTGCAGCCATAGGAAAGATTAGCTCGATGATAGATAAGGGTTACATAGCACAATACAAAGAAATATAACCCTAGGGAGTCAAAATTTTAAAAGCAAGTGAATTTAGGTGATCACCATTTTATTTCTAACGTGCCTCACACAATTTTTAAGTGCAAACCATGTAGCAATATGCAACACGGCTCTGATGCCACGCTGTGAGGAACCGACCAAATTAAACTCATTTAATCAGGTGTCATCCATTGGCCAACTCAATTAAAGGAGCCTAATCCCGGTAGTCCTTGAGATGTGTCATGAGCAAGCCCAGGATTTATACACACCTCACAAAGCACAACATAGTGAAACATCATCACAATACCACATTCAACACATGGGTCCACATACATAAAGAGATTCAAGTTATTACATAACCAAGTTCATGAGTTTTGCAGCGAAAAGTCTATCATCGTACTCATACGATAACAAAAGCATTATAAGAGAGTCCACACTATATGCCGATAGTGCCTCTCTGCATATGCCACCGGCCGTCACTCCCTACCCGCGCCTCCGTCCGCGGGGTAGAAGAAGCCAAACACAGCCTCCGGCTGCTCATCACCTGCATCAACTTAACGGCAACACCGTGAGTACAAAGGTACTCCACAGGACTTATCCACCTAGGGTATATGTACCCGACTCCAAGGAATATGCATATGGATAAGTAGCAAGGAAGGGTTGGATAATTAATTTTGCCTAGAAGCATCTACTTTTTGATAAAGTTATAATAAGCAAAAGACATGGCATTCTAAGCTACTCTAGATCATTCATCAATACAATTGCATAAATAATAAAGTGTGATCATGTGACATGAGCTCAATTTTCCATGAGCTCTCATCCGGTAGCCTATGTTGAAGCGAACCTCATAGAGCGTGCTCAATGACCGAGAGCACGGCTATTGCAATAGATTAATATCCTGCAGGGGTGTACAACTGGGACCACACGGAACAAGGCTTGCCACCATACTCTATGCCTAGAGTAAGCATCGGCTCAAGTCCCTACCTTTCACATACCCACAACCGACAATGATCGAACGGCCGAGAGAGACAAGTGCAACGGAACCACAGACAACACTCCATCACCACCCGCGCCGAATCCGCCCAAGGCAAGGTGTGACTTATGCTACTTAGCTTCCATTCCCGATCGAACTATGTGGTTTGTACGGATAAGTGCTCATGAGACCGGCGACAATCCATTTCCCTATCCGACTTAGCAAGTCTCCACACTTACTCAAGTCCCGAGTCATCATTCATAATTGCTCATCTTTTAACCATTCATAACTACTTGATATTTAGTTTATCAACCACCCTATAGATCGCAAGTGGTGGTGACCTTGCCACCTCTTGACTTCTGTTGACACCAGATTTTGACTCGGCTAAAATCGTGTTATGATCCATGGAACGATGATCGCCGAAGGTATAATAATCGCCAAAAATATAAAGGAGACCGTCTTTCTGTGTATGATCGTTTGGTGTACAGGAAAAAGGAAACAGTTCAAGAACCAGACAATGCACAGGAATCGGAGGAAGATTTGGAGGTCGAATCGGAACTACGTCCAGGAGTCAACCCGCAGTGGTGTCCTGAAGGTTTGACCAAAACGCAGAAGAGAAGGGTTCAGCATCTCCGATTTAAAGAATTGCTCAAGGAAAAGCGCTAGGGAGATGAAAATTTTAAAGTATGGAGAGCTAAGCCTAAGCGTGATGATGATGGACCATCGACATCGGTGAACATGGTTTTTGTGTTGCCTGCTGAATACAACGCAAGTTCAACCGATGATGAGGCCAATGAAGTTGAAGAAGCTATGGCACAGTTGATTCTGCAACCTCAACAAGCTGTGTTTGAAAAGCCAGTTGATGAGAAGTATCGGCATTTGAGGCCTTTGTATGTTAAAGGATATGTTGATGGTAAGCCGATGACTAAGATGCTTGTTGATGGGGGAGCTGCTGTGAATTTGATGCCTTATACCACATATCGGAAGCTTGGCAAAGGGCCTGACGATTTGATCAAGACCGATATGATGCTCAAGGACTTTGGCGGAAATCCATCACCGGCTCGGGGGGCATTGAATGTTGAACTGACAATCGGGAACAAGACTTTGCCTACTACGTTCTTCGTCATCGATAGTAAAGGATCTTACAGTTTGCTCCTGGGACGTGATTGGATTCATGCTAATTGCTGTGTGCCATCTACCATGCATTAGTGTCTCATCCAATGGCATGGAGATCACATTGAGACTGTCCAAGCCGATGAATCGGTCAGCGTTGCTACCGCCGATTTGACAGTTTGGGAGTTTGAAGGAATCGAGTGCTTATCGAGCAAGGTTTGGGAAGGCAATTTTATCCAAGTGTCTGATGATGGGTTAAAGCTGATCCAAGCAGTCGGCTCCGAGAGTTTGTATTAATGGATGATTTTATTGAAGATGAAGGGAAACTTGGTCAAGGGTTTATGTCGGCCGATGAGTTAGAGGAAATAGATATAGGTTTAGGAGATAGACCTCGACCAACATATGTAAGTGCAAAATTGGATCCTGAGTTTAAGCAAGAATTAATAAAGTTATTAAAAGTGTATCGTGATTGTTTTGCTTGGGAGTACTACGAGATGCCAGGTTTAAACCGATCTATTGTTGAACATCGGCTCCCGATCAAACCAGGGTATCGGCCTTTTAAGCAAGCGTCGAGACGATTTAAACCTGAGTTAGATAAAGAAATAAAAGCCAAAATAACTCGGTTATATGAAGCTAAGTTTATTCAACCTTGCCGATATGCTGAATGGATATCCAATATCGTTCCTGTTTTCAAGAAAAATGGGAATTGCGAGTTTGTGTTGATTTCAGGAATCTTAACAAGGCAACTCTGATGGATGGATATCCGATGCCGATTGCTAATATGTTAGTCGATGCAGCTTCAGGACATAAGGTGATTAGTTTTATGGATGGTAATGCAGGATATAATCAAATTTTTATGGCGGAAGAAGATATTCCTAAACTGCATTCCGATGTCCTGGTGCCCTTGGGTTATATGAGTGGGTCATAATGACTTTTGGTTTGAAAAATGCTGGTGCTACATATCAAAGGGCTATGAATTATATATTTCATAAGTTGATCCGCAGGATTGTCGAAATTTATATTGATGATGTGGTGGTGATGTTCTATGGATACAAGCAGCATCTGGCCGATTTGCGAGAGACTCTTGAATGTACAAGGAAACATGGTTTGAAGATGAATCCTAACAAATGTGCGTTTGGAGTATCGGCTGGACAATTTTTGGGTTTCATGGTTCATGAAAAAGGGATTGAAGTCGGACAGAAGAGCATGAAAGCTATCAAAGATGCTAAGCCATCAACTGATAAGACGAGTCTACAGTCGTTAATCGGTAAGATTAATTTTGTCAGAAGGTTTATTTCAAATTTGTCTGGAAGAATTCGTCCTTTTTTCCCGCTGCTAAAATTAAAAGCCGATGAGGAATTCGTCTGGGGAGAAGATCAACAAAAGGCATTTGATGAGATAAAACAATATATGATGACACCGCCAGTTTTAATTCCACCTCAAAGAGATAAACCATTTCGATTATATTTGTCGACCGATGAGTTGTCAATCGGATCTGTTCTTATACAAGAGTTTGAAGGAAAGGAAAGAGTGGTTTATTATTTGAGCCGGAAGTTGATTGATGCGGAAACAAGATATTTGCCAGTTGAAAAGTTATGCTTATGCTTATATTTTTCATGCACTAAGTTGAGACATTATTTATTATCTTCTGAGTGCACAATTGTTTGCAAAACCGATGTGGTCAAATATATGTTGTCTATGCCGATGCTGAAAGGCAGAATCGGGAAGTGGATATTGGCATTATCGGAGTTTGACTTGAAGTATGAATCGGCTAAAGCAGTAAAAGGACAAGTAATGGCTGATTTTGTAACTCAACACATCGGAGACTCGGTCAAAATGGTTGAGCCGATGCCTTGGACATTATTGTTTGATGGATCTTCGTGTGGTCAAGGATGTGGCATTGGAATCATTATTGTTTCGCCTCGGGGGGTAAATTTTGAGTTCAGTTATCCGATGGATCCAAGTTTCACCAATAATCGGGTTGAATACGAAGCGTTGCTTAAAGGATTAAAATTATTGTTGCAAATCGGAGCTAAAGCTATCGAGATTTTTGAAGACTCCCAGTTGGTGATTTATCAGTTAATCGGTAAATGTGAATGCAAAGACGATGTTCTGATTCATTGTTTTGAAGAGTGCCGATTATTATTGAAAGAATTTGTGATGGTTAATATTGAACATATCCCCAAGGCTCAAAATCAGGAAGCTAACAATTTAGCACAAGCTGCTTCTGGCTATCGGCGTTTTCATGAGATCATGACGATTGAGCCAGAAATCGGAGATTGGAGATATGAGATTATGAGTTATCTTAAGGATCCATCACAAAAGGTTTCCAGGAAATTAAAATTCATGGCTGTTAAATATGTGTTACTTGATGGTCAATTATATTATAAGATGATTGATGGTGTGTTGCTCCGATGTTTGAGTAAATCGGAGTCCAAAGACATGATGGATGAAGTGCATGAGGGAGTTTGCGGTGCGCATCAATCGGCTTATAAGATGAAGTGGGTTATTAGAAAGACGGGTTGTTTTTGGCCAATGATTTTGGAAGATTATTTTGAATATTATAAAGGTTGCCAAGAATGCCAAAAGTTTGGAAATGTGCAAAAAGCACCTGCGTCAGCCATGAATCCGATTATCAAGCCATGGCCTTTTCGAGGATGGGGAATTGATTTGATCGGACAGATTTATCCGTCATTGAGCAAGGGTCATAAGTTCATATTGGTGGCAACAAATTATTTCACTAAGTGGGCGAGGCAATTCCTTTGAAGGTTGCCGATTCCAAGAATATGGTGGAATTCGTTAAGGAGCATATTATATATCGGTTTGGTATTCCTCAAACTATTACGACCGATCAGGGAACTATGTTTATGCCTAACGAATTTCAAGATTTTGCTGCCAGTATGGGTATTAAATTATTAAATTCTTCTCCTTATTACGCGCAAGCTAATGGTCAAGCAGAAGCATCAAATAAAAGTATTATCAAAATCATCAAGCAAAAATTGATGAACAACCAAGGCGATGGCATCTTACATTGACCGAATCATTATGGGCATATCGGATGGCGTGTCATGGATCTACTAAATTGTCGTCCCCATATCATTTGGTTTATGGACATGAAGCTGTTTTGCCTTGGGAGATCAAAATCGGATCGAGACGAATATCGGAACAAGGGAATTTGACTACCGATGAATATAAAAGTTTGATGAATTTTGAGTTGGACGATTTGGCTGAAACCCGCTTGAGAGCTTTGGAGAATATTGAAAATAATAAAGCACGTGTTGCTAAGTATTATGATAAAAAGGTTAAGCCAAAGGATTTCATCGAAGGAGAATTGGTTTGGAAGCTGATTTTGCCGATAGGGACTAAAAGTTCTAAGTTTGGAAAATGGTCGCCTAATTAGGAGGGTCCCTATCGTGTGAATCGATGCGTTCCAGGAAATGCATATATTTTAGAAACATTGGAAGGAGAGGAGTTTTCAAAAGTGCTTAATGAAAAATATTTGAAGAAATATTATCCAAGTATTTGGGTAGATTCCTAAAGCCGATATTTTATATCGTCTAAGATAGCCGATACGATACGTATCGCCTTAAGGGCAAAAATATTTACAAAGTAAATGTTCATCGATGATCAGCATCGTCGGATCCAATAGAGTTCATCGATGATCGATGTCATCGGAGCAGTGCAGCTAAAGAGTTTTGACTATTACAAAAATTTGCGGATCGCTTCGATCGCGCCCAACCGGATGTTATCAATCTTCTGGATCTCTTCCAGATCTTCCACATCGGAGCTGGGGATGTTTTTGATGCTTCTGTGGATTTGGCGAACTTCCTCCAGGCGTTTGTTCAAATTTTCCCGTGCCGATTTGATGGAAGCTGGAATCTGGTTGAGCTCATCTTGGGTCTCCGACATTTCTTTACGGACTTCTTCGAGCCGTTTGAGCAGTTCAGCTTCAACGCCTTGGAGATGCTTCATCTGATTCTCTAGCTGCGTTGGTTTAGCTTCTAGGGTCTTGATCTGGGCCTGTATTGATTTCAACTCATCTCGGCCGTCCTCACGTTTCTTGGTCAATTTTGCTGGGCTAGCAGCTCCGATATCCTATGACGAGCAGCAAGGACTTGGGGTTGATGACCCTCAATAAAGGCGGTGGGGATGATTGCATTTTCTAGCTCTGATGGCAGCCAACCCTTCAGTTCCTTGAAGATTTGGCGGATTGGTTCGGCGTCTTCTACAAGGATGGCAATGTTCTTGTTCAAATGGTTCAACATTTCTTGAAGCTTTGCCTTGGTCTCATCGGAAATGGTAAAAGACGACTGTGCGGAGCTAACTTCTTCTTCTCCGATGGCAGCGTCCAGATCAAACGATGTGAAGCTCATTGCTGAAGAATCTTGCGCCTGAAACAAAGTTTCAATGAACGAATATTATTAAAATAATAAATAATACACAAGGGGATGAATCGGTACCAGTTTAAATTGGCCCTCCCGGATGTAATCAGGGATTACTTGAGGCAAGGCAATGTTCATGCTAGAGGCTTCTATTTGAGGAGTATGGGCTGGTTCAATCGGAGCTGGCACTAGTGGAGTTGTTGTTGTTGGTTGCTCAGGAATGGCCTCCGATTGAATATTTGCAGCCGGTTCTCCGATTTGTTCAGGGATTGTCTCCGATTGGACGGTTGTACTTGGCTCTTCCATGATTGGTTGCAGAGTGGCAGTCTATAGATTGAATCGGTCAGTTCAAGCGTATAAGTTTGAAGAAAATATGGATTGGGTCAAGATTACCTGATGGGCCGATTCAGTTTGGATGTCTTGGACTGGAGCCGATTGAGGTTCGGGCAGTGTAATATTTGTTTGCTAAAAAATATGGTTATTAATGATTTATCTTAAAGAAAATTATATGAATAGAATTGGATCATTACCGATACTGCATCAAGAAGCATCCTTGCACCCTCAGCAGCTTTTAGTGCAGTTTCTTCAGCGGCCCTGGAAGTCGATTGGCCAAGAATCTTTCTGGAAGGCTGTGTAGAGAAGTTATCCATTTAGGCTGTGAATCAAAAAATCGGAAGAATGAGGAAATCGTACCGCGTTACTTTTCTTCAATTTCTTTGGTGTGGACACCTTAGTGAGAACAGTTTTTCTCTTGCCTTTGCCGTCCATGATATTTGCAAGAGATGGTGCAGAAGAGCTGATTCTTGGGTATGGGGTCTTGACAGCATATTGAATCGGTTTACCACTATTGCTCACCGCTGGCGCGTTCTCCTCAATTGGCTATCGATAATTAAAGTTTGGATTATGGGGAGTTCATTTGAATATAAAATTGAAAAAATGAAGTATAAAGGATTTCAAAGAGAACTTACAGGATTTTCCATGGCCTCGAAATCGGAGTCTATAAGTGTGCAAAAGGTGATGGCTGGAAGTCTGAATATATGAAAAACTGGTGCACAACCATTCCATTATTTCAAAATTGGCTTGGGGGGCAAGTGAAAAGATTATGTCCATCTCTAGAGTTGATGAAACCGATTCTCTATGTTTGATTTTGTCGGAGAAATATAGGCCAATCGGAAGTTGACTGAATCCTAGCTGACGAGCTGCTGCTGATGGATTATAAAATTCGTAAGATGAAGTCTTGCGGCCATATGCAATGTTACTGCAAGGATAGCTGGTGTGATGAAAGACTTGAGAATCGGCATGATGGTTGCGAGCTCGTTTTGAATATTGAACAAGGGCAGTTCGTAATCACGATCGGGATCAGCATAAGCGAAATAGCTGAAACGCTCCGATGCGATCACATGGTAGAAGCTTTCAAAGTAGGTGGCCATATTTTTTGCGTCAAGCCTTGACCCGAAGCATGCTGATGATGCTTCTCCAAATGATGTGCATCGGCGAAAGGTTGTATCTTCTTCTTCTGTGTGATAATTTGGGAATTGATGATCCTTGAAGTTGAGTTGAAGAGCAGATCGGAATTGGGTATGCAGCCATAATTGGATAAACCACCAAGGGCCTCCGATGTGTCCAATTGCTTGGCCTTCCGATAGCTTGGCCGATACTTGCTGAAGCAGATAATAAACTGCGCCGGCGAGGAGGCGTCCAAGTGGCACCGATCCGCCACGGGCTAAAGTTTCTACAATCGGTTGCATGTTTGTTGTGGCACCGAGGGTCGGTCCGCAGAATACAAATCTCTCTAGCCACATATTGAGAAAAGCTGCGTGTTCTCTGTCTCCGACTATGCCAGTTTTGCAGTGATCGGCGACGTATTTCTTCCAACTTTTAGAGCCCGTGCCGACCAATCTGTATTCCAAATCACGGATAAGTTTCCTGGGGTTGCAGTTTTCTACGATGTCGAGGCCGGTCAGCATGTGTACGTCCATCAAAGTTGGCGTCATCGGACCGTGGCCAAATAAATAAGCATTGAGGGCATCGGACCAGAAAAGAGAGAGCTCGAGGCCAGTAAATTTTCATTTTTGGCCATGTCAGTGAGAGATAAAGTGAGGCATTGATTTATGTTCTTCTCGTCCTAGAAGGCCGATTTAGAAGCTTGGATTCTGAGAAACCAATTCCTCCATCCTGGGACCATTCCGGGCCATGATCGAAACGAACCTGCCCAATCGGAGACTTGGAGATCCGATCCTTTGAAAGGAATTCTCTCCGATTCCATGTTGATCAAGTCCGTCGGATCGGGGTCACCCATCGGACCAAGGTAATATCCAGCCTCGACATGGGAGACAGGAATGACTAGATTGTTTTCAAGATGCTACATTCGGAAGAAATGAATAATAAGTACAGACATGGAGGCTCACAAGCAGTTCTAGGGTAAGAATGCAAGGATTAAATAATAAGTACAGACAAGGATTAATAAGTGATTTTTTACCTCAGGAACGTGGTCAGTATCAGCTTTATCAAGAGGAGCCGCCATTGATGAAATAGATCTACAATGAACAGTGATGAGGATGAACAGATTGAGAAAATCACCGTGGGAAATGCAGTAAAACTCAGATGCATGGTGTGAATCATATGCGGGGAAGTTCCTTACCTGATTCACAGTGAGAGGTCAAAGCTTGAAGATTGGAAGTTCGCTGGAACGGAGCTCGCGGAGATGGCAATGGCGGGCGTGTGTGCGTGATAGTAGATGCGAACTGGTGAGGAAGACGACCGTTCGGTTCTATATTTATGGGGCTTACAAGAGAAGGAACCGCCCGAGGGCCACGACACCGAATCCGCACGGGAATCGAGGACTGTAACAGTACAAAGACATGGGGCCACGACACCGAATCCGCACGGGAATCGAGGACTGTAACAGTACAAAGACATGGGTTTCCATATACTGTTCACTGCCAGAGTTATCATTGCTTGGAAGAATTTTGGAACAAAATGATATTTTATCCCAAAATTGGGGGGCAAGTGTTGACACCAGATTTTGACTCGGCTAAAATCGTGTGTAACAGAGTCCAAGCAGAGGCCGAGTCCGATTCTGAGTCATACATCCGATTCTGATCAGGGATTGTCCGATAGGAGTCCTGATCGGACACGAGACAAGGGAGGCCGGAGCATGTGCGACTATCAAGGGATGATGTGTCTGGAAGCTTGTTCAGGGCCTCGTGATGCGGCAATTGTAATAGTTTTAGTAGTTTAAGATTAGATTGCTTTAAATAAATTAGAGATATTGTCGTAGCTGACAAGTTTTAGCTAGATTTCCAGGGTATAAATATAAACCCTGCGCCATTGTAAAAAATGTTCACACAACCAATCAATCAAACACAACTTTCGGCCTTACGTGCCAACAACCCTTTTCGTCGAGTTCTTCAGCAAGCAGGGCTGCATCATCTTGACCTCCGGTTTGTCTGTAAGTCCGACACCTTATCGAATTAATCTAGGCTTTAGATTGAGACGTATCGCCCTTCTTCATTTAGTTAATTCACCAATTTATCGAGTTGTTTCTAGGCTTTAGATTGAGGCGTATCGCCCTTCTTCGTTTAGATCGCTCACCCTCTATCGTATCTAGTTGGTTTTATCCTATTGGCTACGTCTGTGATAGATCTATTCTGTTTTATCATAATTCAAGTTTCATAATAGATCTGTTTATCTTGTCTATATAGCTAATTTAGATATAGTAAGCAAGTTACAAATAAATCTGTTTAAACGAGTTCTTTGATACACGTCGATCTATCGGAATAGATGAGCTAATCGGTGCCCTGCTAGCAACGCTGTCACGAAATCGATCCGATTGTTAGTGACATGCAATTTAGTTTGTTTATTACCTTTGGAAAGATGTTTATTAAAGAATAAGTTTAGATTAGATTTATCTCCGATTTGGCTTTCATAGTCGATGGCTTAAATTAATGTCATATCTTCACGATTCGGTTTTCATAGCCGATGGTTTGTTTTAATATATGTTATATTCTCACGAATCGGAACAATAGCCGATGGTTCATGCTATCAAATCGAACTGCTTTCTTGCGTTGATCCAATTTTTGGAACGAATCGGGGCTTTGGTCGATGAGTTCCTTGTTGTTTACTGATTAAACTCTACCTTCTCAATTTCAGGTCAAATTGACTGGCACGCCTCGAACCTCAAGATTTTGGACCTGCACTGAAGTGAAGCAAATCTTCCAGGCCACAGTGTTAATTTCCGAGAGTCAACGCCTGACTTTTTGGACGTCAACAACTTCTACCGTAGCTAAGCATGGCTAAGCAATATAATCGTGACACCTAACAAGCATACTCTTCTAAGAAGGATTGAACTTAATCAAGGAGGATCATGCATCAAATGGGTTCCACTCAAGCACAGTAAATAACCGTAACAAATGTACAAGCAAGACTCATAGATACAATTTGATCCAAAATAGGGAGAGATATGCTTAGTAAGGTGCCTGCCTTGAGGCTCGGTGGGGATGTTGTCGGAGAAGGCCTCTGGCTCGGGATCCGCCTCCTGAACTTCCGGTGCTTTGTCCTCTACACGAATGCAATGATGCTTGGTAAATAAACATGTCATGAATGATTGCAATGATGCATGAAATGACAGGGTAAACATTGCATAAACATGTATAAAGCATCTCTAAATAAACTAGATATATAACACAAGTGTAGGTGAAGCAATCCTAAAAGTATAGGTGCTGGACGAGCAGCGGCGGACTGTCCACGCCCACATGGCGGACTGTCCGACCATAATGGCGGACCATGCCGCGGACCGTCCACTGTGCAAGTGCGGACCGTTATGGTGAAAAAGAACCGATTCGAGACAAGTTTTTGGCATAAGGGCGGACCGTCTGCGCCCAGGGGGCAGACCGTCCGCAGTGCAAATTTCAGCACTCGCAGAAACGGCTGTATCTCCTGTTCCGGGGCTCAGAATGACCTGTGGACTGTCCGCTTGCGAAGGGCGGACCGTACGCAGTTCAAAGGTGTTGTTCAACACAGAAAAGCACAGAGGCTCTATGTGGGATCGCTTATGAGCGGTGGACCGTCCGCGCCCAGTGGGCGGACTGTCCGCGGCTGTGGCCGAGGCTCGCCGGAGAGATCGCTGCCGGCGACTCTGGCGAACATTTGGGATGGGGTTTGTTGCTATGGGTTCCTGGGAGTGTGTGGAGTTCACTTAGGTTAAAGGATTCAACATGCACTAAGGGTTTTAAACTCGAGGTCATCAATGGTGAAGTAGCTCCAATGGGGATTCAAACTCAATCCTAGGGCAATGTACATGGATCGGGGGACGGGATGGCTCACCGGCGGCGAGTGTGACTCCGGTGAGGTGCCACGGGTTGGAGTAGAGTGGCCTTGGGGAAGCTTGTGGTCATCCTTGGCTTGAGCTTGGTGAAGAAGATGAAGATGGAGAGGAAGAAGCTTGGGGAAGCTCCTAGCTCCAACTCCAAGGAGGAAGACGAGGTCGTGGCGATGTGGCGAACTCCGGCGATGCTCCGGCGTGGTTGGGGTGGCTCAATGGTGGTGGAGGTGGTTGGGGAGCTCTCCCATGGATGGCTAGAGAGAGAGGGGTTCTTGGGTGAGTAAGGGAGGAGAGAGGAGAGCTGAACAGCTCTGGTGGAAGGAGCGAGCGTGAATGACGAGCGGGCCCCGCAGGGTTGACGTGTCACCAAGGCTCTGCGCCTGTGACACGCACGCGTGAGGTGCTCGCGGACCGTCCGCCTGTGTGGCGCGGACCGTCCGCGGGTGACGTGGCGAAGGTGTTGACTAAGGTCGTTAGACCGTGCTCGCGTGACTGGGTGGACCGTGCACATGGTGCGGGCGGACTGTCCGCCATGCATATGCAAATAGGATTCATTAGCCTTTTTACTTGATGATTAATGATGCTCATGATACTTATTTAATCTTAGGGCCGTTACAGAGATGCCTACCATTGATTCTCTGATTGAAGCTGTTCTTCATCTACCTCGCCATCTTTGCGCTCGCCGTCTTCAACGCCTGTTTCGCGGCTCGGTACGCCACTCCTTTGCCTTCCACTACGGGATGCTCCGTGGTGGGCCTCGCAGGGGGATTGCTGCCGCAGCATGTCTCGGTCGATGCCGCCATCGGGCCATTCGTCGCCGTGGTGCCCGCATGAGTGTCGTTGGTCGTCAAAACCACCTTGACGCTCGTGCAGGCCCCAGTGCCCCGCCGCCGGCCGTCGTTGAGCCCCAGCACGTCCAAGTCTGCGCTACTGCGAGTCCCATGGCTGGATTGCAGTAGTGCCACCAGGGACGGACGTTTGCGGCCTTCCAACGGATCTCCCCTCCATGTCGCCTCCTGCACCGGCAACTATTGCCAATAAGCGACCTGAAGAGGCCGTTGCTAATGAGCAACATGAAGATCCGAAAGAGCCAGAAGAACAAGCGATGGAGTCGGAGGATGAACCTGAAGAGGAGACGGTGGAGCCCCCTCCACCTCAACCACCAGTGCCAGCCGATGAGAAATCGAGCAGGGCCTGAAGCCGCCTCGCCATTCCGGCGCCGCCGGGTTTCCGCCTCGTCGGAACCCTAGCCGCGTGCCATGGGGAGCCGCACACCCACCTTGTCCCAGTGCGCCCCTACGCCGGCGCCGCCGCAGCCCGCAGCCCCAGACTCATCCCCGATTTTCGTGCCGTCTCGCACGATTCGGCTAAGCTACACCCCTCCCCACACAACGACGAGGGGGGAGCGGCGTGCGCGACCAGCCCGAAGACTCCGACGAGGAGTGGGGGCCGGGATCCTCCACTTGAAGCGGCGCCGGATCTAGCCGGAGGCAGGCGCGGCGGTGGGGCGTGACGACGGCGTCGGTTCGCCATGGCTGTGGGGGCTGGGCTCCCCTTTTTAACCGAGGCGGGCGCGGTGGCAACCTGGGCCGAATTGGCTTTCCAGGCCTAGGTTTCCTCCAGCCGGCCTATGCGCGCTGCCCGCGTGGGCCAGATGGGCCGCAAAGTGGTGGCGGGCCGATTCTGAAGTTGCCTTGGCCCGTCACCATAGCTACCTTTTCTTTTCATTTTAGCCACAAATTTTATATTTTAGTCTCTGCAATTGTTCGTAATTCAGTTTCAGCAGTGCATCAGTGTTGTATGTCTTATAATTTTCTATTTAGACCCCTGATGTTATATGTAATTGTACATATATGTTTGTTGCTTTCAATGACCCTGCTTTCCTGAATTATTGTATATGTCTTAGTAAATATGCTTTTTTGCATAGTACTAAACCATACTCTACTTACTCGCTTTGTTAGATTTTGCAAAATTCTTTTAATTTTGCATTCTTAGCAAATTCTCTTAATTGATCATATCTTAACTAATGATGAATTTAATGCAAAATAAACTACATATTTGACTTCAAATTATAACACAAGGTGATGGAGACCTCGGAACTGGCTGCAATATAATTCTTTTAAGATTTTATTTGCCCTGAGATCGTGTTTTTAGGCAGCAAGTTTCTTGCCTGTCACTGAGAGGTCTACATCTTATGATGATTACCTACAAAGTGTTATTTTCAAGTAAATGTTTGGAAATATGAGAGAACTTGATTTTTGTCAAGCACAGAGCAGTAGAGACCTAAGCATTGGCTGTGGTATATTCATTTGAATATATCAGCCTTGACATCATGCTTTTAGATAGCAAGTTTCTTGCCTACTGCTAGGAGATCTACTCCATTGTTTACTCATTTGGAGATTATCTATATTGTGCTTCATACATTCCGATTTTTAACTCAAATTGCCAAGACTATAACCTACAATTTCTAAGCATAATCAAATATGGTGTTTTACATTTTGCCTTGAGCTTACAACATCACCATCGTGATTCTTAATTTACTTTAATCGAATTCAATGGTCATGATTGCAAGGACATGGTAAATAAAGGGTTCAATGAACTCGCCCTCGATGGGAACAATTACCCAACTTGGTCTTCGGATATCAAGATAAACTTTGCGTCTCGTGGGATAGCTGCTTTTTCATTGATATGAGAATTTAATGTTCATATGTATCCATGCATCTTCTTTATATCTAGTTATTTATGTCTCTAGCTGCTACACGCTATTTATTACCTTGGGCAGGAGACAACCTAGGTGCAGTCAGCAAGAAGATCACCAATCGGTGCTATCAATCAGATAGTGTAGGTGACCAAGATGAAGCTTCGGCTGTTCTATCAGGTCCATTAGAATCAGGCCAGCAGGACACGTACGATCATAAGATTAGGCCATTTTTTTAAGAATGCAGAATCACACTGGAGCAATATATGCATGAGACGGCAGTATTGCAGTGAATGAGCTGCCATAACAACATCGATTCAGGCAGATGCTGTTAGATAAACATGAACAAGATCATTAGCTGGAACACTAATCTCGTAGTAGAACACCTAGGACATGAGGAGTGGAGATAGTAGATGCATCACCATTCACAGGAGCAGAGATACTTGAGAAAGACATGCTGAAGTCCCCGTGCCTGCGTGATGTAGACGTTGGTGAAGCGAACCATAGAATAGCAGTGAAGCCGGTGGCGTCCTCAGTGGCGGCGTCAGCCTTCCCTTTGCTTCAGCGTACGTGAGAGAGATCAGACTCGTGGGGATGTTGGGACGAGGCATATGTCAGTGTGAATTATTTGTAGTGGTCCTGTACTACCATTAGCACATTTATTTTTATGCTTAACATATTTCCCCTTAATGCAGTCTAGACAGTGATAATCTACATTACTGAAGTCTAGTGGAGGAAGGATTTGTTCTTTAATTAGTCATCCAATCCTTCCTCTTGAAATATGACCCAAACCACAGTGCCACAATTTCGAGGATAACTCATTAAACCTCTTACATTTTTTGTTTTCATCACAGACATTCATAGATACAGATTCATTCAGAGACAGCATACAAAGCATGTCATGTCGGAAGGCATGACCAATATTATTAGACTTAGAATAAATCAAACATCTTCCATCTCCTAAATTACACGAATAATTGTCATCATCCAAATATGAAACTAAAATTAAATTTCTCCTAATCGAGTGAACATAAAGAACGTTCTTAGCTCAAGTACAAAACCATTATTTAAAATTAAAGGAACTAGTTCTATAGCTTTAACTTCAGCTTAGCGCCCATCAGCCACAGTTGGCACTCGTTAACGACACCTTTTTAGTACTATTTTAGTGGCATTATTGGATTAATTCTTATACTAATCTATCACTTGGTATCTGAAATAACCCCATATTCGCATGACTTGTATTTTGGATCATATTGCAAAATGACAAAAAATACAGGCCAAATTGGATGATTTGCATACAGCCCACTTAGAAGCACAAGCCCAGAGGAATCGAACCCAGTTGAGAAAGCCCAAGCGAACACCTAATGGGCCATGTGTGCTTTCATAGCCCAACCCATGGCCCTAAGGCATCCGCATTCAATGAATGTCAGGATAAGGAAACTTAAGCATGAATATATTGGAGTTTGGAAAGTTATCTACGAAATCAAGTCAGAGATATTTGCGCAGTTCAAAACAGCACGATCTTCTGGTGCAGATTCGAAGACCCTAACGACCTCTAATAAAGAAAGTTTGACTACCAAAATTGTAGCCATCGTCAAGAGCTTCGATTTAAATATATGGAAAGCATAATTTGGATTATGGAGCTAGGAGATATTGTCCCCAAAATACATACTGCGCAGAGAAAAGTCATGAATACCAAAGTGGAAGATCTTTTCAAGATACACAATTTAGGAACCGGATTTGCCCTATTTGGAGTCCGGATGTGGGGGATAATGTAACACCCAAAAATTTCCTTTCTAATATAGTAATTAATTTGCTAGCTCTTGTGTGTGCATACTCAAAATTTAGGTAAATATAAAACCTTTTTCGGAAATTAAAATCAACCATAGGTTTAGTAACTTGTTTGTATGCATTTCATGCCGGTGCATCGTTTTATTGAATGTGTGCTTTTGTGTGTTTAGTCCATAACCCAGAGCCTGAAAACCCTACCCTACCCAAAATCCAACCCGAATCCAAACCTAGCCCGGCATTCCTTTCTCCTTTTCTTTCCCCGGGCCCAAACCCTTTAAATCAAGTCCGGCCTGTTTCCTTTACCTTTCTCCATTTCTTCCGGCAGCCCAGCAAACCCCAGCCCAAATCCACCAGCACGGCCCACCATCACCTCCTCCCTTTTTCAACACACGCACGCCCCACCCATGCAGAACGCCGTGCCTCCTCTATCCCCTTCGCCCCTCTCTTTCTTCCTCGCCAGAATAGAAACCGTTGGACTTTCTTCCCCCCCCCCTCGCAAGAACCAGAAGGCAGCGCCCCTTCCCTTCCCCTTCTCCACCCAAGCGCCACTGCCTTTTCCCTTCCCTTCCTCTCCCCAACTGAAACCCCCTCACCACTCAGAGTTATTCATGCCGTGGATGAGTGGAGGAGCAGAAACTCACCGTCCAGCCGCCACTTCAATTCATGGCCACCAGTGCCCCCTTCCTTCCCCTATAAAATCCCGAGGCCAAGCACTCTCCAACACCTTGCCGCTGCTATCAAGCCCTACCACCAAAGAACTCTCTGTTACCTGCAATTTCTCGTCGGAGTGCCGCCTTGGTAAGATTTCCATCGTCGTCTCTGTTGGTAACCACCAACGCCTTCCCCTCACTCCCTTCCTCTTTGTCTCTTGTACAGGGACTCCGAGACCTTGGCCTTGGCACCCAGAAGCAGCGGACAGAGGTCGTAGCCCCATCTCCACGAACACGTACAGGTCCGGCCGCCCCTCTCCAAGACCCGTCGTCCTCACTGCAATTCTGCCCTAAGTAAGCCTCAAGACGGATTCGCGGCGACGTCCTCTGTCTCTAGGGCCAAACATCACACGTTTCTGAGCACCGTAGGCTTGGGGCCCCTGTCTCCGGTGAGCTCTGCTCGCCAAACATGGCGCCGTCGCCCTCTGTCCGTGAGGACGGGCGGACGGGCGTCGCCCCCCCTCCCTTGTGGACCGAACAAAAGAGCAGAAGCATCAGTGGCCGCCCATTGTTGATCATACGACTGAGATTAGAACCCAGATAAATCCTCGCTTTTTGTTAAAGAGTCCCTACAGAAATCAGTTATAAACCCGCCATCCTCACCCCTGTGTTGCAAAAGTTCCCTGCTACCCCCCGCAGTCTATAGTTAATTAAGTGTAGGTCCTCAGTTTTCGCAGACTAGCCCCTACGTCTTGTTTTTAGCGTAGTTTAATCACCGTAGATCCGATTAGAGTGATTTTCACGTTGTTGTGATCGTAGAAATGCGTAGATTAGTTTTATATCCTTTTTGCTTCTGTTTTCATTGTATGGTGTACTGTTCTAATAGAAATACTTTTGTATGCATGTACTGGCTTGTGATGGATGTATGTGTGGTGAATGGAATGCGTGTTTAGAGCGCGAGCAATTCGAGGCCGGCTACGATGAAGAATTTGAAGACCCGGTTCAGCAGCAATATTTTGAGGAAGGCAAGTGTAACATGATTCATCCTTGATACCTATTCACCTTTTAATCATGATATCCATTCATGCATGTCTAAATTTGTTAAACCATAGGGATGACTAGAATCTTTTACCCTATACCTTGACTACCTTGGGTTTATGCATGTGGGTAGACAGGTTAGCTTTGCTTAGTTGCTCAAACGCTAATGATCGATGTTAATGGTTAATCTTGATTAATGGTTATATGGAATTGATATAAAATATGCTTTTTAGCAACTTGGTTTAGGGAGCTTGAGCATGTGTTGGATTGCTCTAAGCGCCTCCCCTTAAGGTTTCATTCTTAAAGCGGCCACCCAGGAAAACCGTACAACCACAGGAATCACATGGCTCTGGTCTTGACTAAGTAAACTATACGGCTCTAGCTTGTCTAGTGGTTACCGAAAGGTGCAAGTGGGGGTGTGGGGTTATCAGTATGGGTCTCGCCTACCTGGGGATGAACTCACGCTGCGCCCTGAGTGTCATCGGTATGTCTCACGTTGCGCCCTGAGCGCCATCGGGACACTCACGTTGCGCCCTGAGTGATCGCCGATCCCGGGAGGAGGGCTCCATGCGCCTATCACGAAACCATAGCGGCCACTAACTTGTTAGGGTGTCAGTCGAAAGGTTTCGTAGTGATGCCATGTGCTCGTTTTGGGAGTGCATTGCCTATGGCAAAGGGGTGTCGCGACCGGTGGTGAAAGTGTACAACCTCTGCAGAGTGTAAAACTGTTATAACAGCCGTGCTCACGGTCAAGAGCGGCCTGGATCCTTTTTGAGCGGTCCCTTGTTTTCTGGATAAATGGTTTAATAAGATGTTGTTCATTAATGATACTTCACATGTTTCATAACATGGGTTATAACCGGGGTTGTCATATAATTGTAGTAATTCAGGTTAATTCTAAAATTAATCAACTAAAAATGCTAACCGCAATTTAAACCTTGTCTAGCCTTTTGAGCCTCATTTAATCATGTTATGCTTGCTAAGTAAGATGGATTACTTACACTTGCTTTACTTCAACAAAATCCCGGATGGGTACTCAGATGAGCCGCCTGTGGATGCTTTTGTCTTCCCCAAGGAGTTCTCGGATTTCTAGGCTGTGTTCTCCCCCAGTCAGAGTCCCTATGGAGATGTGTTGGAGTTAGATTGTATCAGGCTTCCACTACTTTGATAAACTCGATAATAATGTAATGCCTGTGATGTAATGACTTTATTTCTGTTTATGTTATCGAGCACTGTTTTCCCCTTCTTTGATATTCATTTCTGAGCTATATGTGTGTAAAGACTTCCTGGGTACACATATAGTAGCATTCGGATTTCCTTCGTAAATCCGGGTGTGACAGATAAGATGTCGGGAAAGAAGGACTGCATAAAAGAAAATTCAGGGCGGGTCAGGTTTTATGGAAATCAAGTTTGCTTAACTCCCAAACAAGGAACTCGTGCAACGGAAGGTGGAGCACGCCCCAAGGCTCAACAAGAGTATAAATATGACCCTCTAGATGCCCTCAATTCACAATCAATCCACTAGGAGTCAAGCAAGCAGAGGGATATACACCATAGGGAGCTGAAGGCCACTTCAAGTCTTCGTGGTTGTCTAGGAGATAGCTTAGGCCATGCCCTACCCACTATGGCCTCCCTGGGAGGTTGTGCCATGGTGGAGTTCAGGAACCAAGCCTTGTATTCATCAGGGCTTATGTACACATGATGGTGATATGAATATTATCTTGTCTTTATTTTGATCTACTATGATTCATGCTTATTCAAATGTGTAGCTATCATATGCTTTCAGTAGGAATAGATATAATCATGGTGGTTAGTCTATGTCTTGCGGATATATCATAGTGGTACGTAGGAAGTCGGTAGTTGATTACCCTCATTTGGTGACAGCATGCGGGGAGGAAAATACCGAACAATTGCGTAATGTTGACTAGGATTGATGGTGAGTATTGTGGGAGTCATTGTAGCAGCTATCAGGGGAAGGAGCTTTAGGGAAGAGCACTTGGTAGTTGTTTGGGGTAAAGTTTTGAGTAATCTTAGGCATAAAGACGCACCTTGCAGCGGCGACCATGAGAAAGTGCCGCTTGTGAGCCACCTTTCGGAGAGACGACTATTTATCAAGGTTCTACATGGTTTGGTTATCACTTTGGCTAGAACTACAACTACAAGACGATAGGCTCATGCTAGTTGTGTTACTTCTTTATATGTGGATACGATCTATTTACTCTCACTTATATTGTTTACCTTTATATGAAATCATGCTTCATGATAGGAGTAGTTCTGTTAGACTAGATAGAAAACCCTAGCCAGTTCACTACCGATCCATAGATTGATAAACCTTATAAGGAATACTCTAAGAGAAAAACTACAATGATCCATGTGCTTGCGGTACAACATTTGGTGTGTTTAAGTGCCATCAACAGCCACTCGCAGGATTCTTTCCCCTCCTCTCAAACTTCAGGATGCACTGAACCCTACACCCCTGCAGTGAATTGGTAACATGTGCAGTAGCACCAGAGTCAATCCACCATGAACTTAAGGAGAAATTAGCATGAAGAGATTCATCAACAAAACATATTTCATCAATAATACCTCTTCTGGAGAGCCATTTCAGCCATCCAGGACAATCATCTCTGTAGTGGCCTTCCTTCTTGCAGAAGTGACATGTGTTGTCCTTCTGTCCCTAAGAGCCACCAACAGCTGAGGAGATAGAACCAGGACCATAAACCTTGAACCGGGGCTTCTTGTAAGGGGCATGAACTTGCTTATTCTTGTTCTTTTTCCTCTTATGACCTCTTTGTCTCTGTCTCTATCCCCGTCCCTTATCTGTCTCTATCCCTGTCCCTTATTTGGAGAGATGCCATTATTAATGGCATCTTTCTTTTTGCCTTAATGCTCTCCTCCTCCTAGACACACATGGTGATTAAATCGCTCATGATCGATTTCTGCTTCAGTGAATAATAATTCACTTTGAAAGCCTCAAACTCTGCAGGGAGAGATGTCAATATGTAGTGCACAAGGAAAGCATCCTCCAGGCCCATCTTTATGTGCTTGAGCTGAGCATTAATATCAATGATCTGCATAACGTGTTCACAGACATTTCCTTTTGTCCCATCATACTTAGCCTGAGTGAACCTCTGCATAAGTGTGGAAGCATAAAATTTGGAGGACCCCTTGTAGTAATCCTCCACAGAAGCCAGAAACTCCTTAGCATTATCAAGGATAGCACCTTGGATGCTCTCCAGAATGGAGTTCTTCATTATCTGTCGTGAGAAACGGTTTGACCGCTCCCACTTCTCAATGTTGGCCAAGTACTCAGCTCTTTTGACCTCATAATGCTCCTCTCCCCCCTCAGGTGTTTTGGGTTCATCAATCCTCAGCGCATAATCAAGGTCAGCGAGGCCAAGGTTGATGGTCACGCTATTCTTCCATGTAGGGAAGTTGTTGCCCGTAAGTGGTTCAATGCTAGCAATCTGTGCATCAAAGGATTCACTGAAAATCACGAATTATCACATTAGTAATAAACACATAACTTGCACAAAATTAATCCATGTTGGTATGATTAATAACATGCAATTCAAAGACAAGTCACCGTTGTGCAGAGATGAATTAGAATGCATAAATTAAATAACACATGAAAAACAACTTTGGTCAAAATTATAAACATGAGTTGGACATAATTACAAATAAAATTGCATGAGAATCACTAATTAAAATTTCCTGTTGGTTCCATTTTAATTAGAGACAAGCATACACAGTGGAAGAAAGTTCCAAAAATATTCAATATTATTCTGGGCATTTATCATAATTTAAATAAGTACAATATGCATAATTAATACATCAAAAAATATTAAAATGTGTTAAATAGATAAATTATGGCATAAATACATGAGGTAATATGTGAAAAATAAAATACATTGAATAAAAGGAAAAACAATAGATGAGACAACTTCTGGCCTGCCCAGTGGCCCTTGCCTTCACCCCACCTGGGCCCTTGGCCCAGCAGCCAATGGCTAACTGCCAAATCGGCCCAGCTCATCCCCTCTCCCCGCCCACGTCGATCTGAGCCGTCCGATCCAATGAATGGCTCACATCCGCCCCACCCGAACAAATCCCTGTCGCGGCCGCCCCTGGAAATCCTAACCCTCATTTTGTTCTGTTATTTTTGCGTGAGGAGGGAAAGAACCTGGTGGCGGGCGCGTGAAGCCAGTGTGCCACCGCGGCTCCTTCACAGGCGCGCCCGTGCGGCCAGAGCAGCACCCGGCTCCGTCGAGTGGGGCCATGGTGTCGCATCTATCATTCAGCAGCGGTGCCGTGCGACATGGATAGCAACAATGGCCGGTGGTGGCAGGGAGGCAGGCTCACTGGACCATCAGCCCGGCTACCATACATCACGAAGCATCACGATGAGCATCAGATCTGCCATTAATCTGAGGATTAGGGTTTGATTCGAAGCTAGGGTTTGGGATAATAAGGGAATTTCTTCGGTGTTTCAAGATTTTCATTGATTCCCCTCCTTTTACATGCTAACCAAGCCGAAACATTCCCTAATCCATCAAGAGTTCATCAAAATTATGCCGGTTTGGTTAACAGTGGTAGAAGGAACCCAAACCGATCCATAAAAAATGACTTAAACATGAGCATTTGCATTAATCTTGAACTGATTCGGCCATTAACATGAACATTTGCATCTACCGTGACTAATTGACCACCGAATCATCATGGCTGAGAGCAGTTAGTGTTATTTCATGACTGAGTAACATCAATTTGGTCTTAATCTCGAACAATTAGCATCATCAAAGGGTAATTAGGATTAAAACTTGATTAATTAACATTAATTGAACTCAATTAGTGGTCATTTAGCACTAACAGCGGCATAACCCTAGGATTCTAGACAAGATTAGATGGATCTGATTACCAAATGTTAGATAAACATGAACAAGATCATTAGCAGGAACATTAATATTGCAGTAGCACACCTAGGACATGAGGAGTGGAGATAGTAGATGCATCACCATTCACAGGAGCAGAGATACTTGAGGAAGACATGCTGAAGTCCCCGTGACTGCGTGATGCAGGTGTCGGTGAAGTGAACCATAGAGTAGCAGTGAAGCCGGCGGCATCGGCCTTCCCATCGCTTCAGCGCGCATGAGAGAGATTGGACTAGTGGGGATGTTGGGACGAGGCTATCCTCACGGATACGTTGGTTCCGTGAGGGGCTGGCTCCCCCCATTTTGTTGTCGCGCTGCGCAATGGGGACTGAAACCAATGCTGGTTCGGTGCCCCCGATCAGGGCGCGTGGTTGGATCATGACGTGATTCTTATTCCTCCGTAAAACTTGGTCTGTTAGCCGAGATCAATCCAACAGATGCCACTACGTCTTAACAATGGTCAACTCAAAGTGAAGGTTCCAGATTTTAACTTGAGGTTTAAAACTTTGCAGATAGCCGCTTTTAGATTCAGATCCACAATTAGTATCTCATCTAAATTTTGTCTCATGAAAATAGAATCTACAGTTAGATTAAGGTCAATATCATATTTTTCACTATAACAAAAATTCATATTGCTAATGTTCTACTGCATTATCCAAATATAATGAAATTAGTTGTAACGTATTCTGGGAGAACTACAAACCCAACGGCATTGTTCCAAAGATGGATAGATAGTACTATATCCAGTGAGGTTAACACGGTATTACTAGGAGAACAATTTTGTAACCCACCGTCGTTATCCCTTTCCAACTTGGGTGACCAATGTGGTTATATATTACGACAAATATTAGTACTATGATTAACGTAGCCCGAACGATGCAGGGTTAACTTAGTCCAACTAATCACCTAGTCACAGACTAGATAGCACGGCACCTATGGTGATTTGACGACCAGCCTCTCAGATATGCTCATAGGTGTGTGTTCTTAGAGTCGAGTGTACGTGCGTACATGTGAACGTCTGTGTACGTAATATGTTATAAAAAACACCATGCAAATTTATAGAGAATTCGGCTAAGCTAGCTAGCTAGCTACGCGAACCATTTTCCAACACTCCACATCCAACTAATTAACCAGGCAACCACATTTCCTATGGTAGGCCCTGCCCTCGCCATCACCCAGTAGGCCCTGCCCTCGCCATCACCCATGGGCTACCCGAACCGCATCTCCGCGCATGCTGGCCTCAGCAGATAAGGGAGAGAGATGAAAGAGATAAGGGAGAAAGGGAAGAGAGATGGGAGGATGGGAGAGGGAAGAGATAAGGGGAAAGCATGGCACCCGCACTAATAAAGTAGCAGGGTGTGCTCGTTTCTTTTCAATTAGCGCCCTCCGATATGAACTGCTGCCTAAGCTGATATTTTCCATATTTTTAGAGGCGGTTCTCTTAAGCAACCACCTCTAAAAATGAGAGTGACGCCTCTAAAAATATCCCCTCATTTCCAGATGTTGTCGCCAGTAAAATCACCATTTTTTAGAAGTGGTCGCTTAAGCCGACCGTCTCTGGAAATAAGCGGAATTTCCAGAGGTGATTTTAAAGCCTGGCACCATTTGTGTTACTGCACAACCGTCCGCCTGTGCTAGAAAAAGCAGGGTGCCTGAAAAAATGACTTTTGTAATAGTGAGGATAAGTTTATCTTGGTAAATTTATATAATGATTCATTAAATTAAATCAATCTAAACAAGTCTAAAATATGATGGTCAATGTTTAACATATATGTACCGTTATTAAAGCCATACGCTGAAGCTTCCATGTTTCAATGTAGTAACCATGTTTGCAAGCCTCAGGGTTCAAAAGCAATGGTATCAAGCAGCTATGCTTGACTTTAATTTCACCAATTGTTCTGGAAACTGTGACAATAAAGTATAATGATCGATGCGCTTAGCACTTTCAAATAACTTGTTCATTTCTACAGCACATACAATTTTTTGTCCAGAAACCAGCATATGCCAAGCTTTGTCACATACAAGTCCTGTGATTGACCACTGGGCTAGAGTCTTGCACGCTGGAATCAACCTAGGAGTAATGCATCTGTGCACAACACGATTTAAAGTCGCAAGCGCACTATCTTCTGTTTCTTTTTTAAAAAGAACATCAAGCGCACTATCCAAGGTTCCGCAATGTGGATCGATCGAAGCAAGTCATGCTATTTGCTTGGTCTTGAAGAAAGCATCAAGGGAAAGACGTCAAAAAGGCATTACATTCAAGTTCCTTTCAGAAAGATACATCGTCCTTCCAATATTCATTGATTGTCGGAGAAGGAACTTGTTTGTAATAACTAAATATATAACTTTATATCTTTCTGTAGGACTATCTAATTGGTCACTATGAGGAAATCCCTGTAACTTTATAAGAGGAATAAATAATCTAATTGGTCTTGAGTTAGAATGGCTTGGAACAAAAGCGACGAGTCCATATCAAGTACAACAACAAAACTAGAACTCAAAATAAAATAAAAATATCAATTGAACCGTATAGACACTACTAGAAAAATACTAATCCGTGCCAGTGCAATTGAAGCCGGCATAGATAAGTCATTTGTGCCGGCCCATAATTGAAGATGACATAGATAAGTCCCCAAATGTTATCAACCAGCACGGATAACTCAAGGACTATCCGTGCCAGCCGGCACAGATACCTTTTTTTAGGAAGTTGGCAGGGGAGTCAATATATATATATATATATATATATATATATATATATATATGTATATATATATATGTATATATATATATGTATATATATATATATATATATGTAATACTAATTAGTACCCTGGTTACGGAATAAGCTATTCGGTACCCGAGTCATCCGACCGAGACCGAGCAAACCCGCACCCTGGTTTTCTTCCGGTTTCCCCCGGCATCCGCAGAACCAATTTAGATCGTGGGTGTCCGTTCCGTCTTCCTCTCCCCCACTACGTTATCGCCGTCGGTCTCCGGGGTCGCAGCTGCCCGCCGGAGCTTGGTTGCCGCCGGCCCAAGCTGCTCCCCTTTCCATCCACCTTCCCGGCGAGCCGCGGCGCGGAGGCCGCCTACTCTGCAACCGGCGGCACGGAGCGCGGAGGCTAGGCGAGCTGCGGTCGGCCTGCGAGCGGCAGCGTGGAGGCCGCCTCCTCGGCGAGCCACGGCGTGGAGGCGGTCTCCCCCGTAGAGCGGCGGCCTGGAGGCCGCCTCCCCCGCGGGATCTCGACGCCCCAGGCGAGGGCGGCAGGGGCCGCCGAAAAGGAAAACTTCCTCCCCGCCGACGCGGACGCGTCCGTGGGAGCAACGGTGGCCCGGCGAGCGGCGACCGTGGCGGTGTCGCGGCGTCATGGTAGCTCTACCTCCCATTCCCCTCGCGACAGTCGCCATGGAGCGCGGCGGAGCCAGAACTTCCCAGCCGATCTGTCGTCGACCCGTCCCCATCGGGCGTCCCCGTAGTGAATTCCTCCTCGTCGCGCGCCGCCGCCGTGTCCCTCGACGGCTCCTCCTCCAACGCCCACGCCACGGCTCCGCTCCGCACCCCCGACCACAGCTCCTCCTTGGCGCTCCGCGCGGCGTCCCGGATTCCGCCCCCGCCTCCGGCTACCAAGCCTAGCCGGCCATACCGACACACCCCTCCAGGTCCACCCGCCTGACCCGCCCCTCTTTGCCGCGGCCACCGTCTGCACCATGCCCCGGCCGCCAGCCACCAGCACCGCGCATCAGGCCGACCTTGCCGTCCCGCAGCCCCGTCCCCGTGTTCCTGGTAGGCCACCATTGTTCCCTGAGCTGCCGGCAGCCTGCTTCCCAATCTCCCGGTGGGCTGTGTAGTTAGTCGAAGGTCCCCCTGCTGTGCAAGGTGCCCTTCTTCCCAATCTCCCAACGGTTGTCGCGCCGGGCAGTGGTGCAAGTACCTTGCAGCCCACCCCATGCCAGATGGAGATGGGGCAGAAGGGTCTGCCAGCGGCCAAGAACCTGAAGAGGACGGTGGCTGCGGCATCCTGGCCACCTCCCCTGCTCGAGCCTGCCCCAGAGTGCACGGCCAACATCATCTCCGATGACAGACTTGATGGTGACATGGTCGACACATAAGATGTGTTCGACAAATTGCTGGCAAGGTATATTTTTCTTGTGCACCTCCAGTTATGGCTTTTGCTTTTGCTAAATCAGTGGCAAGGTAAATAATTTGCCGTCGGTGTACCTGAAGATAACTTTACCAAACAATGGTTCAAATTAATTTGCCAGGTCAACCTTCTGGCCAATATTTCCTCTTTGTCATTCCATTCAGAAATGAATCTTGTCAATTCACATCAATGGCAAGCATCTAGTTGCAGCATGTGTGAGTGAATTGGTGGATTGATAGTTCACTAGTTCAGTTTAATAGTTTTAGCTGACATTTTGCAAAGTCTTCAGTGTGCTACCTGCTAGCCTGCTACTGCTTCTGTGTGATTTTGGCCGCTGTTGATGAAGACCTGCTTCTGAAATATATAATGTCTCATGGATTGTTGTGATTTTTTATTGCGCATACAATTTGTATGAGCTATTCGCCTATTTAATTTACTATAACTACTATATATGATACTTCATTTTGCTAGACTCTCTTCCTAAGAAGTTAGAGAATTATGCAACAGTTTAATAGGTTTTGTATGTGCAGATTAATGTGATTTGGAATGCTTTTATTCGTCAAAGTAAGTGCACATGGAGTCATTTAAGTTTAATTGTGTCCAGAGGAGTAAAATTTCACGTGTAATTCCAGCAAAGTCATCTCTATTCGGATGGGTCATGTTGATAGATTACACTATTCAACTTCTTGACATGCGTAATGTTGATGCCCAAGTGCAAATTATTGTTTATTTTTTCATCTGAACATAAACTGCTTCTTTAGATTGCAGAGTATGTGATCCTCGTGTCATGCAGCAATATTTAACATATGTTGGTTCTAATGAACTGTACTCTATTTTGTATAAATCTCTTGGTTGAAATGCACTGTACTCTATTTTGTATAAATCTCTTGTACTGGACACATTTGGCAATGCCGACTATGAGCATCGAATTGAGAACTTGAGTGCATGCTCTGCTCGTGCTTGTAGTCAGTCTTTTAATTGTGAGACACTAGACCAATATAATTACTTTATAAGTCAATGACCCCATGATGTAGAATGTTGATGCTGTCATCAACGATCTTGTAGATGGTTATATAATGCTGATTGTATTGTGGGAACAGTTTGATGACTACGAGTTTTTATTTTTTGCAGCTCTGCAGCAGATCACGTTGAACTCGTCGTTGTCACCATCAGGTCGAGTTGGTGCAGTGCAACAAGGGGCAGGATGTAATCGGCAAGCGCTCCTGGGTTGCCACCTTCCAGAGACGACGGCACGAGCTTGACCAGTTCATGCGAAGACATCTTCACTACTCGTCATGTCTGACCAATTGGTGGCCAAATATATATACACTAAAATATCATGTTGTCGTGTTTCAGCTACACTGCTATTATCAGTCAGTCCAGATTAACTTCCTCCCAGTGATAGATGTCTGACCCCTTTTCTGCTCCACACATTTGAGCTATTATAATGTTTAGTGAATTACTGAAGATTTGACTTATTGACTACAGCAGCCGGAACACACGAGCACAGCGCCTCATTTTCCTGTGTACTATGCAGCTGCTTAGACTATGTGCCTTGTATTTTCTGAACTTGCTTCTGTGTGTTCAGGTGTACAGCAGCTGGTAATATTTTGCTTAGATGTATAGTTCCCGTACGAATGTGTTGACCACACGCTGATGTATAGCAGCTCTCCACCACCTCCGAAACGTTTATGCAGGTGTCCATCGCGTCTCGACGATTTTGAAGTCTGAACCACACGGTGACCCTTCCGGCACTTCTGAATTTTGCACGTCGACGGCGATAGTCATGTCGTTCATTGCTGCCTTGCCGGTGACGGGGTATACGCAGACCTCTCCCTACTCGGCCCTGCCTCATGAAACAATAGCTTCCGACAGCAATGTCTTTGTTTCTTCCTATATTCCTGCACACAATTTAATTAGTTCGTCGTCAGGTTGCTGGGTGGAACCATGTTCAACAACGTACTCTGTGATTTTACGCTAAAAAAAACGTATTCTGTGATTTCTGCCCTCAAATCAAACGAAATTGCTCAACTGAAAGGATACGCGGCCACTGGATCGCGGTGCAGGCAACTGCTGCTTTGCGTTTCCGATTTGTCGCGGGTCCACAAGAAGAATATGAAAAATCGGCCGGTCAAGCCTCAAACGAGGTGCGGGGGTTTTCGCCTGTCGCAAAAAACCAGATCGCCGTGCGCGGGGCCTCTGTGCGTCGGATGCTGAGGGGGGCTCGGGTACAGAATAAGTATTCAGTACCCTGGGTACCGAATAGCGGAGGCCTATATATATATATATATATATATATATATATACACACACACACACTACAGAAACCAATTTTCTAGTCGCCATTCACAGCCGGTTTTCGAAAGTGGCACAGAAAATAATTTTACAGCCGGTTTTAAGCTACAGTGCTCAAAATTTTTTATTTTTATTTTATTTTTCTGATATTTTTCGACTAGGAGCATACAAGGGACAACCAAAAAAATTTCAGCCCAATCGGATCTAAGGTGTTATCTCTAAAAAATCATAAAGATTCGAAAGTTTAATATTAAAAAGTACCACATCGATTAGTTTCACACCCTAGACCGTTATTTTTGCTCATATTACATGGACATAATTTTTAAATATCTTACACTACATATATGTTGCCATGGAGGAGTTTTGGATTTTTTTTAAATGATTTTTTATGTTCTAACTATTAAATGAATTTCTAGGTAATTATTCTTAGTAATTCTAATTTGAACTACATGTCTCTTAACTAGCTCTTACCAAATACTAGAAAAATAATATCTAAGTACATATGCTCTAGTTTAGATCAAATTGGAAAAATTGTATGAAAATTCAATAAGTTTGCTATGGATAATTCACACTTTAATTTACCCCTTTACTTGTAAAAGTAATAATAATATCAAAAATTTGTCCAAAAATTATAAAAATTGTCATGGAGTCCTTTTATTGGTATATAGTCTTCTCATAAAAATTCAACACATTTCAAGAAAGTTAAGATTATACATTGTTCATAAACACATACATCTCACACACTCATTTTATACATCTTTAAGCCAAACTTTGATATTTGTACATTCTAAAATTTATTTTTGCTCATATAACATATAAATATTTTTTTTACCTGTTTTGTACTGCATATAAGTTACCACGGAGGAGTTCAAGAGTTTTTTGAAATGATTTGCTATTTGTATGAATGAAATGAATTTTCAGCACTTAATAATCAATTTTTGTACAACTATTTTTTATTTTTATATTATTTTTCTGATATTTTTCCTGGATGCGGACTGAGTGGAATATGCAGAATGAAATCTTTTTTCAAGGGAAAAACTGGAGGGCGAGAGGAGGCTGCTAAGGAAAGATGGTAACTTTGTTGAAGAATTGGCGACCACTCTGCACCGCTGGGCGATAGGAGGAGCTGGACAGAGTGGTGGCGGCGCCGGAGGTCAAGGTGCAACAGCAGCTTCGGCACCAGGGATACACCAATGGTGCTCTTTTGGAGTCCGTGGTAAACCTGACCACTGAAGCTGCTGATCTTAGAAGTGCTAATGCTGCTGTTGTAGCATCAAGTCATGTAAGGATGGGAGTTTATCCAAACTTGCTCATAACTAACTCGAACTTTGTTCCGAGGAATAAAGTGGGGAAACCCGTGTTCTAAAAAACAAACACGTGTACGGATTATAGAACTGGATCGAAGCAACAAGCTGACCGCAGTGCGGCCGGTGCGACCACAGGTCAACCTCATGGGAACCCATCACCAAACAGGAGTACATTTCACTCGTTCCCCATTACAAATCCTCCGGCATTGACATGGAATCCCACTCTCGCAAACCCCATTGTAAATCCTAGGTCTTGAAACGAACAGAAACGCAAGGAAAAACTCAAGAAGAGGAAGGTATACCGGTGGGACATGGCAGAGAAGGCCTCCGATTGAGCAGCGATGCCCTCGGCGTGGCCGGAGATGGGGGAGGCGACCGCGCCGCCGCGCACGTCTCGTCGTAGAGGCACGTCGTCGACAGCACGGGCCACTTTCCTTGCCTTCTCTTTCCAGAGGACGAGAGCAGTAGAGCATGTGCTTGCTTGGTGGACTTCATAAGGAGAGATCGGGCCGGGCTGTTAGTAGATGGTGGGCCGGTGCACTCTCGAGCAGGCCCTATCGTAGTTTTTCTTTTGTCTTTTGTGGTGCCTTCATTTTATTTCCGGGCTCCCCTGCGTCCTCTTCTCCTCTTTCGCCTTGCTGAATGATACGATAATATGCAGCCACCCCGTGCAGACGTATGGAGTATTCATTCCCAGGTATGGACGATGGAGCATGGCAGGGTATCGGAGGAAGAAAACATTCAGAGCACAGCACATACAACAATGATTCTGCTAATTTTCTTGTACATTAGAGATTGTTTACTGTAGCAACATTATCTAATCATGGCCTAATTAGGTTTAATAAATTCGTCTCGCAATTTCACCAGAGGGTTATGGAATGAGTTTTGTCAGTTATCCGCATTTAATACTCCTAATTAATATCCAAACATTCGAATTACTATAGCGATGAAAAAGTTGGCGAAACTACGGTCTGCCTTCAGAGAACCATGTGCAACCGGACTACCTTTTCGTGCGCTTGTTGTCGGGCAGTAGCGCGCAGAGGGCTGTCTGTCCGTTGCCTGTGCAGCTGTGCTCGCTGCGTCACTACCGGAATCGCGGCCTTTGCCGTGTGCTAGGCGCAGCGCCTAGCACACGGCAAAGGCTTTGCCGTGTGCCACCCACGGCAAAGAGCTCACGGCAAAGATTGGCCGGCAAAGGGCTCTTTGCCGTGGGCCTCCATGCGAGCACACGGCAAAGGTTTGCCGTGTGTCAAATTAGGCCCACGGCAAAATATTTTGTACCTGACGGATGTGTGACGGTGTTTAGCTTATTTGCCGTGTGCCTGAACGCGTGGCACACGGCAAAGAGTGGTGGTTTGCCGTGTGCAATGGGCATGGCACACGGCAAAGCTCCACTCTTTGCCGTGTGCAATGGGCATGGCACACGGCAACGGCAAAGGGGCCTATTTTTTCAATTTTTTGGTAAATGAGACCCCAAATACAAATCACAGGCATATATAATTCACAATAAGCATCACAGGCAGTTTATAATTCACAATAACCATCACAGGCTGTTTATATAGTCAAATAATCCACATATGCAAATAAACTCAAGTATCGTTCATCCACAACCACTAGTAGTCCATACAAGTCCATACAAATCCATAGAAGTCCATACAAGCCGATAAAAGGTCCATACAAATCAATATAGGTCGATACAAGGGCGCAAGTCCAAAGAACTCACAGAGACGGCGGTGGGCGCGGCGGCGGCGGCCAGGTGGGCAAGCCGTGAGGGTGCTGCGGGTAGGGCGAGCTCTGAGGGGGCCGCGGCCACTGCTGGTACGACGTGGTGGGAGGCAGCTGCGGCAAGTGCCCGAACTGTATCCACTGAGGCGGCGACATGTCTGGTGCGATGGGCCCATCATTCGACGCCGCCGACTGATTCTGCATAAAAGATAAAGCATTCGAACAAAAAGCATTCTAAGTGAATAGTTTCAAGTCACTAAGTTTGTTTCTAGGTCATTCTAAGTCATCTAACTTGTTTCTAAGTCATTCTAAGTCACTAAGCTTCTTTCTAAGTCATTCTAAGTTCTAAGTCATTATGAGGAAATGAAACTTCAAAAGTTGACAAGTGACTCACAGGAGTAACATCTGCAGGAGGTGGTGGAGCGAATAGCGTTGATGGCGGTGCTTGACCTAACGACGCCCCAATACTCTGCAAGTACTGAGCCATGTGATCCATCCTCATCCGGTCGGCCTCCTGCTGTTGCAGAAAGTCTGCCTTCAACTTCTCCTCCCGGGCCAAAAACCTCCGCTCCATCTCCTCCTCCCGTGCTTTCAACTCTTGCTCCATTCGGGCCTGCAATATTTCATGGCAATATGACCATACAAAACATACTTAAGCGAAACAATTAACAACAGTTACAACAGAAATTACCTGGAGTGCGTCCATCTGGGCCTGTGCAGCGGTCGGCCGTGGGCGTATGGGCGGGGCTGAGCTCGTGCTCCTGGCTTTAATCTGAGAGAGAGTGGGAGTACTGGCCGTGTCGAGTGTACTGTCGGCCATCCAGTACCGGCCATGCTTCTTGCCTCCTCCCACCCTCATGATCACTTCTCCATCAAGCTCAGTGGTGGTCGGATCAAAATCCGGCCCATGGACCTCCCTTGCCATCGATGAGTACTCACTGATGCGGCTGTGGACGGTTGGATTGCTGTACGCCTCAGGCGGGTCCTGCGGGTTGAAGGTGACGTCGGACTTCGCCTTACCCTTGTGGGACAAAGCATATGCCATGAGCGGGAGGCAAGGCTGGTCACCATGTGCTTGCAACTGCAAAAAAGACAGCAAGATGGTTACAAATTAATCAGAATTGAGTATTAGAATAAAGAAATAAATTCACGTACCCATCTAGCCGCATTCTCCTCGGTGTTAAGGTTGCCTTGATGGTGTGGTGCACCTGGCATCATCAAACGCCGCTCCCGGGCAGCGTTGTGGATCTCCTCCTATTCCTCCGCGAGCCACTTGTCCACGATCAATTCCTAGCACTGAATGTGCTGGGCGCACCACCAAGGAACCGCCTGCACATCATCAAGTACATAACATATAAAACTGAGCGTACTTAATCCTTAGTCATCAATCAGTAGGACATCATCAAGTATATGAGATACTTACCATCATGAATTGTTGCTTAGTCAACCGCATGTTTCTGGCTTCTTCTTTGCTAACTTTCAATTGCTCGTATGTCCTATAGTAATACACGATGGCCTGGACGCGAGACTCGTAGTGCATATCGGTGACCAGTTTGTAACAGGCTTTGTGAGCCACCGCATTTGCCCTCTGCAAAGAGCCCTCCTCGCACCTGAAGAAATCCTGCACATAGATGCGATGTCATTATTTCAAGAATGTCAAATGAATGCGATGTATTGAGCAATGTAGTGCGAGGAAGACTTACCCACAGCTCGCCCACCACCCGCCCCGCCTTGTTGTTGAAAAACCTGCCTTCCCGGTCTGGTTGATCGTTGACGGCGATGTAGTGGTCCCACGTATACGCCGGCTCAACTCTGCCGGCGTGCTGCACCAAGCCAGGGAAGTGTAACCTGCACAAAAGCCCCAGGATGCCATTGGGCAGGCGACTGTGAGCACCTGGAGCGATCACCCTCCAGTACCTGCATAAGTGATGAAGATAAATTAAACATGTCAAAGAAAAAAATAGTGAAAACATGTAAAGTTACTTGCCT